>OZ059791.1:6047590-6736755 GCA_964057025.1 Standfussiana lucernea | reverse complement strand
CATTCCGACATTACATTGCCACAAAACGGCGAAGCAGCGTTGCAAAGTTACGACATATTGTGACTGTAAAGTGACCGGTCCAACGCGGCTTGTTTATTTTCGAACATTTACACAAAATATTATTTTAGGCTGGACATAACTCCGGCGTGCTATTAAGATGTTGGTTCACGGTGCATAAATAACTAAGGGCTAATAATTTAGTATGCGGCCGGTGATCTCGGGGCCGTCCGTAGCCTAGATGCTCCTGTGATTGAATCGCATAACAGTATTTTTAGTGTATTTCCTTTTTCCCCGGTTTTCGTGAGTACGTTTATTTATTATTCTGAAAAAATAGGGTTATTAGATGTAGATGGATTAGGAAGACACAAGTGTTAAAATATGTGTTATTTTTGATTGGGATCCGTCTCAAGCAAGTCCTAACTTATTTTTATTAAGATTCTCTTAAAGTATTCGTCATCAGTGATAAACTCCTATAAACATCTGAATCAATTTGTCTGATCGTATTATATACGCTGTACCGGTGACGGTAAAAGGTTTAATCAAGCTCTTATCATATAGTTTCATTTAGGTTTTCGTTTGGTAATAGAAAACAAATAAACTGACAAGCCTTTTTGACTCCAAAACAGATCCTGGTCAAAACATAATAACGGCTATGAAGCACTAAAATGATTAAAAATCCCACTAGTAGCAGGAAATTGGAACTGCGACTGATAAATGGCTATTAGGGTGGTCCCCTATCATTTAGGACGAAATATCAGAAAACTATAGCTGCATACCCGTACCCGTTTTACCTACTCCCTCCAAAAACAACGTCGTGATACACGGAAAATTACTAAGCGGTAAAATTTAGGTAGGTATCATTTTTATTTTCTCATAGTTGTAAAAACTCAAAGGTTTCTTTTAAACCCCTGCATAATGCGGACATTTTTGAATTCAGCAACGATACTATAATGGCTTCGTCTGGAGAGGGGTTCGGCACATATTTACTAGGGTAATAAAAACAATAGAATTCAGAAGTAGCTCGCATGAAAAAAAAAAACGTGGAGGAGGCAAAAGAACTTGTGCAAAGGTAGTCGAGAGGGTTGCTTATTGTAACGAGATGTTCATCAAAGACCCTGGGGTGTGGGATGTCTGTGTTATGTTTTTTTTAAGAGGTTCTTTTCATTTACGAAGTTCTAGTAGGTGTGTTCTGCCAGGAAAAATTTTAGACTGTCTGATGTTTGAATTTATTTTGGACTAGCTTATGCCCGCGACGTCGCCCGCGTGGGGTTCGGTTACTGTCCCACGGGATCATACTATCGGAATAAAAAGTACCCTATGTGTTAATCCAGGTTATGAACTATCTGTATGCCAAGTTTAATCCAAATCCGTTCAATAGTTTTTGCGTGAAAGAGTAACAAACATCCATACATACACACTTTCGCGTTTATAATATTGGTAAGGATAAGGATTATTTCAAATTGATTTAAAAAAGTATAACTAAAATTAAATTATTTTATACAAACTGTACTTGAGTGTTTTTGGAATAGTGCGTCATGACACAGGCCTTTGACTGCGTCCATTATAATTCCCTAGCAGAAAAACTTGAAGCCTATGGTGTTAGGGGCAACGTTTTAGAATTAATTAAATCTTATCTACATAACCGTAAACAAGTAACTGAAATCAGTAAAATAAATAAAAAAAGGAAACGTGAAGAAACTTCAAGATCAGAGGAACGCGAAGTTATATACGGAGTACCTCAAGGTAGTGTATTGGGGCCTCCGTTGTTCACTCTGTATATAAATGACTTGCCTAAAGTAACTGAACATCCGATGACACTTTTTGCTGACGATTGTACTTTGACAATAGCTTGTAATGACATAAACACATATCAACATGACATTAATAATTCACTAATATCCATTATAAATTGGTTAAATGATAATAATTTGATAATTAATTTAAAAAAGACTAACGTAATGCACTTTAGACAACGTACAAAAACAATCGACAATCTTAATATTCAATTTAATAATATAAATATCAATGAAGCGGACACTACAAAATTTCTGGGACTAATAATAGATTCTAAATTGAATTGGAAACCCCAAATAGAGGCACTTAGTAAAAAATTGAGTAGTGCAGCCTACGCTCTGAAACAGCTTGCTGCGGTCCTCAATACAGATGCGCTGATTACTGCTTACTATGGATTAGCCGAATCAACAATTAGATATGGAGTTATCTTTTGGGGGAATAGCACGGACAACGAAATAGCGTTTCGGGCACAGAAAAGGTGCATTAGATCAATGTTTAGACTGCAAACAATGGATAGCTGTAAATCTTATTTTATAGAACGTAAGATATTGACATTGCCCTCATTATATATCCTGGAAACAGTAATGTTTATTAAATTAAATCCTCATTTATTCCAGCGTTTGTCTGATGCTGTCCCTAGGAATAGACGTGATAATTTCAAACTCTGTGTTCACGGCGCTAAAACAACTCTTATGCGTAAGAGCATCTTTTGCATGGCTCCGACCATTTTTAATAAATTGCCCAAATCATGGAAATCATTAAATATGTCTGCTCTAAAAAGTAAATTGAAGACCTTCCTAACTGAAAGAGCATATTACAGTGTAGCAGAATTTATGCAAGAAGACAATTTTCTTTGTTTTTAAGTTGACAATGCTGTATTACCTTACTTTGACATTGAATTGTATCAAAACGTATGCTTATTGACTTGTAATGATATCTAATATTTAATGAATAATGATGACATGTAATTATGATATTATCACGGTTTATGCACCATCTCTTCCTACCAATTTGTACGCCACGATATGTGGCTGAACATGTTCGAACTTAATCTGTATCTCATTATTATCTTGCATGCAATGTATCATGTACACCATGTTTAAACAAATAAAAATTTACTTACTTACTTACTTACTTACTTGCGTTTGAAACCGACAAAATATCTCTGGATTTGACAGCTATTTGACAGCATGTCTACGAGCTACAATTTGCGTTTAATCAAATATTGTGTGAGTGGTAAAATGGTTGCATAAAATTGGTATTATTATCATTCAGTAATATGTTAATTATTTAGCTTTATAAAGTGTACATGTTTCATGTACATGTTCCAAGTTATAAAATTGGTTTCGTATTTTAATAATTGAAACAGAAAATAAGCAGTAATAGTGAAATTAACTTATCTTTCGAACAAATTGTATCCAATGAGAAGTAAAATACATACTTAATTGAAATGACAAACAAAACCTTTTACTCTCCATCATTTAATATGCAACCTTGCGTGTATTCCATTAAAAACCACTTTCCACCTTTTATTGTAGTGTTAAAATTATAATGAATCAATCAATTCCACTTATAGCTGGAAAGCCTTTCCCGAATTTCGCTGCAGCACTTGTTCTTGATGAATTTGTCGCAATTTAATTGGTTGACAACGTGCATTGACATACTACAACGTTAATTAAACTTGTCTTGTGAATAATCCAGTGATTCCGGCGTTTTTCGTTTGAAATGATTAACTAGAGCTGCTAATTCAATTTGAACTAGAGTATATTTCAATAAAGACCATTAAGTTGTAGTTGTTGTTGTGTGTTGTTGTTGTTGTTGTGTTGTTGTTGTTGTTTAGTTGTGTTGTTGTTGTTGTTGTTGTTTTAGTTGTAAGTAATGTATTTATTAAAATTACTTTGTATCTCATTGTAAGTGAACCTATTTATTGTTCTTATGAGAATAAATTGTTTAAACCGAAGTTGACTATCAGTCTTACCAAGGGGTATCGTATTACCCAGTACTAACTGGGTTGTGGCGGTCAGTTATACAGTCGCTCCATGTAAAATACCGGTATTCAGCTGTATCCGGTTAGACTGGAAGCCAACCTCAACATAGCTGGGAAAAGGCTAGGCAGATGATGATGATGAAGTTGACTACCATTCTAAATATTAATGCAGTTTGCAAGCGTTTTGATTTAAAAAACCGTATTACTTATCTTCCACTATAAATCTTAGCTATTCTGTGAATTTTCGCTGAGGCCGCGAGAACCAAGATTTTTCGCTGAACTACGAGGTTTTGTTCTGCGCATAATTTTACAAGTTTTTACTTAATACAAAATATTAATCTCACAATAGTAAACACTAGTTTTGCGGCTCCGAAAAGTTTAAGTTATCATTGGTGGGTGCAAGCCGCATTTAATGTAAATTGGCGTCAGGAGCGCCGCCGGCCGGCCGCAACCCAACGTTTTTACATTCAAGTAGCTGATACTTCAGGTTCTATTTGACCCCGCACAGAATAGACGGTAAGCTCTTGCTTTTGTATTTGCACTGCTGAATACTAGAGTGTAGTCAATTGATAATTTCCACCCGCAATAAACGGACGCGAGAGAGTTTCGTGAGGTGAAAATGAGAAAGTCGACGGTGTTGTTTTGTATTAACATTTATAAAAGTTGAGGTTGTCGGGGCGTCTTGCAACAAGTGAATTTCCTTTGGAGATGCTAAAGATAAGTGAGTGTGGCGCGTCTAGATTGTTTTAGGCGAAAACCGAATGAAAAAATCGTACCATGCGCAAATTCAAAAATCCGCGGATAGAGTCGGCACGCTACCTCCTTCTTTTTATATGGACATTAAACGTGATGGATGGTTTTAAAACATCACGTTATATTACTCTATCCGGGCAGCCAGTGCGGTGTTGCGTGGCCGGTCAAAGGGGATGCCGGCTATGCGAATTACATGAATACATTAAGGGAGCACTGCCTCGTACATGTTACACTGTAATGCTCACGAATAAATTTAGACCATGTTCCTTCATCATACCACCGAACGGCTACTATGTAGATATGTGAATTATGAATATAGATTCCGCTTATAACTTCCTATAGATTGCTTGTGGCCTGTAGGTACTCGTAGGTACCTCGGCCGCACGATGTAGCGGTTTGAGATAAAACAAAATAGAAAAGTTTGAGCCCAACAAACTGTTTGCTGACATCAAACATTCTCGGAAAATCCAAAGTAATATTTTTTGTGCGCCTAATTAATTGCTATGATAAACGACGCACAAAATCGGATGATTTTGTCAGTGCCTTGTGGGGGCGAAATTCAAATTTCTGATTATTGTTTGCCGCCGCTTCTGCTTTCTCTTCTTACGCAAACAATGGAAAAAAGGGGCACCGCTTCCAAGGCGCAAGCTAAGAACAAAACAAACGAATTTTTAATATCGTCTTTATCGATAATTGAGACTCCCTGGAAAACCTCTTATTTTGAAAAGTTTTAGAGACTGCAAAAGAGGAATGGTAAAAGCAAAATGGAATTGGAAGAAAAAACTTTTTTCATCTTCTTTGTTTGACATTGACAGTCACTAAACTTTGTATTTTCACAGCGGATCTATTTAATTTAGAATTGATTCAGCGGTATTTAATTGTCCAGTCAGCATCTGGCAGATGACTGCGGCAGATATTAAAATTTTATATATATTTTTTAATCTCTCTCTTTTATACCTGTCTGGATTGTTATTATTCTTAGAAGTATATTTATTGAGTCTTCAAATCTTTTTCATGTCAGAGCGAAGAAGAGTAATTCTTCTTCGATAACTGTCACAACTTTTTCGATTAATTTTTCTCCAAATATTTCTTATTAAATACGGCTTACGGTTTAGTTAACACAGCCGTATGGTTATAAATACGGCGTCATAATGTACGGCATAACACAAAGCGCAATAACATATTAACCTCGGATGCAGATGAATAGAATATAAACTGGAACGTAGAGCCAAGTGCATAGGAAATCACGCACAGCCGCGAGCAACATTACCTATCTATTATCTGGTAGTACATACTGCAAGTTTCTTGCGAGTAAATACCCGTCGTGGTGGGAGAGGGGATGCAGGGGAACAAAGGCTAATATGTCATCGCGGGCAACTTAATTGACGCGGTTTCCGCAACGACGCGGCGGAACGCAGACGTCAGCGTTTCCTCCGCTTACATATTTATATGTAGCGACTGCACTGGCTCTCCGACGTTGTACCATGAAATAATACATATACGCTTTTAATTCTAACAAATGCGCATTCCTAGTATGTGCTCTCTTGGTTCATCGGAAATAGGTAGGTACGTATTTATAGTTCTAATTGTGCCAATCACAGGTTTGTCGAAAATTTTCTCAGAAATAAAAATGACACTCAAAAACATACACTTCAACATTCCCATAAATATGAAACAGACAAAAGGATAAATGGATGATCAAAGGTTTACCCTTTACCGCTATTCAATATAAACTCCAAAAATAACTTAGTTACTTAAATAAGTACCCACGTTTGGATTGCTCACGGTAAACCTATGATCGATAGGTAATTTGATTCACACAGCCCCGATTATATTTGGTTAACACGAGTGCCATCCGTTTGCTCAAAGTTTATCACAGGTGATTTCAATTAAAAAGCTTTAACCGACCCCGAAACGGTCGCCGAAATCGACGGCATTTGTAATCACCGCGGCGTGAGTTTATACTCTTTAATGGACTTTGCAGAAGTAGTTTCAACTCTACTTACGGCTAAGATATTTGAGGAAAAACTACCCGCCACCTACCGCAGTAAGTGGTGAAGTTGCCGAACTATGGCAGACGTGGAGGGTATGGGCGCTGGCGTGGCGCGCGCCGGCGGGCCCACTTGGCGCGATTTAACGTGTTTCATTAAAACGTTTTGTCGGTGTAATCGCAAGTAATTTAAGTGAAGAGAGCCGAGCTTCCGACTTTGTAAGTATTTTGTGTTTTCTTTTTTAATTACTTCGTTTTAACTTTGTTGTCGGGCTTTTAAAAGCTGACTGACAGCCAAATAACGAAGTTCTTTATAACTATTTAGGGAGGATTTAATGAAATTGTAAACTTTTTATGCGATAAAGCTCATTAAATTGGTTATTTGAATGTGATATTAACATGCTCGGATCATATAACTTTCTCCCTTTATTTCTGACATAAATAAAACAAAACTAACCTTTCATTAACCCTTCCAAATTGACTTTCAATTTTGTACCCACAGCAGAAAAATAGACTCGGCACCAGATAACCCTTCCCACACACGCAGAAACTATACTCACAACAGGCCCCTTAGATAACTTGTAATAATTTACGAATTCTATCAAGTTATCCACGTTAAATACAACATCGCCGTGAATGATGTAAACCGGGGTGCAACTCCAGTGTGCGGTCGCGGGACTTATGCGCCGCTGGACGGTAGTTATGAGCCCCGTCCCCTACATAAGTAACTCGTTACATCTGTTCCATCACTCCCCGACTCTCCCCTTCATTATTTAGCTTAATATACAGAATTAATTTTAAATTTTCACAACGAATTTTAAACCTAACAGTAATGTGTGGTCCAGTTTTCCCTCGAGGGTGGATAGTTTTGAAAAGAGGTTGGGATTAAAAGGAGGGTTAATAATTTGGATTATAAGACTGTCCTAGAGAGTAAGTAATGAGTCGAACCTTATCTAATACACACTAGACAATCTCTCATATTTTAGTCTTGCGCATTTAGAGGCTTCATTTTTGGAGCGGTTGCAATTCAAATGACTTGAAACTAAGATGTAAAGGCATAGGCTATATAGAATTTTAAAATACTTAAATTTACCGTTAGAACTGGAAACTTATTTTTACTGGAAAAATATTTTAAAACTATAAATTAACGTACCTTTCATACATGTAGTACTTACTAATAACAAGTAACATTCTAACACCAGTGGTTAGTTAATATTTTTTTAAAGAACACTGAATCCCGGGAAAGTTTGTTATGAGCTCCCGTTCGTTCATAAGTCAGTCGTTACACTGTTCTATTGCTCCCCAGTCCACTCACTCGCCTACAGGAAAACAATCACTTGTAAAAAATTATTTAAAAAAGGTTAATTTATGATAGATAAAATTTATTTGCGTGAATGAACATGAAACATATTAATAATTTTATTTTTCAAATTACAAATAATAGAAAAAAAAGCAGTATAGTTTGCATTTTTTTTAAATTGCACCCTTTAACATTATAGTGTTGGTAAGTATTATTTTGAAAATGTTACATTATTGGCATAATTTTTAAATTGTGTGCTGCTTGGTACAGACTGGCCAAAGTAACGAGTAAGTGTTGCGTCATCGTGGATTCATTTTTTAAAAGTAACGTATTTTTGTTAAAAAATACCCTTGCGATTTTAGGGTGAGAAAGAATTTGTTATTGACCTTCTTTTAGTAACCTAGTGTAAAATAAATCAATGTCATGTAGTTTTAAATGGGTTACTTTGAATTCAGTTATTTACTGACTTTTTTAGTAGCTCGCTATAGGTTAAAGCCAACTTAACCAGGGTAAGCTTACTAAACCCCTCTAAAACAAAAATTCACTGAATAATTCAGTACAAAAACCTTTTTTAAAACCTCAAACTAAAGCGGTTTAGGCACTCAATTTATTTCCAACGTTTATAAATAAACTAACAAAATACGCGACTGTTTACCACCCGTTATCCGTGGTATTCGTAAAGAAAACAAAATGTATTGCACGCCAACTTTGGGCATGGCGTGACGGGCAAACCCGCGGTCTGCCGTTGTAACTTTTACGACCTTTTACACCTGACGTAGACACGAGAACATATGGAGATGTGAACCAGATCGTTTGTCAAGATCTGTATGAATTATAACATTGGGTATCTGAGTCTTGAAAGGTAGAAAGATGGTGGATTGAGAATCAGCGTTGGGTGTTGGTTGTGTTGCAAAAGACTGAAACAACATTGGCGGAAGTCGTAACCAGTGTCACTTCTATGCCTTATTATATGTTTTGGTTTCGTTCTGGATTATAATGAAATAAAAATGTGATATATTTTCATTTTTCAAATAATAGCTATCTATTCCACTAGTCTACAAGGTGTTTGGTGCATCATTGAATGTGCCTATAGCGGGAATGTTCAATAATACAGTTTCTCAAAAAAAAAAAAAAAAATTGAAATAAAATTCCGTGGAGCCAAGGATGAGTTATTGGGGCTGATGAGAGCAAATGACCTCTTCTTACGGCCCGTTCAATTTGGCAAACGATTCATCAAATACCCTGTATAACATAACATTCCACTTGTGGAATTATGTGATTTTTTTTCCTTTAAAATCTGTCCCTGTTTTTGACAGTTATCATAATATACGCATGCTATTTGAACTCTTCTAGACGCCATTATATAAATTAATACAAGTTACTAGACTCGACTATGCAACCGTTCAGAAAATATCACCAAAAACGAGAGACGCAAGAATCCGGTCATCTGTAGGCAAACTTTCGTCTTTCACCTATAACTGAGTAGCATTCTTCTTTAAGAAATTGCATTTAATCATGTTGAGACCTCATAACTTCCCTTCTGCCTCGTATATTTTATGAATTTCAAACATACTTCTCGTCAACAATTACTTTAATAATAAAAAAGTTCTTAGTATAGGCTTTTACGACAAATACTTTTGTTAAATTAAAAAGTTTCGTTGAAGTTACTCGCTCTTGATCGGTTCATTGTTGCTGAATTGTTTTCGTTTGTGTGTGTGTGTGTGTATGAATATTGTAAGAGTAATTTTCATCACAACTTTCAACTTAAGGTGTTGCGTACAAAATGAGAGTTTACATCTGAATAATAACTCGATCGTGAAATGAAAGCTATTTAATTTACTGAGTTTGAAATTATCGATCATTAAAATGCGCAAACCCGAGATGTTTAGAATGGATAAATAATATCTATCTATCCTTGTTTTATACTATTTTTAAGCTAAAATGTTGCAGGTTCATTTAAAAATTTGCTTGTCGAAATAATTTAATTTGTTACTTACTTTAATATTTAATTTAATTCTTTGAAAATAATATTTTATTTGGATCGAGGGACGAGACCAGTCCTTAAGTAAAACTTTGTCCAATTGTAAGTACCTACCCGTATTGCGATCCATGAGGCGTAGATTCTCTATAGTTTTTATGACCTAGGGCCGGACAGCGACTATTTCTTTGAACGAGATCTCGTTGAAACTTTTAATTAACTGAGTACTGCAGATTTGCTACACAAATTATTTTTCATCATTTCATTCGTCCACCTTAAATTTTTAACGTTCTGTGAGAAACTTTGAATAGTCCGTTTTTTATTCATATTAAAAGCTTTACTTTTATTATTCTGCTAAAATTGCTAATTATTGAATTAAAAGGATTTTTTAAACAGGAATAATTTAACTCTGTGTCAGTCCACATATCTGCTTACTAGTAATTTAGGTAGATTTGCAAAATTTTCAAGAATAAACGACTCTGAAAAACAACTCTACACGTCGTTTTTCAGAACGCCTATCATTTTCACAACAAAATTCTGTTTCACATCATCCCAGTTTACTCAATGGTGATGTGACGGGAAATGTGTAATCACCACAGCCTAAATAATAGCAATATTAATTAATAACTTGAAAGTCAACACGCTTCACCCTGTCATTAGTTTGAACAGAGACGCACGAGTATATCAATCATTAGTTGCGTTATCGCGGCGGCACACGACGTGCCATCACCCAACTTCGCCTTCTCGTGTTTGTGTTATTTGTTGTACATTTCAGAGAAGACCTAATTTCATTAATTTAAACGGATGTACCTTCTCCCCGCCTCGGCCCACGCCACTACCGGCTACCTCTCCAAACGGTGTTATTTCGAACCTGATAAAAAATTACACACCTTTGTTTTTAGTCCGAATTTAACGCTGCAAACTGGATTTTGAAAAGGCCGGGGATCAGTGCGGCTTTGCGCATGCCCACCACCGTTACTTTTCAACCCGAAATTCCTAACCGCGAATTTAATATTTAATCTCACCCTTGTCTAGAACATTTACCGGGCGAGTGTGTCCCGAAATACTTTCCCTATCTGCGGAGAGGCGTACATTGGTTAGGTACAGTTTTTTAATCGCCCGGCCACCACTTGACGTGCGGCTGTGATGGATGGCGGCCTGTACCCGGGTCACGTTTTGTCATTTTATTAATACTTAAATTGGTCACCCGTGACGCGCGAAACGTGAAGAGGACAAAGCTTAATACAACACTTTAATATTTTTGTTGCAGCTCGTTCGACCCATGTATGAAATTGGAAACTTGGGTCCGCTGTAATAAAAATTAATTTGCACTATTAGTCAAACACCGGTTGTTTTATTTTGCCGACACCTCGAGTAAAGCGCGAATTTTTAACTTAAATTCTGGTACAATGTTCGGGGAGCGGTTACAAAGAGGAGGAGGTTGAATGTAAACATATCAAATATTTTAAGTGTAGGTGGGTGAGGAATAGCTCCATAATACAGGGTCGCTTCATTTACAAGCCCCCAGCATCATGTCCGGTCGACATAGTTACACGAGTAGGTATGTCTCAAAACATATTAGCGAAGTAAGTTAGCAAGCGCAGTCCGCCTTGGGTTAATGGGGTGTCATGGCACATGATGGGTCGTCCGCCTTACGAGTTACTAGCTCATCAGGACCGCCGACGAACGAGACCGACACCCTTTTATTGACACTAGTTTTATACTGAAATATGGACTGAGGTAACAGGAAAATAATGGCAGCTTTTAGGGCAGTAATATACCAACCGATAGCTTCTTTTTAATGTGATCTCGTCGCCTGAAACAGGTATGTAAATGACCTTCCTAAAAGGTAGGTAGTGGCGGTTCAAATACTAGAGTAATGTAGATGTAAGTGATACTGAAATATTCATTTATTCATTCTCATTTTCCGGCTGTTCTCTATGATGGAAGTAGAAAAATTATTCACTACTTATTCCAAATGTAGCTCCTTTTACATATTTAGGCGCAATGTGAGTAGCTAACGTATTACTCGCTTCCGATTAAACTAGAAATATTATCAAAGTTTTCAGATGTAGGAATTTTTGATGTTAAAAACTTCGACTAGTGACGTGTTGATTAGGGCTGCGATAACTTAGCGGTGTCATACAAAAACGAATACTGAACTAAACGATGGAATATCGTAACAAAACTAATACTCTGGGTTACTTTTTCTATGACTAATTCGGTATTGTGGAGACACTTCAATTTAAAGTTCCCGTGAAAAATCATAATAAGTTACTTTCAAAGAAGAGTTGCCTCTCACACTTAAAAATAACTTCGTCTACACTCATAAAATAATATTTCACACATGTGATATCACAACGAAACTTTCGAAAAATTCCCTTTTACAACCCGCCACTCCAAAAAGTTTGAAGCGAGACATATAAAACTATTTTAATAACAAAACATTTTACAAAGACATCGTCCGATATAACGTACATAAGTGTAAAGGACTAATGATACGTCATCGCACGAGCCCGCCCACACGCTCCAACGGCGACGGTCACCGAACACTTCTCTAGTAATAAGTTTATCGACCATCGAAGCTAGAGCTCATTTTATCTTTTTAACCGCTCGGGTAGGTAGCATTAATGTTTCAAACTACCTTAGTTTATTAGACTTGAACTTTGTTTTAAAGACTGTTCTGTGTTCTCCTTTTTTTGGGGTCCGTTAGGGGTGGGTATGCATTTGAACGTGAAGCGTTTTAAATGAGTGAAAGTGATATTAAACCATGTTCATAGAAAAATTGCAGCGTTGCTTATACTATCAATATGTTTCATTGCACTCGCGTTTTTTTTTCAAACTTAAGTTCCAACTTTTGTTAGGTACGGGACTAACTTGAGGTGCTCTGGTTTCAAGTTTTCAAGACCGCCAACACTTGAAATCGGTACACACTACAGGAAAGCCTAATCAGTTGAAATAAAAAGTATCCTGCTCTCTTTCCTTCGACACGAGACCTTTAAAAAGTTTGTAATGGTTGAGCAAGCAAAAAACTTTTTCATCTACTACATTATTTCTGATTATACCTGTTATTTCTTCTAATAAAGTGTCTGAGTAATCTATATTGCTTTTAGCAGTTGTTATGAACTGACAAGGGTCATGACTTTCCTTCTCAGAGGGCGTGAAACTCGTCTAACACATTTTGTCAAGTTTATCTATTATGTATCTCACCAACAGACCTCGAAACAGTTTTCTTGAGATGGGCACCATTACCACTACTCCTTTAGTTGGATCAGTCCTCCCACGCACCTCAATGAATTCACCACATCAGCGTGTTTCAAGAACGCTACAAAGCTTTACCTGTTCGTATCGAATCGAAATGAGTATTGCATCGGAAAGCTTGCCAACAAGATAATACAATCTGTACCTCATCTTCCGTACAATATAAAACTCTCAACCTGCAAAGTAAATGCACCTTCAAAAAGCGAAGAGTAGCAATCTAGCGGGAATAATTTTTCCGTGCGATTGCGATGCGATGTTTTGGCGCATCGTTCGACAAATAGCCGCGCAGCGTCGCAGTCCGCAGGGCGGTCCGCTGACGCTACAATATCTGCCGCCGTCGCTCGCTCGCGCAGCACGCGGCCTCACAGGCGCATGAGCTCACAGGCACACTGGCACACGGGCACACGGGCACCGGCAACTTGGAAAAAATGCCGAGATTGGCGAGGAGAGCTCCGCGGCCTTGGGGTGTCGGCCGCCAATTCGCCACGTTGTAACACGGAGATTGTACCGTCTGTTTTGTTTGCCTCTTACCGTCTTATTTCTAGCACAGAAATTGTATGAAAGTGCATCTGACTTTAAATTGTTATTCTGTGACTCCCCAAAATTTTCTCACGAAAAATAAACTTCGTCCCCAGAGAACTGCGATTACAAACGAAATAAAAACGCGAAACAAGAAAAATAAAAACGTGGGCCCGACTATTCATGTCACGGATTTTTCAGCCGCAAACGATAGTTAACGCTATCTAGTTAGTAGTTAAATAGCTCATTCTCATTCTTGGAAACGTTCTCTAACGTAATAAACGACAAGAGTAGGAAGCTTCGCGTGAAAGTTGAGAGCGTATGCTATCTCATGCAAATTACGGCAGATTTATCATAAGACGTCTCCGTAATTGCGACGTGAGGAGATATGGCGGGAGCGCTTAAAGCCACTCTCCAGAAAAAAAGGCAATTAAAGGGATAAACTGGAGCAGTTAGGTCGGGCGTCACGCTTGCGATATCTCTGGAGAGGTGGCGGCGCGCTGGCGTGGCGGCGGCGTGGCAGCAGCGTGCCGCGTGCGTGCCTAGCGCCTCCCGCCTTCAGACCCCACCGAACATGTAAAGGGCGTGGAGCAATATCATAGACTACAGACTGGAGACGGGGGTGGAACATCCGCCACTGACGCTATTGCACTTGAAGCTTTACAAAGCTAAAAGCAATACAGTTATTTGATTTAAGTCGGGTGTGTACCACCGCCTTGCGCTGGATTGTGTTTGTTCTGGTTTGGCAGATGTCAAAGTTGTATGTTTTGAAACAGAGCCTCACTGTTGTTTGCGATGTTTGTTTCCAGATAGATGGTATTAGTTACCTATATGTGTTGTTTTCATGTGTGCATTACCCTACATACACACGTACACTGTAAAGTAGCCAACCACAACATATCAGTTGTGCACATGCATCGAGTAGCACTAATGACATTCATTACTAACGGATTAGCTAAAACAACTAATCTGTTTTCTGTATCGTTAGACGACTGTCGATGTTTCCGAATTGTAGATACGACTTCGAAAGCAACTAATTACGTGGAGCTTGGCTAAAAGCCATTGAGAGTCCATCGGCGATAACCAAAACAGAGTCCATCAAAATAATGACTTGGTGTATGAGGGTGATATGTGACATTCGCTACGGTAATTAATGCAAATCAATGGCGGGACGTGCGATTGATTCGGGACTAGCGGAAAGCTGATCAATTAAGTTAATGAGCTGCTGAATCCATATCGCTGACGTTTCAATATTATGCTAATGCTTACGGTTATTTGCTGAGTAATACCAGCGGGCATTCGCTAGATATGCACCTTTAAGTTTCTGCGCAATTTGTCGATTATTTTGTATCCAATCGGCTGTGATATTTTAAGGGGTTGTGGTAATGAGTGTCGAGTGTTTATGCAGTTGAGGTTTCTTTGTGTGATAGGTACGTTGACTTGGGGCGAGGTTGTGACTATGTTTGCTTTCTTTTGAACCAGGATACGTAGGTATTATCGTATGCATTATTATTGAAGCCAGTGTGATAGAGTGGTATCATAATGAAATACCGTTTCCAGATTTTTCTTCGCTATTTTTTTTTTCATATAAAATCAATTGATACGTAATTGCAAACAGTCACGAGACTTAAAGAACTTGTATTTAAAACAATAGTCTAGGATTAAAACACCCACACACGTATTGTTAAACAAAATTCAACGTCTTGTAGAATTAGTTAATTATGACGAGTTAGTTGACGCTTCTCGTGACCCAAGGGCTGGCTTTTACCTTGGCCAGAGGCTAAATGTTGCCAAACAACGTGGCAACGCCGCCAGTCTCTTGGGCACATTACCGGCTGACAGCATCGAGGAGGAGTTTTTGGATGCCCTTTTATAGTTTGTAGTTAGTACGTTTTAATTATTATAAATAATTGTAAACACCTCTTGTTACTAACAAAACACAAAACCTAAGGCTATTATCGACACCACCAGCCAAAGCCGTATTCCATATCGTAAGCCGATCAATGGCTAATGATCCCTAGGTGTATCGGAACTGTTCCAATATTATGTAAATGCTATCAGCTAGTCGCCTGAAAGCCTTCGCCGGCCTTCCCCGCTAACGTTACTTAACGATAACGAAAGCGTTCAGTTTACAGAATAGGTATATTTTCATAATTTTAATAGAGCAACGTTTTAAATTGTGTGAGGGTATTCTGTTACGGTAAGCTCTAATGGGCAGGGGATATATTATCGACGAATATAGGAGGATGGAGTTTACAGCGTGTAAGAGAGAAGAGAATTGAATTTTAAATGCCAGTCTTGAAAGTAGATTTTTGCTAATTTAGCTCAATTAACAATTAACCCCAAAGGAGTTCGTACTATTCCAGCTCAAATACTAAAAATAAAATGTAATGTTCCAATATCTTTTTGATTTATTGAATAAAGTAGTTTTCGCTTTATTAAATAAAATGGGTTCGTAATAGACTGATGAATTTAGTCAATGCTGTTAATTTTATGAATAGGATAATTAATTGTAAGAAAACGGACTCTTTCTTCACATATTATAGCTAGAACATTAAAAAGTTCTAATGAATAAGAAAATGTGCATTCTTGGATCAGCTTTTAGTCTAACTGGATGTAACTGCATTCGGTAAGACTCGGCAGATTGGATACCAGTATTTAACTGTGACTACAAATCTGACCTCCACAACCCAGTTACTAGGCAATATTATAATAATACGTTTTGGTAAGACTGGATATCATGACTTACCATGACCACATCTGCTTGTAAAAATGGTTAAGATGATTAAATTATAAATGTTACAATTTGCTCTATTCTTGAACTTTATTCTATTTAGAATAAGTATCCGAAGCCTTGCACATATTTTGTTACACTTGTACGTATATTGAGTACTTGAGTAAGAAAGTATATGGTTTGTATGGAAGGAAACCTTGAAGAGAACCGCGATGTCGTGATACCGTGAACCAAACTCGTACATGTATCAATGTCTTTCATATAACCTATGAATTCTCACAATTTATTACTGGCCGCGAGTTTTTGAGGAAGTATGCATAAAGCTCATGCTTTAATAGATCTATGAAACGGCCTTTATATTTATGATTTGAGGAGTTTTTGAAACCTTTTATACATGTTTGAGACAGTAACTTTAAACCCAATGCTGGGATTTATGAAGTTGCTGTATTATGCACAAATACAATATCCTCATTGGTAGCTGTGTTTGAGCCGTTTGGGGTTAAAACACTAGGGCCATGGGGTCCGAGTGCGCACCTAGTCTTTCGGGATATCGCCAACCGGTTGGTTGACTCTTCTCGTGACTAGAGGGCTGGCCATTTTTGGGTCAAAGAATCAGCATTGCCATTCAACGTGGTAATGCTGCCAGCCTTCTGGTCACTATTCCTGTTGACAGCGATGAGGACGAACTTTTTGACGCCCTTTGATGATTTTTTTCTTTTATCTATGTACATATTTGTATTACAATTAAGTACTTAATTCGTTTAAAAGTATTATTTTGCAAATATATAGTTTAATTTATTGCTATATTATTAAGTACTTAATACTTGGATAAAGATACGGTTTTGAGTTTTATTTTTTACCTGGATGAGTAAAATAATGTAACTTCTTAAGGATAAGTCTATCACTTTATAAGTTTATCACTTTTCACACAAAATAATCTGACCATTCGTTTGTTTGGCCTAAATCATCCCTTAGCACAAATCAGTCCTTAAATAATACGAGTAGCCAAACAAAACACAATCTGAAGAAAAATACTCACTAAAAACAAAAACCCGTCACAGATAAACTCCACTAAATCTCTTGAGAAAACATCAAGACAGTATATCTCAACGTCTGAAAACGACAATTGTGCCCACTTACAATATTCCACTTACGTGCCATAAACTGTATCAAACAAATAAAGGACTACCATAAGCGTTCTGTTGGACGTAATATCACGTTAGTAGTCATAAAAACTACGCGGATTGAGTGTAAACAAGGGCTGGGTTAAGATGTAGGAACCGCAATGCACCAAAGTGACGTGGCTTCTTGTAGGGCGACACTGACTGGCTCGTTTATCAAAGTCAATATCGTCTGTCGTCGTATGTACCTACATGTATAGGTTGCGTATGTATTATTGCACGCGTGTGTACTTGGGCTCATTGATTTTGATATGTTGTTGGACTGGTGACAGTTTTTCATGTTCTTGGCTTGTTTGGATATGTACATATATCTAGCATGAAAGTTACAGCATGGATTATCAAGAGCTTATAATAAAACAAAAAAAATGATTTTTAATAATTTTGGTGACAACCACATATTTTTTTGGCTTCCATTATCTTTTTCTTCTAGCAGGCCAATGTTTTCCCAGTCAATGATTTGTTTTATTACCTGAGTACCTACCAGAATAATAAGTGCCGCTCGGATCAATCTTCAGGTTGGTCTGTCGATGGCTGACCACCATTACATACCGAGTTTCCCCCGTACCTCGGAAAGCACGCTAACCCGTTGGTCCCGGCTGTCATTTGTATATCTTTGACAGTCGTTACAGGTAATCAGTGGCTCGAAAGTCTGACAACCAGTCTTACCAAGGGGTATCATATTACCCAGTCCTAAATGGGTTGTGTAGGTCAGATAGGCAGTCGCTCCAAGTAAAATACTAGTATTCAGCTAAATCCGGTTGCGGCGGCTAATGCTGACCTGAGTACTTGAGTAGTGTTTGAAACGGTCATTTTAAACGATAGATAAAAGAAGTACGTCTACGGCTGATGCTGTATGATCTACCTTTGCCGTGACCAGTTCAACCATGCTTATATCTGCCACCGAGGCGGAGATATCGGGAGAGCGAGCCATGTCCTCGGACCATTTCTAGATTCACTGCACTGGCCTTACTTTGACTTACCTCCACTGAGTGAACATTACATCTATGCACCCGTACAAATAAATAAATTAAAGTGTCTGTTTGTAGTTTAAAATAAAAACAGCTTTTTACTGAATGCGCATGAAAGTACTTTAATGTGGTAGGTACTTATACTTAAAAAAAATATTGTATTTTATATTGATTTAAAGCCTTGAAATTGTTGAACCGATCGTCCGAAATTAATATAGAAATATTACAGAGAAGTAATATTTCTATATTAATTTCACATGGACGAAGTTAGCAGGCAGTAGCTTGCTTCTCAGTGACACTGCTCACGCGTCGCTCCCGCGGTCACTCCTTGCGTTGTCCACAGCGTGTATCAGAAAGTGTGTTCATCTACAGGCTGGAAGGTTACCGACTCTAAAACGGTAAACACGACGTAATCAGTACATCATTCTGATTCAACACACATATAAATTTTTCGTCGGTTATAAAACTGCAATACTGGAAAAATTTATGGAATAACTGTTTTTTTTTTTATTAATTTTCTATGTACTGAATACGTAGTAGCCGTCTTAGCTTCGATATCCCTTCGAGCCTGTATATGAGTGGGGTGCAGACCATCAAACTGAACAACTTTCTGTATGGGACAACAATAAAACTGTCCCATACAACATATTTTTAATACTCACTCGACCCAAATGTATGCTCATTCGGGTTTTTAACTACGGTGTTAGTCGACACCCTTACACTCACTATAACAAGACATGTCTTGTACACGTAACTCTTTGGCTATGTATACTTAAGTAACAAATACAGCTAACAAATTTTTTGCTTAGTCTTCGCGAAGTAACCTGTCGATAGTGACGGATAACTTAGACTGTCACAATGTTCTTCTCCCACTTTAACATTCTACTTGAAATGGCTACATTTATTTTGCTTTAGAAAACGTTTAAGTTGTTATAGTATTGCTTGAGACTTGAATAGAAGTTTTGTTGAAAATTCTGCCCTATTTCAATGCCTAAAGACATTGTGATAGGCGTCAGTGTGATCGATGTGTTGTGAAGAAAACAAATAATCATTACTTTAGAGTATTTCAGTTAACTGTACAATAATGCAGACATCACTGGGATACTAGCTAACTTCGGTTTATTAAAATAATTTGATAGACTAAAAGTTTTAAATATAATTACTTTCTATAATGTTACTTAGTTTCATAAAAGTTTTTAAATGAGTCAAGATAATTTTATTCTTCATTAAAACCAGCAGATTTTTATCGAAAGGTATCATTTTGATAAATTCCTAGAATCCACTTCAACTTCGAATAACTAAAATGATATTTTATCATAAGTTCCAACAAAAACGTATTAAGGATAGTATTGCTGAAATAACTCAAAAAAAAATATTATTTGATTTATCTTCACAAAAGAGAAACTTTTTCTAGATGTATAGACGTTTAAGTTTTTCGCATTTTTCAGAGAAAATATTGTTATCAAATTTTGATCAATATATATATTTACCAGCTCCAATATAAGAAAAATACATAAGTGTTAAAATGAATTCTGATTAAAAATAACGAGATCATGAAATATCAGAATGTATTCAAAGCTCATTTTCCTCAAATTTCTAGGACTTAATTTTACGCACGATTGGCAGCATAACAGCAAACTAAGACATCTATAATAATTATAATATAGCACTAAACTAGCTTTAGCCCTGTGATAAATGACTAGATATTGACGTGGCTATAATTACTAATTTATTGAGCACGATGACGTAATCATCTACCATTTTGCAAGAATCAATAGTCAAGGTGAGCAGGAATGGGCTTCCACCAGAAAATAGAAAATCGATCGACGAATATCTTAAGATCCCTCACTAAAAGACAGCTTAGTACCTAGCTTAAGGTATAAACTACTCTTTATTCCGGTCGAAAGTTCCCCCGGGACATATAACTAATAAATATCCCAAATTTATAAGAGGTGCCGAGTGAAGCCGTAGATAAAAATTGCTCCACACAATAGTATGATTTTACCCAAATCATAAATCTACGTAGGCAATATTTTGAGCTGTATAGGTATTTAAAAAAGGAAATCTAAAATATATTCGTACATAGTAAATAGCAGCCTCCACTCAGAAACAAGATGTTATGCTAATACTGTAAATATTATTTCTTAGCTCCAAACGTAATTGAAACCGCGACGACTTCCTTGGCAAAATACATCATAATGAAAATTTTGTTACACCTAATAGGTACATCTCCTCTTTCGTCCGAACCAGCATTCAGTGCAGACGTGTTATCGCCCGCTTCTCAAAAATCTGATTTTACTACATACGAAAGTGCTACCTATTAACTAGTATCATAGTTGTATTTTTGGTTTAAACATTGACCGTTCAACCTGCGCAGCGAAAATTACCCGCGTGTCCCCCGCGCGTCTTGAGTAAAAGAGAGCGTGGACATAATTGCTGTCCTGTTCCCGCATCGCTGCCTGCGGCCGGTGATCTCGCATGTGTGCGCGTGCGCCATTGTCCTTCGCTGTGTACAAGGACAACATAAGAAGATAGTGGTCGTAAAAGTGACGTCACGTGGTCAAACCAACTCCGCCCACCTCGAGAGAGCGAGACCGAGCTACAGGAAATCAAGAGACAGCTGTCTGCGCGTACGCACGTCCTTGGGTTAGGCCCCGCCCAGCACACGAGTGAGTAGAACAAACCTATATAGACAACTATCTGCCTCCTCGGTGTTAGTCTACTCCGCCCGCTTCCTATCTAACGGTAGTAAGAGTGTAGCTACTATATAATTATTTGCCGACGGCCTTGACTCAAATAGGCCTACATCAACATGCCACTGCAAAGAACGTCTCCATCCCAATCGCCGAAACCGGACAGAAACTTAACTCTAATGTCACAGTTCTCTTCTGATCCTTCCCTAAATAGAACGACAGTCAATAGTGATGTATTTCCATCGCTCAATGATAATATCACACAACGTCATAAACGGCCAAGAGATGAGGTTTCCACACCTAATCAATTCTCCGTTTTTAAGGATGAGATAAAAGACTTAATCAGCTCCGTAGTTAGCGCTCAAAGTCAGGGACTTGCATCCATAACCAGCAAATTGCAAGAGATAACTGAATCGAATGCCAAAATTGACGCGGCTGTATCACTCTTAACTGCACAAAACGAGGAGTACCGCAGCAAAATTGCACTCTTAGAAAACCAGGCTCAAAAAGACAGGGAATACATCTGCATTTTGGAAGATAAAGTAGAAGACCTTCAAAGAAATTCCCGCAAGGCGTGCGTAGAAATTAAAAATGTACCTATAAAGGCGCAGGAAAACAGGGAAGACCTGATACAAATGCTTGTCAACCTCGCTAAGACCATTCATCTAGGAATGAATGGTTCTGACATTAACGACATTTTCCGCTTGAAATCAAGAGGTGATAGGGAGAAAAAGCCTACAATAATAGTGGAACTAAGGTCTGCAATTTTGAGATCAGACTTCCTG
Organism: Standfussiana lucernea; assembly: GCA_964057025.1. Lineage (NCBI taxonomy): Eukaryota > Metazoa > Arthropoda > Insecta > Lepidoptera > Noctuidae > Standfussiana > Standfussiana lucernea. Next base: position 6,714,812 of record OZ059791.1, on the reverse strand, counting down.
AAAAAGGTGAAAGACTTCAATCTAACAAATAAGACACGACTGCAGGCTAAACACCTAGGCTTCACAAGCAACGAAGACACACCAATCTTTATATCGGAACAACTCACTACTAAGGGGGCCCGTTTGTTTTTCTTGGCCCGGGACCTGAAAAGAGCTCAAAAAGTTAAGTACTGTTGGACCTCCATGGGAAAAGTACTAATCCGGAAAGATGACAAGGCTAAAAGTATCCATATTCAACACGAAGCACAGGTGCAACAACTAATGCAAGAACAATGACTAACTATGGATATATATTTCCTAACACTATTTTGCTCACATACATTAGTTCACCTCAACTTAATACCTATATTTTTTGAAGAAATGTCAAATATCTACTATACTATAAAACTCACACAGAAGACTACACACAAACCTATACATGCATACACACCTTTATCCTATAATTACAACTACCAACTTTGTACCCCACATATACTACACGCTTATTATCAAAGCAGACTAAAACACATACAAAATTTAAATTTACCTACAAACATTCAATCCTCCTATAACCCTAACGACAAAAGAGCACATCTATATTATATAGAGCATAAATACACCACAGGCCTCACACCAATTATCCCCCAACTTTTTTACAAAGAATTCATAATTACACTGTTATACTTACTCGGACCTGACCTACTTTTAGCTATACTATCCAACTACCCCAGTTGCAACCCCAAGAGTTCTAATTTCAGATTTATAAATGGATAGTTTTGATACGCTGAATGAAATTGATCAAATTAAGCCCTCGGATTCACTTAAGGGCAGTATACAGGAAATTAATATAGAGATAGAAAAGTCTACGTATAATCTAACTATATCAACACAAAACATTAGAAGTATATACAAAAATTTTGATGATTTGCAACTCACTCTGGCACAACTAAAATGTGAAATAGATATTTTGATTCTTACAGAGTGCTGGCTAAACCCTAACAAAAACATACCGCAATTAGCTAATTACACATCATTTCAAACAAAAAACCACATTAATCAATGTGATGGGGTAGTTGCTTACATCAAAAATAATTTATCAGTAAAATTTAAAGAACTTAACCTTGTAAATGCTACGGGTCTGGAGTTACAGATCGCAAACTACACCATACTGGGTATCTACCGGTCACCTTCATTTCTGAATGCAGGTAATTTCATTACATCTCTCAACAATCACCTAGAGAATATCATCCCTAGTAAAAACGTTTTGATTTTAGGTGACATTAACATTGATTTAATCGTTTCCCCAATAGATACTAATCAAGAAAGAAATAATAGATTAACCTACTTAAACATGCTATCACTGCATGGACTGTTACCGTCTCATAACTTACCAACGAGGGGAGACGGCTGTCTTGACCATGTTTTTATGAGCCTGGACAAACAAAGAAACAAGGCTTTTACGGCTGTTTTAAATACAACTGTAACAGATCACTGTTTTATTCTTTTGTCAATCGCCAATAAGTATCAACATTCGGTACCTCAGAGGCACAAAACCCTAATCAATTATGAAAATGCTCATAATAGTTTAATAAATATTGATACATCCTTCTTCAATGTCTTTAAAGATCCGGATACTTACGCCTTTGCACTGATAGAGATGGTCAGGTCAGCTATACTCTCCAACACCAAAAATGTAATTGTCACGAATAGCAAAAGAAAGATAAAGCCCTGGATAACCACAGGTGCCCTACGGTGTATTAGATTAAGAAATACAATATACCTAAAACTTAAATCTAACCCCCTAAACCGAATTTTAATAATAACGTATAAACGATACCGAACCTTCTGTGGAAACCTTATAAAAAAACTAAGAAATAAATACAATAAAGATAAAATTATAGCATCTGTTAAAAACCCTAGGGCACTATGGTCAACCATCAATGAAATCACACATTACAAGCCTCCCAAGAGCTCAAATGGCGACCTACTTAAGATAAAATCAAATTCTCAAGCCTCAACCAACCATGTAAACAAATTTTTTATTAACATTGGACAAACTTTGGCCCAGAATATCTCAAATAGCTTTGTACCTCCGGAATCAACTGACACGGACACCTATAATCTCTCCTCTTTTGTTTTGCTGGACACCTCTGAGATGGAAGTTGAAAATATCCTGATGTCCCTAGACTCTGGGAGTGCTCCAGGTTGGGACGGAATCCCTACCCTTCTCTTAAAGCAAGCTAAGGAGATCTTAGTCCCTCTGATCAGAAACCTTGCCAACCTATGTTTTAACTCCGGAATCTTCCCCTATCTTCTTAAGCGCTCCGTTGTCACCCCTGTGTATAAGGGAGGAGATAGCGACGACGCTAACAACTATCGGCCTATCTCTGTGCTGACCTCCATTTCTAAAATCATTGAGAAGCTCTTAAACTCTAGAATAATAAGCTACTTGGCTAAGTACAACATCTTATCTACCTCTCAATATGGGTTTAGGAAGGGTATGTCGACTCAGGATGCTACCATGGATCTTGCATCCTCAATAACAAAAGAAATAGATAGGGGTAACAAATGTCTAGTAGTCTTTCTTGACCTCAAGAAAGCTTTTGACACCGTTTCCATCCCAATACTGATACGCAAGTTGGATCGGATAGGATTCCGTGGCTCTGCTCTCTCCCTTCTCAGCAGTTACCTACAAAATAGAAAGCAGGGGGTAAAAATTGGCAATTTTCTCAGTGATGAAGAAAACGTAACTTTTGGAGTCCCGCAGGGCAGTGTTCTCGGCCCGACGCTCTTTCTGATTTATATTAATGATCTCTGCAACCTTAGCGACGTCGGTGGGAGGATTCTGTCCTACGCGGACGACACCGCTATTATTTTTACTGCCAAGACATGGGAGAAAGTAAAGTTGGTGGCTGAAAGGGGTCTGGCTAGAGTTAGTTGCTGGCTTAATGAGAATCTTCTCACGTTAAACACCCAAAAAACTAACTACGTATGCTTCGCCCCGTACTTAAACTCGCAGCCCTCGTCTGACTTTGAAATTAAAATTCATTCCTGTCGTACTCCTTCTACGTGTACTCACAGTTGTCCGACAATTCAGAAAGTTAGCTCTGCTAGGTACCTCGGAATTATTGTGGATCAAAGGTTAAGCTGGTACCCGCACCTTGAACTAACCATCGGGAGGGTAAGAAAGCTTATATGGGTTTTCAAATCTCTAAGACACGTTATGAGTACAGAGCTACTAAATAAAATATACATTGCTCTAGCCCAATCTGTAATTATATACTGTATTTCGGTTTGGGGAGGTGCAGCTAAGTCATATTTTATAGATCTAGAGCGGGCGCAAAGATCCTTGATTAAAGTGATGTATTGTAAGCCTTTTAGGTTCTCTACTAAATCCCTATATGAAATTTCTAAGCTTCTCTCCGTCAGGAAATTATATATCCTACACATGATACATAGATATCACAAAACATTACCTTTCGACAATGCCAAGCTTAAGAAAAGACGGTGTGATATAGTAGCCCCTACATACCCCACTCGTACTGTCTTTGCTAGTCGGCAAAATTTAGCCCAAGCCCCCCGCGTCTATAATAAAATTAATCGTATACTCAAAATTTACTCCATGAAACTGTACGAGTGTAAGAAAAATCTGACTGAATGGCTCCTTACTCTTAATTATGAAGACGTGGAGGAAATCCTGATTACATTAGCTTGAATTTGACACTTAAAGAATTAATAGAGATAATTATGTGACCCATTCAAACAATCATCCCCACACACACACACACACACACACACACACACACACACACATACACAAACATACACAAACACACGCAAACACACACAAACACACGCAAACACACGCACTTTACACTTGTTTTTCTTATTCTTAATAATTTTTAAGGTACTTACTGTAATATTATTGTTACTCATATTGTTAGTCTAGTAAGTCAAAATTTTTGTTTTACATCGGAAGAGCGAGGCTTTCCCAACACAAGTATCAGTGGATTACTTACTGGGAAGCCCCGGCAACTTACTTGTAAAGATTTACTGAAATAAATACATTTTTACTTACTTTACTTTTTTTTTACATCTGGAATTGAATTTTAAACGGCTTTCCGTACTAAAGTTGTTCCTAGCTATCACGCGTCGGAAAACTTATTTGAATAACAACGTATACAATAAACGCTGCCGTGCATAACGGTACGAAGGCGTTTGACAGAAACAGAATAAACCGGTATCGCAAGAAACAATACAACTCGCAATAGTGACATAAATCAAATTTTTGTATTCGTACGGACTCGATATTTGTGATATTAAAAGGCGAGTCACGGAGGGTCGCACGCCGCGCAAGATCGCCGCCGGTACAGACGGCAACTATTAAAAATAGAGAACAGCCCTGAGCGTATTTCAGTTGTCATATTTCACAGTTTGGTCGATGCTGTATAAACACGTTCCCGTTCAATCATCCCGCGATAGGCGGCGGCGTTGCGAATAAATCAAGTCTCTCACTTTTTCACCTGCCACACACAAAAGCTTTGGCACTGAAACTTGATTCGGGTTATTTCTGACGAAATATCAGTCTATTTGTTATACTATTGATACGGACGCACGTGCGCCGCGTAAGTTTGTACTTGTTGACGAGAGGGAATTGAGTGAAAATTGCTTTCCAACAATGTGCATAGAATTTGATGGCACCCGGTGCCGACTTACGGTAGATGTTACGCCTTTTTCCATGAAAATAAGTTCTGATTTGCTGCTATATAATATGATCGTATCGATACAAACTGAAATATATGAGGCGGACACGTACGACACACGTTTTTCTTTAGCCTAAATAAACAGCCATATAGTCGGAGTAAACTAACATGACCCGATAACGGAACTCCTTTATCATTCTATTTTAAAGGTACCTAGGTTAAATTTTCAGTTACATTTTACGTGATAAACATTTATGGTAGATAGAAACAATATTGTAATAAAGGACCTAAAGTTACTAAGTTCTGTCTTATTTAATATTCAGCACATCACAGCTATAATTCATTCATCCCAAAAAAGGAAAATACTATCTAAAAGTCAGTAGCTTCCCCACGTACCGTAAAAAACTCTTTACTTTATCACAAACATAACAATAACTCACGCGACTCGTTGATACGCGAGTGTATCGCGCGATCGTAAATATCACACTCGCACACCTCACGGCCTGTCATAATTCAATTATGGCGAAAAAACGCGTCACGTATCGTTGGTGATAGCACAATCTTCGCACGATCTAGCTAAGGAAGCTGTGAGGCATCTCATTGCGGCGTCGTAAGTGCCTATTTAAGGCTACGTAGCCACTTACGTCGACGGGGGCCGATAGCGTAATCCGAATCGAGGTGTATTGTGCGTCCCCGTACGGAATACGGCCGCGGCGCCGAGCCGACTATTCCGTGAGCCTATAATCTTCGCCGTAAATGGATTTAATGCAAATTTCTCTACGGCCGTTTGAATGGGCTGATAAAAATACATACTTAACTCCTTTTGTGTAGTTCAAATTGTTTTTCGATGATGTTAATCGTTTTTGCGTGATATTTATTTTTAATTAAAAATATAATCTAATACGGTGCGGGCAATAATGGTGTATTCGCTTTGATTAATATAATTGTTCAATTTTATTAAAAATAAACCAGATAATGTTATCCACTACCTTTTTTCACTATACTGAAAAATTTGAACTTACCTAAGTGATATTCAATACGGAACACAAGTTCCATCTCCCCCCAAAACACAAATTTGAAATTGAAACAAGCTAAATTTCAATCAAAACTAAAATGAAACATTGTGAAGCATCAGTTCGGTCAAACAACAGCTAATCGTCTGGGGGAGCCCTATGCATAACTGAGTCAAATTTACATAAACACAGCTCTGTCTTGCGGCTGTTATCATTCAATTAAATAAGATTTTGCGATACGAAAACCACACCTGCTCCTTGAACTAGAAATCTAATTCGACTTGGCTTAATATCTAACCATTTTTGGGGGATTGAAACTTGAACGTTTGAGTTGTTTTGCTGTTAAATTGGATGTCTTCGTTCCTTTTGTTCGTGTAAGTCGCATCTACAATTTTCTAACCCTTGACACAAAAAGAGGTGTACCTTTGTGTGTCTGTGGGCATCAAAACCTGCAAACGGATATACTGATTTTAATGCATTTTTTGTTAAATGGTATACTTGTAATACAAAGCCATAAAATATTAAGCACGGAAAAACAAACAAATTGTGACATGAATATTCTTATTATTAACAATGTAGCAGAGATCATTTTATTTTCATTTGTTATCTTTATTGGCATGTCATGAAGTCTTTCCGGAGAATGAATTAAGAATTTCCGTGTAAATTAAAAAGTAACGTCACCGCAAACCATGTGAAAGGCAGACTGAATGTAATATTAATTTGAAATAATAATTGTTTAAAGATCTGCAAAAAGCTTTCATTTCGTACAAAGTGATTAAATATCAATGCAAAAATGTATTTGTATTTATTGCTTATGTACCAAATACATAAGCAATTAAAGTAAAATTTGAATACACATTTCTGCTCTGTTTTATTTTATATAATATGGATCCGTTTCTGTTTACACACAAACATTGTGAAAATATAATATTTACAACACAATATGTATTATTTTATAATTGCCATTGCTGTAGAAATAGTAAACAGAAATAATTATAATACAGTCACAGCACATTTAATTTTAATTATTATTATATAAATATGAATGTTTTTGTTAATCAATGTAATTATTATTACTCGTTCTATCTGGATACAAAGCAGAAAATAATCTCACACACCACAAAACAAAATTATAAGAATTACGTGTGTTCAAGTTTGACACGGATGAAGTTCTATTTCATACTATTATGGGTTCCAAAACATGACATTATAAAAAATATAGTAGGAGAAAATCACTTTTAAAAGTAAATATGTGGACAGTTACTGAAACTACATAATTATATTTGTTTTTGAGATATTAACATTATTTTATTGATTAATGTTCTGGCCTTCTTACATGCAGTATATCCTTTTTATTCCCCATAAACTTTTTCTTTTCTGACATGCAACAAATATGTTGCAGTAAGTACGGGTGAAATGCGACACAGCTTACTCCGCTTTGTCAACGTGTATTATGCTCGTAAGCCCTCACTTGAGATATCTACCAGATATACTGTGCCTTTGTCTCTCTTTATCGGTGCATTCATACGATATTGAAATCTTAAAATTTCGATTAGCATCTCGCAGTTTTGATTAATATGTTGTACTGATTTGTTTTCTGATTGCGTAGTTATTTTAACGAAAAAACATTTATGCAAAAAAAAAAACGACTTCCAAACAAAACACAAAAAAAGTGGAAAATAACTTTACTTTCGGAAGTCGGTGACTATTGTTTGTTTCATTGACTTTTTTGCCACCGACTTCCGAAAGTAAAGTTATTTTCCACTTTTTTTTAGTGTTTTTTTTGGAAGTCGGTTTTTTTTTTGCAAAAAAGTTTTTATTTTACCCTTTTTTTAGTTATCGTATCACACACAAATCCTTGTCAAGTATCAATTTCGCAATTTCTTTTACTTGGATGACATTTTTTCCAGCTATTTTGATTTCAAAACCAAACTGCTGAACCAATTTTGATAAAATTTCTATGGAACCAATCGGAAAGTAGATCCATTCAGATAAAAGAAGAATTTTTCAAATCGGTTCATAAATGACGGAGATATGAGGTAACAAACACAAAAAAAAACATACAACCGAATTGAGAACCTCCTCCTTTTTTTGAAGTCGGTTAAAAACAGTGAAAATCAATGAACAAGGTGCACATGTAAAAATATAATGACCACTTTTTATTTTTACAGTGAGCAATACTTTGTCTTGCTTAGGTTTAAAAAATACGTATTGTATTTAATTATTTTATGAATCAAAGAAAAAAATAATGCTGGGAAATAAAATAAAGGTTGCGCTTCACTCCTATTGCCCAAACTTAGATACAAAAGCCGCAGCCCGAAAACGGCTAAATAAACACCGCACTCATACATTTCCTGCTTACCAAAGCCGTAGCAGTTTCAAATACATCGTGAGCACGGATCAGACGGCTAACATCCAGTAATCAATGACCACCTATCATCCGACCATCGGCATTGCGGCCTCGTCAGTCCACCAGACGATTTCGCTTACATTAATCTTATCAATTCACAACGGCAGCCACGTTGCTTAGAATTTGAATACCGCATTCAGAGTAGCGCTATGTGCCTATGTGTTTCACCCTATGCACTCATACGTGTTTGCAATGCGTAAACGTGCATAGACTTAGGAGATTTGTGCGTGAAAGACAACAGACGTCGGCAGGCTATGTTATTGTTTTGATGCCGTAGACTATTTTAGTGGGTGTTCTGAAGCTGTATTTGATACTGAGGGGATTTTGGACGTGGCTGGTCTATGTGGATTATGATCTTGTGGCTAACGTGAGTATTATCTTACTTAGTACTTCAAATATGATGTTTTCAATTATGAATGTATTAAATTACAGCAAATGACTTAAACGTAATTAATAAAATTAAATGAACAAATTGAAATACTTCACAAACACATCGAGTTGACCTGCACATAAATTAACGTCGCAAAAATCCATATTCATTCCGAAATTCAAGATGAAACCACAGTATAAAATAAAATAATGACAAACAGTTGACCAACACTGCCCCGCTCCACCCAATCAAGTGTTTAAAGCGAATATGTTGGTGAATATGGACGGCAAAAGACAGGTATGAAAGTGCGGACGTACTGAGGAGAGCCAATCAGTTCTATTTGCATTTCAGTAGTCGCCATTATAGCGACTCTCTCGCCGCGTCGAATGCTACAACCCAACACCGAATTTGTGAATGAAATTCTGTCGAAATGTATTTAAAGCGTTTATTAACTGCGTGCCAAGCCAGAAGCGTCCTGGATAATGAAGCTTTTGCTATCAACTCTAAATTGTTATTTAACTTAGTAGTTCTGATGCATTTACCATTGAAATGCATGGTTTGAATGATATTGTTAATATACACGGTTCCAAATGTGTTTCAGCAGCTTTAATTACGAGCAGTAAGTTAAATAGGGATGTTTTTATTTGTGATTATGGAGGCGTTGATTGTGTTTTTATATCTATATAAGAGGAATTTCAAATAGGAAACTCTCCTATTAATACTGGGAGTTGCGCATAACTATCGCAAGTAATTACAATAAGAAGTGAGATCGTGGAAAATCACTGGGTAGCGAGTCGCAATTAGCGGACGAACACCCAGCGGAAATAAATAAGGATATTAGCTTCCCCACCGCAGATCCGACTGAGGATAAAAATTATATTATTGTGTTCACTTATACATTTATACGCGTACATGTTTCTCAGTTAATCTGGAATGAAGGAAGAATTTAGATGGAAGCAACAACGTAGACATAATATCAGAATGAAATTGAATTGGAACGATTTATTTTCGAGATTGATTTATCAAATATCTACTAAGTATCTTATTTTGGTAGCATATAAAATAATTTTAATTTTACACAAAACTAACTAGTACTTATTTATGTATTTTCAGTCTATCTACCTAGTCCTAATTATACCTACAGCTAAGTAAAGAAAAAAAAAAGATCAAAACCGCTTTTCAATAAAAATACTTACGTTTCTATACTCTTTTAATTACATTATTAAGTGCTTATTTATCGATTTAGCTGGATTAAGCTGGACTACATTGTCTCTCAATAAATACAATGAGGAAAAGAACTCGGAGAGTCTCGTATCTAATCCAAGGCTTAAACTGTTGACGTACGCGCCTAGCGAAATTGCTTAAGTTGATACTATGGGTACTATAAATACTTTTTCCTGAGAACTTTTATCTAGGTGCTTTACATTAAGAAAGACTGAAAAGGTTAACTGAAATAGATATATTGGAAAAGTAGTTTTTAATTCGGAAAAACAGAAGAATTGGGAACTCTAAATATAATTATATCATTTTATTTTGTCAAGATCAATAAACAAAAAACCGACCTGCACTAGGACCTGGATTATTCCTCTCAAATAGAAGATGCTCATGTCCCAGTAGCGAAAATTGTAGGCTTATTATTCCACCTGCCTGAAATATCGAATCATAAGGTTATCCCATTTTACTTATTTCAAACTAAACTCACCCCTCTACCTCTCATTCCTGAATGCTGAAGTAAATTATGTATTAATCCATAACATTATCAAGTCAATTACAACGTAACTTCATGAGGATTACAAAATTAAGCCGACATATTGGCTTAGATTCTAACCCCAAAACGCTGCAAAACGCCACCATACAGTCGGATAATCTCATCCATGCTAATAATATAACCGCGAGAGTAAGCCTGTCCGTCTATAAAACATTATTTTTTAGTATATGCGAAACCAGAATATAGTTTGTTCAGAATAAGTAACTGCCGATGCAAATAATTTTTATATCATGTCATATTTTGTCCCAAAATATTTAAAAAAGGTTACGATATTGACACCGAGGGACACTTAGTACCTATATGCAATCATACGCGCACAACACAGGCATTAAGCGCGGGCGCACAGTGGGGCGCCGCGTGGTGAGTATGTTTTTGTACGGACAACCAGGTAACATAACAAGCTTATAACTTTGTGATTTTTCATGAAACAGTTTTGAAATTTTGTACATAGATTCTTTACATAAAAATACTAGACACGTGTTTCAGGTTTCGCATATACTAAAACTAATGTTGTATATTTGTTACTTTACGCAGAAAGTAAAAATTATATATGTCGGAGAAAGCGATAACTTTTAAACATCAAGTTGCTGATTTGACCATTGTAGTAGGGGTAAACGCCGTGACGTCAGATGTTGTTTTAATGGCGGCACGTGGACAGAGTCGTTTTGTAGAGTGGGGATTGTGCCGAGATCACTTTTGCTCGGAACTCCAACCAAGTCACTCCTTCAGAACGAAACTGTCGGTTTGCCCATTTTGTGGAGATTATTTGTTAGTGTTATTTAATGTAAATTTGTGTTAAATAATAAACTGTGATTTTTGTGTACCGAAACCGAAACTATTATTTTAACATTCCATCATGAACCCGGTACCACCGAACCCTAATGACAACGGCGCTATCGCTCAGCCATCGCTTACGCCGTCATATAGATCCTATTAAGATTCTGCTTAAGCGGCTTTTTTAGGCTCTCTGATTGTTGGATCATTTATTGACAGATAGATAGACTGGAACCTGGAAACGCCTTTTAATTCTGTATATTTTGTAAGCACCTACCTATGTGTTGTTACACACACCCAAACCGATCGTTTTTAAATTAGATAGTTAGATATAGATTCATCCTGGAAATCTATCTCTATGAATAAAAATCAATTCCCACATGCATGACGGAGCATCACTTGAGGACGGCACCGCCGATTGGCTGATTTTTTGTTGTCGTGTTCGTAATTGTCAGGGCACCGTTTGTATGAAAGAAAATTTTGTTCTATTTTGCTTACCGTACTTCTCATAAAATTATGAAATACAAAATACACACAGACGGAGTCGCGGGCACAAAAGATAGTAAAACGTGAGGTAATCATTATAGTGAGTGTATCGTTATAGTGAGCGATCGAAGGAGTGGGCAGGCAAATAGCACGCGGGACCCCGTCCTGATTAGGTCGGGGACTGCAGTGGGCAACGCCTTCCTCTTTTAGATAGAGAAATATTGTGTGGCATTATGGCTTTGTGGTTTTTGGTTCAAGTTATGTTATTGGTATATGGCGTCGGTGGATTTTTGGGAACAATCAGAAGTTGGACTTAACCCTTTACAAGTAAAGATTTGAAATTTTATTTAATAAAAAATGGATTGGAAATGTTTAGTAGCAGTAACGCTTTCCTGAAAATGTTTTATTTTTTTGGAAGTAGATTTCAGTAAAAAAAAGCAGACCAATTATCAGTCTTGTCAACCATTATAATTTGTTCATTATTCAAACAAAGCCACCTAGTCGGCAATAACTGTAGAGAAAAGTCAAATCTAAAACTATAAAACCTTGAAAATTCATTACTCATTTATTTTATGTCGGTCAATATTTAACAAAATCACAATTAACCGCAGATCTTCGAAGTAAATATAAACACACTAATTACTGACCATTTCAATAAACCCGTGGCAGTGCAGCTTCAATTCCCAGTTCATACTTGAGAAAGGTAAGCGTTATATCGGCGCTCCTCTTTTTTTTCAGCATCTCGGTCCCTAACGCTTCTCTCCGCTAAAACCGATTCCTTGTTACTTGATTTCTGCATTTCTCAAAAGCGTAAATATTTTCCTCCTGGGTGCTTTTGCAGCTACAAAGAATTCAATGGCCGTGCAACATTTCGAATTATTAAAATGGAATATTATAAATTTCATTTCCCCCGTATAAATAAACTTATATTTTATTATTCATACTTTTTTTATTCGGTTTCACGGAAACATTTTTGTTGGGGCCTAAAATAACATCGGAATCAATATAAGGACTAAAGGCTTTGATGGCTGGTGGATTATTGTGTTATCAATGAAATGGCGTGATGGATCGCTTTTTACTGAGCCAATAGTATTTTCCGTTAAAGTTACAGCAGGTAGGTAAGTGCAATTTAGTGTTGGCTTCAAAAGTGAATTTCGAATGCTTTTCACGCTCGTTTTGTAGTGTTTTTTCGAGGTAGGGAGATTCGGATTCCGTTATCAGAATGTGAAGTTATTCAATTCGGTTTTGGTTCCTGTGATCAACGCCACACAAGCATAAGGCAAGGTTTTTTCATAATTCATAGATCTGTTAAACAAGCATAATGTAGAAAAACTCGTAAATCTCAACACTGTTAAAGTTAGTACCATTCAGAAGCTCTTACATATTATATTTAGTGATAAATCAAATAGTAAAAGTTGTAATTACGTTAGGAAACAGGAAGGCAGAATTGATTTAATTTCGTTCATAACCAATGGCTGTTTTCGTAAAAGAGCCTATACATCAAGGGTTCTAGCAAAAGGCCCGGTGAGCACGCATTTCATTTGAGTAAGTGGCGAAGTGGGGTCGTGCGCCAGCCACAACTTTGTGCTCCACAACTTTAGCCTTTTCTAATTTAAACGCTGCTCAACCGTACGGAATGCGAAAACAACATACTTTAAAAATCAACCAGACAAAAACGCATTTCAGCACATCAACCAAATAAAGGATTGGATTGAAAAGCTATCAATCCAATTTTGCTTTTTGCCAGTTTTAATAAAAATTGAAACATTTCGGTTTCTGGTAAAAGCTAAGTACATTCGGGGCTTTTCCTGTGTTTTTTTTTCTTTTGTAAGAGATTGCGCTAAGTGATCACATTTCGATATTAAACCATTTGCCGAAGGCCGGTGCCGGCTACGTATTTCATTTTACTGAGTGTCTGACGTGAATTTTGGAGACTTGCTTTTTGTCGAAATTATTTTCCAATCTTTTTATTACATCTAGTGTCAATTTTGCTGTCTCCTTTTTATCAATGCCTTTTTTATTCAACGTGTCTTTTTGCAAACAAGATTGATTATATTTCCGACATTCTATGCGGCGTAAGTGGTTTTTGTCAAAATTTATTATCGTTGCGGAATGTAAATTGTGTGGAAACACAATAGGTACAATATTTTAATTTATTTCTGAATTAACTTTCAAATTATCATTTGTACCCGCGTAATTGTTCGGGTCGTTGGATTTTCCGCGTTTGACACAAATCTTGCCATTACAATAGACCCAAAACCTTAATCCTAGCAAAAACGAGCCTCACACATTTGCATAACTACGTACGAGTTACGTCGTACAGTAAAAAGTTCATGATTATGCCCGCTGTAATCTGTTATTTTAGGAGCTCCCAGTTCAATGTTAAATTAGTGAACTTCGAACTAAACTTTGACGTTAAAATAAAAAAGTCTTTTTTCGACAGTATCTCGGCTTGAAATAGTGAAGTTTTGATACGATGAAAACATTTTGATTTTTTTTCTTTCTGTAGCTTTTAAATTAATTACATCAGCATATTTCTTTTGAAATTCATTTTATTTAGAGTAGGGTTGGATTGTGCTGCACGTAGCAATTTATTTTGCGAGATTTTAGAATTACAGTTGAATTCAGGTACAGCATTCATGTAAAGAAATAGATGATCTCTTGCCCGATGTGAAAGGGGAAAGTGTAGCTCGTTTCCTGCCCGTGCCAGCGTGAGCTCCCTGCTCGACCCTATGTACGTTACAGTCATGTTACATAGATATGTTTGTAGAAAAGTATATATTATAACGTCGGAAGATACTACACTCTTACCTGTTGTAGATATGTATAATAACGTCAGTACGACGCTAGGGCGGTTAAGCGTCACAAATAAGGTTATTATTGTACAGCAACAAATCTATTTCCACCAACAAACAAAACAAAATAACAGTACTACCCACAAGGTAGGTAAAATAAAAAGAAACCGTATGAACAATCCGTGCACAACCGAAGATGTTGAAATATGAGACAGAAATTACATCGCGTTTATTTTATGATGCATTTCATTTTGTTCCCGTACTTGTTCAAGTCTCCCCACTGTTTTAACAGCATTCGGAATTGAAACTTGCAAGATGCTTTCGTGAAGTTCCTTCGCTATACAAGTCCCGGCTCCTTCACTCATTAAGTTCATTAACAAGATTCAGCGTCAGTATTTTTGATGCTCTCAGCTCGCTTTCAATATTTTCTATTCGTATAATTCACTTTGTGTTCTGCCCGACGTCTGTGTAAGCGAAAATATTCCAGAAACGCTTTGAATGTCGATGTTTTATGTTTGAGGTAAATAATTTAAGCACTTGTGAAAACTTCGTTCTCTTGATTAACGGGGCTCAATTAGGTACTTAAAGTTAAACATTTCCAACAACGCTGCTGTGTAATTGTTAAGCAATGTTTATCGACTACTGAAACAAAACTTTAAGTAAGACGCTTGAAATAATACTTAACTCTCCTTTATGTAAGTCTGGAACATTTAAAAAAGGACCCACCGTTTCAATCTGGCAAAGTGCATAATTTAAAGAAACCGCAACCGGAACACAGTAAAATGAATCTTGAAAAATCTTAGACACGTAATACAATGCCTGGATTTAGACTCAAATTTCAAGATTTTAAATATTACAATGTACTTCGTCGAACTGCAGTGCGGGCTCTGTAAATTCCATTTAGCTAAATAGCTTTTGAGAGAGATAAGAATCTACCATACAATGCTTGCCTGCTTCGAACGGGAAACTAAGAAAATTGAAAAGAGAGTCGCCAAGTAAGACTGCAACGCCGATGGTCCGATTTCAGGGAACCCGAGATTTCGAATTACTAACGTCGTAAAAATTGAGCGCCTGTAAACACTTGCGAACTGAGGGTTGCCCCAAAGTTTTTGTCAGATGGGATCCTCGGTGTGGCAATCTTGGTTTTAATAAGTATATAACGTTCCTGAGATGTACCTGTGAGTGGAGGATTTACATAATCATTACCATATCTGGCGCAGTGGCGCGCGTATTATGCCCGAGAGGTTAATAATGCTATTTTCTCGCCACGTTTTCACGTTGCTATTTCACGTTATCGACCCTCTTTATCTGCGTCGTCATTGTTACTAGCCACTGGCGGAACTCTGCCTTGCCCTCCGATACTCCATGGGCAGGGCATACGACGCTTTTACCTGCGATTGTAGCTTGTTATGGTAATAAGGGAATGGTTGTGTTCAGGCATAACAGTGTGTTTATCGCACAAGCCTCTAATGTTAAACCCCGCGTCGCGCGGGATTAGTTTAAATCAGATTTGCGCTTTTAATTATTGTAACTAACCGAAATAGTGTGGATTTGTTATGGCTGGCTGCTGTTAGTTGATGCGATCTCATTAGTTGGTTTATAGTAATTCGCTTTGACAAAACATACATGTTTGATAGACGCTTTTGGTGATAGAGGCTTAATAGGAGGAAAACGTTAATACATGATTTTTTCGGGACTAAAGAATCAAAAGTATGAAAATACTAAAAAGCAAAATTCTGAAGTCTCATTTGTAAGGCAGCAATAAGTTTCAGTGTTGAGGAATAATTCTCGTAATGTTCTCGCACAAGGCGACAAGACGAGTGAGGCGGTGCGTGCCGGCGGCACACATGCGCGGAAGTCGGCTCTACTTACTTTAAGTCTATTTAACGGATCGCGGACTACGTTCCTTCAAAAATAGATAAGTAAGCGCTCATGCGTCACACTACTTCAAATTACTTTTTGCATGCCACGCTGAATAGAAGAATTGAACCGATAAAACGAACCCCACTGTTGCTAACGAATGTGTCATTTTCAGTAGAAATGTGAGCCCAATCTTAATTCGCATTGTGCCTATTCATCATATTGTCTGACATATTTTTAACTCGGCAATATTGAACCGGTACTTACGCAAAGATCATCAATTACAAATTATATTATTAACCCCCTATATATCGGTCGCTCACCTTATTTTGACCCGTCAGCAGCCTGTAATCATACAGATATGATTTAGTATTAAGAACAACTAAACGCTGCCGAGCGAACTTACGCAATGGCCAATAAATCTAAACTTTGTAAGAAAGTAATTCTGTTTCTATGCTTATACGATATTTCTGTCTCCAGAGATAGCTACACTTCGTAATCTGCTGAATGTGCGACATGATATAATCGTACCTATTTGTTTTGCTGCTCATTCCACTTCTTGCGACATAATCGGGAAACCATAGGCGTAGGTAAAAATCAAGTAAACTTTATTCGCTCGCAACAATAGGGATAGTATCTCGTCGAGTAAACACAAAATCTCTTAGAATTTTCACTTGGATGGTTAAGAGCGTGCTTTGTCACTGAAATAGGAGTTTTTCAGTGGAACAGTTACCTTTATAAGGACTTAACGTCGCAGGAAACGGCGCTCTAAGTATACGAGCGCAGGGGCGCCCTCTCACAGCTGATAACAGAATTATCCGAATGACGCCATCTATCTTTTAAATGTGCACCTTACTTTTGGGCCTTGTGCGTTGTTGGTGTCACACACACAGTACTGCCGAGGACTTTAAATATTCATGTATTGTTTGTTCATCAATTATTGAAACTGGCTATATGTTATTTAACGTCTTCCATTCGTTTAAATTGGGGTAAATTATATTAATGTCCGGTTATTGATATGCGTTAATTGTTCGGTCGTTATCGCTATAATTTGATCTTAATCAATCATCTCATTATAGCAGTGCTAATGACATATTATCAATCATTATCGTATCAATCATCGCGTGCGAATCCATCTTGCAACATAGCGCAGTGTTGCACTTAATCTAACAAGCTCTGTTTACGTGCAAAACGTTCGGACTTCATTTCGTAAAATATTTGTTCATCTTTAGCTAAGTACACTCGCCAACACAAGAGGTGTCTCTGGTTAATTCGTACTAATATTTGTACGCTTCCATCTTGGTTGTAGTTAACCGCATAATGCATTAACTGATTACCAGCGCGATCCATCTTCCGATGCGTCGGACATGCTCCGCCCTACGTCTTGGGAGCTCCGTTCAATATGCACTAAACAGTTTAGTGGGTCAGTGTACTCAATTTATATCAAGGTAGATGACATTGCTACTTCGATGATGATATTGATACTTCGATGGTTGATGTAGTTTAAAATGCTTTAAGCTCTTTTGTCGCTTTTCTTAATTTTTTATTTAAAGTACCATGACGTGCCTTTTTGTCCTTTTTCCCGTCTGTGATACACGTAGGACATATTTTTAACCAGAAGTTAAATATTTTAAAGAACTTGTTTTTCTGATTTCAATCTGCCATATTAACAGTTATTATTTAGTATACCAAAGGAAAACATTCGTTAAAGAAAGAAAAGAGAATATTCAAATCAAACAAGTAAAATGAGCAATCCGACTTGAACAATGTAAACGCTCCTTCAACGTAGACGATAACTACTGCGATAGTTATTTTACAAGAAGATAGGTGTTTCCATAATAACTTTAACGTGAGTTTAATTTCAACGTGTGTAAGTTCATTAAGAAGTAGGTATTTTGATCAATATTGAAATCTTTGCTTCTGTGATCATTTTTACCTCATGGAAAAAAATGTGGGTGATGTTCCACTAGTAAAATTAGAGGCTACTGTTCCCAGTTCGCAAGTAGACGGCAAATTGAGGTTTCACTAAATTTAAAAGTGCTTTTTCCATGTTAGTTACCCTATAACATCATTCTCTTGCCCATATCCTAATTTATTTTGTCTTTTTATTCCACACATCTCTATTAGCAGTCATCTCATCAGACACCACTTTTCTAGCCATATTATCCTTCATGCAGTACATCCGTCGTTTCTTTGGTATTCCTCAACTCTTATAGCTATCCACATGCATACTTAAAAGTAAATAACTCTTTATTTTGTTTCAATTGGAAACAGAAACACTTAGCCACTAAATTATTTAATTTTCTCCAGCTACAATAACACCGTCGCTTGCATTTCCTTCTAATGTATTTTTTCTCCCCATTTAACGTCAAATTATCATATTCCTTTCCACAGAAGCCTTGTTCTTCTACCCTCGTATGCCAAACACACATTTGCAACTCCATTATTTATCCCCTTAAGACGATACATGAAAGCCAGTAAATATTGCGTTCTGTTTAAAGAAAAGTATGTTAAACACGCACGCCGGTGGCTTTTGTTGTTGAAAGACGTATCTGGGACGATGATTTCGTTTCGCGCCAATGAACACATTTTTTTCATTTTCAAGGAAAATCAAGAATATAAGAGCATTAAAAATCTCTTGCCTTTTTGTGTGTACCTTTATGGCTTGTGAAGAGGATATTTACGATAGAAAATATTCGTTGAATTCTTCTGATAAAATGTTTTTCTCGCCTTTTACTCTAATGAAAATAAGCAGAGGAGGCAATAAATTGAAATTTATTTTCTCCACAGAACGTTCACACGCACCTATGTAAATATGTATTACTTATTAAACTCAGCAACAATTCATTAAACAGGTTTACGAGTTATTCAAATGAGATTAATTATTGAACAGAAACGTGTAATATTGAACGTTTCTCGTAAATTAAATACAGACATAATCGGCCAGTTACGATTGTCCGATCTCATCTGGTTTAACTGGATAACTAATAGAATAACAAGCGATCCCGGAGCGCACTACAAAAGTTCCGAGGAAGTTTTCTTATATTTAATAAAATGACTGGTGTTTGTGGAACTTTTCCAGCGCACAAATTATAAGTAGGGAACACAAATAATAGTTGACGTAGGGCCCGGGGCGGAGGGCGGCGCGGGGTACGCGGGGAGTGCGGGGGCCGACGCGGTAATCAGCCCGGACAGTAATTCGGGAGCCTTAAGGGTGTGATCGGTTAGCGCAGACAAGGGTACCACCACTAGCATCCTTAGAGAGAAGAAATACTTTAGTTCAACATTTCCGATGTGGTTTTGTTTTGTAGCTCTTCGAGATTAGGCAATTTCTCAATAAACATGCGACCGGGCAAGCAGCTGGTATTGCTTAGTTTGCGAGACGTCTCCGGAGAAATTAATGTAATGTGGAATATAAGTTAGGGCACCGTAATAAGATTGGGTTCGATGTTTCTGTCTGTTTCATCTCCTAGTTCGTTTATGCGAGAAATAATAGGTTAGTGTGCGTAACTTGTAATAAGTTGACTTCGCTCCGTCACGTCGATGTAACGTCGTTAAAGTAACTTTTATATTGATGAATATGCTACGCAGGGAGACGGTGGTTGAAATCCACGCTAGAAAGAACTCAAAGAGAAATATTAACGAGGCAATGGCAACAAAAACCGCAACTTTATCCCAATTAGGTTCGGTTTGAATCTTTGAACGCACGGATAGAGGAGTAACGTCAGACTACGTTACACTCATCGGTTTTGAGTACACAGCCGACCACTGAGGGCCCTTGAGCCCCTCCTAGCGGTAGACTTCGGGTATCTTTGCACCTTAATTACACCCGGCTTCGGTATAAGTACGACACGTATCTCCGACGCTCGCCGAAAAGAATGGGGAATGAAAAAAAAATATCGAAAATCGAGACCTTTCTGCATGAAAAGGCCGAGAGCCTTTCACAGAGGATTTTAAGACATTAGAATGTTGCTCTCAAATTGAGAGTCGACTTCGATTAACTTTGATGTATTTTATTTTAGTCGACGCGAGGCAAAGACAAACGCTTCAGAATGTTAAACGTTCACAAAGATTTCTTACGTACTTTCGATCTGAACTTTTGTTTTGTGACCGAATTTCGAAGACTGTAACTTTCGAATTATGATAAAGGAGGTGTATTTTTTAGATTGATCCGATTGCTTAAAATATCTGACTTATCAAAATGGTAAAAGTTATCATTCTGATTATTGTGACATTTCATAATGTCGGGTTTCAGAATCTCTCTGAGACATCTACATTCAAGGTTTCATGTGAGGTTGGAATCGTACCTAAACATATTTTGTTCAAAATAATCTGAATCAATTTGCTTTAAAATTCATTAACTTAAAAATTCAATGCAGTAATAAATCATTGTCGTTCACTGCACTGGATTTACAATATTGATGAAATCAATTAAACATGATAATGCAACGTAATGTAATTCATGATGGCTTTAAATATTCTAAATTAATGTCGCTTTGATCGCTATAACTCGAATTGGCGAATAAACGGATTAATGTAGGGATATTATATATCGTTGTCGTTAATGACATAACTCGAAAAATAAGAAATACAGGACAGCTTTTTTGTAAGTTCTAAAAATATTTTCGTAAGTCGGTGGCAAAAAAGTCTATGAAACAAACAATAGTCACCGACTTCCGAAAGTAAAGTTATTTTCCACTTTTTTAGTGTTTTCTTTGGAAGTCGGTTTTTTTTTTGCAAAAAAGTTTTTTTGTTCTGTATCATACTTGGAAGCCTTAGTTACAGTTCCGTCCGTTAGGTATATTGGAGGTCAAAGTTGGAACATTTTCACAAGTAAAAAAAAAGACTAGTTTTATATTTTTAATACCTCCTATGATTCTTAATACATCTTATGATTTTTAATACCTCCATGGCCCGTTTACTATCTAATGCATCCATCAGGACAATATTCTTAGTGAGTAACATAGAGTTTTACCGTAAAACATGATTTTTCACCCCAAAAAAAGTCGTTTCCCAGCAATAATTTTTGCGTAGGGTTACTTAGTTTGATGTACAGAATGCTTGGTTGACGGCTTCGTGAAGGGAAGGAAGAAATTTACACCTTGTATTACAATGGATCGGTTAAACCGTTATGGACATAATTTGCAGACTGACTGACACCTGACACTGACAGGTACATCCATACATTTTGTCAAGTGTCCAATATCCGGAACCGCGTCCTTTATAATTTTGTCTGTATCGGTTTGTTCGAACCTTAGAAGAAGCTATATATGTACATTACCCCGGGTTTTATTGGTTAAAAAATCAAATATTATTTTAGATAAACCAAAATATTCTTTCCCACTATTAAAAAATCTGCCTGGTTGGTGGAGTCGGAGCAAGGGCGATTGCTGAACACGAGGTCCTGGGTACGATTCCCGGGTCGACCAATGTGTTATTCGGTTTTCCATCAGGAATATCTCAGTAGCAGCAACGGAGTCTAGATGTGTACCCCGTTGATGGCAAAAGGCTCGCTCCCGATTACATGGGACTTAAAACAACTGGCGAAATGTGAGTGAATTATTAGGTACACCTCTACCTACCCCATCGGGGATTACAGGCGTGATGTAATGTTATATAAAAGATTGTTTCGCAATTGTAAAAATTCTATGCCCTCTACTGAAATAACTTGTAAGACAAATAGAACAAGACTCTCTTTGAAGAGATGGCCAATTAAATGCGTATTACTCATAAGTCGAGTCTACAGAAAACATAGTATTTGTAGCAGAAAGTAAGAGGTGAAGTTGGAAACACACACTTGTAAACAAAGTATTAATGTTCTACGAAAACAGAATGCTCAATTTGTAGCACCACAAAACTGTCTAAGTGTTCTTGTGTATGTGCAACGTAAATATTGCTATAACATAACCTGCCCGAATACTCGGGCTCAGTCGGTAATATTCAGCTTTTCTGAGCGCGCGCCGAAGCCTCGCTAAAGCCTGTCTTATCTGGCAACTTTAACATTATCTGCCGAACTCTTCCATAAATTTGAGCCCAAGTCTACTTACGCTTATCAAGTCAAAACTACCTAAGCGTGTATTTATTTGTTTCTATTTTCTGGCTGATTGACTCTGCAACTTGTACGGAACCGACGGCGGTAGGCCGGGCTACCTTGCGAAACTTCCTCGCCCCTGATTCGAAATCAGTTAATGCAAAAGTTTATTTTTATAAGTAAGATTACACGGGAGTTTGGATAGAACTTTGTAGGAGCAGCTTTCTTTCCGAAATCCCACAAAGTATGGAAGAAACGATGCTCGGGACTGGGTTCGAGGATTAATGCTGAATTTAAAATGATTCTGGGACTCTTTCCTGTTTTGTAGATGTCCGCTAACTTTGTTACGTTGTATATCATTGGCTAACTTTAACTTTGCGAGTTTAACAAGATTTACAATCCTTTTACTTATAAAAATATTCAGAAGTTTATGCCTTTTGTGAGAAACTAAGATTTGGGATCAACGAACGGTGTGGAACGAAATGTTTGTCTAAGTATGTAATAAGGCTTTATGGGCTGTTAGTCAAACAAACACGTCATTTTAGGCTGTACTTAGCTACTTGTAAACAATTACGGGGCTAAATATGGTCAACCCATTGTATCGTTATCGTTTGCACACGTCCAATCGTCAGAATTTATGTACGCTTCCCGATGGAACTCATAAACATTGTAAAACTTCCGGCAGATGGCGGGCTGGCACGATTATGTTGCTACGCCGCGCGTTGCTGCCCACAATGTTATAATATCATGACTCCGACCTAACAATTGTAGGCATACGTGTAAAATTTAAAATGTATGTTTTGTTAAGCGGATTTTGAAAAACAAGCAAAAAGTTTGTGAGCGCAATTGTTATGATCGCTTTAACTCGGTTTGGTTTGGATTAATGTTTAATATGGACGCAAAGGTATGATGGAACATCCATTTTGTATGTGGTTGTTATAGCCTCCCCTAACTTCGGCCGTGTGTGAGTCGTACTCGTGTTTTTGGCAAGGCTATCATTGTGATTGTGCAATTTCACAAACAATAATAATGTGTGAACACGACCTAAAATAAACACTGTAGTTGGAACTTTATTAAGTTTCAAGTAAAAGCTCCTTGCTCAAAACACTCTATCATAAATTAATCTTCATCCTTCTAGCCATCAGAGCCGTGCTACGGTTAAAAATCTCGATACGGCCACATAATTTTCGTGACATTCACTCAGTCACAATACGCCATTAGGGTTTGAGCGACGTAGCCTCTAATTCACGTTTAAAAGCCTGCACTCGACTCAAAGTCAGCTGTAATTTAGTCTTAGCCAGCAATACCGGCTAAAAATCTAATTTGTCAAGATGTTGCGGCCACTGGAATTATTATATGGAGCGATTACTCAGATATTTTTCATGAGATATTAAGTCAATTTCACTCAGTGTTACACTAATGATACAGATTCGCAAAAACGTAATTTTCAGCACTTCTAAAATGTGTTCTGTAATTAGAAAGACGTTAGGTAGACGTATTTCATGAGTGATTGTGGAATTTTGCTGATGTGATAGCGGAAAATTTATTTTGCTTACACAATTTATTTCATTTTTGTGTTTCGTGATTTTAATTTTGCTGAATTTGTTTAAATAAATTGCAAAAAAATTAAAGAAAGAAAGAAGAAGAAACAAAATAACCGTACAAATTATAATTTGAGGTGCAATATTATTCTAAAGCTTGTAGTGATTCATTTCAAGTTTTTGATTTAAATAACTTTCACATTATATAAATTCACTGAATAATATTCGGTGTAAATCTCCCAGAACATAATTGAAATAAAGCGATACAGATAATTAACGATATAAGCGACAATTACAAAGTGGTGTGTAAGTGCGTAGGCAATGGATGAAAATTATTAATCACAAGATGTCACAGACAAAGATAAAATAGACCTTAATAAATGGGCAAAGATTTGTTTTGCTGACTTTGTGATTCAACAATTTTAGATTATCAAATAACTGACAGTCATGTTTTGGTAAGGAGGTTTGTGGCCAAATTATAGTCGCGTAATTCAATAATTTTTTGTAGATAAGTGATGACTTGAATATAATCTTTCTTTAGGAGGTCTAGCAGAGTACACTTAAGATCACCGGCATTAGTTGTCATACAAACGGGTCGTTATGGGTTCATCACAATAATTGGGTATGCACAAGAGTTTACTAGACCTTTGAAATAATGTTTTTCAGTAAACTGCAACTCAATTTGACTCCTCGTCGGTACATGACTGCGAAAACACTAGAATACTGCTATCACATGAAAGAATTAGAAAATCATATCAAACCGATAAAAAATACCATCGATCGATAATATCTATGTCTAAAACTGTGAATGCGAAAATAACTCGTTTGTCTTTCTGTACCATGTTACCATTTCAAGCATTAACATGGGCGGATAGACTATAATCTCGGTTACTGCTACAACTTTTTACGGGATCCATAGTTTCCTACTCCGTTCTCGTGAAAAATAACTTCCGACCACCACATAGGCAAACCCACGGGTAAGAGCAACTACCATATATATTGTTCACAATACTACATCAACTATATTAATAACGATAAAAATCCTCCTCTACTTGTTACAATAAAGCTGTAAACACACCCTCGCAACGAGTCCAATTATCGAGAACAGCCACTGAAGACAGTACAAGGTCCTACACCTAATGCTTTATTATGAACGATTTGTTTTCATGGGCTGCCAGAGACACGCGGCCCGTGGGTTGTGGGGCCTCACGCATCGTTGCACTGGACTTTAGGCCATGAGCTTTTTAATGGCGGTAGCGATTAGCGATTTTATCAGCGATTTTATTATTAAACATTTCAAAATTAATGCGGTAATTTCTTTGCTACTACTACCGTAACACACACATGTCTTTGAGTTTGTAAGCACACTTAGACAATATTGCAAACCTACCATTATCGTTCAAGCACATTCGCTGTTAATGTCAATAAGACAACAACCAGTGAAATTGCAAACACATTGGACCTTTTTACTGTTGCTATTTTCATCAACACTTCGGTCATCAACTCTATGTAAATTTTTTATAAACGACAATAATGTAAAAGTATCTATTAATGATAACACAGTCACCTAAAATTAATTATGGTATAAATCTCATTTGATTTGGTTTGGGTAGTTTTGTTTAGGATGGAAATAAAATCTAAGTGCCTTTATGACTAACCTATAATTTTTTGTGTTTTTTCAACAACTCTTGTCAACCATGGCGTATGACAAACATGTTCAGACATTTGTGTTGTTAATCATTTTGTTCACCTTTTTGAACAGTTTTCTACAAGTACTATAAATAACTAGTTTTTTGTATACAACTAGTCAACATGATTTAAACTAAATAGAACATGTCGCACGTCCTCAAAAAAACTGTCGTAACATAGTAGAATACATACTTTATTTTATAGCTTTGGGCTATGAAAATATTCTCAAACAAAATCTTAATTAACTCCATTCTTCGTAACACTTATGCAAGTAAAACCACTGAACGAAATCTCTCACTAAACAAAATAAACATCACATAGCGAGCATTTAGTAAGCTGAGACCACTAAAAACATATCCTAAACAAGAGTTAATGGGTTAAGTAGGTGGGGACTTGGAACTGTTACGCCTTTGAAATATATTTAGACGTTACGCTCAAGCGGTTCGAGGATAAGATCCGGGTATGTTTCTTATCATAAAACTGGTTGTTATGTGTATTTTATGTCCAAGTTATTCAGTAATTTGTATTTAGAAACTAAAGTATTTCAAAATCGATCGTATGTAGGTGTTTCTTTAAATTTTGACGTCAAATATTTTATGCTTTTTTTCTGATCTCATTTTCATTATTATTTTTAATATTGCATCTACATGTATTTCTATCGAAATTTTCAAAATTATAACATAACATTTCGCCTGTTTTCCCTGAAAGGTTAAGCAGAAGTGTACACCCACACTTCGCCAGTTATGTTTAAGTCCCATGTATCCCATGATTCAGTCAATATTGATTTCCAAAAGGCTTTCAATAAGGTCGACCACGAGCAGCTGTTGCGCAAAATTGCGTTTAATGGTATACATGGGAACCTGGTTTTTGTCGTATGTTTCCAAAAGGACGCAGCGCGTAGTGATTAATGGTTATCAATCATTTACAATAGTCATGACATCAGGTGTTCCTCAAGGATCAGTTTTGGGACCCCTGCTATTTATTTTATTCATTAACGACATAAGCACAGGTTTTAAAAATTTCTTTTATATGCAGATGACTTAAAACTATTTAGGCCAATTAGAAACACTAGCGATTGTCTTGCTTTGCAAAGTGACTTAAATAGACTGTCTGAATACTGAGTGTGTAATAAACAAAAACTTAGCATGCCTAAATGTTGTTATTTGAGCATCACCAAAACCAAAAACATACTCAGATATCAGTACTCATTAAATAATGTCACTTTAAATAGAGTCACCATGGTTTGCGATCTGGGTGTCACTTTTGATGATTAGCTTCATCTTGATGTACACATCAATACAATTATTGTTAACAAGGTTTGGCGTACCAGGCCACTCAGAAAGTATTGCGATAAATAGTTTTTATATATGGGAGACTGGCCAGTTAGAATCTTTTTCGAAAATATGATTACTTGTAAGTAAAAATATGTGTGTTCCATTTTCAAAATTTCCCTCCACATTTTTTGCGAGCCAATTCAAAGTATCGTGTCTTACTGAAAAATGGATCTGCGCCGGGAACATTTTAGAGCTATGATTTTTTACGATTTCAAGTGTCGCCTGAAACCGGATGAATCGTTCGATAGACTTCAAATGGCATTTATGGATGAAGGCCCCTCCAAGGCAACCGTGTATCGTTGGTATAACGAATTTAGGCGCGGTCGACCAACTTTGGGGGATGAAGAAAGAAGCGGTCGCCCTTTGACGGCTATTACGGAAGAAAACGTGCTAGCAGTGAAAAATTTAATCCAAGATAATAGGCGAATTACATATCAGGAGATTCAGCACATATTAAAGATTGGATCGGGAAGCGTTCACGAGATTCTACACGGGCATCTTCGCGTGAGGAGGATAGTATCACGCTGGGTGCCGCACTACCTCACCGACGCTCAGAAGCAGGCCCGGGTGGAATGGTGCCGTGATATGCTGAACAAATTTGAAGCAGGCTCGTCTCGGCGTGTTTACGACATCGTAACAGGTGATGAGTCCTGGATTTATCAATACGATCCAGAAACCAAGCGCCAGTCGACAGTTTGGGTGTTTCAAAATGAACCAACGCCTACCAAAGTGAAGCGATCTAGAAGCGGGGGGAAGATTTTGTTCGCCAGCTTTTTTAATTTGACTGGCCACTTGGCCTCAATTCCCTTACGAGATCAAAGAAGCATCAACGCCGAATGGTATACTACCAAATGTTTACCAGAAGTTTTTTCTGTTGTGAGCAACAAGCGACCAAACACAGGGCTCCGCGGACTACTGTTCCACCACGACAATGCACCTGCACACACCGCGCTCAAAACGAGGGACTTCCTGGATAGTACACCAGTCAAACTCCTGGGTCACCTTCCTTATAGCCCTGATCTAGCACCGTGTGACTTCTTTTTATTTCCAAAAATAAAAAATCAGCTCAAGGGGATACAATTTTCGTCGCCGGAAGATGCGCTGGTTGCGTTCGAGCAGGCTGTAAACGAGGTGTCTGCGGCGGACTGGAAAAAGTGTTTTGAAAACTGGTTCAGACGCATGAATCTTTGTATAGAGGCTGGTGGAGAGTACTTTGAAAAGATTTAATAAAAATATATGTACCTGTAGAACAATTTTTTTTAGTGTCGCAAAACTTTCTGAGTGTCCCACGTATGTACCGATTTGTTATGCGATCAGCCACTGAATTCGTGCGCCCTTAGACTTACCTTTATCTATACAAAACCTTAATTAGATCTCAATTAGAGTATGCAGTTGCGGTGTGGAATGCCGTTTACATTAAATATTCTAACTTCCTAGAAATGGTAGAAAAGAAATTTTTAAGGTCTATGACTGGTGGTTTAGGTACTTTCATTCTTCTGCGTCTTATGCCGATTTA
The DNA here is from genome assembly GCA_964057025.1 of Standfussiana lucernea. Lineage (NCBI taxonomy): Eukaryota > Metazoa > Arthropoda > Insecta > Lepidoptera > Noctuidae > Standfussiana > Standfussiana lucernea. The sequence continues at coordinate 6,686,543 of OZ059791.1, read as the reverse complement.
CTACGGAAATATAATATAATAAGTCTTACTGGCCCTCTTGTACGACCTCTGCAGAAACACGTACGACTGCTCCGATATTTGCAACAGGATTTGTTATTTAGTTCCCAGAAGAGTACATTTGCGTGCAGTGCGCAAGCAACCGTTGTTTGCAGTGAGAGCATGTCGAACAAATGCTGATGTTCGAGCGACGTCTTATGGACATTTATAATAAACACTTTCTTGACATCGATTTATTCTATGCAACCGTGAATGATTTAGAAACTCGACTCACAAGGCAATCAAAGATTTAGACATTTTGTCCTTTTCTTCTTAGATTATTGTACTGTATAATTGCACTTACTTATTATTTAAAAGTTCAAAATCAACGTTTTTATTTTTAATTTATAGCTTTATAGCCTTGTTACTTTTAACGTCTCCATGAAGCGTGTTATTATTATTTTGCCTGTATGCTGTGAATAACGCTGTTGATTACATAATTGTTAATTTTAAGTCTCTATGCCTAGAGATTAAATAAAAATGTAATAGGGGCGAGCCATCAACCGGGCAAAAATCCAGACTTTTTGGCTGCTACTGAAAAATTCTTGATGGAAAAACCCAATAACACTTTGCTCGACCCGGTAGTCGAACCCAGGACCTTATGAAATTAAAGTTCAAATTCCTAGTGTTAAAATATCTGAAGAAAGTTTATAATTATGTAAGTGCAATTAATGTATCTAACATTTTTGCACTTATTTTGACCTAGTAGTACTTTCCGAGCTTAGGCCACACAGACAGACACATTTTTAACCTCTGCTTCACCGGAATAGGCATAAATACTTGTGGTCGTTAAACCAGATGTGTGAACATCTGGTCTCAAGTCATGCCAACGGTCTTAGGTTCGAATCCGCTTGGAAATCTGCCCATCCTGTAACGGTTGGTATAAATATGATATATTTATGCATATGTACCTGGTATTAATTGCTTGTTTTCTTTGTTTTTTCAGGTAAGATTTATCGAGAGAGAGTTGGTGAATTAAAGGTAATAATATAAGGATCACCCAACTGGTACGGACAAATTACGGATCGGTTGTGGACATCTGACAATGACAAATAGTTCAGTTAGTGTTTGAATGGAGGTGTCCATGTCTGGAGCCGCGTCCGCGAGTTGTCCGTACCAGTTTCACCAAACCTGTAGGGTAAAAAGCCCTTAACGTGAGCATTCTGTTTAAAAACCCTAACATCATGAATAGTAGTAGATTATAAGGGCTTCTTGAAAGGAAAGTACCACCACCACACTAGTGGATAGTACTTGCACAATAAAACTTCAAAATTTTGACGGCAATGTAGTGATAAACACACACAGAGGGGTGATAAAGACTTTGGCTTTGGATGAGTGACGAGAAACACCAGGATGAGGAAGCAGTGAATCTGGCACAGTTTTTTGATATTTTTTCGCTCCATCTGGCCGTTTGCATACACAGCCTATAAAAATATTGAACGATCACTGCCAGAACATAAAAAATACGCTGTAACAAATATTTTCCAATTCAGAATGTAGTACTACGCAAAAATTGTGGAATGTTTCATCTTGATAGGACTATGCCATGAGGTGAAAAAAGAAATTGATGCCTTCGTATTTACATAACTATTGCCAATATGTTAATACTATTTTTCGTGAGAATAAAAGCAGAAAGAACTAATCTAACTTAGTCTATTCTACAAAATAATTTCTTTGATCAAAAACATACCCAAAACCATATATTGAGCCGTAACCTAGCAACACAAGAAGTAGAACAATTGCTTCGGGATCGAAATACGAAAGTTTAATAATAATACCGTTATCATAATGACTACTTTACAATATCGTTATAGCAAATGTAACAATAGGCCTGTAACACCATATCCGCCTTACTCCACAGCCCAAACTATTCAATGTTGGTTAAATTGCCTTCACAGCAGTTTACGATAGCTAAAATGCGATAAGCCGTAGGTATTATAATAAGCAATTTATTTTAAAATATACGAGTAAGCGCGTTATTGCCACCCCTCCACATAAAATCCAATTTTCTAAAAATCCAATGAGCCCTTTCAATTTGAATTGAGCTTTTATCGACGCTTATATTTTATTATCTGATAATCTGTTAGAAAACAGTTAATTAAGATATTTCTGATTGAATCAAATTATCTGACGATGTCATTTTATTCTTTGGGCATGAGAGTGACAATTTCAACAACATCATTTGGGAATGCTGTCACCACTGTCGGAAACGATTCTAATAAACGCATCTTACTCGACAAAGTCTTTACTCGTAAGAATTATATCATTCATCCTTAAAATGGATTCCAAAGGAGGGAAGCAATTTCATTTGTGAGAACCTGCTTCTGCTTATAATCCGTCCGAGGTAATAACATTTCATATTCGTAATAGAATCATTTTGCGTCGCCCGGAAACTTTATAGTCTCATTTTCAGTGAAAGCGTTTAGTACGAATAAACTTGTAGAATATTTGATGGACGGCCGTGGCAAACGAGAACAATCTCCGGAGTTCTCTGGAGGACTCATCAACGCCGCCCTTGACAACAGTTTTTCATCATTGTTTAAATATTACACACTGTCGAAATTAGAACGAGTAATAATTTATTAGGGGTTACTACTTAATCACGTTCTTCTTGGAAAGTGGTATAATAACGTTTATGTTAGTTTCAAATTTCTTTTAGAATTAATTACACGAAATTGATAGCACAAGGCCATATGCCGTTCTATTAATGACTGGAATGGTGTCCTATTTAAACTAAATTAAACTTGCATTTTAAAACGGTTACGCCTACGCTTTTTCTCGGACCTATAATTATTATAGTATTTTACCAATAGTTATAATATTTTTAAAAAGAATATTCAAATGATTGATTCAAATAACCACACGTACATCCCTTAAAAACTCCATCATCGAGATTAAAAAAAAATAACACCAAAGGTAACCCACACGTGTATAAAAATAGGTAACAATGCATATAACATTATGCTCCCATAGAAATTCACGCAAATTCCTTTCTACATACAGCAGTTTGTTTCAGAGCATCGCACAATTGTTTACCTACCGTATTTTATACAGCAATGCCGCTTAATGATAATAAATTGATGATAATTAAACGCAATGTGTACACATCCATTTTGCGAGTAAGCCCGGACACCTTTAGTCTTGTGAACCGAGATCTATGTGTACGTTATGTATCAAGATGATGTAGCATACGTGTAAGGTACATACGTGTAGGGTACATATGCCTAAGAGCAGGATACATACAGGAATAATTAGCGAAAGAGCTTACCCTTATTCCTGAGGTTGCGGTTTGGGGAAACTGGTTTTATATACGTGCTTTATGAGATAAAAACCTTTTCATTTCAATAAGTATCACTTTTTAATGTAGACAGAATCATTGGTTTTCGTTTCTGTGATCTCTTTAAAACATTCTGATTTAAATTTTGGAAAAAATCAGTATTGACAATAAAAAACGTCATATTTTTTTTCCTCTTGGCGTTCCTAATATTTTATTATACCTGTAATCAATATAATTTTACGATTAAAAATTAAATAGTATAGCTTTTACAGACATATGGTTTTCCCGAAATTAGGTTAATTTGCTGCGGAACATTGAAATTAAGGAGTATTTATTAAAACGATATTTTGATATTTAAGAAAAACCGACAATATTTCTTTCAACTTTTTATTTTGCTCTAAGTTTTTAGGATACGAGTCTAAAAATAAACCATCAACTGTCTAGTTGTAAAGCTGTTAATTTCCATTAAAATTATTTACCATTTTTCCGACACAACCCTTTTGTCGCTTGGGGCGTTCAAAAATCTTAATTCGACTCTGAAAACGTCTCATAAATAATAATAGGCTATCACTCTGTCGCTTAAATAAACAGCTGCATTTGAAATTTGTGCGATATCTGTCTAATACTCCTTTTGATCTGAATAAGGTACCGTCTCACATAAAGCAAAATTAATTAGCTGTACGCACATAAAAATATACTTACATCTAAGTATATATATCACCCTCTTGTGTTTCACATGACAAAGACTTTCAGGAAATTGTTAATTAAATCCAAAAGCCTTAAGTAAAGGTGGTTTTGCCATCATAAAAGTTCCCCTACGAACATTCACTGGTATGTGTAAGATTACGTTGACAGTATTGCTAATCACAACGGATTATAAACTTTAGATGGTGAATGTAAGGTGCTAATTTGCTTGGGGTTGCGTCTGTATTTGGGAATCCAAAAATCGCCTATTGTGATTATTGACTTGGATTAGCTATCTCGCTTGTAGTGACATGCACATGCTTTTTATGGATTGAGTTGAGAGCATTTTTCTTATTATCTTAAGGAGCAATGGTGCATTATCAAGATTATAATTCACTCAGCTAAGTATATTTCAAGAGTAATGTAGTAGTCTCTTGTAAAGGTTTTTTTTTTGTGAGTTAAACGCCGTAACGAGCCATATCATCATTATTGTAGCTTCGCTTAAACCTCATTTCACTACAAAAACGTGCGTATGTTTCTTCAAAGCAGTTTTATATTCTCATGAACAGTATGTAAACGTGTCGACAAAATAAAGGAGCCACTCAGGTGTAACTTTGTAAAGTGTACTTACGCGCTCAGGGCTGTAAATTCGAGTTTTTATCATTATTCGGGCGGGTGCGAGGAGAAATTCTAATTTGTTGTGTTATCGAATTCATCGGAGGGTGAGAGTGCGTAGTTACCTCTGTAGAGAGGTGAGCCGGCGCCGCGAGTTCCCGAGGACAAGATTTATGTAAGGACTTTTGTGTTTGTACGAGTAGTTAAGCAGGGGGCGCGGGGGACGGGCAACTCATCTACATTCGCTTCTACTCAGATACCTAACAAAGTATAGAGAGCCTCTTTTGTCTATCCTCTCGCATCCGCTACAGTTTCTTCAGAAGGAGGAAAAATACGGCTCGTTTTAAAATTCCACGCATACACACATACATAGAGACACGTAAAAGTTACTTTTTCTTTTTTTTTGCAATTTCTCGCCATAGACACATCATCTGGCGTGGATGAGTTTTTGTTGGGACGTAGGAAGTTCCTTTGTCTCCGCTATGAAAGTCAGAACTGTTGTAAGGAATATCCAGCACGGAGCCGTATAGGCATTGTTTCAAGAAAAATCTAAGCTCAGACTTTTGCGCTGCAGCGCTGCGTCTGCGAGCAACACGTGGCACTCGGCTCTAAGTAATGAAATCTACTCCAGTTTAATTAAAAACTCGTTACAACATAACCGTTAGCCAATCAACTATTATACCTCCTTGCGTTAAGGCTTCATTGTATTAACTTTGTAGTAATCTCGCCTGAAGTAGGGTCGAATGTTAAAAGTTATTAGGGAGGGCTTGACAGTCGCGTCATTCTAAATACTTGTTTCGAAGTCCGTAAGCATAAATTATGGGTATCGTATAGTGTGAAACGCGTTTTAATAAGATACACAATAATACGTTCGATGAACTCATTTTTCTTGAATTTTCTTTCAAATGCCGTTTATTTTTGCTCAGTAAAAGAAAATAAAATTAAAAGATCGCCTCCCACACACATCTTGTGCTTCACTCTTCTCATGAGCCGCGAAAAAACATTTCTTTCAGTTGAGAATTTCTGATCAATTATACTATTAATACTTTCCTTTGTCTATGAAGTGGCGCTCATTAGACGCTGCAAAGGTCATTAAACTGATAAAGATAGAAATATCAAGAACGAAATAATACTTCACAATTTTTGAGGAGCATAACCTAGAGATAACACACCTGTAGGTAATCCGCGAAGTGTTGGGCAGAAGTGTAACAATAATACATCCAGAAATCACCAGTTATATTTAAACTAGCGACCCACCCCGGCTTCGCACGGGTGCAATGTAGATACTAATGTTTTCTCTACTATAATATGTATGTATTATACATATTAACCTTCCTCTTGAATCACTCTATCTATTAAAAAAACCGCATCGAAATCCGTTACGTAATTTTAAAGATCTAACCATACATAGGGACAGACAGCGGGAAGCGGCTTTGTTTTATAATATGTAGTGATACCATGAAAGAGAACATTGAAATCCCATTTTTAAAGAACTCACCTAAAACTAATTAATCAAGATGAATGGTATATCATCTTAAGAAACGATCACTGCACTGATTACGGTGTAGTCTATCCCTAAGGAGCGGACGGTCAGGACAATGTACCAGTCTTCGTGGTATTGCCTCAATTAATCATAACTTTGTGTTAGTGAAATTTCTCCAGTGGGTAGACCGTAGATGGTAGGCCATTGGTGCATGAGTTCACGAAAGCATGAAATTGCCTCGCAAAACCTTAGGTTCGCCCGCCTTACTAGAGCGGAGCTGATTTGGGAGTTTTGACAAAGCTTACTTATTATAATAATGTAATATATAATATTTTGCCTAATTACCTCGGCTTTGTTAGATGAATTTATGCTGAGGGTATTGTTTCCCAGTTACAAGTTAAGGGTGAACCATTGTAATAGTTTCTCTAATTAATTTTCATTTTATGCGAAAAATTATTACTTAGTTTTATGAACACACAATGGCCTCAGTGTCTTTTAAACTATCAAAAATACTACTTAACAAAAAATTACTTACGTACGAATTAGCACATTTTATGTACACATTGTCAAATGAAATAAAAACATTTCAGCGGATATGAAATACTAATAAATCTCTAAACCTACAATGATATAACTCGCTTTTACTGGCTGTTTTAGTAAAATATTTGCTTCACTCAATGTACGTCGGAAAGCTAGGTAAAATCAAGCAAAGCATTAGTACCTATAACAATAGTACCTACAATTTCAAATAGCGAACAATACATAGTCCAGTCCATAGTTTAAATTAATAGTTGTGTAGTGTAAAGGATGCAGGGAATTGCTGAAAACAGAGCTAAGGCCAGTTCCATGACAGAATGTTAGCTCAGAATTATGATAATAGTTTTAAGGAGTTTAACAGTTTAGATGCTCCAAATATTCAGTCTACGCCGTAGCAAGTGCTACGTCCGCGGAGGCCGAGGGAGCTACGAAGCGCTACGGTGCTACGCCTCTACACGTTTTATTTATGTCCTTGTAATAATTTTGCAAGTTTAGGCGACTCGGTATAGCAATAACAATTTTACCTGTTTGTGAAACAAAAAGTTAACTTTAATGGCTTACTGCCTTCTGTTTACGGGGATTTTATTGCGGAAATATAGCCTTAACACTTTATATTTTATTTATTTGTGGATTGTAAAATCCGTTAGTTTTTATGTCCGAATTATATACTTTTTATTACATATATTTTATTGGCTCGTCTGGTCCATCCAACCAAACTTGTGTTTTTTTTTAAGAAAAAAATCAATTTTCCTTTTAAACTATTTCTAGAATTTAACTTTTTTTACGCTTTGACTAGCATAACGAAGTAGCCGTTAACTGAATTAAGACGGTATAAAAAAATGTCATAACCAAATTTTTCAATCTAAAAAAAATAACAAAAAAATAAATACAGTTGTCAGATAAAACACGAAATCTAATTTAGATGCTGTATTCACAGTTTATCGGAGTTTTTGTTGCATATAATCTATTTTAAAATAAATACCAGACATACATACAGGTGCTTGTATGCCTTATATTTATTACATCCGTTACAATTTTATATTTTGAATTTATTCGTTATGAATTATTTCATTTGCATAGAAACGATTTTTCTGTTTACTCATATTTTTACTGATTTCAGAGTTATTTTTAAACTCATTTCAGTTTTATAGCGAAGTTAAAAGCTATCCAAGCTTACCTGAAAACTAAAGGGTTTTATTTATAATTAAAGTCCAGTGAAAGTTCCAATGGCATTGTAGTATGGCACAATTAATTGGGATTAGTGTGTGAGTTCGTGCGTTCCATTTGCCACTTATTTTTCACGTTACGAAAAGTCGGGTGTCGAGGGCAGGCGCGAGCGCCGGATTATTGAATTAAAGTTGATAAGTGTATTAGCCTGTGTTGTTGCTCCATTCTCTTGATTAATGGTCGACCGTTGCTTTTTCTCTCTCATTTATATGATAATGAGTCGGCAGCCACGACCGAACACAATTATTATGTGTAAATGAATGTAGTTGGAGGTGAAATCGTTTTTTGAAAAACGACCACCTACATAGCGAATTCGAAATGATCAGTGCGCGCCCGTGAATACGAATACGCCGAATTTAAAACGTTAAATGTTCGATGTTTTAACTAAAATTAACTTTGCTTATTTTCGTAACGGGATTATGTTAATTAAGTAGCTGCCGTTTCGACGGTGAAATTGTAATTGAAAACGCCTAATGTTTATTTACTTAATCAGTTTGTTTTGTAATACAATGACGAATTAATGAAATTAATTGAAATTTACATTTCCAGTACCACAATATACATTTCAGTAGGTAGCTGTATTGATTTTTTTTTGACTCGTGAATAATAAAGGTATGCGACAATATATCATGGCGTATGAGGATAATAAAGAGCGGGACTGTCAGGAATACTCGTTCCTGTGACACTAGTTGGCAACAAGCGGTGCAACAAAAACCGTGCCACAAAAATACGCAGCAATTTTTAAAACACAAACAAAATTACTCGCACTCACGTTGGCTTATTTGAAAAAATAAAAATTGGAATGCGTGACGTAAGTACAACGGGCGCATTCGGTACAGAAGGTGGAATAAAGTGGTTCGTGCCCGCGTTGGTCTCGGCTCGGTACACCGCACTGTCTGCTATTTAATTCCCCTTTGTTTAATACAATCTACAGGGAACACCGGCAGGGTTACGTTATGATGACATTTGGATTTGCTATGTGTAATATAGTGCGCTCGGGAGGGAATGAAATCCGGAAATATGAGTGCATCGTCGCGAGCCGTGAAAGCACTCCTTTCACCCGGTGCCATTCGTGTTCCTAGGATATTAATGATGTCAAATGAAGAGCGTCTTTGTCTGGGAATTGACGAGTTTCCACGGAAACTACTTCATTTGTTTGAACTAGACGCACTTTGATAAAACCAGGGGATTTGTGCCTTGTGTTCTCTTGTTACTTGTGTTTTGTAACTGTTCTGTATGTTGGAATGGATCACCTCCCTCGAAACTACTCGTTGTATTCTCTTAATTAAATACGAATATACAGTAACATTTTATTTTAAGTTAATATAAAAACTGTGTCAGTAATTCATGTTCTTTAGTTTATCCGCTCGAGTATTTTAAGTTACCCCGTAGAAAGACACAATAGACGCATCTAACGGAACTTCAGTTTTTACCAAAAAGCGATATCTGACACTACAACAATAAGCGCTGTAAAATTCTATTTAGCTCGGTCTGAAAAGCCCGTCAATCTGAGCGAGATGCGCCGACAGCTATCAACAGATAGCCGCGGGCACACATGACAGCCTCCACGGCTCTACGGCTACGCGCAAACCAATCCGACAAAAGATCACCTAACAGAAAGACTGCGAGCAATTTCACCTGTCCATTACTCACCCATACGATCGCCGTTTAGTTCATCACGTCTCAGAACTGAAAAATCCAATATTTGCACTCTCACAGCTCGACCACAAACTCGTACAATCTCCAGATTTTACATCAAGTAACATTGTCATAGCAGAACTTCCAACCCAAATCCTTATTGAACATCGAAATTTATTAAGCGAAAACGGATGCCACCGGTGCTCCCGCGACCAACACTATCTAACTTTCCATAACAAAGCGCTGGGGAAAGACGAAAACATTCCAAAAAGTCGTTCCTCTACAATAGCAAAGTTTACTCCGTAGGTCGGTGGAGCTGTTGCAAAAAATATGACGTTTGAAAAATTACACGCATTCACAAATCATGCGGGGCCCCCTTTTGTGGAAACTTTCGAATCGCACAAAGGTCTACAACTCGTTCTGAAGACGCTAAATTCTGCGCCGGTGTATGGCACCTTTTGTGTAGGTAGGTATTTGTTAGAAAAAATAATTGGTATTTTCAAAAACTCGTATAGAACGAGCACTTCACAGAACTGAAAATAAAATGTGTCAAAAATCTCTCGTTTGGGCGTGAAGTAATAATAAATCACAGAGTCCATAACACACCTGTACAAGTGTACCGGGCGGACAAAAACGTCGAACGTTTTACGAATCGAAATACAAAATTCCATTTGGTGCCGTCGAGAGGAAATGAAGCAATTAATTCAGCAGATGGCGTCGCAGTGCGAGCATTAATCATCGACTAATCGTAACTGCAGTCTTCGATTTATCCGCGCCCATTTGCAGGAACAGACAGAGATGCGCGTCGATCTCGCGTCACGTTTTATTATAACTGTGTTTGCGTTCCAAATTTTCTGTTTGAACATTTAAAAGCTATCGGTTTGTCATCAAGCAGTTTTCATGAGAATTCCATTTGAAATCTTCGATAACTTCTTGTTATTGTTACATTTCTTGAGTTTTGTTATGAATGCAAATTAGTTTAATAGTAGCTTATCCGTGAGACTGAAAATGTACATAATAATTAGGTTGGGATTATCATCAATGTACCCATCAATTATCAATTTCAAAAGCTTCTAAATAATTGGTTCTATCTGCATTTAATAGCAATTTAACATCAAACAAAGATTTATATCTCGTCGTCAAACAATGTCGGATCATTTTGCTAATATAAAATCTTAATCCAAGAATTACGTCAATCAATGACAACAGTGTTCTCTAAACTCGGCTTTCTTTACTAAATTAACACCGATACAATCTATTGTCGCATTGACGGCCTTCAAAACTTATCTCCGTAATTAATTTCTCTTTGAAAATTTAATTATGGTACAGTGAGAAGGCAATTAAAAATGGATTATACGTAAAAATGAAGCAAGTGGCGCGTTTAAGAGTCGGAATCGAACCGAAAGCGGGTAGATTAAGGCACTTGTCCGCTTGGGATTACCGGACAAGCTAGTGGTAATGAAATTCGCCCCGAGGAAATGGCGGGATCCAGAGGCCTAGTTTTAAGCTCTGTCCAGGCAACCACTGATTGTATTTGATGAGAGTTTTATCTGTTCTGTTCGATCGGCGGCGCAATCGTCGCGCAATCATTCCGATTTAACTTTGTTCGTCTTTGTTTAATTGTTGTTATTTCGGATTTGAAGTCGCGTCGATCAACTGGCTTACGATTTGTTTGCGATCTTAATTATTGTTGCTTGTAGCTGCTTTTTAGGAGAGTTTTATTCGATTAATTATTTCGGTCGCAATAAATTTGCAATAATCGAAATGTTATGGCTGACTGACTGTTTGGCGCAGTTACTCAATTATAAAGGCTATAATTATGAGATGAAATACTAATAGACCATTGCTTTAATGGATAATCGTAATTTGTTTCACACGATGTGAAAATCCTATGTAACCCTCCGTCAAAAATCCCAACAATGAAGAAGAAGTCAGAAGACCCAACAATGTCACCCTATTCATACTACAGTACAACAACAAATCAGAACGTATTCAGTATTCACGCACGCTTACCGTTCGGTAAACTTTTCAGCACTGATTAGGGGTGCCCACTCAAAACTATCCAAGCATGACATGGAGGCCCAAAGGAGACGTCGATTCTTACCGGTCCCTATAGACCGGCGGCGAAGCGTGCCTTACGTCAGTGCGATTGTGATCCAATTAGGGCTGCGCATCCTCTTACGTATTTAACTGGTCGGCACACAGATCGTTTTGCTGGTAGACTCACAAAGGTCAGTGACAACCCTAGGGATTGAGTATGGGAGTTTATTGTTTTATAAGGGCAGTATGATTTGTTTTGTCTACTTTTTTGGGCTTATAGTTTTAAGTGAAGTAGACAGAAACTGTATAAAATAAATAATTAGGTACTGATCATTATTTTAGAGAAAATACGTCTCTCAAAAGTAAAATATAATTAAAGTGGAATTACATTTTTTTGTTTGGAAATGAATAAAATACATTACAGAAGCAGAGTTTTATAAACGTGTAATACTCATTATTACTACTACATAATGAGACCTAAGAATTGGCTCAACATGAAAAACCTTTCCTGATCCTTACTAGATATAAATTCCCCATGGCACAAACTTGAAGTGAACTTAAACTGACGATGACTGCAGCAAATCTTTATGTTTACGTTTCAAAACTAACTATGGCCAACTGGTGCACTAGACGTTTAGGAAAGTCTCGCCGTTCGCCGTCTTAACTTTGTATCACTTCCAAAGCAGGCGTTTGATTTAACTGTTACTGTTAACGAATGCTCTCATTCTACCGTGCAAGTTTAACTGTGTGTGGGTGTAGTTTAATTGTTTAGTTATTTGGTAACTGATATTTGAGACGTTTTAAGTGCAGGCGTTGGATTTCGCAAGTCAAGTTAATGTCTTGTTATCTTACTTCATTCTATCTCTGATTTAAATGGACAATGGTGGCTTAATGTTGTTAGCTTTCGATGCAAATTAAAAAGGTTATTGTTCTACTAAAATTTTATATATTTATTTATCACAAACTAATATTACAGTATATGAGTATGTACCACAAATCTAAGCTATTGGTTAAATATAAAAATCAAGATAAACTACATAAAATCAGATAGAATTAGACTAAAAATACGAAGTTCGTACGTACGAAGAAGTACGAAGAAGAACATCATGGTAGATGTAACAAAAATAGAATACAAAATAAACAAAATATTTTTCATTGTCCAACAACAGGTATTTCCTGAAAAAAAATCCCATATTATTTCATAATTGGTTCTATTATTAGAAAGGTACCTTCCTGAAAGTGTTTTTAGACGTAAGTAATTACTCATAATATCAAAAATATATTACCAAACTTTCAGCACCTCCCATAAATTACATCTAAACAGAAAACACTTCACCTCCAATGTTTTTTAGAAAATATTTTTATTAAATTGTGAGATACCAAAAATATGTAGCAAAGTGTAGCGATATAAAGTTTGAAGATGTTTAACGGAGAAAGTATCTTGGGAATATATTAAGTTCGCAACAACTTCAAGATAGGTGCTCCAAGATAAGAAGCAAATAATATTGAAAAACGTGTAACTTTCCGTATCTGTATTACGAGATCAGTTTTCAAAATGAAATATTTTGATATTTGCTTCATTTTTGTTGGTGATGCGTCGGTAACGTTTTGTGATGTTATTTTGTTCTATTAGGAAAATAAAACAATAAAGACAAGATAGTTTATGAAAATCTACACTAATTCTAAATCTACTTTCTTTATTGAAATTGCAGTTGCAAAATGATCGTCATTACTATTACCGTAATTTACTATTCTTCTTTAAACAAAATGAAGAATTTCAAATGCAACACAAGGTAATATCTGACACTTGATTTAGTTACAAAAAAGTAAATTAAAGACAGTTAAGTTTCACAAATTAAATTAAATACAATTTAATGTATATATTAGTAAGTCATCTAAATCATTGCAATATTGACTGTGTGACTGTTCCTAAATTACCCTAGGCTGATAAAATTTTCGTTTTTCCTAATTCATGGTAATATTAGTATGAAAGTCGGTTTCCCTGAGGGGGAAAGGGACGCGCCCCGCCTTCCGCGCGCCCCTGTGAGGTTCGTCCCTGACTGGATTTCCTCCCCACCGGTATAAGAAAGTGGACTGAATTCCCAATTTGGGGCTGCCCCGTCCCGACTTTGAAAGCTAAGGGACAGGGAGGGGACACAAGGTGAAGTTAGTATTGGGAATTCACTGTTAAGACACATACATGAATAATATCAAATCATATAAGATCAAACAATAATAAAATGTGACTCTAATAAGACGAGAGGGCGCAAAATATGATATATTGTAGTAAAGGTGGTAATAGGAACGTTACGCTTGCGCTTAAGAAATTCATTATATACAGTTACGTTAACTTTGTTATTTCTAATGTACTACGAACCCATTTCTATGGCATGTAATCCGGTACAATAATTGCCCCAGTACGTGACTGTTAGACCTAAGCGCATAGGTCCACTAAGGACACTGCTACGAATTCTAACAGAACACGCTCCCTAAGCATTCTTCACATGTCTTTCTCAATCCTAAGGCAGAGTTCTGAGAAGTCCAGCTGCCATTGAGGAAGGTATGTTTAAATAATTTTTCCTACACGCGTATTCACGTTAGTACACCCTTACGCAGTCTACCCCATCAATATGATAACACACAACTTGCACAAGCGCACCGCAGACTCAGTCTGTAGCAGAACATATTGCGATTGTTATTGGTGAACGCCGAAGTGGTAGTTCTATCGTCACTTCACATTTCCTTACTCTTCCCCATGTCGTTGGTTGCGTGTCTCGCTAAATAGTGTCGATTCAGTAATTGGCGTACCATATGCCTGGGTTTATTTTAACGAGACACAGTTAGTCCCTAGCGTTCCTTAGAACGGTGTTATCAGATCAGTTTGGGATAATTCGTGAAGCCTAACCCCACTCCCGGAAATGCGCGTCAACAATCTCTACGCAATGTCTCTGAGCTAGACCTTTATAGGAAGCAGTATTCATCAGCAACGTTTGGTTGTTTTGTACTACAAGTCAGCATTATAGTCTGACTATCAAAAGTTTGTATTAATCGGACTGCGAATATTACGGTTCTGCCTCCCATTTGTGTTTCGTCAGATAAACGTCTCATCGTCAATAGTCGGGTGTATTATTGTACAGTGTATAGGTCGTAGGCGTGATGTGAGTGTAGAGAAGCGGTAGGCTTTCCCCGTCTTTCTAAAACCAAACGCCGATGACGGATATTTGCCAAAGGTACGGAAAGTGGATATATAACACATGAGATAATAGTATACATTGTGATACAATATAGAAGCTGCTCCGTCAGCTGGAATGAATGATTATTAACAGTTCTTCTACACTACTGCCAGACTGCTACTATGAGCTATTAGTTAATTACAGTTAACACTTACCATGTGTTCATTGAAACTTGTCACAATTCACTTACAGAATACTGCACACATTACCAGTTTTGCCTCCGCCACACCTTATCTCCTCACTTTCATACACTGATTTTAACTAGATTTATTACTACTACTTATATTTAACTTATAAAATATTAATCGCTCTCTTACAACAGTCCACTGAGACATGTGCATCTTGGTACCAAGACTACGCTAATTTCACTAGCCTAACCTAGGACGTCCTAGAACTTCGTGGTCTTAAATTCACCACCTTGACTTATTTCGACTACTCTAAGGTCTGACCCCGTCCGTGTTCTCAAACTAACTTAACTTTATTCGCTTATTTCGACCGAACCCTATAGCGGTCTAAGACCGACTGCCTCGAGCTCTCTTTCTTCATCCCCAAACTTCTAAAAATACCACGCTCGCCTAACGCCCTTTTTTGCCATTGTTTTAAAGGTTCACTTCGGTCCAGCCCATAACGTGGTACCCAGATGTGCACTAATATTGAAGAATGCACTTACAAACCGAATATTTTTTATCGTTTCTTAGGAATTTGTGGAAATATTAGTTTTGACCTGTCAGCCCGGCATTCATCCCTAACTCGCTTCCCATTAAATAGAGAATTTATGCGCTTACGAGTGGCTAATATTATTTTACAATTCTAAGAAGGGACGGAACGTTTTGTTATTAATTACAGTAACTTGTCAGGCTGTCAAGCCATAAAATAAAGGTTTAATATGCTTGTAAGTGTCCCGATACCGTGTGATGATGTTGAAATAAATATGGACTAAGATATTCGCTTAATAATTAGGAATACGTGACAGACAGTCACATTCCCCCCTCTGAAAATCAGACGCGTGACGCAGTACAGCGGATGAGCTTTCACAATAGGATAATCTGTGCCTTTCCATGACATTACTAGAGAGTTTGAATGTTCATATATTTGTTATGTTCACCCAATAAGAACATTATAACCGTTCTAACTGGACCATTAATCTAATAAGATGCATCATCTGCTTATAATTTTGCTTAGTTTCGCAGGAGTATCTTCAATCGTTATATAATTGCTCTATTTGAACTTATTCTCCTTCAAAATATTTTTGTCATTTACAATGTTTCAGGTAATTTCAGAAGACCTGTGCATGCTTATAATTTTAATTTTACATACCAGAGTCTCTTCTAAGAGTTTATGTGCTACCTACACTGCTCCATCGTTCTTAACTCAGCCTACCGCAGATGCCGCTGGACAGAGGCCTTTCCCATCGCACCTCAACGCTGAGTTAGCTGCTCGCAGCTGTATCCAGGAATAGCTGAAATAGTCGGCATATAGACATATTAGACTTTATTCCATTTAGTCGCCCCCCTCCGATTCAAAGAGGAGAGAGTAGTTCTGAAATCCAACTATAGTTGGAAAGCTGTATTAGAAAACGAATGTTATGTAATTTGAAATAACGCTCATTTGTACATTTATATATAGAATAAGAGCTTATCCAACATTAAAATCACAAAGTATCTTGTGAACCTTCATTGAGCAAATAGAATCTTGACCTCGGTCTTTACTTTGAAATGTAGACACCCTAGATTATCCAAACAATTATTAGCTTATATTAAGACAAGGGGTTATAACTTTCTCACTTGGAAATTAAAATATTTGTAAGAATTTAACCTTACGTTGAATATTGGAACTGATTAGGTAGATTTATATAGCTCAAAACAAAATATAATTATTGTTGAGTCAACAAAGTCATTCCACGTGACTACGGGAAACAATAAATAGCGTTCAATAAAAGTGGAACTTAGCTTCGTTACTGTAACAGCGTTACGGCTGCCGCAGAAGTCAGCTCATATCAGCTGAATTTGATGGAACTTTGACCCAAGCGCCACGCACAACAAAAAAGTTTAGACAGTCAAGCGAAGTTTGAAATATCCTGGAATTCGAAATAAGGCCACACGAGTATTTGTCCAATTATTATATGTCATACACTATGGAGTCGAAAAGTTTTAGGTTAACTTCCTTCGATGATAGTTTAATGTACCTCTTAGTAAACTAATCGACTAAGATCTAAGTACTAATAATATAAAGTTTGCCCATAGTTGAGGGCGTGTCTTATTTCTATGTTCACTCTCTCACGCACTCATACTCGTACAAATACAAACCGTGCAATTGCAAACATATGTCAAAATCTTGCTGTGTACTATCAAACACGAAACTTTCATCTATAGGGAATCGAACCCATCATTTAAGGTGCACTGAAACACAAGCAAGCATCTTACAAACTGTTATTCACTAAAGAGTACCTATACGTACTCGTATAACGTGCGGGAATCGAACCCACTTTAACTAGTATCGGAACCAAAGCCTTTTAAACCAATAAAACGTGTAGTAATCGAACCCAAAAACCGTAACACAGGAATCTAATTACTTATCAACTATTGCGTCAGACGGGAATCGAACCCAAAATACGTGACAATGGAATGGAAGTATATAAACTGATAAATTATGCAGGATTTGAACCCGCTACCAGTGGTTGAAGAATTCACCCACGATAACCAAACCGTTTTCTAATAATAATATGTTA
The DNA here is from genome assembly GCA_964057025.1 of Standfussiana lucernea. Taxonomy (NCBI): domain Eukaryota; kingdom Metazoa; phylum Arthropoda; class Insecta; order Lepidoptera; family Noctuidae; genus Standfussiana; species Standfussiana lucernea. The sequence goes on along the minus strand of OZ059791.1, from coordinate 6,669,045 downwards.
TTATAGCCGTCGTAACTCTAGCCATCTCTCACAATTCCTAGAGCCATATAATTACGTTGTGTTGTTATTGTAGTAACCCATAAATTGTCCTTTCTCGTTGCACTGAAGTGAATCAGTACATTTAATGACGAGAATCCTGGTCACGGCACCACATGTGACTGTTCCTAAATTACCCTAGGCTGATAAAATTTTCGTTTTTCCTAATTCATGGTAATATTAGTATGAAAGTCGGTTTCCCTGAGGGGGAAAGGGACGCGCCCCGCCTTCCGCGCGCCCCTGTGAGGTTCGTCCCTGACTGGATTTCCTCCCCACCGGTATAAGAAAGTGGACTGAATTCCCAATTTGGGGCTGCCCTGTCCCGACTTTGAAAGCTAAGGGACAGGGAGGGGACACAAGGTGAAGTTAGTATTGGGAATTCACTGTTAAGACACATACATGAATAATATCAAATCATATAAGATCAAACAATAATAAAATGTGACTCTAATAAGACGAGAGGGCGCAAAATATGATATATTGTAGTAAAGGTGGTAATAGGAACGTTACGCTTGCGCTTAAGAAATTCATTATATACAGTTACGTTAACTTTGTTATTTCTAATGTACTACGAACCCATTTCTATGGCATGTAATCCGGTACAATAATTGCCCCAGTACGTGACTGTTAGACCTAAGCGCATAGGTCCACTAAGGACACTGCTACGAATTCTAACAGAACACGCTCCCTAAGCATTCTTCACATGTCTTTCTCAATCCTAAGGCAGAGTTCTGAGAAGTCCAGCTGCCATTGAGGAAGGTATGTTTAAATAATTTTTCCTACACGCGTATTCACGTTAGTACACCCTTACGCAGTCTACCCCATCAATATGATAACACACAACTTGCACAAGCGCACCGCAGACTCAGTCTGTAGCAGAACATATTGCGATTGTTATTGGTGAACGCCGAAGTGGTAGTTCTATCGTCACTTCACATTTCCTTACTCTTCCCCATGTCGTTGGTTGCGTGTCTCGCTAAATAGTGTCGATTCAGTAATTGGCGTACCATATGCCTGGGTTTATTTTAACGAGACACAGTTAGTCCCTAGCGTTCCTTAGAACGGTGTTATCAGATCAGTTTGGGATAATTCGTGAAGCCTAACCCCACTCCCGGAAATGCGCGTCAACAATCTCTACGCAATGTCTCTGAGCTAGACCTTTATAGGAAGCAGTATTCATCAGCAACGTTTGGTTGTTTTGTACTACAAGTCAGCATTATAGTCTGACTATCAAAAGTTTGTATTAATCGGACTGCGAATATTACGGTTCTGCCTCCCATTTGTGTTTCGTCAGATAAACGTCTCATCGTCAATAGTCGGGTGTATTATTGTACAGTGTATAGGTCGTAGGCGTGATGTGAGTGTAGAGAAGCGGTAGGCTTTCCCCGTCTTTCTAAAACCAAACGCCGATGACGGATATTTGCCAAAGGTACGGAAAGTGGATATATAACACATGAGATAATAGTATACATTGTGATACAATATAGAAGCTGCTCCGTCAGCTGGAATGAATGATTATTAACAGTTCTTCTACACTACTGCCAGACTGCTACTATGAGCTATTAGTTAATTACAGTTAACACTTACCATGTGTTCATTGAAACTTGTCACAATTCACTTACAGAATACTGCACACATTACCAGTTTTGCCTCCGCCACACCTTATCTCCTCACTTTCATACACTGATTTTAACTAGATTTATTACTACTACTTATATTTAACTTATAAAATATTAATCGCTCTCTTACAACAGTCCACTGAGACATGTGCATCTTGGTACCAAGACTACGCTAATTTCACTAGCCTAACCTAGGACGTCCTAGAACTTCGTGGTCTTAAATTCACCACCTTGACTTATTTCGACTACTCTAAGGTCTGACCCCGTCCGTGTTCTCAAACTAACTTAACTTTATTCGCTTATTTCGACCGAACCCTATAGCGGTCTAAGACCGACTGCCTCGAGCTCTCTTTCTTCATCCCCAAACTTCTAAAAATACCACGCTCGCCTAACGCCCTTTTTTGCCATTGTTTTAAAGGTTCACTTCGGTCCAGCCCATAACGTGGTACCCAGATGTGCACTAATATTGAAGAATGCACTTACAAACCGAATATTTTTTATCGTTTCTTAGGAATTTGTGGAAATATTAGTTTTGACCTGTCAGCCCGGCATTCATCCCTAACTCGCTTCCCATTAAATAGAGAATTTATGCGCTTACGAGTGGCTAATATTATTTTACAATTCTAAGAAGGGACGGAACGTTTTGTTATTAATTACAGTAACTTGTCAGGCTGTCAAGCCATAAAATAAAGGTTTAATATGCTTGTAAGTGTCCCGATACCGTGTGATGATGTTGAAATAAATATGGACTAAGATATTCGCTTAATAATTAGGAATACGTGACAGACAGTCACAACTGCACACCCAGAACAATAAAGATACGACAGTTCCTATCTGTTATAATACAATAATAATATATTGCAATTACAAACACAGTTTCTATGTTTAATCTAATCATTCAGTGTTTCTGAGTGACAATGCTACTGCCACGCAATGCATAGCACCGCTGTCACGTTGCGCACCATACCATTAACAGTTTTTTTTTTCTTAAATGATAGGAGATAAACACATTAGACACAAGCCAAACGCTTAATAATTATAATTTCAATATCGTCTTATTTGTGTAAATGACAGCTATTAATACTGTCATGCCACTAACCATATAATAACACCACTTGATACAGTTTCTTTCTAGTGGTCATCATCTGCTTAGCCTTTACCCAACTATGTTGGGGTCGGCTTCCAGTCTAACCGGATGCAGCTGAATACCAGTATTATACATGGAGTGACTGCCTATCTGACATCCACAACCTATTTAGTACTGGGTACTACGATACCCCTTGGTAAGACTGTTTGACAGACTTTTGGGCCACTGACTACTTAACGACTATCAAAGATCTATAATTGACAGCCAGGATAAACGGCTTAACGTGCTTTCTGAGTCACGGAGAAAACTCGGTATGTAATGGGTGGTCACCCATCCACGGACCAACCTAGGCTAGCGTGGCTTAATCTGAAGGTTGACTCGAGCGGCTTTTGTTATTTAGCCACGAGCGCCTCCATTTCTTTCTAGCCATATTTGAGTAAAATAGTAGCAGACTAACATGCTAATATACCATTACACACAATCTCTTATCTGAACGCACAATAAACACTGTCATAATTATGCCGTCTCATTTGCGTGCATGACATTCATAAATTACCTAATAAACAAAAATAAATATTACGACAGACAAGCACAGGGAAAGACAGACTGGTCCTACATGGGTTCCGCTTTTTCAATGGGAGTTATGGAAAAAACATACAATGATCGAATTACATACACTACCTACTATTTCTGCGTCTATCCTACAATAACCCAGCTAATCATTCAGTGTTTCTGAGTGACAGTGCTACTGTCACGCAATGCATAGCACTGCTGTCACGCCGCGCACCATACAATTAATCACGCCACCAGACAAAAGGAGCCTTTTACCGATGTAATACGACTTGACGCTGTTTTTATACTTTTATGTTGATATTTTGTTGTGCAATGTGATGGTATTGATTGCGTACGCTATGGTGAATGATGGTAGCTGTTATTTGTAGTGAGCAAGGCTTAGGATTTTAATTTTCCGGGGTCACTGTATTATCATAGTACTGATATACATCGACTGAAGACATTTACTTGTAACTAAATGGATTTACTACAATCTAACACACATACAGTTACTTTGGGATAGTAATAAAATGTGATATAAAGCAGAAAACTTTAAAGTGAACCTTTGAAAGCTGCAAATATTATAGATAGTTTCTTACATCAGTATAGAGAAAAATATAACAAATACTTCTCGAATCATTGTTAAAAATAAAATATAAAACTACATGACAGGCTATACTGTTTTAAAATAGTCAACCCTAAGTAAATAATTACCTTTGACACACAAACAACGGTTCCAAATATCAAAACTGATTTTTAATATTCATACAACGGTACAGCAAAGATTAAAGTCATACCTGTAATTGGACCCTTCAGTCCCACCCCAATCTCAGGTAGAGGGAGCTATTATTTTTCATATCCCCATTGCAATCGCCGTATAAATAAATAAATAATATACGACCAAGGAATTATTTCAGCGATGAAACATTGGATATGCATCGATATTTATACCTACCTTTTGTCTGAACATTTTAATGTTTCTGAAAGAATAAAAGCACCCCTTGTAGGTCTAGCCTTGTAGGAATCTTCTTTTAGGGTTGAATGTATGATCAAGCAGGGGTTTGAAAATTGAAAAAAAGGCTTTAAAGTTCAATACCAACATGACCACATATGTATGTATTTTAGTTTTTCTATAATAATATCCAAAAGTTTGTTGCAAAACAGATTACATTATTCAATATTCACCCTTTTCTATTCTGCCTTTTCAGCCGAATTGGAGGGGTTTACACAAATACAACAAACATATTTAATAAATGAGAGGGACTAACAGGAATATTAATGATATGCATTATAGATTATGTTAGGGCGATGGTCAGGAGCCTCATAAGTGCTGATTACAACACACTTCGACCGGTTTGCCAAATATGATGAAAAGAAAGAATATGTTTTAGTTCTGGATTCACACATCGGGGTTTAATCAACAAAATAAACGTTTGTAAACGTAAAAGTTGACTTAAAACGTCTCTTAGCTTTAACCAGTGTTTATCAATAAACCCCAATATGATTCAATTTACCTAAAGAAACGGGCACTTATAAAACAGCCCACAGAATTTTAAAACCTAACCAAAACTAACTGTTTAGAACAATAAACAACACCGCACAACAACAACAACAACAACAACAATACCGCAACAGCATGTTGTTCATGAACAATACCGCAGCAGATGATGATTGTTGAAAACAAAAAAAGAAAATTCATCCTCAAAAAATACAAAAGTAGAGGCATTTAGATTTAAACCATGTACCTTTAATCGGGCCCGCATATCCGCCCTGGCCAGGTAGACATGGCTATTATTTTTCATATCTCTGCTTCCGTGGCGCGCCGACGATTATTTTTAATTTCAACCGTTGAAAATCATGTTGTACATTGTAAAAACTGTTTGTGGAACATATTTTTTAATGAACGCCATCGAGTTACGGCTTTGACGTGTGTTTTAGGTCGACTTGACACGATAGTTAAGTAGGAAAGTGCTACCAATTTGTTGACATTCGTTTGTGAGAATTTTAAATGAAGTACGTTCATTTTTGAAACGACTTCAAAAAAAGGAGGAGGTTCTCAATTCGTTGGATTTTTTTTAGTGTTTGTTACCTCATATCTTCGTCATTTATGAACTGATTTGAATAAATGTTCTTTTATCTGAATGGATCTACTTTCCGATTGGTCCCATAGAAATTTCTTGAAAATCGGTTCAGCAGTTTGGTTTATAATTTTTTTTGCAAAAACGTTTTTTTATTGGTTAGAAAGGGGTGACTTTTTAGAGCTTCGTGTAATTTAACAAATGGTAATGACGATGGACGGAAAAACTATATTTTAAACCGTAAAACAGGATCTTTGAAGTAGGTAAAACTAAATTTAACTACCCAATGTTCTTGAAGTTACTACTACTTTCAGTTGTTTCGATCCAGGATTTATGTGAACCACTGGTCGCTGATTCTGTCTAGCTCCTCTCGCCATCTTCGATATATAATTTCATTAAGTGACATACATTGAAGAGCTCGTGGCTAAAATATTAACAGCCCTCGGGTCAACCTTCAGGTTAAGCCGCGTTTGCAATATTATACTTTAACTTTGTATATATTTTACTTTCCTTTCGCTTATAATACTTTTTCTTTCTTTCTTGCCTAGGTTGGTCTGTGGATGGGTGACCACCCATTACATATGTACCTAGTTTCCTCCGTGCCTCGGAAAGCACGTTAATCCGTTGTTGTCCCAGCTGTCATTTGAAGATCTTTGACAGTCGTTATATGTAGTCAGTGGCCCGAAAGGCTGACAACCAGTCTTACCAAGGGGTATCGTATTACCCGGTACTAACTGCGCTGTGGAGGCCAGATAGTCAGTAGCTCCATGTAAAATACTGGTATTCAGCTGCATCCATTTAGACTGTAAGCCGACCCCAACTTAGTTGGGAAAAAGCTAGGCAGATGATGAAGTGACATAAATTATTTTAGTCTTTATCAAACTGCTGAAATCTTCAATTAGAGGTGTTTAAAACCGTCAAGTTATTACTTACCGCTTCTTAAAAGTTAACCATCTAGAAATGACAAATTAAATAAAAATAATACTATCTACTGAAACCGGTTTTCCAAGAAACAAGCACACAGGATTTATAACATTACAAGAATATGAAAGCCGGCAACAAATTCCATTTCTTAGTAGTTGTCATAATAATTGATTTCAAACAAATATAACCCATTGTACGTGACATATTTGTACCAGATATTGCTTTATACCGAGTTCTGAATAGCTCAAGTGCTCCAAGTTATTGTAAAATAATACAATGTTTCAAAGACCAAGTTTTATGTTTCTCGACTCTGTACTCTATATTACATTCGTCAGTGTCTTACAACTTTTATTGCAACGCATATGATGAATGTAGTCTACCACAATCTCGTCCCACGAATCACGATAGTATTTCTCATCTAAACTATAAAACAAAATCGCATACCGACCGCCTAAACAATTTCAAAATGGAACAAGGGTAGTCCGTACTTTGTATAAAAATGCCGAGACGTCAACCGTTTACAAATAACTCCCTTCCTTCGGAGGGGTAATTTTTTGTTTTCCTCTTTACCGAAAGTTATGACACAAATATGAAAACATTAATTTTGAATCGCGGCCAAATATGTTAAGTTCTTGAGGTTATGCAGGACACGAGTGGTCTGCGAATACTAATCGTTGGGCGCGCCGTAGCACCCTGCGTCCGATTTGCTACGCCGTAGACACGTGCTACGCGCCAGGCTTGCTGGCTACGAGCGTACTTAGTCTCTTAACTGCCCTTGAATAATATTGAAGTGGGTGCGTTTTAGTGTAATATATTTAGATTTTTATGTTTTTATTAAAAAATAAGTAATAATTTATAATTATGTAAATGAAGTTTGTTTACATTTTCACAAATATCTGAAACCATGGAAAACAGCTGACTTGGGTTGTAATATTTTCTATGAGTAGAAATAAAGATGTTTTTACATTTTAGAAAAAAATAATAGTAGACAAGTATATTTGCTAATAAATCGCAAGGCTCCGATTATTAGTGTGAAATTCAGGTTAAAGTGCATTTTATCGACGCTCATTTACTACGATCAATCGATGCTAATTAGTAGGTGAGCGTTCGACACCAAGTTCCATAAGAATATTTCAGAGCCGCCGCGGTGATAAATCAAACTCGAAACCGTAATGAAAGCGAACGGATCGCGTCGCGAAGAGAGAAGGGAGGAAAAAATATCACGGAAAAAATCAGGTGCGTCCCCCGGTCGGAGAGAAAAACAGTCGGTCGGGCGTCGGGGGAGGTGGGCGGGGGTGGGGGTGGTCGGTCGATGCGGGGGGCGGGCGCTGGGCGGGCGACGCGTGCGCGAACCTGCCCCCGGCACGGACGCGCGCCGCCGGCCACACTCCCAGCGGCTCCGTCGCTCGTCGCTCGTCGCCCGCGTCCGTCCGCACCCGTGCGCCCTCTCTCGCGCCGACGCCGGCCCGCGCCGCGCGACATCTCGCGTGTTCCACCGCTCGACGTTACATGTCCAAAGTGCTCAACTCAGTGCTTCCCATCCACACCGCCACAGTGCTCCCGCAGCCTTTTTTCGAGACGGAACCGACCTTCACAACGTTCAGGGTTAGTACCGACATCCGCGCTATAAAGTGACCAGTTTCAGTGTTCCATTGTAAAAAGTTTATTTCGGGAACAAAGTTTAGTAAAGTTGAAGAGTGCGCGCCGCGTCGGATGCACATTGCCCCAGCCGCAAGTGGTTCCTATCGGCTGGGCGGCGCCGTCGTGTCGCTCCCTCCTCTCGACCCTCACTAAAAACAACAAACAGATCAATCGACCTGTTATATTCATCCAGACACTCATAATACAAATCTTCGGCCGGCTATTTGGTTTGGCGCAAACGGATCCAAATTGACTCACAACAACCACGATATTTTGTTTTTATGCCTAAATATAGCGATAAGATAAGAGTCGGTACACTAATAGCTAGAAATAAAATTGTGGAATCGCATGTAACGGTGATATTAGCTGTGAACAGTTCAAGTTTACCTACTTTTTTCTTAAATTAGTCGGTGGGCAATTTTGTAGAGAAATAAAATTCATAGATCTATTTGTATTGTTTTGTTATGGCGCGTAGGAAATTAGCGTGCCACCAGAATAAATATTATAAGTAATTAATGCTCTGAAATTAAAACAGAAATGGTCTAAAAACAAACGTGGCACGCATTTGGCTCACGAGACAAAATAAGCGCGGTATTGCATCCATCTGTTCAAGTTTTAGAATTCGCAAAGTTCTCCAATTTATCTGGCGGACTATATTTTTCCGCGGAATATTTTTCACATTTGTATTTGAAAATTATCTGATAGAAAATAATGCGTTTCGTAGTTGATAAACTATATTCAGATGTAATATGGTTTGATTTGAATGATTTATTAATGTAGGCTAAAAAAGCCTTTTATATAAAATATATTAATAAACCAGATTAATTATACTCAAATTGCCAAAAATTACAACCTTTAGATTTTTTTTTGATAAATTCTACGGTCAACATTTTTTTCCTCAAGTCGCGTTCTGAAGCAGCCCATTTATTACATACCTCAAAAATTGAAACAAGGTAGCAACAACCACAGATTTCCGATACGAGTAATTTTAATGTCCGTAATTGTGACGCACTTTTCATGAATAATTTTATTGAAATGATATGTGAAATTTGACAAGTGTCTGAATTTCAGCAGCTGCATTCATGACACCTGTAGACTTTGAGTGCGTGGGTTCTAGCTTGTCTTGCTTGAGTGACTGACGCTTATAAAATGATAACCGCGTCGTGACTCCGTCTCTTTTAACTCGTTTACGTGCTCATTCAGCCGATATCAACTATGGAGACGTACCGAACTCCCAAAAGTAAATTTCAACCTGATAAAATCTAATTCAATTTGGTAAATCATTTATTTTTACGTCTATGCTAAAAACATATATTTTGTATCAACACAATCTTAATAATTTATTTCAAGATTTTTATTAATATGTTATTGTGAAGGAAAATTTTATTTCATATAAAATACCAATTTTTCAATTTAATTTATAAGAACTTCCTTCGAAATACGCCCACGACCATACTGTTTGTAATAACGGAAAATCCTATTAAATGTTTGATATCGAAGTTAATAGGTAGCTGACAGTTGATTAGTTTCGTAATGAAATTCCAACCCTTCTGATTATTACTTTTGGTATAATTTATCAAGAATACAAGTGCGTAATTAATTGCGTATCGATATTATAGATTTAAGTATAAGTATTTCAATGTCTCTTACATTTGAAATTTTCACAGTCAGTATTATGTGTGTGTGAAATTAAATGAAAAAAAAAATGTTTTTCATACCCCTAAAATACAAAACGTGTCAACTTTTCCTTATTAACATGGTTCTACCGTAATGTTCTAGTTTAACTTATCAAGGTTTTTCTAAACACTGCCATGGTGTGAGCAGGAAATTGAAGCGGCGTAGTACATCTTGATACGCGAACAGTTATGAAGTTGAAAATGGAGAAAAACTTTCAGCCTACTTTCAAAAGGAAAGCTACATTTTTTAAAGATCTTTTAAAACGTGGTTTTCCGCTTGAAAGTATTTAGTGTTGCTGAAAACGTTCAATATTTATTTGCATTGACATGAAAGTCAATACAAAAGATGGCGCAAAAATAAAAAGTGCTCTAATGCCTTATATGATGTTTTAAAATAAAAAAATATCTCATTTAACATACCTAAAGTATTTTCACAACTACACACCTTAATAAAATATAAACCATGAAAAAAATGTGACAAATTCGTTGATGGAACTTAAGTACCTCCCTAATTACACCGCTCAGCACTCCATAACAAAAAAAGATACAAATTACATTGTTTACCGCGATTCCGTCATTAATGACTTCTCAGTAACCGTACGTGATTACACGCCTTAAAATTTCCAAATAATAAATCTTTACCATCACGTCAAGATCTCAAGTTGTCTCAAATTAAAACCGATTAAGGGCTGATTTTACCTTAGTCGTTAAAATATTTTATCCTTGGAAAAAAATTGATGTTTTGCAATTTCTGCTTAGAAAATCTATCAAATATTCAATTTGCAGGATCAAGCCCATTAAGAGAATTTACTCTGAAACGAATTTATTTAACATTTATCTTTTCATTAAGAAACATACACTGCAAGTTATTTGGAACCATTTGAAGCCACTTACAGCCGTTATGTATGGGTTAAAAGGATGTAATAGTGCACACATAATTACGGGTTGTTAGCCCATCGCCTGCAAGCACCACATTAACCCTTTACCCCCAATTAACTCTTATAATGTTTGGGAAGATGAGCAGATTGTCCTTCGTAATGTTTTCTTAGCAAAAAAAATGTGCGGAGCTGTATCCCTATACAATTTTGTAAGGCTATACAGTTGCTATACTTTTTTCTATAGAGAATTCCCTCCGATGGCGCCCGGAGGGGTGTGCAGTCGCACAAACAGCGACGTAGACGGTATTTCGTCCCATGTGTTGGGGAGCGAGCCTATTGTCGTCTGCCGGGCGCAAATTTCAACCCTAGATTTTATTTGAGGATTGTTTTGAAGGTTATAAAGTCTCGACGAAATATTTTAACGATTGGTCTGCGTGTTTTTGGAGTATTTGTTATGGTAGTTAAACTTTTTGCTTTACTAACACACTTTGTTCCTCTGAGAAAAAACTTTTCACAAAATGTGGAGAAAACTCTTAAAAATAAGTATCATTTGATTTACGCAGTTATCTGTATCGTGAAGCTCAGCAGATACATATTATATTTTAGAAGAAAAACAAAGCAATTATAATGCATACGGCTAAATGACGTCATATATTTCTATAACCGTCTGTAATGAGTAATACGCGACCATCTGCATATTTCTATGCCCATCGCTGGCCTTGTAGAGTAGATACTACTCCGTCACTCAAGTGGTACTATGAAAACAGTTTATGTAGATGAAACAATTACATTTCCTCGCGTTATTATGACAGCTAATTTACGTTTTGCGTGATGCCTCATGGAAAAAATATATTGTGATATGAAGCTTATATTTCATTGTTGCGTTTCACTATGAAAATCTGATTTTAAATTATAACGGTGAAATGTGGGTAGATACTTAGTAAGTAATTGTTTAGGCAAATTCATTTTTTTGTATTCGAGGCCGGTGAAAAAACGGAATGTTACAGCCATTTACCATACTTTCGAAAATATCTAATAAATAGTAGAAGTCGTCATTTAACACGAAATCGTCTTATTTCCAATAAAATTAATGTAGTACCTACATAAATAAATACATCCATGTAATCAAGCTATTTATATAATTATTAAAAGTAAATATTTACAAAAAAGGACAAGGTAAAATATATTAACTAACTAATTATAAACTAACTAAATAAACAGTGAATATATTTTCTACAGCTATATTTATGTTAGGCGCGAATTGAATTATAAATAACAACGTACAATGCTCGAAATTTCTAAACAGAACCAAAGACACATAGAATTTCGGGCAATCGTGACAGATCCCAAATAAAATAGAACAGTAAATTTCAGGCAATAATATGAAAATAGACAAAGTTAATAAACTTACTAAGTTAGCTACTTATTATTTCTGATAAAACGTCAAAACTTGAAACACGAAGCCATCAACAGTTTTTCCTATGAAGGTTCAATCAAGTTTTCTGGGAAAACGCCTATCACGCACAGGTGTCATACATTGATAGGTTTAATTTTCAAAGAAAACACACCCACACGCTAAAGTTTGCTTATAATCAAGGAGCCGGATACAAATCAAGCTGTTTGTAAATATTATTTTTGTACACAAATACGTATACTTACCTACAAAAGGACATAATTTTACTAAGTAGGTACCGAAAAAATATTATCTTTCAGTCCGATGATAAAACAAAAATACATATTCAGTCTCGGCATGTTTTTTTGTCAAGACTTCTAAAACACTTCAAGAAAAAGTAAGATTAAAACATTTTCCCCAGACACAAGAATAAAGGATACTGCCCACTACACCGTACCATACCATGGCCGTGCTATGAACGTATCTATATCGATTCAAACAATATAAGGATTCACTCCGAATGTTGGCTGTTCTAAACGCGTTACACTGCGTATGATACCCGTTCTAAACCCGTTATGATACGCTGTTGAAACGCGCCAGTGGTCATAGTAGTCCATGTCATATTTCTTTCCGTGCCTGATGTGTTAATAGCTCGTTCATGGTATCTTTACATATAATAAAATTGTAACAGGCCGGTTTGTACATTGGAGATATTGAAAAAAAATATATATAGGGGGTCTTTATTAGAGCAATTAAAGCAAAAACACCAGTTTTTAGAAGTTTTGTCTGTCTGTCTGTCTTTCTGTCTGTAGGTTTGTACGTGGATCACGCAAAAACTATTACATGGATTGGAACGCCGTTTTCACCGCTCTACAGCTAGATGACTATCTTAAAATATAGGCTACATTTTACCACAGAAATGACCTCTTTTTTATTCTAAGTACCACACGTACGAAATCGCAAGCAAAGGCTAGTAAAATAACAAAATATGGTGTAGTGGGTCGACTCCATTAATCGATACCTTCACTTGGTACCTAAAAAAAGGACATTTCAAATAAATTTAATTTCAACAAAGTAGAGTAAAATATTATTTTGACAGTTGGAATAAAAAATAAACCCATTTGGTAATAATTCCCTTCCATAATATTTCTGCTGCCACTACAATTGGTTCGTCCAAGTGCCAAGTATAATACAAACATACAAACAAACTTTGCGTGCAAGACTAATGGTTTCAAAATAGACGACTAAACACTTTTTATTGCAATAATAGATACAATTTTAGCTTGACCTTATTCTTTCGAATGTGTTTCACAAAGAAATTGACGATGACTGATTACCGTGGACGTCAGAATATAAATATAATATAGAAATAACTGTGACGAAAATAAACATCTCGATCTGGAGATGCTTTCCAATACCGGACGCTATTAATGCATTTGCTTTTTAGGTCTATTATTATCTGTGCTGATTTGAAAGTAATAAAATACTTCGTGGATGATCTATATTATTCTTTTACGCAAATTATAAGTGTCGATTGACGAGAATTTGCAAAGAAGATGATGATATCATCTACTACTTTGGAAAATAAACTTTATTGATCTGAAATATAACACTTTGCACAAATATCAGCAAAACCTTTACAATACAATTTATTACTAGCAAGCTCTTATAAAATTGCGTGCAACAATGCATGAAGGCTCACATAACAACAAATTGCATACATTTCCTTAAAATGTTAGCAGAAATATCAACATTTCTGCATGCCATTTTTGCGGCTCACTATATGTATAAAATCATAGACACACATCACAAAACTTCAATGAGCGTTAACAGCAATATGGTGTACCTTGTCTTTGGGCAGAAACAAACATGTCTAATGATCGAAGAGGGGGGATGATGATAGATGAAACTTGGATATCTACGCACAGCTAACCCACTAAGATTTGTTTGTTATGTATGATATATCATACATTTTGGTATTGATTTCCTTCGTTCTAGTTGCCATGGGGTGGTAGTTTTGGTGTCATATTGTTAGTTTGATGGGTTGTTTAAGTAAAATATATTAAAATAAAAAACAAAATCTTCGGAATTCGCAAAAGAACGCAACTATGATATTCTTATTTTCATGTTAGAGTTGAACGAAATAGGTGACAAAATAACAATTCGATCAAATATCTTTTTCCGCCCACTATTCCTGCTTACTAAAACAAAACATCATTATCGTTAGCCAAAGTTCAACGTTCCCTGAAGTTACTTTTCAATCTTGAAACATCAGCCAAAAATATCGGAGTGAACCAAAAAATAATCGATCATTTTATTATAAACTGCCAGCAACTATACTTTTGATGTTAATGGTCATAGCAGATAACAAATTTATGAATTAGAAACGTTAATAGTCTTCATACTGTTTACGAAAACCGAAGATCAAAAAGAGGGGGAAAATTGAGATATCGGGCGTTCCGTTAGTTATTAGAAACTCTCTACTTCTTAATTTATTTTTGGATACATCAAAGGAAGGTTAATTGGTTCGTAATTATGATGTGTAGATATGATTTCAATATCGCAATTATTTAAAATGAAAACTCTTTGAATTTAATTCAAAAATATGTCAAATGTCTTATAAAACGTTACGTGCTTCAACGAAACAGGTGTAACTTAAAGTGAAGCCATTAAAAATTCTTAAAATGTATTCCACCAAATTCTGCTTCAAACTCCACCTGCTAACTTTTAAGCGTAGTTTTCTTCCATGGTTCACAAATCCTCCGAATCTTAAGTTGTTTCGTAGAAAAAAAAACGCTGTAACAAGGTTGTATGCCACTTATTTTGATGGTTTGCAACGCTGTTACAAGTTCTTTACGAGCAAATTGACGCAGGGAGAAGTTTGACGTAAAACTGCGTAAAAATAGCCTCACTTGGTTATTTCCTGTTCGTCACAGCCAGTCCTTCTAAGAAAGAAAAATGAACAATCATTTTATCACAACTTGGAAACACTAACGGTTTAACTAAAAATATACTCGAATTTTTTAAAATCACAGATTCAATCTTCCTACTTCTGAAGAAAATTTCTAAGTCGTTCTAATCCACATTATGTTCCGCCTGTCTTTGTCAATTTAGAAGAACTTAAAAGATTGAGAAAACATACTGAAACTTCAGTTATTTCTTTTATTATGTATTTTTAATTTTCACAATTGAAACCATGTATATGCCGCATTCCCATAGCATCTATAGCAAGGATATAATAAATCCTACCTCACTTATGGCTACCGCGTTCCACCCCCTATAAAATTACGTCCATTTACCATGTAGTGTTGACCAAAAGACACGCTACGTTTTCCAGAAACTCTATTTGTAACGTAATACGATCAATCAATAAAATTGAACATTGAATATTCCTCTTCAAAGATCAGAAGCAAACATGCAAGGCCAACAAGTCGTTTAACTAAATAGCTCATATTTACCTTGTAATTGACCACGGTTGAATATAAAACAACTCTGCCTTCAGCTGTTTGACTGAATAATTGTAGTTGTTCTTGTTGTAATTACTTAGTAGTTTGTTTTGAAGCTTATTATTACAGTACGGCCACCACTTCCCGTGGGAAGCCAGGGCTTACTTACTTATTAATTCATAACTTCCTATGCTCGCAGTTAAGGCCTCGATAATCTTCGAATTTTTCAATGTAATTGCAATATTCATTCCTACAGACAATACGATCGGGTAACTGTATTGAAATGAGCCAGTTTTAATATTTTCCGCTTGATTAATATTTCAACATAATTCTTGAAATTTTGGAAACTCATTTTCGCAATCATTTACTGTGTTAATGAACATTTTAATATTCAAGCATTATTAATGCTATCATTATAAATAAACGAAAATTAAAACAAGGAAGATTTGGGTTTTATCTAAAATTATAAACAGCAGAATAATAAGGGTCTTAACCGAGTTCGTTTATAGTGACTTAATGAAAATATATTCACACAATCCAGCGAAATAATTAAACTTCGAAGCTAACACAACTTATTTAAACACACATTTAAAATATACATACCTGCAAGTAATCGCTTTAACTTATTTTAACTCAAATTAAAGTGAAACGCAAACACCTCTCTTGGCTCGATTCAAACTTTCATACTTATGTAGTTTCAATACCCGTAGTTGTAAAACTTTCTCTATGATGGTAGCACATTAATTACTAACCGTTGGCTGGGGTAAAGCCCAATAGGACGGTGTATTAAGTTTAACCATGTAGATTTACGATCAAACCCTTTCATTAAACAGGTATTAAGGCGACAGATAAGCCTGTACATTACGCACTTGTTCATACTATTTGGGAGTTTGCATGAAAGGTTTATAGGCACCAATGAAACTGGCCGACCCGACTCACTCAATACAACTATCCACCCTAATACATAAACGTTGCGGTTTAATTTATGTACGTACGAACTTTCGTTGAATACCTATTGGGGTTTCAATTCTGAGGAATCGGAATGGTACATAGAAATTGGAATGGTATATAGAAATCCGAATGGTACATTCGTAAAATCAAAATTGCAACCATCTCGTCTCGCTGGATAC
Source organism: Standfussiana lucernea (assembly GCA_964057025.1). Taxonomy (NCBI): domain Eukaryota; kingdom Metazoa; phylum Arthropoda; class Insecta; order Lepidoptera; family Noctuidae; genus Standfussiana; species Standfussiana lucernea. The sequence goes on along the minus strand of OZ059791.1, from coordinate 6,652,585 downwards.
AGTTTGGAATGTAATTCAACTTTATCGTTCGCTAACTCTGAACTTGAATGTTCATTATCGCTAATTGGTGTAGTTCGATTCACTGAATAGAGGTAAGATTCGTTTAATTCTTCAGTGTAGCCAGTAGCAGCGCAACCGTAGAATGAAAGCGCTGAAAATACCGGAAAAATATTAAAATCCCAATGAAAATAAAAATAAAGTCCACGTAGTGGTTTTCGCAATTATTAAAGCCAACATTGAGACAGATAGACAAACAGAGTGGCCAGACAGTGTCAAATATGTATTTATAAAGTGGATCATTCATAAAGTAGCATGCATTCGATAATACCATTCAGTTTGTCTTCAATTTCTGCGTCATAAATGTATGGTCGACCATAAAATATGTTTATGACGCAATAATAAGAACTAAATTAATTCACGTTTATAGCACTTAAACGGTGCATTTTAAACTGAACAGATTTTAACGAGATGTGAAGTTTAAGTGAAGCGTATATAAATATAGCCTAACAATTACCGAGTTTAACTGTTTATTTTAAAAACTAATGCAGCTTTCAATTTAACTTTTACGGTGAAAATGTTGGATTAAAGCGTTAATTTAGCGGAGGTGTACGTTAGTAGCCCGCCCCTTGTTTCGTTTTGCACTTACAAAGAGCAATCGATTTTAAAGCTCGCTGGATTGAAAATTATATGAGGAGCCTTAGAGAGCGGGCGGGTGCGGGTTCGCTGTGTTCGTGAGCCGCCAATGCGCTTGTCTTTCGGTTCAGTGGGCTTTCTTTAAATTGGCGACGGCTCCGCCGCTGGCCGCTCCGCTTATTGCATCCCCCGCCCGCAGCGTCGCGACGTCCACGATATTGCCTCCATTCGACCTTTAAGCAAATACAATTTCCCAGTCTGTAAATAGGATAGCGTTATAGGTAAATCTTCGGCGTGTCCTCGCGTCGTTTACGGGTAAAAGGTAGAAATTCAATTTTTATCGACGTACTCGATTACGATCGCCCCGAGGAGCAAGTACACGTACGGAGCGCGCCGGCTGTGCTCTTTAGCCGAAATTTGTGCGTGATGAAGGACAATCCTTCAGCGCTTGTCGGGATATTGTCTCATTTTGGCGGGTTCCAGGCGTTCTATTCATATTCATGTTCAGGGTAGGCGAGGCCAACGAAATGCCATACAATGTCGTTTTTATTCTGACGAGTGAACGCCAAGAAAGTTGCGTGCCGCGAGGATTTTCATCATGGGTCCTATCAAATAATAACGAGGTCGTCCTTCTCCACCGGTGCGCCCGATATCGTGGCCCGATCTATTCGGTAACAATCGTGGACGATCTTTTGTACTTTATGATAATACATGTCATTGTTACTTAGTCAATCGTTTTTGTATTCACTCATGTTACATAAAATGCTACGCATACTACGATGAAATAAATATATTGACCTATTATGGTTGGTCATAATAGATAGGTAGTGGAGCTGAATATATCAGTGTATCAGCGCAATGGTAGTGTTAATAGTTGGTTGGAGTCGCATCTGCAGCGGAACTCCGTCGGCTTAAGCCTATTGTCGCGCGCAAGAGGAGCCATCACGAATTCTGCCCACGATCTGCTCTAAGGTTTATGGTAATTAAAAAAACTGACGGAGGTTTTGTTACCATCATTCCGTTCAACGTTCGTTTTGTTACACAGCTTTCCGAAACATGGCCAGGTTTAAGATTACGTTTCATGAACACACATTTTATTGCAACTTAGTAACTTTAAAACCTAGCCCAAAAATATTTTGCTTGAGCAGCACTTTTCGTAGTCCAATTAAATGGAAACCCCTTGTATAATTTACACCGGCAAAAGAACAACAAAAATAAAACAGAATTTGCAAAATTCTAATAAATTATATACGAAAACCTTTTGTAACCTGCGGTAAACAAATTCATCAGCTCCTACCCTTTGGTCTCAAATTATTTCCACGTACACATTATATATTTTACAGAGGGCGGAAGGCTACTAATGGCATAAATTGAAGAGCGAGCGCTAGAAGCAACCACAGGATTTTGCGTATTTGAAATTCAGTTACTCGTGCACAGCGTGGCTACGCTTCGGCGTGATCGTTGTGGACCCCACGTTATATCTTCTATAGAACGAAGGAGATGGATCGCTTTAAAACTCGCTAGTGGAAACCAGAATTTAAAATTTGCATCCCGACGTATCAGGAGTAGTGAAACGTTGTAAGTGGTGTGCTTCGGAACGGGCTTGCGAAATTTTCACGGCGTGGTCGGAAATTCGAAGCGCAGTTTGGAGGTGTAATTACTCTATTTTTGGATAGACATATTGGTTATTTAGCTATAAGTGGTTTGGATAGTTTGATCGGTTTCAGACGGGCAATCGGAAAAGACTTGATTAGATTTTTTGATGAATGATTTAGATGATACGTTATTAGAATTACTCTTAACAACAGACATGACATCACATAACCACATGTTCTTATGTTTGTGACAATACCAAAGCTACTTACATCTTTAATTATCTCATACTCTCTAATTCAACTAAATATTCTTGACTCACATATAACATCAAAGAGCAAACCCAGTCACCTGACAATATTGCGGCGACAAAACTCCAGTAACCTAGACGGCGATCCCATTACAAATGCATCGGGTTGTCTGGTCGGCGGACAGGAGGCGGCGGGGCAAGACGGTGCTCAGTACAGCGTCATATCAATCACCATTGTACACCAGCCCGATCCCTTGGCACTTGGCCTACATTCCAAATTACACAAATTTACGTAGTGGGCCTAACCGCTGCCGTTAGCCCGCCGCGCGGATTAAGACTAGAGCGCAGCTTACCCCGGGTAGCGCTCCCAATAACACGCTCAACCGATGCCCAATCTTTATCTGTACACCGCACTAACTTTATAGTTATAACGCCGAGCAACTTCCACAAATAAGCCCTTAATACACAAGTTAATAAGTAGAAAAGTTTGAATAAACTCATCTTAACTCGTCAATGTTGAGAGCCATCAGTGACTGTCTACTTTGGTGAAAGTTAACGTTAAGTAGGATTTGCGTTAAACTTACGTTTCCTCGGAAGGATTAAAGTAATAGCAACGACATATTTAACAGATTGTGAGTTCCATTTTATTTCCGATACGTTGATAGATTAGATCGCGGTTTAGAATGAATATTTGAGCAGCAATTTGAGATCTGTTTCGCTGGAGCGATACGTAATTTATAGTGTTTCGGGATGTGGGCGTACGATCTACTTGTTATGAATCGTTTTTGCCGATTCTCGGCGTATTGCTGGTTATTATAGTAAACACGCGTAATACCCTTTCATTTATAACTCCCGCTGCGGTTCTTGATATAGGCTCGCCCTTAATTCCGACTTAATTAGTGTCACGCAAGTTCCATAATCCGAGGCTTGAGCATCGTACGACCGTTCTTAAAATGGAGATTAGTGCGGCAAATATCTCGAACTACGCTATCCGTTCATAAAGCCACTACTCCACTACACCGCTTTCGGGATAAATATTCAGTTGGGGAGCCGTAAGGGTGATTTATCTGAGAAAAATCTTTGTGTATACTTTTACATTCTCTACCTCTAATTGTATTATGGTAAAATTGAATTCTAGGCTACTTTTTACAGCGAGAAAGACAACATTATGTATTTTAATGTACAAGGTTAACTAAAATTAAATAGCTCCAAACTTGGTAATTTTGTGAAGATTTTAAAGTATGTAAGTAAATTTTGTGTTCAATGTCGCAACATGTCGGCACGAAGAGTCAACTGCGACGAGGAATTCTAAAAGAACTGAACATAAACATAGTATTTTGTGTACGGAAGTCCTTCCGCGGTCGCGTACAACGGATGTGCAGGAAAACGCTTGCATACTGAGTAGGCGTGCCTAAAAGACACTGCGGACTTTAGTTTACCTACAGCGGATTACACGAAACTTAAACATGCCACCTAAATCTGCGACAAACCGTTAGAACCGAAGCATTTAGCTCACTGGCTTTACGGGCCCGAACCTCTAACTATGTGAAATTAAAGCTCAATTCGAAACACCAGCACTCTTTATACTATAGATTAATTAAATTTATGTCGCTCTATTTCCCTGAAAATAGAGCGACATAAATTACTTACGAAAAATATAGGTTGGTATATTAAATTTTGACACTTTTTAAAGAAAAGCTCACCTCGTCTTAGTTAATCTCATTAAAATTTTAATCATACCCATACATCGGACGTCATCGTATTATTTCTAGATTGTCCCCCGACATGTCAGTCGACAAATTAGTCACGGATTTGTTAGTGTCGATCGACGGGTGATTTTATTTTTAACGAGACATCAAACATTATCGAGGGCCCCGCGAGGAGTTACTCAAGCGCCTGTTTACAAATAAGAAACAGCGAGGAGACGAGTGCGTAATAAATTTTATAACGCGGCATCGATTCGGATTCGAACGTAATAATAATATATCGGCTGGAAATATTGGAATGTGTCGGTGCGCTCCTCGGCGCACATCTTAAAATAGACCCTCATCAAAGACAAGCAGGTTTGCAGCTGTAAATCCATTTCAGTGTGGCTTGTCCGCATTATAAATTGGGGCGTACATATGTATGCGCAAGTTTGTTCGTGTGACGTTTGAACAGAGCGCCGTGTCCTGCGACCTCGCGTTTTCATCTCATGTCGCACCACATTCGTTTGCGTTTTCTATTAACGTGTCCCGGACACTATTAAGGCAACTAGATGGATGTTGTAATTAGATTTTGTATACATTCGCCGAATCAGGGGAAAACTCTTGCTATAGACAACGACGCGCGCTGCCATGTTTTAGCATTAGGATTTGCAATTCCAATTTAGCAGAAACAGTCAATGCAAAATTTATTCCGAGTTAGCGATTTTTATAAAAATGTAAACTGTATATTTTTATGGAGTAGAATGTCAAAAACAGTTCTAGTCATTATCAACAATGTGATTCCGTTGACAAACTACTTGTGTATGATAATTTGAGTCATATTGCATTTGATGAAACGCGGTACGCGAGTCGGGGTTCGCTGAGCACTCTAGACGACCGCAGTGCATAGATTTGCATTTTACGGTTTTGATACGTTGAGCGAATATTCAGTGCGGTGTCGGCGGCGTAGGTATCTTTTCAATTCGACGCGGCGGGCGCCGAGTGGCCGCTCGAGGGCGCTCGAGTAGTGGCGCGTGCTCGAGTGCCGCGCTCGATGCGCCTGCGCAACGCTCGCCCTCGCGCCCCCCTCACGTCCCTCACGCCCTGCGCCGTCTGGCCCTCCTCACACTCACCCGACGCCAAACTCCCCATCCTTCGAAGGTTATTACAATTAACTACAACGCTGAGTTAAGCCTCAATTTGGCACAAGTTACTGCTGTCGTTAGAGACTCAGTAAATGTACTTTTTAAACGAATTCTGTGATTAGACGTCCTACATGGTAACAGTAATGAAACGTAACGCAAGACCTAGGAAAATATTCAAAGATCCCAAACATGAAGCCTTTAGGGACGTGCCGTTATTCGTGGTCGCGTGGCACGGAAGTCGGCCATATTGCGGCGTGTCAGCTGGTCGCAAGCGGAAGCGTCGTCAGCACCACGAGTACAAGACGAACATTTAGCTAGTTTTATGTCTTACTACTCATAAAACTTGGTACATTTGTCTAGTACGTTCTGTCCGTTGGTGTTCACTTAAGCTATAGAGAATTACAAAGTATTTTTTATCTTTAAAGCCAAGCAGAAAAAGTGCAAAACATTAAAAACTGTGCAGTAGGTACATTATCAAAACTATTTAACTTTACAATGCGCACAACACTGCATCTAAATTGAATTCATCCTTTGCTGTCCGCTGTGAAATATTTTCATCTTTTATCTACCTAGAATTGTTTTGTATGTTGCTCTCCAAAATTCTGAACCACCGGCATGGAGAATAAATCATGCGTCAAACACACCCATCGGTGGGGGAGAGAGCGAGAATCTGTCGTATGGGGAGTGAGGACATCGCTTCCGAACCATTCATTCATTCGTCCGAGATTCATCACGTCACCGACTCATAGGCCGGCCAATTAGTGACGCCGATTCATTTTCTTTACTTATTTCTTTCTAGAAACAGATACCCAAGGCAAGTTAATGTCGGATTACTTATTTCCTTTTTCCTCAAGTCACAGAATATATTTTCGCAAACAATGCAGATTTATAACAGTCAAATGTTCTGATAAGTCCACTTATGTATAACTACTACAGCTATTAAGATAATAAAATTTTCATCGCATATGATATCCATTATTAAATTTCAAAGGAGATTACGATCTCGTAATCTTGAAATATAACGTTTTCTATTTCACCAAGCTCGTTTGAAGAGGACGCTTAAAATTTATCGACTGGCTCCCTCGCTATAAAAGTGCAAAAGTTTTCTACGAAACGCACAATTTACTACGTTTCTGGCGAGTACAAACTAGATTTAATTCAGCCACCGTACATATAAGCTATATATTACGTAGGTAATTATTTTGTGCAAAGTTTAATTCTGCAATGCGCCATTGCCGAATTCGTGTATGAATTAAAAAATATTGCACTATACCAATATAAATTGAGAATTCCTTTTACCTGACGATTATAAATATGTCAAGTATTTGTGTATGTTTCTAAGGAATGAATAATTTACCGTCGTCCTTTGATACCACTTTCCAGACGTCTAATTTTAAATTCTATTTGCCATTCAACTGTGTGTAAAGGATATAATTTAACTAATTTCCAACATGTGTGCGAGAGGAGTAGAACATTTTCGTGAGTAGCAGAGTACATACCTTTTGTATAATTAAACTGCGGGCAAACCCAGTTTAAGTTTAATCCTATAGCCTCTTGACACCGCACTCCCGCCCGGAGGGGAGCTTATTTTGTTCGTCAACACTATCGACCGATGTGTAGACGAAAGCGCTCAACCGCGCTACAAGTGTCACTCGAAATACAACTGTTATACTTATGTAACACGGTTTGTTTTCCAATGTGCTGTTGTGGGGACGCCGTTTTCTTTCTGTAGGGATGGAGAAAAATATACGGCTTATATAGAGTTCAGTCAGTCGGCTATCATTCACAAGGATTGCATGTTTTGTAGGCAGCCTCCGTCATAGACGACAGTTGTTCATGTAGTTTGTATTTATTTTGTCTTACGAATAGCTCCATACATTCGTTTGAGAGGGGGTTGGTGACGTCAAGTAGTTCGTCGTGAGGACATTTAAGTGATACTTGCAATGTATTCGTATCACGACGTCGTCGAAGGAAAAGTGTTGTGTTACCCGAGACATTTCTTAGTCTAACATCAATTAAATTTTATGTTACGCATCAAATAGGTTAAGTGTTTAATCTTAACGTGGTAAACAATTAGAACATGTACCCCATTGTTTGTATATCTATGTACATGCATGTATATTTCTTTGGAAAGCCTGAAAGGTACCTACTGTTAAAGAAAATGGAGGAATGAGAGGAAGTATAGGTGTTATTTAGGTTTTGTAATGCTAAACCAAAACAGATATAATGTACGAAATACTGTCACAAGAAAACACAGACAGATAAAACAAATGCGGACACATGCTGCATGTTTCAAAACAAACGTGTAAGTGTAAAGTTCTCCTTATTGCTACTTATTTTCACCGCGACATTTATTGTTTATTTACAATCAGCGTCCCCACTGAGTAGAAGCAACAATAAAAACGAATGTAAAGTTCAAGTTTCGTTAAAAGAATGTCCGATTGTCCAGTCCCCCGGTGTTTTAATGAATGCTCTTGGCAACCCCGCGACGGCTTACAACATTTAGGTCCTTATTACGCATTCTCGACATTTGCTTAATGTATGAAAATTTGAAAGAACGAACCATGTTGATGGTACTCGAAACAAAATAATTGCTACGGTCGCGCGGTCCGGGATTCGGCCTCGACATTCATTATTCACTTTTTATTTCGCCCTCCCATCGGCTTATAATTTGACTCGAAACATAAAATCAAGTTTTATTTGATTATGCGTAGCGAAAAAGAAAAATTCCAAGTATCTTGTATCCTTCACTTTTAATAGGGAGAGGAATCTTTACATTATGATTTGCTTTGCAAAAGTTCATTTGCGTTATCTTCAACGGTACAACTCATTTTGAAACGGCCTGTTTGTTACGTGTTTTTGTCGAAACAATCCATAATACTCAAACTTTTATCTGTATCTTTCGTGTAGATTGTATTTCAGTCACGCAGAATTCAAATTTTATTGAACCGCTGACGATATACAAATATTCGATTTTGAATATTCAAAATGCTAGCGGAATTTTGACGACACATCCATCTAGTACGTATATGAGTATACACATACCTCACGTCTGCATACTTGAAACAAAGCAGCGTCAGTCAATCTTACAATAGCCTAGGGTTGGTATAGGCATAGTTTTTGCATTTAGCAAGAAAGGGGAGTTAGCGGCAAGGCGTAGGCGTCCCGACGTCTCACTTTCATCCACTCGCGGGTGCTGCATAAAAGAAAGTATGCACACACTCTACACGAGCCACCCTCACATAGTGCCGTTCCGATGTGTTCCGAATGGCTTTCGATAACAAGTGCACTGAGCCGGTTCAATTTTTAGGCTCCTAAATGCTGCTATTGTTTCTAGAACTCTCGTGCGAGCATTTCTGAAGCATAACGACGGAGCAGTCGATTTTGTGATGGCTATAACTTTTATTTGAATAGTACTGTTCAGTGTTTTATCGATAGAAGGGAAAATGTCATAAACAATCAAACAGCATTAAAGGCTAGGGCCGCCCACTACGTAGATATATTTAACTGTATAGAATGAAGTGGTCCTTTGTTCGCGCGCCGAGGGCTGCGTACGAGTAATAGGACGTAAAAAACTGAAAGAAGCAATATCCCAGGCCTCTTCATACCTACTCCATCCGTTTTTTTCCACCATTGTGCGGATCCTCTTTAAATTTTTCATGGGCTTATCAACGCATCGATCAGGCGTTATTTATTCAGCTCATGATGTTATTCTAAGAAGTTTGTTCATTTACATGTACACGTTTTTGCGTATTTACTTGTTTGTGTTTGCTTTATCGGATATTGAATGGAAACGTACGTCTACTTCGCAAAATTCAATTATTATGATTGATTAAATTCCAATGTTATAGATGTTGTTTCGTTTATTCTATTCCATTTCCATTAAAAATAGAAGCTAGATTTTTATTTGCAATGTTAGCCGATACACGTGCAGGTGTTAATTGAATAGAAGCACTGAATCATTTCAATTTCACTAGAACGCTCGGTGAATGCGGCGGCGACTTGTTATTGTCGGAATGAACTAGTCTGGAGAGCGACAGATAGCAAGCATCAGTACGAGATAGAGATTAATACTGTGCAAGTGTCGGTGAAGCCGAGAAGCAATAACGTTTCGTTAATGTGTCCCATTTAGAACGTACGCGGTTAGTGTCTTGCGTCGCTTGACGTCGCACGCCACAACCGACTACGTACTTATTTCACGTCGTGTCGCCTCCCCACCGAACTAACGAGACTGGCACCCTAAGCCCTTGAATCACCATTTGCCATCCGTGTGGTCTCTGTATTGTTACAAATGGCATAGATCGGTTCGAAGGCGCCCCGTGCGGGACCTAATGAGCTGTAAAGCAGATAAGGTGTGCGACACGAGAAGACGGGATCATCCCTATCTATACGAAATGCTCACTGCGCCGAGGCGAACGCCACCGATACATATTTAGATACAGTTATAATGTTGCCAACGAATAAGATAAACTTTGCATACGCTGTATACCAGGGGTTCGTGCGCAGTTCGAATTTTGTTACAAGAATTCGCACGATGCACGATGGAACGCCAGTTTATATACAAAAATCAATTTTCATTTCCACCAAAATACTTTCACCAGAGCTTTTGCCAGAAAACGCTCAAAGTGAAATGAACAAAAAATTTGAATGAATGATAGGAGGTCACATTCTATCCTGTGGGTGTAGTAATAATGAAAAATAGGTGCTTCAAAAATACGCATTTATTCAGGAAGACAAAGAACAGACAAGCGGGCCAGAGGCTGTGGGCAAACAAAAATGAAATGCAACGTCAGCGTCGGGTGGGTCGGCCGACCTTTGTGCCCTCGCCTGTGCGACGATCCCCCCAAATTCTCTGTGTAAAAATTGATTAATATTGTCACAACCGCCTCTGCCGCAATAAGTGGTATATTCACTCTTTCATGTTGCACACAACTCTTGAAAGAAAATGTTTTCAACTGGATTTCGCTGTAATACTTTTTTTAGAAAGAGCGAAAAAGGTGTCGACGCAGAGTGGATTTAGAGCAATAAAAAATAACTATTCGAAGGAATTGTACGAGTGCTGACGTTGGATGCATTTATGCGTTGTTTCATGACGCTGTCACGTTGCGCTCCAAAACGGAATACGTTCAGAATAAAAACATTGTACACTGTTATATTTTACTTCTTTCAGTGTAAACGGTTGAAAAATGTATGTATGCACGTGTACGGACGTTTTAATTTTTCGACCGATAAAGTTTATGGCGTTTATTACTGAAAATATCGGTGGCGACAATTTCGGTGTGGTGCGAGAGCGTTGTTGGTCGGGAACGTAAAAATTTGTGCGCAGCGTGTTCCGCGGTAGTGGCACATTATGAATTGAGTTAGAGCAACTCGTAAGCCGCCAGTCCGGCACGTCGCTACAGGGACGGTGCCGTGCTACCGTCCGACGTAATTGGTGTGTGTAGCTTTTTGTCGTGCTGCGGCCGTTCGGTGTTTGCCGCCCGCGGTCAAGTTAGTCTAAATTAAATTGTTGTATTTTTCACAACAAAATGACTGTGACGGTTAGTGCCGCGTCCTAACGAGCACGACGCTAATGTTGTTTGGCGGACGATGCACGTACCTACAGTTTTGAGTCGCGCACTGTGTGTGTGTGGCTATAGTTGAATTCAAAATAAACTAAATCTGATTTTAAAAACTTTTATCATATTTTTACAGATAACTGCGTTTATTTTCATTTCATTAAATGGATTGTTTTCACGAGTTTGTAATAAAGATTATTGAAAAAAACCGTTAATCTGTTTCATCAAAACATTAAATAATGGAGATGTGGATTTTCTATGACAACAGGATTGTAATATTTATTCGAATCAAATGTAAAGATGAAAATAACTAATGGCTAATGTTACGCATAATAAACTGAGGGTTGCACGCGATTGTCAGCCGTGACAATTAATACGAGCAATCAAAGGTAGCGCGTACCAATTTAGAGGCCCGAGCTAAAAATTGGATATGCGGTGAATAATAATTTTCCCAATGGAGTGAACTGCGTTGTCCACATTTAAGGTAATTGCCAACAGTTTGGGCTGACGTGCCGGCCGCCAAGCCTGACACTCACTCCCATAGGACCACCCTTTACAATCCCATTTATAAATGCCGCTTAATCAAATTTTTATTTATCGCTCCCCGAGTATTTTGCTCGTATGAATCCGTGATTATAATATTCAAACTTCAAAACGTAATTACTGTTAATCAGTTTAATCAGAATTTAATAATGATAATTCCGTGTATTACCGGTTGATATCAGTTTTATTCGATCATTTTCGTTATTGGCCGAACCATATCCGTACTTACGTAGTAAAATACGTTTGCTGGAGGTATATGTATGTAGGTAAAGCCCCATATCGCGTGTTTTAGTATTGAATATAAATCTATCAAATTTCGTATTTTACGGTCAAAAGGGTTGGATGATCAGTATGAACATTACCCGGGCAATGCGGTTATCGATCAGTAAGACTGGCCGTCGTGTATATAAATAAAAAAAAGTGATCATGGTCTGTTTGCACCTTCTTTTTATGGCCTCTTCGCAGTATATCATTTATATTGAACACGGAAAAATATTCCCCTAAAATTTTATACGTTCATTGGTTTCATTGGGGTTACGGCAGTAACTATGGCAACATAATAATGATATAAAGGTAACTTACGGTGCTCAGGGTTTAATCAAAATATTTTTGTTGGAAACAATTTCGAAAGAATTCCCCTTAGAAATTAATAGTTATGAATACGCATACGATACTTATTTGAGTGCAGAAATGTTGTAATTGTGAAATACGTTTTAGTATAACAACATTAAAGTTCAAATGGAATGGAGTCGTTTTTTTTTATATAAACGCAACAATGTCCTTGATTGTTTAATAACACAGAATGTAATAATAAAGTATGTCAAGTAATACAGTGGTATTAACATTTTAGTTATTTCTGTACGGATATGCTCGGTGAAACGGTGTTGGTAACTGCAATTTCAAAAGTTTATTTCTCTTATTCTGAGGGCATTGAACCATTCAATGAAGATGCTGTTTGTTTTGGCGGCTGCCGCCCAAATGTTTACCTTACGATTCATAATATCTTTTTTATACTCGAATTTAATCGATTTTCGAAGTATCTACGATTGGTTTCGATTTGAATGTGAATAGACAAAAAGCTATCGATGCAAATCTATTCAAAATTGTACGATAGCATAGAAATCTCTCATTGCACTGTTTTATCGTAAAAGTTTCATAATAACGAATTCCTTCACTTGGTCATAGATAATCAGAGTCACAAAATTCCCTTGTAGCTGAAATCTCCAACTTTGGCACCGATGTCTACTTCTAGCTGACTACGTAGCATGAAAAAAAAAATTAAACAGTAGAAAAACGCGTTGATTCGGTGAGACAACATGACGGGGGGCGCAGGGAAGCGTTGTCACACTTGAGATTTACAGGGAACAGGCAGAAGGAAGGGCGCGGCGTGCGGGGAGCGCCACTTGGACACGTAGACCACCCCCGCCCCGCCGCGCCCCACCCCCGCCATGCCACTTATTCATCATTTACGTACATTTGAGTGTGATTTCGTTTGGGATCGTCCCAGAACTCCGGCCCTCTTACTCACTTACATTAGTTACATTAGACGTTACCGAATCTTGTTTTATTCAATTTCCACAGCGCTATTATCTTTCGCCACTCATAGTAATAGGGATTCCTTTCCGAGCACGTAATAATATTTCTCGTTTCTAGTGCCTCAAAGGTTTAAGGGATTGTATGTATTGTTATATGATGGCTATATTATTTTATGTTACTTAAAACCCGCTGAGCTAAATATGAGATTGTATCCTTGAATTTCAACCGCCGACAATTTATTCGGCCATGTAAAGTACGTTTACTGTCGCACAAAATTTTACTTATGATATTACCTGTAGGCGAAGGCTATAAACATTTATATTTCAAGGCTCAACATTACTCCTGACATAATTCTATCAGGTTGAACGAGTAAACTGTAACAATACGTGGAAATTGAGTCCATATTTCCACGAGCGACCGCTGAGTTTGAAAAACGCCAGCACAACAGCACACGGGGGGTTAATTGTTTGACTTTTGTCGTTAACTGTACCGCTCATATGATAAGTAAATAGGTACTGGGGTACAGGTACTCGGACCCTTTCACGCGGGACATCTGCTAACTGTGTCACAGCTTCCAGGCTCATTACCGATACCATTGTTGACTTGACGTAGATTGCATTTTTCCCCCATTATTTATTATAGCGCATAAATATTCAAGAAGAAAACAGGTAACTCGCCTTTGAGTTCGAGACGTACAACGATAACGTGCATTGAAATCATCATGTGCATGAAATCCCCTTTAAACGTCTTCGTTTTGATTGCTAAAATTACTATGCATAGAATAAATAAATTAAATTAATCTCAGAGATAAAGCAAAGGCATTATTTGCAGACCAAGCAAAACAAACAAATTTCAGCTAACAAGTCTGAACGCGGTCCAACATTGTCGGTCTGTGGTTGCTATTATTCCACAGAGCCATTATGTATTATGCGTTCTTCAGAAATATCCCTGAGTAACCTTCGCGAGAGGACTGCATAATATATTAACAGTAATTATTTGAACATTTCCCTCGCCCGCTGTGCGAGTGTGCGTTCCCTTCACTTTGTTTCCAATTGTTTTTCCGTTATGAACTATCCCAACAAATTATGCAGACACCCAACCCATACCAATGCTCCCTTCTGTGCTTACTATTCATATATAAGCCGATGGACCTATGTATATACAAATAAATAACAACGAAAAAGCGGAATACATCGTAAATTGAAACGTTGATAAATAGTTTCGCGATTTGCAAATAAGAGTTGTTTGTTTACGTGTTGATTCACTGTTATTATATTTTTGATTTCATGTGTACTGACTTACTTTGTTTGTTGCAGATGGTCACCAGGACAAAGAAGATTTTCGTAGGAGGGCTATCGGCACCCACAACGCTTGAAGACGTAAAGAATTACTTCGAACAATTCGGACCGGTGAGTACTCGCGTTATCTTGTATCACCTCGTTAACATCAGCTGGGGATTGTGCAGGCAGAGCTCCGGTGGCTGCGGCCATTAGCAGAACGAATAGAAGCGTTTAGCCGACATATTCCACGCAACGTGGCCGCGTCGCGCGCGCAAAGTTGAGACAACTTCGCTCGCCAAATTTAATTTACACCAAACTTTTTGTAAAAGTATACTGAATTTGCACTGTCATGTCTCATTTGTTATTTTATTAGGCAACGCTAATTTTACCCGCAGCTAAATCATTTCGTGCACATAATAATTAAACACGTTACCCTCAAATTTGGCGCGTCGGTCAAACTTGCAAACTCTGGTATTGTGATCATGTGCCCGCTTTACTTGTTTTGATGGAAATTCATAATAAAACGACTTAGTTCCGAGCGATTAAATTGTAGATGTACACTGTTTTTTATTCCGAACGAACGCCATTATGTGAAATTGAAGCTTTCAACGAAATTAATGCTGTTTTAATGGATACTAAATAACTAAGCAGAGATTTAAATCAGGAAAACAATTTCTTTGTGCCGTTATTGTCTCAGGTCGATATTGAATAAGACTGGTGTCTTAGCACCAATCTATCGTCTCGTTTGTTGGATGGCGTCACAGGAAAAGGGATCTTTGTCTAACTGTTTAAAGTTAATATTCGCGTGGCGATGCGCGCGTGCCTGTAAGTCTGCGATAACTTGGTCTTTGTCTGGCGGCCGCGACTCAGCGCAGGTGTCTATCTACAAAAGTTTCGTCGTAATTAGCCCGGTATCTAGCATGGATGCGGACTAAGGAACTTTTCAGAATTCACCATTGGCTACAGCCGGGGAGTCATTGTGCCAGCTCTCAAAGTAATCGGAGCGAGGCAGCCGGCAGCGGCCGCGCCGATCAAGACCTTCATTACCTATTATGAGAGTTTAGAATAAAGCCAACGAGTTTTTCAGAGTGAATGTGATTGATGCCGAGCGAAGGAAATATCCCGGGAGAGATAAAAGGAATTTAATGAAGAGTCTTTAAGAATAATGATTAAGGGAATGGTTATTCCTTTTGGTCGGCGGCCTAATGATGGAGTCTTTTGAATTACTTTTTGTGACTACGAAATATTGTGAAACCGCAATTATTCTAATTAAATACAAGATGCGAAGAAACACTGACGAGACAAATAAATCTAAAGACTCCCGAGCGATGGTCTGTCTCACTTTGATGAGAACAAATTGGAACACGTGGGTAACAAAAATAACTTTGTTACAACATCTAATGTACAAGTTTCTTCGAAAAGATCTTACTTTTGCATTATGAAAACTGTGTATCTTTCGAGTCCGTATAATATTTACATGTTTCAACTGATTATTATTTGTAATATTGACCTTATTTTTGGTGAGGGGTTTTTCTTATATTTTTCCTCCTAAGCCTCGTTACAAATATGGCCTCGAATACTAACCGCTTAAAAGGCCTTAATGTTTATACCTATGTATCCAAGGAAGTAAATTACGAAATACCATTATTACATTCAAGAACGCACACCGAGAATTCTGATTACAAATTAATTCAATAACATTGAAGCCGTGCACTGTGCTCCCGGGCCGGCGTCATTTCGTAAGGGTGTCACATTTTGAGCAAGTTTAATTAACAATCTAGTCGCTTTTGTAGGTGCCTTCATTAGTGTATTTGTGGATAAACATTGCGCAAACTCGGCGCGTGCGTGTGGCTCGTGCGAGCCGAGCAAGATCTTACGAAGTCGCCCGATCACGTGCGAGCGCACGATGAAGTGTTGTGACTGCTGCTGGCGTACGGTACGCACTACGCACCGCTTCCGATGTGTGCGTACTGCGTGACTCCGATGTCCCGATACCGGCTCTCTACGTGCGAGCTTTTCGAATGCAAACTGTCTCAGAATATCAAATGAGCCACTTAAATACCAAACACAATGAATACGACCCACCTGAAGCAAAGGCCGCGGGATGCATGCACGCAACGCCGTAAATGAAAGCCCGTTGGGCCGGGGGTGGGCGAGGTTCAACCCCGGTAACGATTTCCTTCAGATAATGGCGAATTTTCTGATGAAAGCTGCTCGACGGTGCCCTTTCAAGGATTTAGGAACCGCCGGATTTATGAGCCGAACGGTCTTCGCAAATTTTGTCCGTCACGACACAGCTTTGCCTATCGCATGCATAATGGCGATCTATTCGCGAGATTCCTCCGTGAGAGCATTCTTTCATTGGGGAACTTTTAAGTGGGACTGTCGGGACAGAAGTAAAGAGTTATGGAGATAACGTGCCTTCGGTAGTTTAATCCGCACAGATGTGGCGAGTAAAAAAAAGAACAGATTGCAGCGGGTTAATTTTATGGCGCGAGAACGGTTAAGCTAAAACAAACACGTACGGGAAATTACTTCCGGCCATACATTCTCTGGAACAGTTTTAAGGTGAAGGTAATTTGCCAAATCCAGTTGTGTATGAAGCGCTCACGTTGTTCTTGAGTTATCTTGCTGAGTACGAATATTAAGTGATGAATTATATTTTAAAGTATCATGGTTCCTTGGTGGTGTGTTGCGGTAGATTATGAGTTTTTGTCGGTTTTATATAATGGATAGGTAGCTTGTTAATGTCGATGTTGGCACATTATTGTTATAGCTAGATGGCAAAAGAGATTATGCCAAGATTTAAAGAAAGAAAGAAAGAAAGAAAGAAAGAAAAAACGTTTATTGACACACGCCACAAGCGCGTATTTCATTGTAACTCTCTCTATCAGTATGTTTGCTACCTTTTCACGACTTAACGGGTACACTGATTTAAATGACTGGCTCATTGAAATACATGTTCTATGACCCGTTAGGACATAGAACATCCCATTGGATAATTTCAGACTTCCATGCGGGCAAATCGAATATTGAATTAGGACTTTAGAATAGTGGTTTCCAGTGCTAATCATTCACTATGTATTGGTTGAATCATTGAAGAAAAACGCCGAGTGTGAATTAAAAAACCAATAGGATTCAGTTGACAAGAGAACACAGACAATATAGAAACCTATGTCACAAGTAAAACGATTACAAGACAAGACAGTGCCTGAAACCACATTTCCCAGTAGTAATTTGAGATGTAAATACGTGTCGTATTGACAGGTCATTGCTTCGATGCTAAAAACAACCCTTTTCCTCAATATTTTTTACGACTTCCTCGGAACGACAAACCACTGACTCATACAAGGTCTTTCATTTACTTCAAAACCAGCGTAAGAGGCAAAACAGGAAGAAAACAGGACTCTTATAATATGTAAATCGTAGTCGAATTCACTTGAAACTCGAAGCTAGCGTCCGCGATGCCGACTTAAAAATTAATTAGCCGAACGACCGGTGTAATCGCTGGAGCCAGCACCGATTAAGAGTTATCTGGGAGGGACTGCGCTCGCAATGTTGACTCCATCGTCCGGTGCGAGAGTGCCCTTTCCGTCGCCGGCCAGCCGCCGCTTAGGCTCTTCTGCATCCCCGCCAGCAACCCTCTGTCTGCCAATCTCTGCCCCCAGTCGTCAGAAAACGCACACTTGCCCCTCACAATTTCACCACGGATTGCTTATATTTATTTTTTTCTCTTCTCATGAAAATGTATGCCGTCTTTATCTGTCTATCTGCCTCGCTAAAGCGATCTTATATTTAATGTTAAGCGGACAACTTTATTCACAACAATTTTGGCCGGAATGTTTAAGTAAAAATGCTTCATCTCCGTGAATATTATTTTTAGATTTGGTAACGCGAGAAAAATAACCGATTACATTTTCATCCGCCAACGTAATTGTTTCGTTATATTTGGGGGAATTTACGTCAAATTATTCCCACGTTAAAATATTAAGTTAGCCGATTTGAAATGATTAAAATACTGTAATCGTAATTTAGAAAGAGGAAGTGAGCATGATTTCTATGTGGCTGTGTTAGAAATTTAATCAAAATGCAGTACTTTCTCCTAATTTAACGCCTTATGCTGGTGAATGAAGGGCTCGAGGCAACGCTCAAGTTTCCCGACCAATATAAAGTTGTGAGCGCGTTCGCTAAGCGTCGCACGCACAAGAGGGTGTCTTTGAGGAAGTTCCGTTGCATGCTTGATTCGCTATTGTTTTAGCCGTCGAGCGAGACCAAACTGTGACCGTCTCCCGCCGATAACTAGTACGCAAGTCTTACGATACAACTTGCACGATTACTTGTTAGTATCTCAACATACGCTCTTAACTTTATATCGGCTATCGACATGTTCTCTTCGAGTCTTGACTGCGACTGGTGGCGGGAATTGCAAACAGACTTACTCTGCATATGGTCGGGCGAATGACTTTGTGCAACTGCTTTCTAACAGTTTTGGTTCGACTTAGTTTCTCTGGTGTTTAATTTGATTTTAATATTATTGTATCCAAGAGAAATTCTCTAATGAAAATCAATATTTGAAGGAGAAAATGTAATCAACGGAGCTACGGAAACCCGTTTTAAGTGGACTTACTGCATACTTGAAAAAGGGAAGGAAATGAGACATATTTTTATTAACAGATAGTGTTATTCTAGGACATAAACTTCGTAGTTATTGCAAAATTCAGGGGATGTATCGAGTGTATTTGACCAAAGCAAACAGTCGAAAAGCGATAGCTAGTCAACTTTAACGCTCGCTCACTATCTAAACATCGTTTAATGTCAACAGTACTCGAACTGTAACTGAGGCGGGTCAGGAATTCGGTACACGATAGTTACCTACGATTTCATCGGAGGCCGTATATCAATCAGTTGTTACAACGCTCCACGGTTGTCGTTTATCTTCGGAGCCGCTCGGATCTGTCTGTCCAGATTCGTGCATTGTTCCGACATTAGCCGTGGCCGCCGAATCGGTGGATGTCTGAAATGCCAGTGCGGTAGTAGCGTTCCTGTTGCAAGCGCATCGAGCGCCCGATAGCATTTCCAATTTCCTGACTTAAATTGCTCTAATTTGGTTATGCGCTGACGGTTGATCGAAGGCTGCTAGCGCAGACCACCGGCGACACTCGCTGCGACGTGTAAATTTGATATCCATTTTGAATTTCGTTTCAATCAGTCGCTTTCTCATTTCTTGTAATGTTTTTAATACATAGTTTGAAAAGCTCTTGGTACTTTTAAGTTAGGTACTAAAACAATATTGAAATAAAGTAGGTCTTACGAATTTTAGGTAGTTAAGTACTTTCACTAAATACTTGTCAAAGCAAGTCACGGATGTGACTTTTATGGTTCCTTTCACATCAAATAAATGGAACAGAAAAGGAAAAGTTTTTATTTTCAATACTTGTACAAATGGCCGTGTATTACGGTAATGGCTGCCTAATTGAGGCCTTACTACTACAATTGCTATTAAAACTAGTTCAAAGGGCACTAGTTAGTTTTAAACGTTAGACGGATTCAATTATGTCACAATAATTACACGATTTCAATTTATTGCTCACGCTACTTTGCAGAAATACTTATTCAAGAAATATTTTTAAATCTTTGGCCTGTTACTGTATTTTACACATTTTGCTATTTATTGAAGTAGAAATAGCCTGCCATAGGCACGCCAATATCGCCCCTATTATAATCATCGTTCCTGTCAATCCTTCAGATGTCTGGTAGATTTCCATCAAGTAAAAGACCGTCGTTGTGCCCATAAAAAAAGGATGAAAGTCAAAATAAAGGATTTCTAACCAAATATGTTATTGCCATTAGAACTGTTCAACGATAGTACAATGCATCTAAACTCCTTAATCCTGACATCTCAATTGTTTACGTCGTAGAAAATTATCTAGCGATTGGAATTACACTGAAGATTGATCACAGTCTGACTGATAGAGAGTTTCACTGACAGATTGCCAATCTATAGCCGGAGGATATCCCTCCCTAAACTCAATATTACAGGGAAAACGTGAACATAGTTAATACAATAATATCTTTCATTTGTATGTCAGAAATAAAATTATTTATCTTTACCGGTAACATAAAAAAAAATAAAGGCGAAAGGCTTCCCGTCGTACTTGGAAAATATCTAAAAATAATACCTAAATTGAACCCTTCCGTTTACAAAAAGGTGACATTTATTAATACACACATTACATTATTATTACTACATTTATTTAATTATTGAGACTTGCCTGGCTTGAATTAAAAACAAATAATTAGAACCTAATTTCAAACATTTGTACGCCTTCTGCTATAACATAGCAAACTCTTGAATATACAATTATCATTGTACCTACTTATTTTAAACAAATGAATAAATGACTTGTGACTTACACATTTGATTAATACGCCTCCCCTGTGTTTTTATGTCAAATAAATGTTCTCGAAAATCTAGAATTCAAAAGATAAATAATTATAACGAAAGCGCAACGTTTCATCTAATTCAAAGACAAAAACAAGCTGGAGAAACGCATCGAAACTTAAATCTCCGAAGCAAAGAAAACCACTTAAAAAAACCATGAGGTTTGTACAAAATTACGAACACATCTCCAGTATTGAGAGGTTTTTCTTTTCGGTTTCCGTCGGTATAAAACCCCCTCATTACCAATATATTATTCTAATAGGAAACTAATTACCCCTCTCTCCTTTATAGAACCACGGAATTATTCCTCG
This sequence comes from Standfussiana lucernea, assembly GCA_964057025.1. Lineage (NCBI taxonomy): Eukaryota > Metazoa > Arthropoda > Insecta > Lepidoptera > Noctuidae > Standfussiana > Standfussiana lucernea. The sequence goes on along the minus strand of OZ059791.1, from coordinate 6,631,609 downwards.
AGGAGTTTCTAAACGTTTATTTCTACAGTTTTTGTAGCAGGGTGAATTGCGGCTTGATTTAGGTATATCGAGGAATAAAAGGCAGTATTTCGTTTTGGTGAATCGATTTGAAGTTTTTTGAGAAATATTTTATCAATTATTAGTTTTTTTCTTGACCGAAGAACCGACTTAAAATTAAAAAAAAACGTTGTAGATAAAAATTTAATTCGTGAAATAAGAAAACCTTTTAATATTTTCTTAGAAATCAGAATAAATAATACCAGATTACATAAACAAAACTTAGAAATATACTTTCAAGAAACCAATATTCTTGTCTTTCTAGAGTCCAGAACTAGAGTTCTAGACGATCAAAGGAAAGTGCCAGCTACTTCGTAAAAATACATAACAAATATATGAATTTAAAAACAATATCACTCAACACTGTCCCAGCGATACGACATATTTGTAAAATAAGTGGAAACAAAATTGTGTTCTATTATGAAAAGTCGTAGGTTTATATTTGTATGAGTGAAATGAGGGTACAATGTTGAAATAGTTTTCTCTACGTGAGTTATGGGGTGAGGTTCAGATTAGGGTTACCATTTGTTAGGATTTTTCTAGATTGATGAAAGTACTGAAATCGGATTGATATTATACTGTTACATGTAAATGAATGTAAATGAATTTAGAATCAATTTTTAGAAAATCTGAAAAGGAGCTTACACACCTAATCCATTTCATTGTATCAAACGATGCTCCAGGTAAAGCCTGTTCCCCTCAATTTATTTCAGCTTATAATTCAAACCTTCCTCTTTTCCTTCCTTCGTTCCTTGCCTTTTCTTGTTCGTTAACATCCAAACACACACCCTTGCACAAAAAAGGGCCGAGCATTTAAAAACACATACACCACAATTTTCTTCAAAAAGGCCGTTTTTCCTAAGATGGTAACCCTACTCCGGATAAACGCACCCCCGGGCAAGCGATTTGTATTAGCCGTCTAGTGCTGTGCTCGTAATTGTCGATGCCGCGGGCAACGTCGCACTCTCTGCTCGTAAGAGGAGCAAATCCGGAAAAAAAAAGCAATGTGAAACCTCCAATCGATAGTCCCTTTCGATGTCTCGTTGAGAACTTACGACTCATTATTTCATTAGATCTTTGAGGGGTTATTTTTATCCTTTGAACATTAATTTAGTTTTTAGGTATAATGTGATCATTGTTGCCCATGTGAAGTGTAAAGTTAAGTAAAACATCAGATATTCAGAACACACATCCAAAAAAATAAAACTTTAATTAACGAAAAAGCACATTCATACAAAACACCGATCTATCAGAGTTTATACAAAAATCAGAACACCACCATACTTTTTGACTGCATAAAATGTTTTTACATTGCTACACGGAATATAAATTTATAAACTCAATTGAAATGCTATAAATACAATTCACGCGTCAACTGCTTGATCCCGTTACAATGTCCGAGTTGATGGGCCGATATAAGCCGATCATTTGCAATATAAAAATAAACGCGAAGTTACTGGGCCGACGTGAAACCATTCTGCGTTGGTACTTATGTTATTAATTCTCTCGTTTAGTGTAGGTAGGTTCGATTTTAATTGGAAGGGTGGGCTACTTTTTTTGGTTTTAATTGTAGACAATATTGTTGGGTGAACGTGAGATTTTGCTGGCTTCAAGTGATAGGAAACGGTATCATAAAAACTTGTTACACACAAAAAAATAGTTACGAACACCAGATTTCTCCAACGTGATATCAGTGTGGATATTTTATAGCAATAATTATGACAATGAAGCAGCAATTGAACACGGTTTAGATGTGCTGATCACGTTCAGTTCCACCGATGAAGTTCGCTTTTCTAGTACCTAGACAGAAAGATGTTTCCACTGATAACATCGCAAATTCACAATTAATGACTACCGTGTGTGGTCATTTCTGACCTAAGTACTTATAATATCTGATAGAATATTAAAATCGATCAATTGATATAGCTTTAAGATATTACGTTTAATCAGCAATATCGTGCATTTGCGGTTTACTATAAAACGACACTAATTGTGCTATTTAATGAAGCCTATAATCGATTATATAATGTGAGGTGAAGTGATTTTGCATACAGTTATAATGGACTCGTTTATAATTTATATCTATGTATCCAGGTCAATTTTGTCCAAATCATTTCCTAACGGTAAATAGTTTAAATTAGGAATTAAACGTTAGATTGATTTTTCAGACTTTATCGATTAATTTTTTTATTCTAAATAAGGATATTGTCAGAAAAGAATTTGTTTGAAAAAAGTCTTATCTTCAAGGCCAAAAGTCTTAAAATCAGAAGGTTAACGCGTGGGTTGATGTATTGAGCCACGTGGTGGGTATTTAACATTCACTGAGTTATTTTTACGATTTAATTTCAATCTAGTAAGCAACAGACCCCCAAATTAAATCAATGCCACATTCCCACACAGTAACTAACGCCTGCCCTCAACTAGGTACAGTCGTATCTAATTTTGAGTTAGTGTCATGCGTTCACGCGAAATTAATATTAATATCCTGAGCGTACTAACAATAATTATTATGATTATGGGAGATACGCAATCCGTATAACTCAGTCGCCATTCGTTGGGAATTACTGGAGTTATATAACAGACCAAGTCTTGTTGGAGATTGCCGTGTATGCCATATGTGGCAATTTAACTTGTACTATCGGTGGCAGAACTTGTGGTAATGTACTATAAGATTAGTTGGAAATTCAGGTAGGTATAGTAGACCTCGGCTAGTACTATGGAACGTTCTGCTCGACTACCTTCGGTGTTTAAACGAGGCTCGCTTTGGAACACTGGGAGTAAGCTCGGTTTTCCAAAGGATGTAGACTTAGCCTCAAGGCCAGAAGGGTTTCCTTTTAGTCTCAATGCTACGCTATTGTGCTACGGTCTACGAGATTCGGTGCTACGAGTTATGGTGCTACGATTTTTTACTGCAGCTACATATGTATTCTTTACACATGCAACATACATGCATCATACATCAATGACAATTAATGTATTCTAATCTATTTCTAACACACAATAACGTTTCATGCATTCATGTGAAATTAATATTTAATATCCTGTGTACAATTAGCATAATTCTATACACAATACAAATACATGAATACGTTATGTAGGCGTAACATCGATTATTCCATGGGACTTGGTACGTTTCACTTATCTCGGCGTAATAATAGGATTGCTTTTAAAGTAAGAAAATCAGGGAAAGTATTCGAATGAACTCGCAACAGACAGTAGTCGTCTTATTCAAAGCTTCCTCAGAATCGAAAAAGCTTGCTGCTCACGTATGTGGAAATTCACTCAGCGGACGAAACTTAACTCAAAGCTGATTTGGCTCAATTACGCCTCTTATATCTTCCCAACTGACGTTAATTAAAGTATTTTAATTTGGCAATCCCGTTGTCTTCGTGCCGTATATAATTCTTTGTTCTCACATCAACTTTTCCTATAAAAAACGGCTTTGCATGTGGATCAAGCTGTTAAATTATTCCTAAATTTTGATTGCCTCGTAGAAATCCGTCCGGATTCTGGCGAGGGGCTCTTCGTTTTTTGATTCCCGGTCCGAGAGACAATTAGGTATGCTAATTCATTTATTTTATGACGGGTTTGAGGAAAAATGCTACGAAAAGATCAGTTTTGCGATGGAGATCACATTGTGGCATTTGTATTCCCAAACGAAAAAATAATCTCAATTAAATCAAATCTAACTCGAAACCTATGCCAAAATTCAGCTGTTAATAAATCCCAGTATTTCGTTTATTTGTCTTCATATCCATACATATTCCACTCAAATAGGCACGAGCTATGTAAATGCCGTGGAATTGGCCTAAATTTTGTCACACTGTACGTACTGCGACATAATCAGTTCCTATAAACATTTAGAGGGCACGGAATGAATCTACGTCGCGCACAGAGGCAGCGGGACACGGTAAACACAATTAGGCGAACGGCCATGTTGATTGGACTAGACGCGCCGACACTTCCCTGAAGAAATTGCACGTGAAAGGTAATATTTCACTCGGATGAGATCCTTTGATACGCATCTTGGTCACGGCACTTCTGTTTTATACATAAAACAAGATAAAATTCTACCAGACAGCGCGTTTTTTCCTGGTCATACGACAAAATTTAATCTCTTATCGAAAAGCTCAGTCTCGCGGAAATAAGTTTAACACACGGAATAATCGTAACTTTGTAATAAAAAATCCAGGTTCGCCTGTTTCACTACCGAGTTACGGTTATTTTCAATAGTTAAATTCAAAACGGCCAGGGATCGACACGAACAATGTTTACTCAAGTATCTTCGCACCGGGTTCATCCGGAACAAAGTTTGAATTATATTGTTAATGTTAACATTCCGTACGCAAACTTAAGTGTATTGTTAACAAGTTTCTGTTTGTTTTATCACTTACGCATTATCCGGTGACGTGGGGTGGAAACGACGAAAAATAACAACAGGAACGGGCTATAGGTGACAATTCAAAGTGTCAAATAATTCAAGGTGCGGTGCGGCGTTTCTCACAATCAGCGAGATCTACAGCCTTAGCGAGCGAGACACCGTACGCTCCTTTTTTCTATCCATTCGGTTTGTTTATTTCTCGTTTCACCTTATAAATATAAGAGTTCGGCATCTCTGCACGAATTCCCAAGATGAAAAGGTATTTTTCACGAGCGGTGTTCGGCGCGCCAATGCTCCCCGCAGCGGCTAAACTGCAAAGCTTTTCGCTATCAATGCATGAGTTATCGTCATATTTATTTCAACGTTTTATATACTTGCGTTTACGTAAGATACCTTTGTTGCTCCAGAATTATGCAAACTGCATTAAGATGTCATTACTACAGATATTTTCTCAGTCGAGCTTTATAGAATTAAAATTGAATTTGCATAATACCTATATTAATTGAATACCTACATACAAATTCAAGTATTTTACATAGTTTTTGGAGTATCAGCAGAGCACTGAAACTGAATAAAAATACGCGTATAATTGGTTGAGTATATACAGAATTTATATGTGTTTATCACAGAAAAATGTGTGACCTTTAAATCTTATCGTCAAGTTGAGAAATCACAACACATTCCTCACTTGCGGTATTATGTCGTAACATCACATTTTAGATATCATAAAAAAAAGCTACTCGACTTCCGGTATTTAGAACTGAGAGATTTAAAGTTCTTTTTAGGAAAGTTGATTGATTTTAGTATAAGTTGAAGTTGATTTTAGTATAAAGCGGAATGTATCCAAAGTAATAAGAATTCCCTAGTAGGGCGGTCCGTGGGGCAGGGGCAGGCACTTTGACGAAGAAACGATGATGAAGCACGATCATGCCTCCCAGATCCTCCGCCCCCCCCGCACCCACCTAGGTGACTGACAAATTGTCGGACATTTTTTCGCTAAAATTCCTTTCGTTCGAATCCAATTATTGAGCCTCACCGATAGAACACTTGGGTGTCTTTAGTTGGACCTGCGAGAGGTTTATTTACTTGTTCCGCTCGACGTGTTCTCAGGTTTATTTTTAACCCGTGCGTCGCCGCTACGCTCGTTCACGTAAATTTTATGCATTCGGCGTTTGTTTTAGTGTTGTGCAAATATGGAAAAGACGTGGAAAGACCGACGGAATATTGTCTCCGTTGTGGGCGGCCGGTTAGGGCTGACGGAGTAATATTTTCAATACAAACATGTTTTCGGTGCGCTCTAATTTTATTCTGTTCCACGTTTGGTACAATAGGATGTGCAATTTCGTTCAGCTGAGGCTGCCTAAATTGGTCTGTTATGCAAGCATCAAATAAAAGCGACTGAGTGTAAGCATTCAGTGATATAATATGAGCGATGTTGAAATAAGCTTACCATTTCCAGAACAATTCAACGAATACGTTGGAATTTGTTATTGCTTGATTTGAAAAGCGAATTTTAAATTGCTTTCAGGATAGTGCATTTTACATTTATAAATCTGTTTTATAACTTTGTTTCAAATATAGTACGCTGCATTGTTTTAGTAGATGAATCGTTATGAGAACACCGTGCTGGACCATTTTAAATTCAAATTCTGTATCCTGTTTTCCTTCTCTTCGAAATAAAGTCACATTCACAAATATCTAAACAGACGTACTTACGTAGACGTACCTTGGTAGGTAGATTGAAGCATCCACAAAGTTTTCCGAGCGACTAACATTGTACAACAAAGTTATAATTTATTCCTGAGACACAAAAGTAACGCCCATGAAAACACAATGGTGTGACACGCGGTGACAGAGCACGGCCATCACAATCCGACTTCAAACATGTCTCGCCAAACTTTTCCCCAGATAGCAGGAATGTGTTCCATTGACAGCTGTAAAATATAAACAAGCAGATAACGCAACGGCGCCCGGGCCGACCATCCCCCTAAACTGAGGAACCCACAACCAACACTCTAACTCGATACAAACCGTGATAAAGGTTCGATTGTATGCAGTAAATAAAATATGACTTGGCCATATTTCCACTTTCGTTTCTTCTCGTTTTATGTCCCTTTTTTCTGGCCTCCCTGGGAAACCGTTCATACAAAATACCTTTCCGATATTGCCCAACTTTATTAGCATCGGGCACGTGTTTTTATATCTGAAATATCTTTCACTTCTGCGGCACTTCTGTGGAATAAAGATTGCCACATGTGCTCCGACATTATATCTTGATATATAAGAAAAGTTATTTCCTTTCATTCTTGTAATTTATTATAAGTGCTATCGGTGTTGAGACCTGGGTAGTAGACGCGATTTCATTTGCAACTAACTTGAGCCGTTTATCAATGCGGGACGCCTATAAAATTGTTTTATTGTAACAAATTTTCCTTCCGGATACTTTTTAAAGACTCGTTTATTGGAATATTGTTTTAAATACGCGTAATTCAAAGTGCGTGGTTAGAAATCGGGCGTGGATTGAGCTTACGACGCAAATAAATAGCTTCTTCGAAAGCTATCCTGAAAGCGAATTAGAATAATGCGCTGCGATTTGGCATTTCAACAAACGAGAGAGCAGAACGGCCCTCGGTGGATTATTCGGGTGTTCGGGTGGGTTCGCCTGAATTTGGGTATAAATGGAGGTGTCGTGGCTATAAGAGAGATTCACGATCGGCTGAGGAAGCACACTGTATCGGATAGTGCAAGAATCAATCGTGTGAATGTGGAACATTAGAATACATGCGGATTTCTGCGAGAAAACAAAATATCTACAAAACGCAGATACTAAATACAAAAGCTTAGCTCTTACAAAATGCAGACGAAGCGGAAAAGGAGGAGGGGCAACTTTGTCTAACTGCGGGTATCAATTGTCTGTGTTTATTCGAACTAAAATTCTACTGGGACTACCGTTCTTTGAGCAATAATAATAATCCTCCCTACATGTATTGTTGCTTTGAGAATAAATTCAGTACATTAAATATACAGACAAAGTTAGCAATGACAATAAAAGTCTGGGGGTCATAAAATCACAGTCAGTTCAACTTACATTATACATTGTGGTTAAATTGATCAAACCGGAAAGTTAATGTAAATGTAGAGTATTAATGCTCTTTCACTTTACAAACCAATAATCTTATCTCATGTATGTATTTAAAAGGTCACCGCTTAAATTGTACTGTCCCTTTGAACCCTTCAGTCACATCTCTATAGTCACAGACATCAAATAACATTTGCTTTATAAGGGTAATAATATAAACCACAAAAGATCCTTATAATATTCGCCGTTATCCTCAGTGAAACCGCAGAGAAAATATATTTCATTAGAGGCATTAATATGAAGTATTCTAAGTATATAAGCTCGGTTTCGTGTCAGATCAAATGGCGACCTGGCCTCGATGCTAATGTTAGAGATTAATGGAATTACCCACGACGAGACCACTACGAGAGCAGACTCGCTAAATTCTTGTCATAATGGCTTTGAAGTTTCTAGAGGATTTTTGATAAGGTCTATGAAGATATTAATGTGGTTTAGCGAAATCAAAACCGTTGTGAAAGGTTTTGGGGGATGATGGTGACTTATGATGTGATGATGTTATGAGTGTATGTCTTATAATATCCAACATTTAGAGGAGCTCCTGGCTAAATAATAACAGCCGCTCGGGCCGATCTTCAGGTTAGGCCGCGCTTGGCTGGGTTGGTCCGTGGATAGGTGACCACCCATACATACCGAGCTCCGTGCTTCGGAAAGCACGTTAAGCCGTTGGTCCCGGCTGTCAATTTAAGATCTTTGACAGTCGTTACAGGTAGTCAGTGACCCGAAAGTCTGACAACCAGTCTTATCAAGGGGTATCGTATTACCCAGTGCTAACTGGGTTGTGGAGGTCAGATAGGCAATCGCTCCATGTAAAATACTGGTATTCAGCTACATCCGGTTAGACTGGAACCCGACCCAAAACTACTTGGAAAAAGGCTAGGCAGATGAATACAACGTTTATAAAAGTAGTTAAATGGTAGTCAGTATTGACACCACCATCTCAGTCTTTATGAACAAAGATATATATAGATATATATTATTAAGATAGATTATAGGAGTCTGCAAACACACTAACAAAAAATATATTATGGCTCAAATCCAATCCTTGCAGATATAAAGCAGCAACAGAAAACTGTCTCGCAATACGTAGAGGCGTAATCTTCATTTCATACGTCTCGTCATAATACAAAAGATCGTAAATCAAGGAATTGCCAATAAATAAGTTGCAATATACCATACCATGATGGTGGAGCTCAACTCATTTTTGAATTATTGGATGGTAGGGAGATCTCATACTGCGCGCAACATGTGTTTTATATCATCTCATCTCTACTATATTTCGTAACATCAAGCTACGTAACAGAACGTACCAGATTGAAAACGGAGAAACTACATGGAGGATTCAATATAGCAAAGGAACGAGAAATAGGAAGCCGAGTTGCATTCATACATGTTGAAAAGTCATAATATGATTTCGAATCGAATGCGGCGCGTATGTAAGTTTTTATGGTCTTTGTAAGTTCTACGAATAAAATTTTATTCAAAATGTAACCCCATCTTTATAAATCCAGAGGCTTAGGGACGTACGTACGTTCATCTTTCGGGATATGCGATGATTTGAGTCCTCCATACCTCCCTCGTGTACTTTATTTCTTCCATTACCTACCGCTAAATCCTTATCATCGTTTACTTGATCCTCTTCGAAATTTTCAATAAGAACCCTCAAAGTATCAAAATATTCATTACAACGAAATATCTGTTCGGTTATTTAATACTTTGGCGTTCAACGTACACAATTTCCTCAGTCTCGCCTTTTAAAAATTACGTCTATTAACTACCGAACCTAAAACTTTTTATGACCCAACACGAAGCTTTAAATACTTTCAAATGCCGTTCTTAAAATCAATAAAGACGTACTTTCATCAACGTCCAAGTAATAAAACCTGCTTAACTGTTATCCGCGGCGATGGAATTAGATAATGTATCTTTGTGAAAAGTTCGTTTTACTAAGTTAAAAGCTGTAAAAATCTAATTGCTGTAGGCTATAAATATTTGGCGTGGAAGCGGCGTGTCGCGCTGAATGTCGATAGGGCAGGAGCGCACCGTAATGCATGCCAATAAGCAACCTTACAATTTACTGAGGTACCGTGTAACCAAATTCTTGGCGTCATACATTTTGAGGGTTTGATTTACTGTTGACGCAATACATCTTTGATTATTAAGGAAAATACCAACAATAATCCGGATGTAATAATAATGTGATCGGGACGTGGGGTCTCGGCATGGAGGGTCTATCAAGCCTCGTATCTGTTGACAGCTGAATACGGGAAGGTATCAGGACACTAGACAAGAACGTGAAATGTAGTCACTATTGCTCATTGTTTTTGGAACTTATCTATTCAGAAGGCCTGACCTTGCTGATGTTTCGGTAGAGATTTGAACTTACGAAAGGACAAAGTATGTAAATCCCAATCCCAACCAAATACAAGGTAAAATATGAAAATAAAATCACAATAATCTGTGGAATTTCCGCGTCGTTTACCTTTATTCTCTGTATCATAAACTGTCTGATTTGTCATATCAACTCATATATCAAGGCATCGGTGGCCAAGATTTTAGATTCGGGTATAGCTGTCAATCTGAAAAAACGTCACCGCTTTCGGGTCCTCCACCAAATTGACACTATGACGTAGGTATGGCGGAAGCGGAAACCCTTTTAATGTCACTTGAATGGGTTTTGATGTAGCCCACCCGGTGTAAGCAGATCTTGAAGTCTTTTGATGCGGCGACAAGGAATGAGTTGGTATCAATAATGATAATGGGTTGACTTTCGTTACACCATGTTTCTGGTTAAAACCATGCCCAATAAAATCACGAAAAGATAAATATAATCAAAAATCAAATAATCACCACCGATGAATGCACGACTCTTAATTTTGGTGTTAAGCTTCCCTGGTTATATCCAGGTCTTCTTCAAGATTATCTGTAGGTCAACCAGGGTGTCTAACATATAACACGTAGTAACACGACTTACCATTAATCAAATTAAACCTAGCACAATCCAATACAAAAGCTCTTCAAAACGACAAAGAAGATAATAATACTCATTGAAAATACAACACAAACGTTACAACTGCATTTATCAATAACAAACAAAACAAATACACTAGCTCCTTTCCTACATGAAGTTGGGGCTAGAAAACTGTAGTACATTTTACTGTCTAAATTACACTAAGAGAGAGTTTGAATCTCTTTGTCTTGTAATAAACAGATCTAACTTTTGTTCCAGTTGACTGACTCTGGCATTCGTCAAAGCGTTCTTATGAAAACAAATCTACTAAAGGACCTTCGGAGTTTGCATGTTATTTGTTACAATTGTATTGATGTATAAAAATGTGTTTGATTTTGTTCTCTGGATTGAGGGTCAACATTTTCGGAGACTGAATTGTGTCCAATAGGTTCGTTTTTACTCGATTTTCCTGTTTCTTCCCAATTTTATTTCACTTTCTGTGTTAACTTCAAAAATGGCTTCTTAACCTTTAAACGTGGACTGAAGAGCATTAGCCCATGCTAGAGTTTGCCTCTAAAAGTATTCTGACAAATACTTTAACCCACAATTTTACCGTAGCTGAGAGAGAGCGTGTGAGCTGAGATATACAGCGTGGATCGGACACCGACGCGAAAACGGTTACCACGTACTCAATAAGTACATCATTCTGAATCCCCCCCACATTTAAAATTTTCATCTATTTATTATTCTATACTTACTTCCATTCTGTAAGGCCTACTCCAACCAAAATTATTCACCATAAATCTATTCTGAACTTGCTACACATAATTCTCAACACAGTCTCAGTGTTTCACTCCAACAATAAACAGTAGCAAAATTAAAACCCGCATATTTAGCTCAACCTTTGATACACAACCGTACAATTCAAAAGAAATCAAGTCCTGACTTCTTACCCTTTAATGTCGTTCGCTTTTAAAGAGACCATAAGACTGGGGGAGGTAAAAAACAAAATGGAGTAAATAAACATTAAACACAAGCACTTAGAACATTTTCATTAGGGAGCAACATTGCATTGGCTGAAGACAGGCAACGATTATTGCAAGGAAGTACTAATTGCTGATGATACTGGACACTTTAAGTGTTTTAGTACTTATTTTTTTTTTTATTTAGTAATTTATTAAGAACGGAGAGTTTAATTGTTTGTGAATTCTTGAGAAAACTCCTTCTAAGGTTGCGCAAGTTTCGGTTTTTTCGCAGATAGCCTAGAAACGGGTATTGCCTACCAAAAACTTTATGAAAGAAATCACGTTATAATTTATTGCAAGTACCATCTTCGAATAAGTTCACCTGTTTGACCGAACACTGATCTTTACTCCTTATTAATCTTATTACTGCTACCCATTAAAATTAAAACCATTTTATTGGGCGTTCAGTACTATATTTAGAAACTTTTTGATTTATTTCCACAAAAACATAGGCAGTGTTATCTTTCAAATACCAAAACAACAACTACAAAACTCCCTGACTATCTCTGCTTACCACGCGAAGCATAACCGCGATAATTCGGTAAACAAACGATGACAATGTCGCAGTCACTACAATTGTACTTTGTTCTTACTGTTCACTTTTATTAGTGCCTTTAATAGTGAGTGTCGTAGTTTTTATGGTGTAACCAGCCAGCTCAGTACCTAATCATTTAATATTAAACTAGCTGTGGCTTTGGCCGCGACTGTACAGTCACGACCACTAATATGTATTCACTTTTATATGTGACACCCACATTTCGCCAGTTCTGTTTCAGTCCCATGTAATATGGGGCGAGCTTAATGCCATCAACCGAGCACGAATCCAGATTCTGTGGCTGCTACTGAGAAATTCCAGATGAAAAAAACCCAATAGCACTTTGCCAGACCCGGGAATTCAACCCAGGACCGCTCGACCAACAAAACAGTCCGATGCGGTTAGCTTGGCGAAATGTGGGTGTACTAATTAGGTACACCTCTGCCTACTACCCTATGTGATTATCTCGTACTACTGATTATAATTTTATGTCTGTTATGAACACGAATTTTTTAACTCATACTGCAACGAAGTAGGTTTTATCTCAAAGTTGCAGTATTTTTCAACAAGAAGTTCGCTTTTGAATTCTGTTAAGTGTAAACGTGTTGGTGCTCGTGACAGTACATTCAACAGTATGTCTTCGGTTACATTTTGACGTTGACAGAGTCTTTCTGGTGTACTCGTAATTGCAATTTTCGTTGTTCATTAGCTGTTAGAAGATGAAGGTAATAGAATTGCTGTCTTTCAGCTGATTTGATCATCATTAAACTTGAGTTTCAAAGTTTGTCCAGGTGTGAGTGGGTGGCAGTCGGTAAATATAAAGTATTTATATCCAGACGCGTTTGGTGATTAGTGTTTTCCTGGTGAGTGGAGATTTGGGTAAAATACCTTTAGACTTGACTAGCTAAAACTTCCAGCATAAGTAGAGCACTCGTCAGGTTTTATTAGTATAATAGCGGAATCGACGTTCTAAAATTGATAAAACTGCCGTGAATTTTGTTTTTTAGATTGTATTTTTCTGGGGAACATACTAACGATTTAAAAAAGTTACCGAGAATCGTAAGTATTGCAAACCCCGAAATTTCCATGGTTTGAAATTCGATTCTAGGTAATCCGTCAAGGTGTTGTTGTTGTTGACATTTCTATATCTATGTTGGTAACATAAAAAAGGTTTATTTGATTTTTTTTGCAGTACAAAAAGTTTACTACATTGCAACTTGCTATGCATTGAGCGTAAACGGGTTTAAAAATGTAACAACATCCATATATGAAAGGTTTCAGAATAGCCGTTATAGGACTTTTAGATTGTTTTGTTTTAGATTTTGTACATGGAGACCGCCAGCCCATAGTTTCAGCCAAATAGACTTTTGTGTTAGTGTATTACCTACACCACGGCTTTTTGCGAGTTGATATGGCATACAACAGAATGAATGCACTATTGGATGGAACACAAAAAGGATAGTAGAATCTCAATTTACTTTTGGGCTCTTTTCAGTTGGCATTTTCCAGCAACAGGAAAAATAAACTGTAACAGAACTTGTAGTTCCTAATATAACTGCTACAAAACTGCTTTATCTTACTTAGCAAGTTCCATAAAAGACAATCCAGTAGCTAAATAAAATCTGTAGGCAAGACAGGAAAAAACATTTAAGAAATAGAACTATTGTAAAAGTTTAAAAAGTCGTATCCCGTCCGGCCGTATCGCGATCAATATCGGCCGGGTCGCACACCTTTACGCCGTGTAACACAAATAACCAAGGAGTCCTGATAAAGCCCCGCAGTCCACACATCGAGAGCGCCGCCCGAGATTTATACGACGTTTTTATAGTTCGCCGCGGACGTTCCTTGTTTTAATTTCGCAAGGATCAACGCTTCTCGGCCGCCGGCGGCAAGGCGGTCCTACCACGGTGTCTAGCGCCCCTATTCCGCCGCGAGCCTAATGTCGCGAGGCGACGAAATTTATCGCGCCGCTTGTAATTCCGCCCCGCGAACGCCACCCCGCTACGTCACCCGCGTCACCCCGTCACCCGACAACACACTTATAACGTTTTCTAATGAAATTGTCCACAAACTCCCGCTCGCCGCAACCCCCGGCCCGTCGACGCCGCCGGATGAACCGAAAAAAGTACAGCTCGCGTTACTAATGGCTTCATTTATCACAGTCACTAACAGTGATACACCGCAACGACGTTTTATATTTAATTTGGCTCTCTGCGGAATAAATTACGGCAATATCGAGCCCAGAACGATAAAGGACGAGCGGCAGCGCTCTTGAGTTATCGGCACAGGTCATAGTACTAGGACGGTAATCTTCTTGGATTAATTTGTTCGTGGCTAAGTGATAAGTTAGCCGGCGGCGCACCCGCCGATGCGAACTTACGATGTCACACGACTACAACACTGAATAGACGAGTTGTTCGAACAATTACCGTTTGTTTTCCACTAATATCAGTCAGTGGAGCGCCGAGAGTCGAGGGTTAGAGAGTGTCACATATACGACAACAGAAGAAAAGTCTTGAAAAGTTATTCGACCATAAAGATAACGTTCAAGTGTACGTTTAGTGTGACGTGTAGTAAATTAAAACAATAAGGCGTATTGCACGCGTCAGCTCTGAGTGAATGGTTCGCGCTTGCAAGCGAAAATGGTTACAAAGACGTCGGAATAAAGAAGTGTTTCTTGGCACTCGTACAAATTGTGGTTCTGTTTAACTGGTTGGTTTATGCGTCCCGTGATTCAAAGCCCATGGAGCCTGACATATCGTAGTGGTTTACTGCGAACGATAAACGTATCTGAGCCGATGGGTGCGCTCGCAGTTCCACGTATGTTTTCCAGAAACCAGTGTTATCCTTATCTTAGAAGGCGTTCCTGGCACTGAATTAATGAGTGCTCTTACGGCGACTTTGCATTTGGCACACCAAGTAAACACGTGCATTTGTGAGACATGTTTAAGATACGAGGCTATGCTTAGTGTTGATCTATTTCGTTTACACTTGACAAATCTGTGTTCTAGTTTAGAAGGAGAGTTCTAAACAAGAACACAGATTTGTCAAGTCTAACCTGATGAACTCGAAACGTCAGAACAGTCAGATCTGAAATGGCACATCTAATCAGAACACTACTAAAAAAACTAAAAACTTTCTGCCATTTGCCAATAAATCCGAAACATATCAAGGTATAAACCTCAAGCCTTTTAAAACGTTAGTCCTAAACCTCCCACTAAGTACCACAATTCGGGAAAACGTAGGCATCCACAAGCATTACCGTCTACATCGCGAGATTAAAGTAAACCCACATTTAAACAGTGAACCGCGTAATTTGGCAACTGAACTGTGATTAGATAGTGCTTCAGTCTCGTTAGCGTAATGAGAACGGCTTTGTTAACCTTCGCTTTAAACATTAAACAGATATCTCGGTACAGGTATTGTGATTATTGTGTCATGTGTAATCGGGATCACGTTGCGTTTTGTTTATTGCGTAATTCGCTTGCTTTTGGATCGGGTTTTCCACTGTATAGAGAAGATATTCAGAAAAGAAACTAGAAATGAGACTAACAATTATTAAGCATGAAAGCTTTAAAGTCTAAAAGGAACGATGAAACAAAGGCAGCTAAAGAAACAATATAAATCAAAACATCTAGAAGTCCCCGCAGCCCATTCTATTCCTAAATCTTAAATTACTTCCAGAAAAGTTAGAAACTTGAACACAAAGCGGAACAGCTTTCTAAAAAACTTACACGGCGACGTTCAAACACACTCGCGAAATTTCATACGCTATCAAGGTAAAAACACGGAAAAACACGGAAAAGCGTTAGCTCTTGGTTCTTTACATTCTTTCGTAAACACAAAATAGTTTAACGCATAGTCGAGTAGAGAGTTAGATGTGGAGCGAGACTTACATTTCGGAAGCAATGTAAATCGTCGCGAGCCACGGCGAAGTTCGCAAGATATCCGGCGAAAGGACAAGACGCTAATGTATGCGCAATCGTGCACTCCGCGTATTGTAGCCTAATGCCGAGTTTGTCGAGCGTTTCTATTTAGACTTTGTAAGTCGCAAGTTCGCGTAATGTGCGCTCGGTGTTAGATGCGGCTTGTTTTTGGATGTTTAGGAGCCATTAAGGCGTTTACGATGTGTGGAGAGTTTATAATAAATTGTTGGTTAAATTAGTACGCCACTGTGTTTTAGTGTTACTGCCGGAGAAATATGACGGCCGGGTATGACAGTCGAAACGTAAATATATTGAACAAGTTTTCGTTTTCCGCGTATTTCCCTCCCCTTTGTGAGTTCGTTGTGTACATCTACAATTTAAATGCAATAACGCACCCCCTTACAACGCAACTTATTTTTGTCTAGTTCTACGATTCATTGTCTTCAAGTCCGTTCTGTCATACGAACAATACCACAGCTAATCCCTTTGTATCTACACCTTTGTCTCGACGCTATTAAAATACAAGCAAGCTTCCGGATTCTAGCAACTGGGGCCATTTCTTAGGCCCTTTTCGCTTAGTTAATTTAAATTAATTTATTCTCTACTCATCCTGCCGCCGAGCAAACTTCATTGTCGTATTTTAACCGTGAATATGACCCACCTACGAGCCACTTATTTTCACGCTCCGTGTAAATGTTAGAATTTTGTAAAATAATCCTTTGTAATCTTTATTGTTTTCGATGTGTGTTTATTCTGTTGTTAATTGCGTTTTTAAACACTAGGGATTGCGGAAGCCGAGTTCATGAGCCGCACTCCGAGCTTGTTACAATATTTACAGCTAACTGTATGTAAAGAAACTTTACAAAGCCTAACCTCAATAAGCCAAAACAAATTCGCTCAAGTATAAAATATCCATAAAGAAATGTAAATAGTTAAACTGTAACGACTATGAAAAGAACCTTTACATTCGCCTCAAACAATCCGCTCCGCCGTGAGAATTTGACTGAAGAATAGTGTTTGTATTTCATTATCAACAAAAGCTTTGTTGAAAAGATGACGCTCAGCGCAAATTCGAGGTTTAGCCGCTCACAAGCAAACTCGAGAAAAGCCGCACTCAGGCCCGGCCCGAGATATTTCGCAGTCGTATTTACTCAGGCGTGCCTAAATTGTTTGCTTACATGTTTGACGCGCCGCACGCAACGCTCATTATGGCCAACGGAGCTTTGTTCAGACTTAGACAACATATTGTTACACCCAATGGAGCTCAATGTTCTTTATATATTTATTTTTATCATTACAGGTAAGTTCCTGAAGCGTTTGAAGCGGCACTTTAATGGCGGTGCGGTGAGAGTATCTCTTTGTGTTTACATCATTTTAATAACGTTGAAGTTGCATTCGCTCCCGTGTCGTATTATCGTTACATATTCTATTGTATTGGGAATATTACATCTAAGATACGAGTGCGACTGTGACGTAAAACGATCGAGTTCTCGTAGTGTAGTGTGACGGGCCACCTCTAGAGTTTAACGATACTGACATTAGACATACCACTTAACAGCAGTAAACATTCATTACGTTTCTTCCCACTCGGGGGCAGGTTGGCACACTTAATTGTTCATACAACAAGCCAGCCGGGAATTGGCTCTAAATGTTCCGTTTTCCAGGCTATGGTCGTACCGCAAACGCGCTACGCGGTCGTAGTCCACAGCACTGAGCAGTGCGAGCCAAAATCGTCCGCGTAGTCTCATATCTTAGCTTGATTTTCGAGAGAAAGCCGAGCGGAACACAAACGAGGAGGGCCGTGATGGAAAGCGCAATAGGCGGCCGTTTACACCTGCGATTCTTCTTCATCTTACCCTAAACTGGCGCGCCGCTTTACCTAAAGTAATTATGCCACATAACGTATTAGTCTTTTGGGAGCGAACACGTGTTGGAAACGCTTAATCACTTACTTTACATTTGCGTACGCAAATAATCCGTTAATTTAATTTCGGTGGTGGTATTTATGACGCTTATTTAATTTATTATCATATCAAAGTGTAGGCTTTATTTGGCGGGTTATGTGTGCGTGTGAATAAACATTAATAATAAAATCATGTTACAGTACACAGGGGAAAAATTTTAACGATTTCATAATGTTGACGGTTAGTCGTTTTCTACATTGTAATTAGTATTCCCGGTAACAACCATGACGTTACTTTTACAATGTGCTTGTCGATAATGGCGTAAAGTGTCGTTCGGTTAGGAAAGAATATAATATTGATCATTTCTGAATCTCGCTTTCATTTGTCGTAAAACGCATTCGGTGGCGTGTTTGTCCCCATCGCGTTGAGATCGCTTCGAGCCCTCCTCACCATTGATATTTATGCTTTTTTGGTATTCCTTTCGAGGGTAAGTTGTTTTGAAACTTTCCTTTTCGGTAGAAATGGCCGGGTTCACTGGATTAATGTAACTAGAATGTTGTAATTGGTTGAGAAGTTATTACTTTTCTGTTTCTTTTCGAGAAAAACATAAAGCAATCGTGCAAGTTCTTCGGGAGTGATTTATTTTTATTCTGTGGAACATCTTTTCTGAACTTAAAAACAACGTTGAGGAGAGCTTTGTATATCTTACTGATTTATTATTTATTGCGTTTCGGTTTCGTATATAAAAACACTCAAAAAGTTTTGCTCCATAAATTATTTTTTGCTACATCTTGGCCTTATTTGGATAAGAGACGTGTATATCCTTACAACGCATATTTTAAAACAGAACCTTCGAACTGGGAATAAATATCTATCACTTGTTCTTGTTCGACGTCTTTCGTAAAAACAAAAGCTGAATATTTTACGTCATATTTCTCAATATCAAGGAAAATAAATCCAACCAAAAGTATCGATGAAAAGCAAAGCACCCGAAAATCTTCATTGCCACCGATTTATAACAGAACCAAACATTTGTTTCGTCTCTCGTGAAGGCCTTAAAAATATCCGGTCCAGAAAATAAATAACAAAAGCCATTTTATCTGACAGGACCTTGTTTGAAATCATAACAAATAGCCTTTTAGAAAACCGCATCCCAACACAAAGTGTCCTACAAAAGGGATTTCGTAAACACATTACAAATCTTTGCCGCAGCAACTCGCAGTTAAGAGGGCTGTCAATGAAATCCTCTTCTCGGACTATTCGTTATGTGTCTTAATGGATTACCGGGAATAAAGTAGGCATCGGCGAAACAAAAGGCGAACCTGCCCCGAAAATCTCCAACCACATAGTTTGCGGGCTAAAACTAAATTTATTACATTTGACCTTAGTAATTCTTGCCAAAGGTTTTCTATCCTAAATGTGTAATAGCCAGTTACGGCTTTCAAAGGTGGGGCTCGCGTTCGCCCACTGCGGTTTTATACGCAACTAAATATTTTATGAGTTACAAAATTGTTGTGTTAAGGTTCCAGTTTTAGTTTGATCCTATCAATAAAATAGTTTAGATATACATATAAGAATAACGTTCACGACTTGATATTTTATTTGGGCAGAGTTTTGTGATTTCTCTTATAGTGTGAATATTATTATAACCGCAAACTATACTATTGTCCCCACCCTGAAATTATGTTTGCTTTGTTAATTAAATTTTTATACCTTATTTCCTTATCATTATTTCATCAGTGTTACCTATCTACCTACTTGCAGTAAAAAAATAAAAACCAAAAATCAAAACGTTATTGCAGCATAATTTCATTTACAAATAAATTAAAACGATTCACCTGAAAACAAACACATAAAATTAAACTCTCCCTATCAATATAATTAATAGCTTTTAATTCCCGTCGCATTTAAATCTAAACTTATTCAAAGTCGATCGTTCTCCCCCCGGGAGCCAGGGGCGCACAACATAAACACATATTTTAGTGCAGGCCACATGCAATGGGATTGCACAGTTCGGTGCCCATCACATCAAACTTATTTCTGCACCGATCGCTACGATTACCTGTTCACAGGCCGTTCTGCAAGTTATACGGATGCGTTTCTCTTTGAACGTGCTCATTTCGTGTCCTTTGAAGCTGCCACGTTTAGAAGCGTTTGATTTCAACTCTTTTGCTGTGATTCGCGCCCGAGCGACGCGACGCGTTTCGCCTTTACATTCGGAAACAAATGAAGAGCTGCACAAGAAGAAGTTTTTAATTCGCCTAATGCACTCGGAGTACCTGTCTTTTCCTTACTAAAGTGCATTTTTATACCGGTTCGCGTCGGCACAGCGTTCTGTCACATCGACTGTTGCATTGTGAGCAGTTTATTTTAGCTCCGTCTTGAATGTATCCCATTTTTCTCAAGGCACACTTTCTACAAAAATGGACGAGTTGTTTTTAAATGTTTCTCGAGTTGTTTTTGAATTTGTTTCTTCAATGCCAGTCGTTTGTTTTTACTTAAGAGTAGGACTTTAGTTAATATAGCATCATAGAGATTCCTATCCGTATGATATTGGACATAAATTCTCATTATATGAAAAAACCAAAATAAAATATCTTAATCTTAACGAGATCGGGCTCTAATTATCACTAATTAGTTAAAAAACAAAGAAGCCAAGCCAAGTGCGATTTGTTAGTCGCTTAATCAGACTTAATGATTACTTTGATTTTCATCTCTCGCCCGGCGAAACGAGAAACTTAATGAAAAGTCAAGCAAACTCAGGCGAATACAAATTTTAGCATTAGTATGCAAGACTAAAGTTTTTATTAAATAAAACTTGCAATGTTTTATCTTTCGTTTGTCTTGCTCGCATCAGCAATGCACAAGTTATTGTTGGTACTGATGGTAAATAAGTCTTCAAGATTTCTGTTTGTCTTTTAATTTCTGCTGTATCGAAATGATAATAATTATACAAGACAGAGCGAGCTTTGAAATATCTTTACAAGACTTTTGATAATAAGGCGTAACACCCTTGTTTATTTAAAGTTAGCCTTTTCATAATTATATTAGCGTAGTAGGTTGTTCAGGACTTGCTCCTGCGCAGCCTTGAAACAGTTTTAAAACTAACATTGCCATTAAAGGTAGACAGTTTAATTATTTTTTATTAGTAATTTACTTTTATTGGAAAATATTTTTTTTGACATGTTAATAATTTTCGAAATTTAAATAATTTCATCATGTATACAAGAACTGGGAAATAGGGAAAATATTTTTCCTGCAGTTTTCGCCTTTCATGCAGACTTAACTGTCTTATATCATATGCAAATGCCTCTCGATAAAAACTCTTAGCACAAAATTGTTGATTCAGTGTCTGGCTGTCTTGTCCGCAGACTTGGTTAGTTCCGTAGTGTCGTCCCCGCACGGCATCGAGTGCCGCCTCCACCCGCCACCTAATTCTGATATGAATATGAAATTGTATGTAAATGTCGGCCAAATGTTGCCGCGCAACTTGACAACTCGACAGCGCTGTAAATATACGGGTAACGTTGCACCGAGCCACCAACTAGGTATACCGAAACATGCGAGTTCGTAGTTTACGACCAACTGTGACTGTTTGAATAAATTGTTTAGATTGTCGTCTATGTACATACTTAGACGCGGCGCAAAGGTGCCGAGCGCCAAAATCCACGCTAGCTGGGAATTCGTATAGGTGCACAGTTAATATAATACGGAGTGCCCTCGCACCGCAACACTCTAACGAGAGCAATATCACCTAACTACGTTCAGCGGAAGCACTCCTTCTGTTTTAAACTTGAATCCATTTCACGACTGCAAACTCCACAAATGTGCATTTTCTCGTGTCGAGCTCTGCCACAAAGTTAAGTTTTACCACTTGCCATAATTACCAATAAAACGTGTTCATGCTGATGGCACGTCAACTAGGGCCGCATCACAGTTATGAAGTTGCCGTCTGCCTCCGTGACACCGCGTTATTGCTGACATTTTAGCCTGATTATCTTTAATTAAAAAGTTGTTTTAGGCCTCCGCAAAATGCCAAGTTATTAAAAGGAATTATCGAGAACCCGCGAAGTGGTAACTCACTGAATTGTCATAATTAGATTAAAAAAGCCCTGCTTTACTATGATTTTGGATGGAGATTTCTAAACGATTTTTGGAGGTTGTTTAGACACGTATACTTCGTTTATACTTTACTGCTATAATAGAACGGGTTTAAATGCATCGTATGCTCAAAGAATATTGACAGATATGATCACTTCTCGATTGGAGCTCCGCCAACAATGTCTAGATTTTCTGTACGATTTGTAACTCGATACCCTGGCTTCCGTTTAGAATAGATGTGCCATTTTAGAGTGTTGCGTCTCTCTTGGGTTCGACATGCGTTCCTGAGATATTTACGACGCTATGCACTTCAAGTATTTGCATGAAATATTCCCGTACAGTCGATTACACATGATTACTGTGGGGTACGATGGCGTGTTAGTCTTCGCGTGTAATTCCAAAACCGTTTTTTATTTGAATTATGGAACGAATATTGTATTCATACAGTTGAATTTGTTTTAATATTGATGGGCTGTTACATTGATACGTTTGAATATTTGTGAGGGCGCGGGAGAGCGCGGTGGTGCGCGGTGCGCGGTGCGGCGGTGTGCGAGCCTCGCGTCATATCACTCCTTTTATTTATTTTAATCAAATGTGCCGCTTGTTGTTTTGATGCGGCGAGGTTTGCTGTCGTGGCAGTTTGCATGCTCCACATTCGCCCATGAATTCCGGTGTGGGGACCCGCGGATAGATGAATGCTTTAACATTTTACATATCCGACGAATGAATTCGTTCTCCCAACTGACGGTTTTTTTATTTTATTCAGTTATTTGATACGTTTTTATTTATACCGGCCGGCGTGTTGTCTTTGTCGAGTTTACTCTGGGGTATTGTTAAAAAAAATAATAGATATAGTATTCATACCCATGTCGTGCGTTAGTAAAACCTTTTATGCTGATAGCGGATTTGTTCTATTTACAAACTGGTTTGTACCTACTTGCGCGTGTTGCCCCATATTTTCCTACAATGCCAAACATTTGATTCACAAAAATTCTCTTTTGTTTTAATTTTTTATTGCCCGTTTTAACACAAGGCATTTTAGGCTGCTTGGAAACACTTTAAATATTTCAGATGAACAGGATTTGTAACAATTTAAATGCACGCCATTATTAAACGTACCTATACCTAATGGCAGCAATGTCTAGTATTTTAATCTGAATAATTCGAGACCACGACTGATTATAAAGCGTCACAGAGTAAAAAAGAGCAGAGCAATAGCGGGGGATAATGAAAATCTCGGATGTCGTATTTCTTTTTGAAATTGGTTCACATTTCTTTGTAACTGTGCGTGCGGCAGGCTGTAGTCCAGCTGGCGGAGCCAATCAATGGTTATGAGTGTGGGGTACGCCGGGTAGGCAGGGCTCGTGGACCCGCGAGCCGGGGGACAGGAATCATTTAAAGAGCGGGCGCATTCAGTGTGAAACGCATCTCGACGATTGCCGTTTACGTTCTACAATCAGATCGTGGTACCTCTCTCATATCGACTTTTTCCACTTCGTTTGCTGCTCCCGGTTTGGGAATAGTTTTTGTTTCAGCCGGACTAATCAACGCCCTACATGGCCGGCCGGCCGGGTTTTTCCATTTTGTTTCCGAATAAAATATTCTGAATAGTTTATAGTACCTACAATCGCCCATAATAGTTATGAAATTTAAAACAAACGTTCCCTATTCATTTTGTGGAAGTTGTCACATCGAAAATACATTTTGTAGTGTTATCAAATATTTAAAGTTCTAAAGAGAAAAGTTAACATTTTGCGTAATCCCTGAAACCGCTAATCTGTTTTCATTTTTAATAACCTAGGGATTATAGTTGGTTAGAAATTCATAACGTATGTAAAATAATAAAATACTGTATGTTATGATGATCGCTCAGCAAACTTTGAACGAGAATTCTCAGATACTTAATTTAGAAACGAATAAAATTGTATGAAGAATATCATTAATTTTTTTGCAGAATTGTAAAATCAAAACAGTCAACAATACAGGAGCAACAGTTCTCCTTTAGTTTCTATTAATACTCACCTAAAAAAGAAACCTTAATTGTGATTATCAACCCTCAAATGCCAACAAACAGCCACTATCTCCCCAGCAACTCCAAACTAAACCCACAACTCACTCAGCAGTCCAAAACCCTAGAAATTACGCAATTTACATAACATTATCAAATAATCATATCTTCTAACAGTCCCTTATAACGTTTCGGTTCTACTAGTGATTTCACAGGTACTGTATTTGCGGTTATGCGGTGCAAATATCGATTTACATGCCACTGTATAATTCAGGGGTTGAATTATGTATTACCTTTCATTAGCACATTGGCCAGTTCCAAGGTGTATTAGCACATAAATTCGCTTACCCGCACCCTTAAGGAATCCTTACGTGTGAACGATTATCCTTTCAAGCGAATATGCCATACAAATATCTATGTTTGTTTTCTTTCTTGGTTGTGTTTTGTAGTTTGTTTATGGGTTAATTTTAAACAGTATTCTTAGGTAGATTAGCTTGATCTAAAAAAAACTCAAAAAATATTCAATACAAACAATTTCAATATAATAGAAAACATTTTCCTAAAAGGGAAAAATGAAATGCTGAAAAGTGCCGCCTCTGTGTTTTCCCCAACACTTTCAACACTTACACAGATTAAAATATATTTCGAAAATAAAATCGACTTTCACCGCAACACTTTTTTCTATATTCGAATACAAAATATTGTCACAAACTTGTACATAACATGCGGGTCACCGCACGTAATGTTTTGAGGGTTGGCAACATTCAAACGTGGTGTTGCCAGGATGTTAATTATAATATTTAATGAAATTTTACAGTGTCACCCATCTGACTGATGAACCTAATGATTGACAATTATCGTATCGATTTATAGCTCACACTGTTCATCAGATGGGAGTAAATGGTATTGAACCATGAAATAGGTTGTTACGGCTTGCGACTGATATATCACTTAGAGTAGACCTAGGTACTCAGGGCGTTTCGAAACCATTCGTGAATAAGAAACTTCCTTTTTAAATTTCAACCAACAAAACATAATAAGTACCTATGTGAAGATAGTGGTATCCGTACTTACTATAATATTGTTATCTTCTTTAAAGTTCAAATAAATCCAATACATAGCGTTGATTAATATTAGTCAGAAGACCGGGCCGATTTCAGTAGTTTTCAAAGTTAGATATCAAAATAAATGCTTGAATTTGATAGTTCTACGAAACATTGAGCAGTCAAACAAGCGTTCACATAAGCCGGTAACTCGTCAAAATGTATGGATCAGCGGTTTTTTTTTTTGCAATTTTAGGGTTGGTCCCATAGTAAAAATCGTTCAGGTCCATCACGATTATTTTCACATTGATGTGAAAAAAGATGGCCGTTGTTTCACAGCAAAAAAGCTGTGAAGTTAAAGGCATTCACTTTATTTAATGCCAAGATTTAATTGCACGTATAAAGGTGTTATGAGGTAATGAGTTTCCACAATATACGACTTTATTTCAACACAAAATAATACCGAAATATTGCGGCGATACTTACGAACTCCAATAATTGCAGGCTTAACGCGGCACGCGTGCTATTACCTCAGAAACGGCTCACCTCAATCATTATAATGCCCGTTTAATTATTATTCATTGCGCAACCAGCTCGTCTAGAGTCCGCAGCAATACTCATCTCTATTCGCGATCATTACACCGCAAAAACCCGTCTACATCGCCCTCGAATACAAAGAGTATTAGTGTGATCGATGTATTTACAGTGTCGTTTTAGTTTTAATTAAGCTACAGTTGGACCGTTAAGCCGGACCGCGCCGTAAAACGGACCGCGCGGCGCGTGCGTTGCGTTAATAAGCTCGCGCGAATTTAACTCAGACCGTGGACCGTAAATGAGAATCGCCAATAAATCGGGCATTATAATAAACATTAACGTTATTGTTTCCCGTTAAACTGACCCCCCCCCCCCGGCCCCTAACGCCCCGCGCCCCAGGTGCCGCCGCAACAATCCGCCCGGAATTTCAACGACTTCAATTATTGAGTGGCTCCGAACCGAACCCTTTGCCTCCTCAAGAGACCGGACTGTCCATTTCATCGGACGATAATGCCGCATGGCACTCGGGATCCACCTAACTTAAATAAACCAGTATATTCCTTTTTGGATTTTTCCATGCGAAAGTTCGCTTAGAATTTAATTAGGTTCGAAAGAAACAAATAAATTCAGCGTTTTGTTAGATTGCTTCTTCAAGACGAGATTAACTTTAATACTTATTCTGATCCGATTTTTGTAGGAAAAATACCAACTTTGTTATGATAAGTTGACTATCTAAATTCTAAGCTGCGTTTACATATATTAGATAAATCTCTAATATTGTAGACAACTTATTCAAATATTTATACTTGTAAACCGTGATCCGCCACATCATGAATATAAGATGTCCGGTGACAAGATACCTTGATTCAATTGAAGATTTGCATAATTTGCATCGAGTATAATCTCTTGGTGTTATTATACGTGGTGTTTTAAGGGTTAGGAACACGGCCGAGTTATAGAAAATATCACATCTAAATATCAATAGGTTTTGTTAATTAAAATCTTATTCTTGCTTGTTGCTGAGCATGGACATTTTCTCTAGCTAGCCTTTGTTAGCGTTTCACTAAAAAATAACAAACCAAGGATTTAAAATAAAAATAAATCCTCGGAAACAATGTAACGTTCTACGTCGCTATAAAATACAAAACAAACTCTCTAAAAGCAGTTCCCAACTAAGGTACGGTTAAGTTAAAGCATTATCGAAACTAAATTAGGGTGGTTACACACACCCGTCACGTTGTCACTAATCTCGACTCTTAGCGCAATCTCGAGCCATTCCAACGAGAAAACAATGCAGCCACCTTTCACGGGCAACAAAGAGGAAATAACAAAAGAATGGACTCGACGAATCGCTGTACTGCGAATTATCGGACCGGCTCCAATACACGTGTGAATGCCGTTGATCGCCCTTTAAAACGAGCGCTACAAAGAAAAAAATCACTACACAATTCAAGTCGAAGGTACGTTTAACACAAGGAAAGTAAATATCAGTATGATGCAGCGTGCGGTCGAACCTTTTATGTTTTCGGTATTTACTGTGTGACCGCTTTGTGTAACTTCAGTTGCAGCGGGGCTTTGTGTTAAAAGGTCCGCCCGTCCGTCTATACTAAACAGGGAGTTACCCACTGGAATTTCACCGACTTTTTCTGTTTTATGATTGACAGCACACGGGCCGTGCTCGGTCGCGCGATCCGTGTCCACTACTAAGAGACTACCGCCACGAGCGCCCACCAGTTCCCACATCGTCACACATTGCATCATACAAAAGCTCTCTGAATTCATTTGCTACATCCAGACTCGAACCATCGAACTGCACACAAAAGTCACCCTTGCACAAAACGTACAATGAGAAATACGAGAACCCCATTCGCGTCTAATTACGAAAATTAAATCGCTGTTTTCAATGTGTGCCTAAACGTAGAAAAAAATAGGTTCGTCTCGTTAAAATTTTCGTCTGCAAATATAAAATTCAATTTCTGAATGAGCGCAAAAAATCTTCCACCTTGTTTTTTGGCGTTCATTTTGCATCAACCGACGTAGAATCCTAATTATCTTTCCCAGTTAAGCTTAAGTGAATTATTCCAGCCGCCCACTGTGGCGCACAAACAAAACGGCACTGAGTTCGCAACCTCAGTCAAAAATACTAAAACATTAAAGAGCATTCCCGGCGTACGTATAATATCCGCTAAGTAGTAAATATATGCGGCGCATAAGCCCGCTATCTTGGCGGAGGTAACTGAGCTGCGCTTTAGCCGGCTCAACTTTTAATAACGCCCGCAAAATCATCTAATTAATCTGATTACGTACGGACCCGCACACTAACGCAACACTCGGCACTAATGCTTACTTCTGAGCATTAAACAAACTTATTTGTCCCATGTAGTGCCACTCGGATTAGTCAGGCGAGCCCTGGCCTCTCTGTCTCGTAGATTAGCACCGGCTTTCTGAGCTTCCACACAAATACTACTGCCCATCACTCGCCTTTCAAATTACACTATCTTATTTATAAAATATGTAGCAAAACCTCCTCTTTGCGGTCCTCATTTTGTTGTAGTGCCAAGGATGACTCAACTGTAATGTTAAAAAGTATTTTCCGTGATATTAGAATGAATAAATAAAAAAAAATGAAGCAATACGAACACATGATAATACCATAAAATTTAAAGCAGAGGAATCCGGTTAAAGCGGTTCTTTGAGATTGAAATTGTTTTTACCTAGGCATTCCAAATATTCTCCCAAAAGATACATCCTTTTGGATAAAGTTGGGATACAGTCTTGCCCATACCCATTTTCCGGTTCAGTGCTTACCTCTTTACGACTTACTGCTGATAGAGATTTCCCTATTTTATTGTTACATGGAAATACAACGTATAAGTTATACACAGAAAATAGTAGGTAGATTTAGTTATTTTGGTATCCTTTCAAGTCAAGCCAAGTAAATAAGTAATTAGTGAAAGTGATGGTAAAATTGCTATCACATTTTCCGAAAGGTTGGCTAAAGAAAGTACACAAGACTTCCGGCTCCTTTCAAGCTTAAGATTAAATACAAAAATGCGGTAATTATCCGAAGCAGGATGTCAGTAAAGATGTAAGAGGAGAATATCAGATTTCAGGCAGGCTGTATGTTTGTGTGCGCCCCCTATAAGTGTAATTACGTGGGCTCGAGACCGCTCCTCCAGCGGCTTCACGCACACGATGAATGAGATCTGCTACTAATAGAGATCTTATCTTTACTCCGAGATGGAGTAAGGTGGCCGTCCTTAACAGTATAAACTTTGTTATGTATAATACAGGGACTTATCTTAGCCAAATAGGACAGCCGAGTCCAGGTCATAAATAAAGCCGGGCTTTGATTTCTGAAGGTGACCCTCGCTTTGTGCCTTCTTCGGGGTCGAGGTTCGTGAGATCCCTTTTAATAGTTTCCAAGGAAATCTTACTTAATTCGCATAATGATCACGTAATCCTTCGATAAATTATGTACCGAAGTTCACATCGTGGAGTCTGCTATCGGCGGTTTCTTGGCGACTTTGCGTTTTGTACGTATATTCGTATTAATTTCTCAGCAATTACCCGCTAATCCGTTTTCTTCACAAATTAAATATTTAAGTCAGCAATTTGTGGCGCTTCCGCTTTACACAGCGCTGTACAAAGAAGAGAGGACTATTTGGTGAAAGTAATTTTCAAAATTATATTGTTACTTCGCCTTTAGATCTTGTAATAATTATCTCTGGTCTGCTTTAACAAGCGTTTAATTTGAGTGGGAAATTAAGACTCGCTTTACGTTAAATTGTTTTTGATGAGGAGTCAAACGCTACACGACAAATTATAATTCTGTCATAACGATCTCGGAACACACATATTTGAATAACTTGCTTGAAATTATACTTGTAATGGAGTAGAATTAAAATTTTGAACACTTTCGATATGGGGATAGGAGTCCTCTATCAAATACGTAGTATTTTACCCTCTTGAACAATGCGATATGAAAATCGTTCGGAACTCCATTCAACTTAGCCTTTCAAAAAAGAGCTCAGTGATTTCGATAAAAGGCAAAGCCTATTGGCAGAACGAATCGAGGGGCAGAATACAGAAGGAGGTTTGGTGCGAGCGCCGGGCGTCGGGCGTCGCGCGTCGCGCGTCGAGCGGCGAGAGCAGATAGGCAGCTCGAGCGACACGAATGCGACATTTCAATTTGAGTATATATTATTCATGGTAATGCGTTAAAAGCGCTAGCATACAAGTCGCTCAGTGCGGCGGAGGCTGGCGCGCGCGGCGAGTAATCGGCCCGCACGTGCGCTGCCAGATACATTATATGTATTTCAATGTTGTGCTTTAAAATTGTCGTTTCGCGCCATTTGCAGTTGCCACGCCGGCCCGATGTGCTTCGCTTATAAAGTAACTCCGCGAAATGTGGCACTCGTTTTTATTTATCGGCGCTCTACGAAATCGCTTTTTACCTATCACTGAACAAAAGTTTTTGTTGTATAAAATCTGGTATAGCACCGGAAAGTACAAAAATGTATGGAAATGGTATTTCGCTACGTGATATGTTTCTGATTAATGAAATAGCCTGAGGGTTGGTTGCGTATTGAGCAGATACAAACAAGATATATTGAATACTGTACATAAATCTCGTGCGGTGCTATAGAGTGGAGTGAATCCGTTGCTACCGCAACATTACCGGCGTAAATGTTCAAATAATTCCTATGCACGCATACCGAAGCGGATTCCAAAAGTGAAATCTATGCGGCCGTCTAGCTTAGAGAGTAATTCAATTGTTGTCGAAAGCTTGCTCACTTAATTCATATGCTGCTGAGCTTTTAATACTGAATTGTTGTGACATTCAAAATATTCATTTGATTAGATTCTGCCAACTATTGCAAAATGTTTGCCATTCTTTCGTTACATATAATATAAGGGGTTAAGAACAAATAAAGCTGTGTTTCACGTGCAGATATTTATTACACCTATCCTTTCTCAGATATTATAAATGTGTTGAGGTATTTCGCAAAGAACATTTAAATTTATTTATGGGTTACCTCGATAATGCCTTCGAGATAGTTTCTACGGGAGCAATTTAAAAGGGGAGACCCGAAAAATTAATCAATGGACGGTGGGTATTCCACAAATGCGGCGAGAGGGTATAAAGATAATATTATATTGGTGGGAGTACGCTAGTGTGTTTAAGACGGGGTTGTGTGCGTGAGTAGCAGAGAGGTCGAACTGTGGTCAACATCTATTATTCATCGTTGAAGACACGGGAACGAAATTTGTGTAAGTGCGTTGTGTTCCAGCCAATCTCACGATCTTTATTTCGTTCCCAATAAATGGGATTAGGATGTTCGCAAACCTGGCAGCGTGCTTACCTACATTTATTTTGTTTATGCATGTCAACGGGTCGGGCGTGATTATTTTAATGGATTTATTTATCTAGGCGTCATATTTTTCGATTTTCATTCCTGTATCTATGTAGTGGCTTTTGTCATTGACAATAGACAAGGGCCGATGTTTTATAAAAAAAATCTCATAGTCATTGAATAATTTCTTTATGATCAAGGTGTTACTGCGATTATTAAGCGATCTTCATACCAAAAAAAAGCTAGATTTCTCTGAAATTTCACCTTCAATTTTTTTTCTAAATAAAGGTTAAACTATCTGCATCATTTGTTTTTTAAAATTGCATTCTTTACGCTTTTTCCACATAATGTGACAAGCTAGATATCCAAACATATGGTAATTAGACACCCTGTCAAAACACTCATCAATAAAACCGTTAGATTTTAACTTCGGAGATAATACCCACGTTCGGAGCATGGCGGCGTTTGTTTGCGGTGTTGGCAGACGCGTGCGTACGCATGCAGCGTGCTGCGGCGTGTCTGATAGATGGCCGCCGATATATCAGCCGCTACATACCCCCCGGTTCTCGCCCCCTCCGCCCCGCGGCCACCCCTCGCCTCATCTAACGAATATTAATCAAGTCTATACCCAGCCTTATATCGCACACAACGGACCTCTTCATTTTCTTCAAGTACACGGCATATATTACGTTATTATTTCCCTTTCCCAAGACGTGTGTAATTTTTCCACTCCTCTTTATGCCAGACGAAAACAATCCTTCTAAAGTAACAACCCTCTGATTTTATTTACGGCAGTGTTTCGACCTCGCTCGTGATAAAACCTGTACTTAACCTGCCCATCGAACTTCATAATTTATATGAGGGCAGTTAAGCAGTTAAAAGCCTGGAAACCTTTCCTCAAAGTCCCTTAAAAAATTGAGGAAATTCCGCGGGGACTCACCTGTGACCCTCTTCGGTGCCATCGTTTTATCGGTACCCTGAGACATAAATTACAAGTAAAAGTAATCGTTGAAACTTTCCTGTAGCAGACCGGAGGGCCAGAAGCTTGGAATTTGTGCAGAATTACCTGCCACTGGTTTTAAGACTTGTAATTTATCAGTGAAGGCCGGGGCGCTTCGATCGGCCTTAGGTCGGCGACCACCCACCCGGAAAATGGCCCGTATCGTTATTCGAAGGATCTCCCGGAAAATATTAGTTTCGACTTTACCATTACTACTTGTTACAAAAGCAATAAGCATTTCGATGCCTACTTAGCACATTACAAATCCGAAAATGGAAGAAAAAAGCTTCCTGAATAAAGACATTAGTTAAAGTACGGTTGGTGGTTTCTGCGTACGGTATCTGAGAAAAAGGCGGGTTTTGATTGACGCTGGTAATCGGCTTAATGTAACCTCGAGGCAAGTTTTGCGCGGCGCACAAACGACTGGTTAAATTCGGAGGTCGGCGCAAAGCGACGCAATCTCTCACACGTCACAACGAAGGAGCTTTTCATATAATTCATTTCCCTATTCATATTTGTCTTAGGAGCTGACTGGAGCACGTACTAAAAGAAACCCTAAAAAGAGGTTACGGAACAAATTGATACTGTTTTGCTTTCGGGGTAATTGAAAGCATTTTGCGAAAATACGCCGTCTACGTTTATGTATTCTATTCACAACTCCAGAAAAAATTCGCAAAGTTGAATAATTATTCAAAGAATAAAAGGTCTCTCATGAAACCGTTTGATTGGAAAAGGAAAAGGTAGGCATCGTGAATGTCGCGTGCCTCGATCATTGACCTCTAGATATCCTCTCCCCAAATTCCGCATATCCAATAGGAAAACTTGTCTGCCTTATGGTTTATACTCGTCGTTCAAGTTTACGTGACTGGAAATAGTAAAATCGGATGATGATGTTGATAATGTAGGTCGTAATGGGCCATTGCCAATAAAACCTTATAGGTAAGCGATGGATTAAAAGGAACTGGGTCAGGGCAAGGCCCATGCCTTATAAAAATAACGCGCTTTGGAAGGTGCTCCCGTCTACTAAACGTCGGAAGTGCCAATCGCGTTATCTATCCGCGCTGCCTACCTGCTGTGCAAACAATACGCAAACTAAACTCGCTTAGTAACCGAATACGTTTAGTTAGTGGACTACGCTCACCTTGAAACAACTCCCAACAAAGTTTCCTTCTAGATTAGCAGTTCCACGTAAATATGTAAGTACATCAGAGACAAAAGTTCATAGTTACAACGATGATAAAAGTATATTTACAGGTAAAATGGTATCGGGCAAATGGAACGGCCAATCACACTAAGTTTCTTTCAGCTAGTACTTTAGCCTAAAAGGAAAGTTACATGCACTCAATAGGAGACCGCTTAAAAAGTTTCCTCCGAAAACGTCAATGGAAAAAGCAGGGCCGTAACTTCGCAATATCGCCCACTTGTCCCGGCCGAATGAATAATTATTGAATTTAAATTCTTATTTTGAGTCTTATTACGAAGTTTGAAAAGGGTCATGCTTTTTGTATAATTAAAGAGCTTTCCATTTCGTAACGCTAAACTTGAGATCAGTTAAGAAATTAATTGAAAGATTTTAAATCGATTTACCTATTGGTTCGTAGCACTAGTGCTACGCGGGGTTGCTACGCGGCGTAGCAAATCGTTGTAGCGGATTTTTGTTAGAATAAAGGATAGTCGTAGAGCGTAGGCTGCAGTGATAGTAAATATGGGTATATGTAATAGGCAAGTAGGCGAAGCCGGCGGAGTGTGGGGCGTCGTGGAACGGACGCGGTCGTGTTTCGTGCGCGGGTCATTTGCGCCCGTCGTTACCAGCAGCAGGCGTCCCCCCACGCACAACGATCTCTTCATTTTCACACGGATTTTTACACTCATAGTAAACGTTAAAACTCATTTCTGTGCTCCATTTTTTCCACGCTTCCACGATGTACTGTATTACACCGTTTATTGCTACGACCGAACAGATATTAAACGTTAAATATTTACAACGGGTTTTCTATTCCATCTATAGTTACATACTAGTTTCGATCCTCAGACAGATACGACCCTAAGTCAATATCGTAAGTTCCGGCCGCAAACTTAGCGACCGCAGTGGCCGGCCGAAAGTTTCATGTGGCTGATAATTTACATAATAGAAGACTAGGTCTATCCACTATCGGGGTCATCCAAACTTCTGTGGATTAGAGCTTTCACGGGCAAGGCTTATCGGATTTTGAACGAATTTCGGGTAGCTTGCGATAGCGACGTCATTATCGATATCCGATTTATATGCAGATTGGAAGTGAAGTGGCTGTGGCGTGGCGTGGGCGCGCCCGTGACGTCACACGCCGGCTACACATAAATAATCCCACTCGCCGACCGCCGTCTTCAACTTTGTCTTATTTGAAGATTATACAATTAATCTCTTCCCTTTACATTCCCGTCGGAACTGAGATCCTTGTACAACTTTTGCGCACTCGACCCGACGAAGACAGAACCTCCATTGTGAGGATTTAACAATTTCACCCGCCTCGTTGCATTTCACAGAGTAATAATAAAACATCACAATGGATGTCAACTCTATTCAAGATGAGTATCCAAGACGGAGAGCGTTAGTGGCATAATTCAACAAATCAGATATGATGAAAGAATTATTTTCTTTGGGAAGGGCTGTTTCGGATCCGTAACAATATTATTATATCTTTATTCAATACGTAAAGACGGTAATAGGGTAAATTCTGTTGTTGTATTTATACCGCTGAAGCCAACAATGTAATATTAGAAATACAACTCGCGTGTCACTTAAAATCACAGTGGATAAAAATTTATGAGAGGAGATATTTTCTCGTAATACACATTTTTATACGAGTATTGAAAGTTTGTAGTTGGCGCACATTACGTGGGTTGGCAAGCTTGGGTACAGATTGCGTTCATCCCCACCCTGACGACTCTCGTAAACAATAAGTAATTTCGAAAATGGAGGCGAACGTATGAAAGCGTGGCTTTTCCCATAGGTAATGACTGGCAACAATCTACATGAGGCTAACGAGTCAAACTTCAGTGGCGTCATTATGCTGGTAGCGATCGCTTGCGCGCCGTCGAACGCTCGCTCGATCGCCATTTTTCATTTGGTCGTATAATCTAGACCGTATTTATACTATCCAATACCGACCGACAC
Organism: Standfussiana lucernea; assembly: GCA_964057025.1. Taxonomy (NCBI): domain Eukaryota; kingdom Metazoa; phylum Arthropoda; class Insecta; order Lepidoptera; family Noctuidae; genus Standfussiana; species Standfussiana lucernea. Next base: position 6,596,498 of record OZ059791.1, on the reverse strand, counting down.
AGTAAATCAATTAAGTGAACCTGCACAAGTTTCGGTCGCAATTAAGCTGTTTATATTAGGTATTAGCTACACTTTATCAACGTAACGGCATGTGCACGTGAATAATTAAAGTAACACACAGTTTCAATCACGAAGCAAGAATATTTACGGTTTCTGCCGGCAGCACGCTCGCCTCCGTTCAAACCTGACGGTTATGCCAATTAGATCTCTATTTGTGTTACATTCGATCGTTCAATAATAACTTTTTGCTTGTGTGCATTGAAAAATGATAGGCTATTAGATAAAACCACTTTGGGGCCTATCGCGATGGATGAGTCGAAACCGTTTCAAATTTTTGAGTGCCCATCTATTACTCATCTGTCGTTTAGAAAATGTTTAACGTCAAATTCATGTTGTTGTTGTTCAACAATTCATGTTTCCGTAAATTTCCAGCGAAGTTTAGCAAAAAAAAAGGCAACTTGAAAGCCAACACATCATTCATCTTTCAACCAAGCTGTCTATTATGAGTTGCAGTTTTTAAAAAGTTGGTAATTAACACCGGCCCGCAGTCCAGGCCAGGTCCCAACTTCTGAAGTGTTCACAAAGTTTGGAAAATACCCCAATAATTAAAAGCTGGGGGCTTGGATCATGACTTTTTGTTCAGTTTGCATGATTGGACGAGTCACGTAATTAAAAAAGGAGCGAGTACTTGTACTAAGTGACGTTTCACCATCACAATGTTATTCGACATGGAAATAACAGAGTGAAGTACAAGTAAATAAAGACAACATGTCTTTATTTACTTGTACTTATTCCAATAATAAAGAAAGCCAATGTTATTATGGCATAGGGAAGTTCTTTATACAAAGCTCAACGTGCCTTTGATGTTGGAGACATCTATTCACTCAAGTCTGCAGATAACAATAGATCTGTCTTTTGAAGTGTTTCAACGGTTTCGGGCACACGGATTTCCAATCATCTACTGCGGTCTTCATAATTGTTAAATAAGGAAAAGTCTTGAAATTGTACCCAATTGAATTTTCACAATTAAATTAATATAACACTTAAAATTGGAAATGACTACAAAAATTACAAAACGAAATCATTTTCATAAGGCGCAGAGATTCAATCTAGAAACCTAGTTTTTGTTACATTTAAATTCATTTCTATAACAAACTCTCCTCAGAACAATATTTGCCTAAAACTAAAATTCAATAAACGTCACTGTTATGGTGGTTGTTTTCCACGGGATTTCCTGTTTGTCTCACACTCAAGCAGGTTAATAAGTAATGAAGCAGATTCGGCCGACTTTTGTTTGTTAAAGTGATTATTCAAATACGAAAAACGATTTCGGGTTTTCCTAAACTTCCCTCATATTTTATTCACCGATTTTTTTACGGATCGTGGAATACGTAATTTTTTTTCTAAGTTTGACGTTCGGAGTTTTTATGAGCTAGACCGTAGTTTAGCAAATTGAAAGCAAGAGAGAAACCAGAAGATGAAAATTGTTGAGAACGACGGTGTTGCGGTTGTCGTTGAAAATGCGATTTTATTTCTTAACTCAAACGGATGAATTTCAGTCGACACTGAGGCTATCACGCGGACATTATTTATATTGAATGGGCTATCCGTACATAACAAAAATATAGTAAGTACAGAGAGTAACCTTCTTTGGCACGTAATAAAAATAAATAGAGTAGATTTGGTTTGTCGCTGCGACATTTGTTTTTTGGGGTTCCGATGCTTTTTCATGAACGGATTTTGTAAAATTATAGGTATTTTCTCTTTATGTGATTAAGAAAATTACAAAAAGATTAGAATTTATTTATTTGGAAATAATAAAAAGGCTTCTGAAAGGTGGAAGTCTATATCTACAAACTTATTGTAACTTAGTAACTCTATTAGAAAACTTAAGAGTTTATTTTCGATTTAAATCCCAAATACTCGTAGTAGCAAAACATTGTAGCCTGACAAACCAATAACCATTCGTAAAACTACACAAAGTTAGTTTCTTCAGCAACGAAACCCGTATCTGTTTTCAGCTCTGTCGAAAGACTTCTAATATTTAATTACTGTTGTCTGATAAAGTATACTTAAGGGTATGTTAATAAGGAAACGGCGAGTTCTCCGAGAAAACTTCCCTAAGAAAACTAATCCCATCCCGAGATTATTTCCAGTGGTTCCCAATCAATTCGCCTATAAAAGCACAAGGATAAAACGTCGGTATCCTCGGGGAGTTTCCTCCGCTGAGAATCATTACGAAAATACGACAAAATTGTAGACTATCTGTAGTCGGGAAGGGGTGTTATTTATGGAGGCCAGAGGCCGGGGTGTATCTGAGTGGCTCTATTAGCTCTACTAATATTTTCTTCTTCAAGTTAATTGTTATGTCGCCTTTAAGAGCAGGTGGCTTGTCCCATTACGAGCCGCGGGCAACTTAATGCCGAGACACGAAACTTGAGCGCCACTGAACTCCGTACCCGCGGAAATATTTAAACAAATTAAAACTTTTTCTTTATGCCATTTCCCGAAGAGTATTCTTATTGCGATTCGTTTTTTATTAAGTTTGCGGCCAGTTCGTTCTTTTTTTTGCAACTAAATTATGAAGAGTGTCCGGTAAATAAGGTTGTGTGAGTTCGAAAATAAGAGTTCGTTAAATTGTACGTGTAATCTAATTTAGCCTTTCGTTGTAAACTTACTGAAAACCTCAAAGACAAACGAAAAGTTATCGAACATTCAAAGTTCCAGCCAAAACTATAAACCAAAGAAAAAGGCGAAACTCAAGCCCAACAATAAATACGTGTCAAAGTTTGCCAATATAACCGAACTCCTTGTAAGGCTGCCTACAAACGGTCTGGCCAAACCGAGAGCATTGTTAGCTACACTGCCTTGATTGACGTGTGGTTGACCAACGCTGGACCATCCTCAAGTCCGGTCGAAGTAACAAGATGCATAGTTCCAGAATTCCTCGTAACAACTGACAGTTTGAATTCCAAATATTAGTTGGGGAATGAGTAATGGTATTTGTTCAGGATCTAATTTGCATGGCATCTAAAAACATATAACTTGTCCATGGTTACGGTTGAAATGTTTTTCGTGTATTCCTGTATTTAAAGGGCGTTGGAATTTGTAATCAGGTATGAATATGTCTATTAAAAAGAGAAACATTATAACAATTTTAGACTAAAATTAAATTGTTATGCGAAAAAAAGAATGACATATGTTGTGTAATTTAAAACATTCGTCCATAACAAAAAAAAAACCTTAAAAATCACAAACAACAACAATCTTTTTTTTCCAATTCCAATTTCCGCCATATTGAAAGCCTCGGGGTAAACGTTCGCTCGTATAAACACCGTGTGTTTAGAAATACGTCACTGTGACGTCACGAGACATGCTGACAAACAAACAAATCAGTAGCGATGCACGCGCGGGCAAACAGCGCGATTGTTCAGATATTAGTTCATCGCGTAATGTTGGCTGCGCTATCGCGATATCGTGCGTTTGATGGATCGCGATGAACGCTAAATGTAATGCCAGTGCTGTTTCAGTGTGCATTGTGTGTAATGACGTTCCTCGGTATGTTTCTAATGATGCGTTCTGATTTATATGCTCTCGCGAATTCAACAATATTCAAACGTTGAGGGTTTGTAGGCAGCCTATAGCCAACCTTCTAAATATTTGACACAAACAGACTGCGAAAAATAGACTTAAAAATAATATTGTGAAAAACTGAAATTCGAGCCTAATTAATTCCCAAACTTAGTTTACCTAACTGGTCTCAGTCGTATTATAATTAATTACCGAGATATTTTAAAATAATTGAAAGTTTTGAATGATGCAATTAATTTGAATTGTTTTAGTTTATTTCGCAAATTAAAATTGCGAAACTTGATGTAGATTGAAGGTTAATTAAGAAGAGACTATTTACTAATAAAGATAAATTTCGACTGTTTATCGATGCTTTCGAATTTAAATCAAATCAAAGCCTTACTAATCAACTTTTCGCAATCAGACTATTAACAAATCGATCATTAGTGTAAATTAATATATCGTTAAGAATCTCCAATAATTTTAATCAACTAACAACTATCCTCCTTTATTGCCACATCATATAATTCCGCCCCTAAATCTTAACAACAAAAGTAAAAAATAGAGGTGTACACATTGCGAATTACCTCGACAGGTATCCTCAGGGACCCACACGTCACTCCCTTAAATGAAATACTTAATAATAGACGACGCTTAACACAAACGTACGAACATTACAGAAAATTGTCCCTTTTGTAACAACCGCTACATTCATACCTAATTTAAGTAACAGCCACATATAGTTTTCAAGATATTATCGAAGTAAATTACGTTGTTTGGACATGTCATTTATTGGTAATGTTTTGATTAAATAAAACTGTCATGTTTGCTTCAGTAAAAGTTATGTTTATTTAATCGATTAACGAAAAAGCGAATGCCTACCTCCATTCATTTTCTGGCATGACCTTTTCTAAATCAGCTTAGTGCATTAGAGGTCCGCAGTTCCCACAGGCGAGTCAGTCACTAAACTGTGGCATTTTCCTTGACCAAAAAGGGTCTCGACTAAACCCGATACTCCATCCGAGCATTCAGTAAATCCTGTATTTTATTCCCGCCATGTACGCTCAACTATAAAAATTCCGGCCGTCGGCGAACATTGTCTCCAATTTCGCTCACTTACCCTTGCTTGTGAAAAATATTCGGTCAAGAATGGAATTAGCAAAGTTGGTGGGATACAAGTGTGGGCCACACATCGGCCGAATATTAAAAGGCGAATTAGAGTGGTCACGCTTCTGTGCGTTCATAAATGTTCTTATTTGGTCACAAGTTGTTAGACTATTTGTTACGTGACGGTGGCCTGGCTGTAAAATTGGCTTCTTTACAGCCATGTTTATATTTTGTGAAATGTTAGTGGGACTCATATTATTAGTAGTGTCACTCCTACCTACTCTTCTATTCGGACTGATATAAACTTGCTGATTTGCAAAAGAAATGTTACAATGAAATCAGATATAAATCTGTGGGCATCACACGCGGTTACGCCTACGAACAAACGTTCAAAACGAATTAAAACTGAAATCAGTCGAAATGAAATCGATCAGTAATCAGATACAAACATTAACTCAAAAGACACCTCCGAGGTTCACATTGATCACGGCCAAAGTTCGGTTTCACCGTAACGTCGCCCAAGGGAACGACCCCGAACAGCAATACCCGTCCTTGTCGCACGCACTTCATCACAAATGCGAAAGAAGGTAATGACGCGATGTAGCCCTCACAAATTGACCGTAACAATACCGCATTAGGTCACAATCTATGTCGCAGGAATACAGCATAATCTATTTTTTTCCCAACAAATCTCTATTGATTCGGTCAAACCACGGACGATCGTATTATGACGAAATGTGTTACGATTGGTCTACTTTTGCGTCTCCTGACTGAAGTAATAAATTTCATCATTTATGTAAGTTAATAGATATTTATTGCTTTGCTATTTCGGAATATTGTCAGGCTTTTTTACCTAATTCCTTTTTCATTCGTGGTTTTTATTTATAGGCAAAGAATTTATTTAGTTCGAATACGGTAGCAAGAAATTATATTTTCTTGCACCATTCATTGGCTTCACTGTGAAATCAATGTAAAGGAAGTTAATGACCCAAGTAGGTTATTCTAAATATATTTCTGTACCAGGAAAGCATAATGTAGCAGCTGGCTATTTTCCCATGCAAGTTGTAAGAGTCAACTGTGGAAAATGAGTATGTTGAACGTACCGACAGGCGATGGTACACGCACCATGATATTTATGTTGGTATGTGCTATTCAAAACAGCAATCTGTAATATTTTTAGCTATGAATAACTGAAACAGATCTAAAGCACTTCGTTCTAGGTACTCAATCTTATTGAACACTACATTCACAGGTTCAGTAAGGCTCCATTCATGTCGATATCATGGCGATATCGAAACATTTCCGCTTCGATAAAATGTTCGAAAGGTGTAACAATGAGCGCTTTGTTTCTTATTAAGGAATAGTTTTGCACTTTTGATACTACCCTGGTACCAGCACAGTTTATAAAAGCTCTGAAAAATGTTATCGAGCGAGACGGTATTGAAGACAGCGCTATCGGCCATGTAGTTTGAATTAACACGTACCTTTGTTTTCAAAGGTTCTATATCCTTGAGTAAATTCCACCCAAAGCCTCCAGCCCTACAGAGTATCAACCTACGCCGTTCTCAACCACTTTTAACACGTGAACAAATAGGATCACTCCTAACGAAAATGATAAAGTTTGAGAAAAAAATAAACGAGATCCTTTACCTTCTCTTCAGACGGTATTAATGTCAAAGATAAATCAGCGTCCGTGTATGTCCGTAAATTAGGTGTTATTTTTTTATTCACCACAGAAGAGGGTTGCTCAGGCCGCTCGGCCAACAAAAGCGTGGCAATTCCCGCTCAAACAAATCACCACTAAACAAACGTTTCTACAGGTAGGAATAATTCAGCGAAAGGTCACCTGTTACGGGTATTCGACATCGATCATCGGGAGTGCGTCGTGTCGACCTACCCGCGTAATGTCGCCCTGGGGACGGCCAACGCCGGCGACGCCGCCGTCGAGACAAAACCCACGGGCCCGGCCTGTCAAACCGAACTTGCCCGCTTTTGTATACACGCACATTTTTCAACGTGGGTCATTTGATACGGCCACCGTGTACCCTTTGCTGTACCGCTAAACATGACATATCTGATACGCATCTGAAAAGTTAATAAGGAAGGAATTTATAATTAAGTCGTACGTACAATTACGTATGTGGAGGCGTCACGCGTCGACGTCAACATGAATATTTACGATGCAATTTCGTTCCATTTCAGATTAATCACTGTTTTGTTGGCGGACGGGGAATTTTAAAAATGCTCCTTCGTGGCCAAATTTAGGTGCGAGCGAGTCGCGTTAGGCGGCGGTGACAGCGCATCTCCGCTAGCGTGTATTGTTCGTGTCCTAACCGCCGACTTTCCATTTATTTCTCTATGAATACGTTATTACCTGCTCGCCCCCGCTTATCAAAGTTTATTTGCAGCGTGTGGTTTACTCTGTACCGGTGCTTATTCGTTATTACAACGGCGGAGTGTTTTATTGCCGGGGCGGGGCTCAAATCGCGCACGACGCCCTTGTTTTTCGCTATTTTTCCTCGCGATTTTTTGAGAAATTGAAGTTAATATTATGTCTTTTTGTTGCAGATCGAGGACGCCATGCTAATGTTCGACAAACAAACCAATAGGCACAGAGGTAAGTTGTCATTACTTTAGTAAACGGATAATACAACAACGGAGCCTGGACCCTCATAAATCAGAACCCGAATACTGCCGAAGTACCTAATACTATATACAATTATTTATGTCTTGTACATTAATAAAACTATGCCAATAATGGCTTTGTATAGGTATCCTTCTGAGGAGCTAAGTGATTAGGGACTTAGGAATAATAACCCAAATATCACAACCCAAAGAGTAGATTTAGTAAGCAATCCTCGCTTTTATACGATTATTAGATAGGTATTTTCGTCTGTCTGCGTTACCGAACAAAATAACAAAACAAAAGTCATTGCAAAGAAAAATATAGAACAATAAAACTGAACGGAATTCAAAACCGTAATAATATTACATTATTACTTCCCTAGCCGTAAGTTACGCGAGGCAAGCCACGCACGAGCGGTGTGTCACCATATTTTTCTTCACAAAAACAATGGAACTTCCAAAGGCTTGCATGTCACACACGGAAACATATCATTTTTGTTTGTCTCGCCTCATTTCTCTGGCCGTCTTCGCCACAAAGTCGTCACTGGTTAACTAGCAACGGATAAATATAGGCTTCGACCCTCAATGAAAACTGCCCAGTGTAAACAGACATGTCGCAATCTAAAGAGCCTCCTTTCTAATGGTAAGGAGCTAAGCTAACAGGAAAGGGAGGGAGTTCAGGTTATGTTGGCGGCGCCGCGGCTGAGGCGAAGCGGAGCGAAACGGAGGTGGCATCGTCACTAAACAGGCACACCGTTTTCGGTATTGTGCTCCCTCCCCATGTTACGACTATTCCCGGCTAATAAATAACAAATCGACGCCCGGATAAAATATACGGTTTCCTCGGCAGGAGATTTTGTATTATTGTGAGGGTAAAAGCGAAGTTACGCTCGAAATCTGCCTATTTCAATTTCGATGGTCGCGTTTTCACTTTTTTCGTAAATATAACACATCGTCATAAACAAGCCAATAAATTGTGTCCCAAAACACTAAAGTCCGGGGCCCACGTAATCAGTTTCTTTCATTATCCCCACAACGCGTAAGATTTTAATTAAAATCCACGAAAATCGCATCAAGGCGAGCCATCTTTTGTTGCCAACGAAGGTTCCCTTGTAGCAGTTACAGCAAATACAATGTTAAATTTGCTTTTGTAATCCCCATTACACAAAAACAGGTTGACCCAAATATTCAGGCTCGGTGAAATATCGTTGCGCCGTCATTTATGCAAGTTCGCAAAAACGAATCCTGTTTCATTCCTCGCCGAGGGAAAAACGGCCCTTTCTTGTCGTCGTAAGACATAAAATAATTTACCCATGTTTTCAAAAGTTCCAACTTTTGTGCCCTTTGCGTGTCATTTGGATGATATTTTGAGATCCCTCTGCTTGTAATTAGATAAACATTGAAATAAAACACGACAACGCGCTTGGAATACATTTGGATGTGGACGTTTAAACATTCATTTGTCGGGGCGTTTACCTGCTCACTCTGCTCAGACGATTCATTTATGTTATACGAGTCGTGTAATGTTGCTGCGTACCTAAATATGAATAGCGCATATAATAATACAATATAAATATTCCTTAGGCCTCCCCTAATACTACAGTCGGGTTATTATCCCCGGAACGTAATCAGTTGGGTCGGGTTATCCTGGCAAGAAATGTAAAAATATCCGCTGTTTATTTGTATCAAACTCGGGCAAGAGGCAACCCAAACGCGTATTCAAACTGAATATGAATGCAAACTGCCCCGGCGAACGGGTGGAATGGCGAAAATCAAATTAGGTATGGCGTGAATACTTCACGGCGACGGCGGGAAAAAAATTGAAATCAAATATTCATTGACTTTCAACCGGATAAGCCGGCCCGCAGCCATTTCAATACATTTTATTATCTATTTTCGTTGTGAGGTCCACGCCTCGGTGACGCGGACCCACACTCGCCCATAAATACCGACAAATCCTATATTTAATCATTTAAACGTATTACTTATTTCAATGACGCCCGATTATGACCGTTAGGTACGAATTTCCTAACAACGAACGAGAAGTTGATTTCTATTAGAAAGGTTTTATGCTACTTCAAAAGTTCAGGGGTTCTTTTAAGGTCAGAGCAAAATGGCATTCTATAAAATTGACCTGAAGATGGAATAAAAAAGGTCGAATTTTAGAGAATGAATTCTCTATAAATCTCTTTGATATTACAGTCCCGACTAAAGGTTCATGTCTGAAGCTATTTACTTTGAATGATATCTGTCCTATTTTTAAACAAAAGGAAAAAAATATGTCGGGAACATAATTTTTGATAATGTTTAATATTCTTTATCACATTATTTAGTTAATAAATCACGTGTTGAATGGAGACTTAATTTAAAGGGTGATTTTTATGTTAAGCTGTTGAATCTGTGAAAAATAAAAACCTTTTAGCCTTTTCAGTACATTAAATATGCGCGAATAATGCGTTTAATAGCACCCTTTACTTTTATTTACGACCTTTGCCGGTTGAAAAAATAATTAACGATGTCCCTTCGCAAAATATTTTCCATTGTCTCTGTCTAATAATTTAATTTTTTGGATATAACATACCAATGGGAATAAATCCTGTAAATAATATGAATATGCATACGGTAGCATCGGTAACGTGACACTGGCAGGCAAGATGTCTTGTCTCGTAATCAGCAAAGCGTTACGAAATATGTTCACGTTCGTTTGGCATTCAAAGTGTCAGCGGAGCTTGAAGTAAATGCCATTACACGAAGGTAAACGCGACATGTGAGAGACAAAGTTCATAAATATTAAACAAAAAAAAACTAGCGCAAGCAATCTCTGCGGAGCGGATTCCATTTGGTCGTGCGAACCACCTCACGCGCCTGAGGGACGCATTTCTACGAGTGCGTGCTAGCTAGCGTGAAAATTTCACCTCTCACTTTGCATAAGAGTAGTGCCATCTATAATTCATTCCTCACAGTTCGTGATATGTAAAGACGCCTATCGCGTGAATCATAAATGGCGATCGTTTTCTTCGAGTGCCATAAAATTTCTGAAGTCAAAAAAGGCACATCACTAGAGTATTTTTAAACTTTATGCCCTTCACGTATACAAACGTTTCCACGCCCTTCTCTTTTGTTTTCACAGCGCCGTGTTTACGATTTTCTTAGATACATTATTACTGTCGTAAATTTCCAACGTATGTGTAATAAAATCGTTAACTTATTTTACAATTCAAATGCAATCAATATTTACAGGTTGAAGAAATAATCGATTGGATATCACACAATGTTGGTAGATTTTCGGTTGATTTTTATATAATATGATCTGTATTCAATTCACTTCACGAAACACTTCAATTTCGCTATTTTTGTACATGTCGAGGCAATTCTAATACCAGCACAGCTTCTGAAGTAGAGCTCTCAGACTGTGTAAGACTGCAATCTTACTTAGCACCTCGGTACAATGGAATGTGATCTTTAGATGTATGGGTTCAGGGTTGTTTGTTGGTTTGTGTAAATGTGTTCGGTGTGTGCTAAGTGGGTGCACGTGGCTCGTCCCGGGAGAGAGACGGGAATACACAGGGTTTAGATGCATCTTGCGGCCAACCAACAGCTCCTGTTAATATTACGTGTATTACAATTAATTTAGTTTAAAACAATCTCGAGTTTGAGTGGTTCTTGTTCATTCTAACAACTTTGTGCTGTTCTTTATAATTAAACTTTAACGATTTATAGCTAAAGTTGATGTTTGTGGGCCTTAACATGTAACTGTAGACTAGTTTAACCAGATATAATGTTAGTTCGAGAGTACAACATAAGTTTAAGACTCAATGCATTCCATAACTTATTACTCTTCATAAACAAAGTTTCCGGAGCTTGTAGGCGATATCAAAGTTTAAGATTTAGCTTGCGACTCGTAATAACAACAACACAAAATTAAAATAAATGGTCGAAAATCAAATGAGTAATTAGGAAAACACCTATAACTGGTATACAACAACATCATCATCAATCTAGAATGACGATTATGTTAACATGACATTTAAGGCGTGAAAAAAATAAAAATAACATAATATAAAACATAACATCACGCCAGTAATCCCCGAAGGGTTCGGAAGAGGTGTACCTAATAGTTCACCCACATTTCACCAGTTATGTTTAAATCCCATGTAATAGGGGGCGAGCCTTTTGTCATCTACCCGGAAAAAAACGGCTCCGAGGCTGCCCCTGAGAAATTCCTGATGGAAAAACCCAATAACAATTTGCCCGACCGGGGAATCGAACGCAGAACCTCATTCACATTCACAGTCGCACTACACCAATGTGGCAGCAAAGAAAAATAAAAGACTTCGAATTTTTTACGTCAACATGCTAGGCAATATTGCAATTTAACACATTCATTCGAAAGCCTCATAACTAATAACCACTCAAGCTTTCAAAACGTTCAGTAGATTCTACATTAATGCATGACTCTAAAATAGGCTCACCAATTTAAACACTGCAAACTGAAACCTGAAAATTTAGTATTCACATCACATCTCTATGACACCGGGACCTAATTCTGTCATTTACGAACATTGGGTGAACGAAAATATTCTGCCTAGAACCTACCTCTGCAGGGATTACTACCGTAACAGTATATCGATATTTGCAACTATATCGAGTCCCAGTTTTGCACCTCCCTAGAGGTGCGGTTCCGAATGCATCTCGTGTGATGCATCGATATGAGAAAGTGGGATAGCAAACACTTGGGACATCCCTATAATCACCTGTTTACGGAACGGCACTTCTTTCTACTTTGCAAGTAAACAAATACAGTACTCCGCTTTTATTGAATGTTGAGCAGTGTGTGTAAACAGATACGGATTTTACTGAGATTTTATCACGCGTTAGTGATTGGGTTTTGTTTGTTTATTAGTTTGAGTAGGTGTGTGTCTGGTGTGGAATAGCTAGAAATACAAGCCTTTTGCACTAGAAAACAAAACAATGTAGCAATCAAATACAATGCAAAGGTCTGAAAATATTAACAACAAATGACGTAATATTGTCTTTGTCCAGATGTTAGATTGAAAAAATAAGAACAAAAAGCAATTAATTTACTTCATAAAATAATATAATTACTGCTGTATACGAAAACCAGATTATATCAGCAATCAATACACTTAAAATAAAGCCGTAAATACACGCACGATAATTCATTAACACAGTTAAACCTTTTAATTTAACACGTAATAAGCCCTCGCTCCTACAGTTTCTCATCATTAATTAACTCCGGTATTATCATGGCTTCCAAAAACTACCATTATTACATTAACCTCGTCAAGCAAAATATTGTAATTAAAGGCTGTTTTGCAATAAGTTCGTTAACACTTTTGGGGAGGAAATCTCAAAGGAATTAAGGAGTGTAAATAATAGAAAATTGTTTTAAATGCTACCGGAGATCAGGTTTATCGAATAGCGTTTGAGAATTTGTTTCTAGTTTAATAATCTGGGCTTCTTTTTCTCCGTGTCGCTGGCACAACAATTATAAACTGGGCTGAAAAGTATTGAAGATTTGTTAGTTCAGTGGTAGTCAGATGCTGCAAAACAGAAAATCTGTTTTTCAATTAAATTCAAAATAATTTATAATAATATATATATATTTTTTTTTGTTATTATAGGTCGAAAATCAAAACAATAGAAAATATAACATTAGTGTCATTTAAAGTGTGTTGCAGCTTTGTCGCCAAAAGGACGTATATAAATAGACATATATAACACATAAAGGAATTAAAGTTACTTAAAGAATAATCAAAACTAAATATTTACAATAAAAGGAGAAAGACGTCAAAACATGACACACTTTTCACAACCTTATTCTCAATCCACGTAATTCAAACAAACTAAATCACATTCCGGCAAAAGCTGAATGCGGCCAATAATTCCATTGGATTCAACAACAATGGCTCCTTAAGAACCGATAGCAATAAATCGAAACCACGAGCATTGATCGTCAATAGGGCATTAAAGAGCTGACACTTTTACAATATACATTAAGAGTGTGTTTTAGCAAATCACTTCCTACCCCGGCCAAGCCCCAAAAAGGATGGTTAAAAAAATAGTGAGTGCGGGAAATGACATAGTGGAAATCCATTGACGACCTCCTCGCTTCGCCTTAAGGTAAATAAAGTGCCCACAATTGAATAGTCATTCTTAGAACGATAGAAATTGTCCGCAGCATTTACACTGTCAGCTTTTCGAACAATAAGCGGAGCACTCGCTGAACAAATAAGTCAATGGTGTTGTAATTATTACTGGGTGTTAGTGTAGTGGCGTTTATCGGCGATTTTCATTGTTATTACTTACATGCTTCGGGCGTGCATGCGATAATAACTTGCCAGTACATTCACAGTAATTCTGATAGTAAAATGTACAATTAACAGAGGTTTAAAAAGCTGTTTTTTCATCATACATTGTGTTGTGTGTTTTCGTATTTACTTTTTATGTAGGACGTTCGTTTTTGAGAAAAAATAAATAATGGTAACTTTCTTATGTTTGATTAGTGATACTTACCTATGTACTAAAAATAAATGTACAAATAAACAAATGGGTAGGTATCAAATTTCCCATAAAAAAAAAACATTTTCTCCATTCTTTCCAACCAAAATTTCCCAAGTACAACAATATCAACACCTACATCAGCAACTCCAATAAATTTCTCACTTATACTCCCCGAAAACGTAATATATCAAGATACTTACCCAATTTTAATCCTCGTCAAGTGGTTAAATGTAATCCTGTTAATAGGCAATTTCAGCATACTACCTATCCGTGTCCGTAGTTTCTGACAGGATGCCATGCACTCACCCTGGGGACACCCTTTGGTAATTATTTTCTCTTAGTCCTACCACTAGTGAGGTGCCTCGATTCAAAATTGGATTTTATACCCGACTGTGACATGAAATATTGTCGGTGTGGTGTGTTGTGCGTAAATTGAACGGATATTAAGTCGATTTTGGATTAGTTTTGATGATTGGAGATGGTTTATTGGGTAACATGACTGATTTACACTTTGAAGTAACTTGAATTTTTATTCACCAAGCCACAAATATTTGATTTGAGGTATAACTTATTAAGATGAAAGACAATTGTATAATTATATACCAACAAAACGAACCTAAAACTAACAAAACATAATGCAATTAAAACATAGTTAAAGATTTTCAAGTGACGAATACCTAAATCTAAACTAGTTCCAAAATAAGATACGTCTCATTAAAGGCGTGTTATCCCGAAGCAGTACAAAGTAATTCTACCCAACTGCTTCCAAGTTACACTCTAAAACATAACTAGAGTCCTGCCACATTGTCACGAACGCTTAAGTGCAAGTTATTCGCCCTTGTTTGGTTATATTAAAGGATTCCTGGAATAATTATCACAAAGCGACTTACGCACCCATTTATTAACCATCTTAATTACTAAGGCCAAGTTAATTACACCGAGTAAAACTTAGCGCCTAAAGAGCGTTATCCCGTAATTTACTACAGGGTAGCTTTTGCGGAAATCTCTTCATGTCATTCCTCTGTGCGATATCGCCCAACTTGCTTCGGATAATATCAAATAGGTACGTTTAATGTCCTCAACTTTTGTGTAATAAAATTACGGAAAAATTCTTCGGCTGCTTTTAACATTTACTTTTATTTATGCCCCTAATAATTTACTGTCACCTAAATTAAAGCAATGCTTGTGATATAGGACAAGGGCACCTTTATTCTTTGGTGGATTTTCGAGTCTTCGGTAACGTATTACTGGGCTGGGAGATGAAGGACGAGGCTTTCTAAGATATTAAACACAATCTATCGCAGATTTATGAATCAGCAATAACGGAAATAATTTTTGAACGTTTTTGGTGTATTACAGTTATTTAAATTAACTGATAAGCCAACTATTCACGAGCCAAATGATTTGTATCTGCGCTGGTTGCCAGCGCAGTGGTTGGCAAATCAATTTACGTCATACTTTAAAAGCGGATACGAATATCTATCAGTACAAAACTGTATGCACCGCAATGAGCTTATATGCAGTGGTTTAAAATTCATTTGAAGTCATTTCCGCGATGGAATTTCATAGGCAACTGGTTTGCGTTGTGGATAGTACAGGTGTTCGAACAATGAGAACGCCGCTGAGCACAGAAGCCCATCTCATTACCCGACTGACCGCAGTTGAGTAATGATGAGTGAAAACATAGTCACGCTGCCAGCGCTCACCACCCGCGCTTTTTGTGGCTTCCACACAAACAAAATGCGAATTCATAATACATTATCCCATTGTTTATTCGAACGCGAAAAATTATACATGATTTATTGTTTCATGTTTCTGCTAGTAATCATTCGTCTACAAATGATAATGTGCCATTCAGACACATACACGATGAATTACAAAAACATTCCCCCGCGCCCCAAAATGAGCAATTATCCTGATAAGATCCTTTAGAAAATTTAACTTAGGGCTACTTACACACGCATTCTGTAACGATTATGTAAAATCAATGCGGGGTCATTTAGAAATAATTAACACAAAATGCGACCCAAATCCTTTGAGCAGTTACATAAAATAATAATACGATTGTGTCGTTCATGAAATTCCGTGAGTCGCTCGCGTACGCTATTTCAATCGGCTAGAATGTGGGGGGAGTGGTCGCGGTGTTACGCCTGGCGATCGCACAATTGCAATCAGCCTAATATGTTGAACAGTAGGTCCATCTCATTACCATGGGCGACCACAGGTGAATGATGGCGCGGCGCTAGTGCCCGGGGCCGTTTTGTTTGTGGTCGATTTAACGCCGACGACAAATTGCGTGTTTGCCATTTGGTCGAGAGATCATCCCCACTTCTGAACGAAATAAATCCACTGATTACTTTTGCGCAATTTGAAATATTAACGTGAATTGTTTCGCGCGCCGCCCGCTTGCCTGTTGTATTGTTTAATTCTGTACTGTGAGTGATAGCATCGCATTTACCTTTGTGTTGAGCTCCGTTCAAAGTTATCAGACAATTGTATCGCATTCTAATGCAACTGCGTTTATTAATGGTTTACCATAAAACAACAAAGTTTGTCAAATGTTTTATCAACACTTTGTTGAAGCGGTTTTGTTATGATGAAGGACGGGAACATTAGTGAACTTTATTTGGTTCAGAAATACTAAAATATTCTGTCTGCTCGTGAGGGCCAATGTAATTTTTCTTAGAAACATAAAACTACAGTGAGTAAAAAAATGGTGAATTGTTACGAACTACAAATGTGCTGGCTTATATAAACCCACGGTTAGGTAATGACTGTAACTGTATCCTTACTAAAATATTTACAGTAAAAGTTTACCAGCTAAGAAATTTTCCTCCATTTGGCCGTTTATTCTGAAATAGTGTAATAAAAGGCAGCTAAAATGTTCGTACCGTTATAAAAAGAAAGTACCCTAAAAAAGTTCATATTTATTTCCTTGTAGAAAACGAACTAACTCTTGTTTTCATCCTCTTAACAAGAAAGTAATCTGTCGACCTACGTCGCGATAACGGGATTTTTATGTAACAAACTCGAGTCGCGCCTACCCTCACCTAGCCCGGGGCTCTCTCCAAAAATCCCCGCATTGTCAGATTCTACTAAGGATTCGGAGTAATATACATTTTCCCGTGTTGGAATTACAGCTGTATTTTGCTCATGCTACATAAAATCGGCGTAAAGGCGACGCCCATGAAAAGGCCCGGGTGAAAACCTATAGCCTTTATTTAGTTGGCTCGAATGTAACAATCCACTGAAAGTTTTAGTGTCGGCAGTTCGGGCGCTGGTAGTTTCATAAGCGTGGCACAGTAAACTGTGGTACGTATATAACGCAATGCACCCGGGGCAAGACAAATTCGTCCGCCACTACCAGCCGCGATGCCGACGGATCTCGATACGTCGCGGACTCGCTCGTTACCTTTCACCACGATTTTCAAGCCACACGAAACATTTTCATAGAAACCGAGAAATGCCCCATAGCAATTTTGATATTCGTATCTGTATTTTTCCAGTAACATACATTTTAATTTCCATGAAATGTATTTTCTTTTTATTATAATTTTCCATGAAACTATAATCCGATTATTTTCATCAGTATTTTTTAGTAAATTCACCATAAGCTTGAGTACAAATGGGTTTACCAAATGCAGTGCATAAATGGTAAATCCTAGAGAATATACTTGAAATCACTACGTCTGTAACCGCAAGATTATTTAATTAATGGGCAGATGAGTACTTTTGTACTTTTTACTTTTTTAATACTGCTTTTAATAATATAATCCTACTCACACAATCCTAAAAGCATGAGTAATTATACACGCGGTGACACATCAAGCAATACATTTCCAGTATAACATAGCCTCGCTTTGTATATATTTCCCGTACAATGAGAGATCCGCATAAACTGGATTTGTATAGCTTCATTGGTTGTCGTGCGTAGGACTACGGCTTCGGTCAAACCGGGGATGGACAAGTTACGGACACCGGACTTGACAAATACTTCAGTACCTACATTACTTCTCAGAGTCCGGTGTCCGGAGACGAGTCCGTAATTTGTTCGTACCGATTCGACCAAACCTTAAATCTATTCCCAGCCAAAACTCCACCCCTTTTTTTAATTCTAACTGAAATACAACTTAACTTAACAAAACAAGTCGTAACTAAAACATTAAAGTGATATCTTACAACTAAACTCTACTAAAAACAACGTTAACTCTTCAGTACATGTACCCAACGCGTAATATTACTTAACCGCTCGAAAATTATATACAAGCGGCGCGTACGGCTTGTTACACGTATGCCACTAAATTTTAGTTAAAGTCGTTGGCGGCAACAGGTGTGCGGGATGAGCCAGTCGCCGACTCGTAATTATCATGGCTCTGGTATACGCTTCCGGTACATAACCATACTATACTTGTCTTGTACATAGGCAATCAAAAACTCGATTGGATATCCAAAAAATTGGTCGCATTGTGTAAAAGTCTACAATGCAACGCCAGCCGAATTCGATTTTTGATTTTTTGAATCGCGTATTTGTTTTGGCTACGATGTCAAAAACCGATAACTCGATAGACAATTGCGAATAGTTTTCAGAATTTATTTTCGTTAATAAATGTGGTGTCACACATTTATTAAAGAAAATAAATACATAGCTTTAGTTACTCTCATAATGTGTCCTAATTCTTGAAATGAATAGACCGTAAGAACACAATATTAAGTGATTGACTTGATAATATGAAAGCTCTCGGCAACCGAACAAAACTAAAAGCCCAATATTTCGAGAACATAAATTAGCTGCCAATAATACCTACCAATTATAATGATAAACGACAACAAACAGAAACGAGTACGTTTGTTTAATATTTTGAGGTTGTAGTTAATACGCAGCAAAAACATTGATTCAATAACCGCAGAATATTAATCTCTTTTAAACATACAGTTTATTAAAACAATTTTAATTAACTAGATTCCGTCGAACGCGACCGCCGATGAACCGCCCTTTAGGTGACCAATTTATATTTGTTTTAAGTTTATTTTGCTGACAGATGTTCGGGGCACACGTTGGGCATGGTCGGCACGGCGCGGCGGCGCAATGTACCAACAACAGCGCATCACATTTTGTTCACTTGTCAATTAAATGTCACACGCGATTCGGCGCGAATTTACTCACTGGCTTGCGAATATCAATCGCTCAAATGGAAATTTGCATAAAAAACAGATAGGTACACACAGCTTTACATCGAGTGCGTATCAGTTAGTTTGTGGAAATGAGGTCCGTTCTATCAAAATTGATTCCGAACATGTTGAAGTTTTAAAATAGCCAATAAACTATTTGAATAGGAATATTTTAATGGAACTACCGGCTGGTATTGATAATTTAAATATTTATCCGAACTGTCCGGCGTATAAATTGGGTTTCCATTAAAATATTTTGATTGTGCTTTTGTAGCAGTAAAGTACGCTTCTCAGCAATTTTCGTGCTGACGATAAAGAACTTTTCAATAATGCAATCCAAATTCAGAACTGGCAATACGGAATCGGCCATTTTGAAAAATAAATGTTTGAATGACGCATTTAAGGGAAGAGGCTCGTAATTCTCGTCATAATATTTACACGTTTTATTGCAAGACGGTGTATTTTGGAAGTTTTGATGGAGCCTTAAGGGGCGAGGCCCATAAATCCGAGGCAGAGTGAAGCACGCAACGAATGTGTGCGGCGAACAGATTTATACGTTTGTCTTGCTTCGCGGTGCATGTCCACAGACAGAACAAAAATATTACTGCCTACCAGAAATGTGCCTACGTACACTGCCATGCAAAAAAAAGCTTGCTGCAATTGTTGTGTTGGACATGTTCACTGAAATTACACTTCCTTTGTTTAAAATGTCATGAGATTATGCTCTCTCGACTGATAGAATTGTAGCATACATTTCTGATAATTTCTGGGAGATTTTTACTTGTTTTAACAACAAATCAATATTTACGACCGTTAACAGTAAAGCTGTTGAATGGTATGGATTTTCCGATGAAGGACGATTACTTGAAATTTTCAGTTAAAACGACTGAAGAACTTTACTGATTGAAAATTATTGGTTTTCCACTCACACAGATTTTGTTCATTAAAACTCGTTTTCAAACTTCTATTGTTTGTTTGTATCAGTCTTATTAGCATCATTACACTAAGCTTGAACAATAAAAACGTAACCAACCCACAATCACACATTCAACATCTAACTTCTAATTAACAGTGATTCCAAAAGCCCAAACATTTAGATTTTATTTACTGTGAAAAGGGTCCTAAATGTATTTTTAAATCACAATATTGGATAGATTCTGATGTGCCAATCGAGAATTAATTAAAACTTTGCTGGCCAAAGCGAGCAGCGAGCTGCCCAAGGGACGAAACGGGCATCAAATCGAATAGAAGGTTATAATTGAGTGCCGCTAAACGAACAACAACCGACTCAATCCTTATAAATCAATCAAATTTAGTCTCTATAAGTGGAGTGTTAGAATTGAGAATCGTACGTGACATACGTTCGTTTGAGTCCTATTTTCGCTTGGACAGGAGTATGTCGGTGTCGCGGCGAGTTCAACACTCAGTAGGTGTTCCACAAAAGTAATTTGCAAGGCTCGTGGCCGATCATTTAGATCTTCGCACATTTACATAGTTAATTAACGTTTTCCCATATTATTATCCCGCCTATTATTAGTATCACCGGCTTATATGCAAAACACTGGGATCGTAATTTGAGCCTACATATAGTTAGGTCCACGATTATAATGTTTGACATGCTATTTGGGTGTTTGATGAACTATTTTGCATAAAGTTTAGTCAAAATAATGTTGAATTTGAATCAGGACTGAAAAATAAACTAGTTTTATTAGAAGCGAATAACTAATACCGCGGTACGACATCATTGATTTTTTTAAGCAAGAATAGCTTTAAAACTGTCTGTCTGTTAAAGGGATGATGCTAACCAAAATGGCGGCACGTATTGAAAACCAGATCAGCAGTAACATGTTAAATAAAATTGTCACCACAATGAGAATCACATCGTATGTCCGCGATAATTATTTCGTTAATTAGACTCGTCGTTTCGCTAAACGTTTGAATACTACAATTACTGCTGTAATATAGGTAATGCGGGTAATTCTAAACTTTCATTAATTTAGGGTAAATAATGACATTGTGATTAAGCTCACGGCTCGAATGAAATGGTATTTGAAAGCGATATATGCGTTTAATTTACACTGGGTAATTGTATTTGGATTCGTTATAGACCCTTAAAACGAGTTGATTTAAGAAAATGAATACCTTTTATTTGTAAAAGTTTTCTTAAGTAGTTATTGGCGGACCAGTACAAATTCGAAATGCTTATAAAACACTTAAAAATACCACAAAAATAAAACAAAACAATATAACTAAGGAAATTCTACACTAATTTAATTCCCAAGGTGAATCAAAAGCAAATAACTCATAAATCTTAACTCTCTAACGCGAACTACTAACCAGCAGACCACGAAACTATTAACTTTAACACAGAACGCCGTGCCCCGAGGATCTGGCCATCTCCTGTCTACGTGTGACAGCCCAGGCGCCTCCAAGACTTACAACCCTTCACTTCTACACCCCTGGTGGCAAATTAAAAACGTCAATCAACACTAGACTATTACTGATAAATCACAAACCCCATTATTCGAGCCTATTAATTGCATTCGGCTTAATAGAGTTCATTCATTTGTGTTCCATTGTAAGAAAATAAATGAAACACTTTGATTGGGCGGTCGCGTTCTCGGGTTAAGACGTAAATTTTGAATTAACACCTGGTTTTGTTGGGATTTGCATATCAAGTCTATCAGATTTTAATGGGTTTATAGCGTTACGCAGTGCCGTTTAAATTTTATTAACGTTGTAAGTAAAATCTGCTGGAAATTATTCGAAATTTATAGAAATTCAAAGGAAAATTGAAAGGTTTTAGAGGAAAAACCGATTTGCAAAGGGATTGAAAACTATCTCGGTGAAGTACCTACATAAAATCCATGCAGTTACTGTGTCACGTAATGCGTAGAAAGAAAGAAAGAAAAAGTATCTATTAGTCTCGCACTGGACAAAACAAAATGGTATCTTGACAATAAAACAAGATTTTAAAAAGTAAACTTAAGAACAAATTAATATAAAACTAACTAGACTGGTCCTGTACGACGCAGGCTAAAAGGCCCTATCTCAGCATGGTGCTGTAACATTAAAAAAATCACAGCGCTGGTATTCTGATAGGGCCCAAAGTGATACCACGGTCAGTTAATTATAATAATAAATAAAGTGTATAAACGAATAAATATATAAGGTATAATAAGTGTGTAAAGCACACTCAGAAAAAGAAAACACCCGTACGCTGCATTTTATTTGATTTTTCAAATAAATTTAATTAGAGTAAACATGTTCCTAGCTTACAACTTATAATCTGTTATGAAAATTCAAATAAAAGTCTTCATAGACATTTAATATCCCTTCTTAGAACAAAAAATATACGCGTACAACATTTTGGAAACAAATTAACTTTCCAATTTTCTAATAACACAGATTCTTTGTAAAAACATAGTGTACTAACAACAAAAATAAAACCTTTTCCAAATTAATATCAATAAAGCGATGAATTTTACGGAAGCGGAGTTGAAAACCCTTCAATCAACCGACGTACTTTAAGGTGTGTTGTTCGTGTAATAAAAATTAACATTTACTTTGTAGAACCTTGTAATCATACCTAACAATGGCCCGGGGTTGTTTTGATGTCTGCAAAGGCTCTCGATTAATTTTGCCTTTTAATAAAAAAAATATGGAACAAAATACTGAAAGGCCGTTCAAGGGAAGGTTGGCCATTTAAAATACTGGACAGATGCTGTAGATTTATGGACGTATTATAATATCTCGGATATTAAAATATCTGCTTAGTGGCTTTTGACATGAACGGGGCGGAAAATGAGAAGGATGCTGAAAAATTGTGCGATTAGCAAAAAAAGTACTTAAGAAAATGTTAATAGCGATCTAATTACTTTGCTTTAATTTTGCTGTGTAGCTGCGGAGATTAGCATAGTTCCTGGGAATATTGTAGCGAGCAATTATGGGACTAAATCAAGTGGAAGTTCAGTTTTTATGTATGTATATAGTACATATAATGCGGCAATTCTAGGGTTTCTTATCTCTAGATGATACTTACAGAAATATACTTGGAACAGTTTTGTCTTTATAAAAGTTACATGGACATAGGTTCTAGCCACTAACTAATGAATTATTCAATATATATTCAATTCATTTAAAATTTAATACCAATAAATATAAATGTTCTGCAAACAGCTTTATTCCAAATACCTTACTACCACATAGATTAAAAACATCATGCAGTAAACACCCCGATTTGGTACATTTAATACTACAACTCATTCATAAACCATGTTAAATGGCGATTTGATTTAATTAATAAACCAAAAACCGTAACTCTACGCAAGCGAAATTCGACCAAATCAAATTTGCATTTAGTGGATATTTAAATGTAACCGCATATTATGTTATTAATACAATTATTTAAACTGCTACATGCACGCAACTTTGATTTTAAAACTTGCTGCATTTTCTGTGGGTACGGCTAATTCGGGCTAACAGAACGGCTATCCCCTTATATTATGTAACTAACTTGCTACTTAGTTACATGTAAGGAGCTCATAGCTATCCATAATCAATCTGGAACCAGGCGATTGGCGAAGGTAGTACTACACAGTCCGTGGAAAGATAACAATTATGGAATTTCCCTTTCGAAATTCACATAAAACGGTACGTTCCTAATGACATTCGAATACCTAATACCCAGAACCCTGAAATAATCAGAAAAATAGCGACAAGAAACAAAAGATTTCAACATGTTATACCGACTTGCATTAATCTACACTAGTATTATAAAGCTGAAGAGTTTTTTTGTTTGGTTGAACGCGCTAATCTCAAGAACTACTGGTTCGAATTGAAATTTTTTAGTGTTGGATAGCCCATTTATTGAGGAAGGCTATAGGCTATAAAAAATCACGCTGCGACCAATAGGAGCGGACCATAAATCAAAAGTCAGCTAGTTTTAATATGAAGCCTAGATGATAGTAGATGAAATACATCACTATTGTCGTACATCCTAGTTAGACTGTAAGCCGAATCCGTATCTTATCGGCAAAAGGCTAACAACATGACTTCGTTACATCTAAAGATTAATAGGAACGGATCTAACTAAGAGGAATATAGGCTTCCGATATGTTCAAAAAGACTTCTAAGGAAATAAATCACGTTGATGGATGTGAACGCGGATAAATCCGACGGCAAAAATTGAATTTCCTAGAGTTGTGGGAAAATGTCGTATGGTAAATAACTAGTGGAAACTCATCTCTAAAATTCCGAGAAACGAGATTATGGACGTTGCCCACTATCCGATGCAATCTGTCCTCTTGTGAATTCAGAGAAACGACTTTCATCAAATCAAATCAAATCATTTATTTCTTTGCAAACATGGGTAAAGTGGGTACATAGGTGTTCTTTCATAATAAGGTTCTCCATATACCTATCACCATCACATGAGTATGCAAATAGTAGGGTTACAATGGATTTAAAATAAATGGCATGTCATTGGAACTACAATAAAAATAAAAACAAAATCAACAGCTGTCATTATTAAAGAGTTTTATAAAATAGTTTTAACACGACAAATTGGCGTCGGGTGTCTATGGTCCTTGCAATTGATTTCTCCGACGGTACTTTGTCGGTTTTAAACTAGAATTATTGTTTTCACGCAGCTTATTTTCCGTCGTGACAAAAGTAGAGATTAAAAAGCCAGAAAGCAGAAAAGCCAATCGACTTATCACCTCAATAACGATAAGAACAGTTAGTGGAATCTACCGAAATCAACGTAGAAATTATAATGCAACGAGAATTCCCCCAAATCCCCCGCGGGAATTGTTATACTAGGTAACGGAACCCTTGTTCCAACAGTTATCAACATTTTGACCAGTAATTATAACGTAATTACTAACCTTGCTTACTTTACATGGGTTTAATTGTTACAACTTTCATTACAAAACGGACCTAATAAAATCTTTCATGTTTTAGTTAGGTATAGTGCTGGTAAATGTTTAAAGATGGTTTGTAAAACCGTTTAGTGTGGATTTAGATTGAATATTTTATTTTATTCATGAAATCTCTGACACTGTTCACTGTAAAGTATAAAGTTGTCCTTTTTAGGCGATGTTACTTGTCACATAAGACGCTCTATAAATACCAAAAAAAACAAACAAAGCCAAATAAATAAAAAATTGAGCTAAAAATAGATAATACTAATCAAGTCTATCGCTTTCTTAAGTCTTTTCATGTTACTTGGCTTTATGCTTTACAAAAATAGACCTAAAAGCACTGATATAGGAAGACAGTATTATTTCCTCCTCATTGACTGCATTGTCTTTGATCGTGATCATCTTATTGGGTCTTAGGTGATAACAGAATTAGACGCACTTGCTTACACCTGTAACCTTTTAGGATCCTGATTTTGACACCTCATTAAGAGCGTTTACGCCGTCCATGCGCTGTTTGACTCCAAAACAGTACTTTTCAAACCCTTTAATACCATCAACCCTTTATTTTACAAAAATGTTAATTACTAATAACTTTAGGAAATTTCGTTGTCTCAATAGTTGGGGAAGAAAATATTTCAATTAATAGAGTATTGGTAAATTCTATCAAGATAACTCAACAGAGGTTTTCTTAATTTCCCTTTTAGCGTCAGTTTCGACGCTCTAATTATAGGAAACCACTGGCAAACCTAATTAGATTTTTTTTTTACCTATTGCTAAGATCCTAAGGAATATAGTTGGAGAAGAAAATTTTTTGATTTAGGTTTCTTTATATAAGAAATTAAAGTTCAAACAATGTGAAATATTAAGGAATTAAAATGATTTTTTCACCGATATATCTTACTTAATTTAATATAATAATAGCATAATATAATAGAAGAACATATGCTTTAAAACATCCAATTTAAAATTTCAAATAATTTACAGTGATTATTTTTCTATAAATATTTGAAAACTACTATAAATCACTGCGCGCGAGCAATTTCAAATCAGTCCGCCGCGAGGCTTTCTAGAGAGAGGACACGTCGCTCGGCGCTCTGCCTGACCCGAGTTGACCTTAGTCGTACTTGGAAGGATAGCGGACGTTTATAGTGTGATTAAAAAATCTTGGTACTTTGATGATTAAATTTTTTTATTATTATTTTTGATGACTTACAATATTTTTAGTGACAACAAATATCTACCCTATTTTTTTACCTACGAATTTTATTTATTAAAACTTTTACTTATTTTTGTAAATAAGAACATAAATTGTTTTTAAAGTTAACGCCAACCTATTGTATTTCCCTCATAAGAGGTGTCACTAAGAGGAACATCGCGTCAGGTTAAAATATAATATAAAATAAACGTAAGTAAATCCGTATAAAGTGATTTATTTGAATAGAATAAGAAATATTTATTAATCAGTCACAAATCAATAATAATTAACGAAGTTCGGTTTCTTTCTAAAGTTTAGATCAACAAATTCATGTTTGAATAACTAAAAAACGACTTTAATATTAATCATAATTATAGCTATACTTGCAATATATTATTAAATACTTATTTTATGCACTCGTAGTTTAGTAATCCGTGTACGTTCAAATTCAAATTCAAATTAAATTTTACTACAACAATTGCACTCGAACGGATCATAGTGGGTTAGTTTGACTATAGCGCAAGAGAACGCGCCAGCGCTATGCACACAGGCACGCGCGCTTTTGTGTGCGTAAAAAATGCATTGAATTACCTAAACTTGACTTCGCGCGATAGACGTAAACGCTCTTAATGTTGCTCACAGAACAATGTTTTTCGGTCAATATACATATAATATATATTGTTTCCGTATTAGGTGTATAAAAGAAAAAACTACGACAAAATGTCTTTTGAGTTATGGTAGGCATACTGTTATGTGTTGGCATAGTATATGGACAAGATATTTTGACTTCAAAAATAAGATACCTAGGATTTGTCCTGGGTATCTTATTTTTGAAGTTCCGACCTTAAAAAACAGAACCTTATCCGCCACACAGGATTATATTTTTAGAGCCTGGTTTCTGTATACACCAAAGAAAAAGACTAGAATAATTAAAGTATTACATTGCAATAATTAACTATAAAGTGTCACCGTATTTTGCCATAAAAGTCCCGCAACGTGTTTTAGCGGTTCAGGTTGACAGGCCTCATTATAGGTAATATTTCAATCCGTGTCGGCCCAGATGGTTTTATGGTTTTGTTAACAAAATGAAAACAACGTATTGGACACTTTTGTGACAGTTTTATTTTCGAAACATTAACTTGATAATTCAATTGTGTCGAATTCTATGTAAAATAAGGTTAGTTTTATGGACAGTATGACGTCATAAAAATCTGTAAAATATTATAGAAATTGAAAAATATGCACAAAGACGATCTAAAGCCATAGTAAAACACTTTCAATGAGTACTTACTCAAACTACTCAAGCAAATGTAAAAATAGCGTCTTAAGTGGCCACCGGTTTAGTTAAGTAGCTATTACCGTAAAAGCAGTTAAAAGTCATCAGTTTAAAATCGGATCGCAAAAGCAAACGGTCGCTCAGTGCGCGTGCTATTAAACATTTATACGTTTAAGATAACGTATGGCCACTGCAGGATTTTATAGCATTTTTATTGACCAATGATAAGATCGGACTATCGGGGCCAATGTCTCAACTTGCCTACGATTCTGCTCAACAAACAATTCTTCATTACGAGGCGCAATCGCTTTTGAATACACACTTAACCTTATTTTCATGTCCTCTTCTATACATTTACTCGTAGAGGAGACGGCTACGTCTTCCTACTTCAATAGTCATGTTGCATCACAAAGAAAGAGCTCTATCTAACGAGATAACCTTTTAAGATGTCGTCCCAATACACGGCTACGGATCATAGTGACGAGGTATCTCCGTAGCCAGAGATTAAATTATTTTGTGAAACATTCGGGCCTCTGCTTCGTCTTAAGCTGTAATGAGCGAAGCTGTCACGGCCCCTCTTTGACTTGTTGGAGCGCAACAAAAAGCAAATGTTTGTTTTACCTGACCAAATTCCAGATTAAGCCCTTTCAACTTCATGTTACAAAAATGCGACTGTTTGTGTCAATAGGGGGGATGTCGGCATTGTGTTACATATTTTCTACGTCAACCATTCTTAGGATAAGAGTGGTCGCCGGATAACAAACAACACAAAAGGCGAAATAATGAATAGCTTAGTCCAGAAAAACGGCGCGGCTCTCGTTATGAGCTACATGCATAAATGATACGGCGAATCTGACAAATGGAACGGCAGAGTATAACAATGCTAGTGCCTCCAAGTGGCCGTTCAATTATGCAAATAGGCTGTGCGATGTTCGTCCGGCAATAATAAAACTGTTTAACAGCTGACAAGCGCGCGTCCGGCGCTCAAACATTTTTGTATTCAGTCACCCGTCTAAGCAATAAAACAAAGGCAGCTACATCATCCGTATGACGAGTTGTCCCCGCTCATATTAAATTAGACCGCCGCTGGTCATCCACTTTATTTTTATTTGAATCCCATGAAAATATGAACGTGTTTGCTCGGCCACGTTTGGGAGTCGCGGCCGTTTTATTCAGAAGTCAATGTTTATGAATTTGTTAATAAACACGACCGGCTCCATGCTGTTACCTTCGCAATTTAGGCGTCGGAAAAATTCGCGACAAAAGTTTTCACTCGCGCCGCTACCGACCGTAACTGTTATCGCTAATTATCCGGAGTGGGTTATTCGAGTAAAATAAAAAGTAATCCGATAGTAATTTGGATAAAAGAGTCCCTCTTTACGAGTTGTCGGGAATAGATTGGCGGAGGTGGTCGTCTTTAAGGGGGGTTATCATGCCAGGAGCACATAAACGCGACTGCGAGTCGTGTGTCGCTCCACGAAATTTTATCGGGACATTGCTTTGAGTCAATGTACTATGTAATGCATAATTTATAAACGCTTCAAAACGTTCAACTTTATCTAAATTGCTGAACGTGTAATTAGTTTAGTAGACGGGTATTAATTAATGACGATGAAATTATGAGTTTATAAATCATGTAAGTATAATTTTTCGTCGGTAAGTCCTCATTAAACTGATCCTCTGGTGCTTCATCACTCAGTCAAATTGCGTTTCGCTTAATTTTCTTTCCCCGGCAGGTGTGTTCGACAGCGCAATTATTTACACCGTCAGCCGTGACGTCACTCCCCCGCGCCCCGCTCCCCTCCCCTAGTGTTTCCTCCGAGAATAAAACTTGGTATCGTTGTCTAGATAGTTTGAAACTGTTAGTTATTCCCTTTTAAATTTTACTATTTCGTTTTCTTCACAAATGCCTATCGCAACTTGGCAAATTGCGCATACATCATCTTGTTTCGCGGATAAACTATGGCATAACGAACCAGATGGATGCCTCTGATTCCAACATCACCACGTGTAACTGAAATCAAATCTCACTTGACATATCATTTCCAAAGCACTTAAGAGCGTTTACGCCGTCCATGCGCTGTTTGACTCCAAAACAGTACTTTTCAAACCCTTTAATACCATCAACCCTTTATTTTACAAAAATGTTAATTACTAATAACTTTAGGAAATTTCGTTGTCTCAATAGTTGGGGAAGAAAATATTTCAATTAATAGAGTATTGGTAAATTCTATCAAGATAACTCAACAGAGGTTTTCTTAATTTCCCTTTTAGCGTCAGTTTCGACGCTCTAATTATAGGAAACCACTGGCAAACCTAATTAGATTTTTTTTTTACCTATTGCTAAGATCCTAAGGAATATAGTTGGAGAAGAAAATTTTTTGATTTAGGTTTCTTTATATAAGAAATTAAAGTTCAAACAATGTGAAATATTAAGGAATTAAAATGATTTTTTCACCGATATATCTTACTTAATTTAATATAATAATAGCATAATATAATAGAAGAACATATGCTTTAAAACATCCAATTTAAAATTTCAAATAATTTACAGTGATTATTTTTCTATAAATATTTGAAAACTACTATAAATCACTGCGCGCGAGCAATTTCAAATCAGTCCGCCGCGAGGCTTTCTAGAGAGAGGACACGTCGCTCGGCGCTCTGCCTGACCCGAGTTGACCTTAGTCGTACTTGGAAGGATAGCGGACGTTTATAGTGTGATTAAAAAATCTTGGTACTTTGATGATTAAATTTTTTTATTATTATTTTTGATGACTTACAATATTTTTAGTGACAACAAATATCTACCCTATTTTTTTACCTACGAATTTTATTTATTAAAACTTTTACTTATTTTTGTAAATAAGAACATAAATTGTTTTTAAAGTTAACGCCAACCTATTGTATTTCCCTCATAAGAGGTGTCACTAAGAGGAACATCGCGTCAGGTTAAAATATAATATAAAATAAACGTAAGTAAATCCGTATAAAGTGATTTATTTGAATAGAATAAGAAATATTTATTAATCAGTCACAAATCAATAATAATTAACGAAGTTCGGTTTCTTTCTAAAGTTTAGATCAACAAATTCATGTTTGAATAACTAAAAAACGACTTTAATATTAATCATAATTATAGCTATACTTGCAATATATTATTAAATACTTATTTTATGCACTCGTAGTTTAGTAATCCGTGTACGTTCAAATTCAAATTCAAATTAAATTTTACTACAACAATTGCACTCGAACGGATCATAGTGGGTTAGTTTGACTATAGCGCAAGAGAACGCGCCAGCGCTATGCACACAGGCACGCGCGCTTTTGTGTGCGTAAAAAATGCATTGAATTACCTAAACTTGACTTCGCGCGATAGACGTAAACGCTCTTAAGTAATCGTTTTTATCTCAAATTACTTAACGACGTAACTCTCATATAACCTAACAATAGCAATTACAATCCGCAGTGTCACTCATTTCTACTCAATCCTGCTAAGAACATCGTATCTGTTAGCATAATGTCGTAAGTGCCTGCCTATAGCTGATTTGGGAACGCTTACGTTAGGTATTCCGCATTAGATCCAAGGTCGCTTAAACACTTGAAATGTCAAAACCATTTGTTCCCCTCATATTTGGAAATGTCAGTGCGTCAGATCCGCCTATGGTGTAGTATCTCTAATTTGACAGTGATACATACGATTAAATTAGAATGTCATGCTACGAAGAGAAAATGAATTCGCTCGGATTGAGTGGCTTTCATTGTTGTTTTTGATATAAATGATCCTTTAAATACGTGTCGCGTTGGCTTGAGTAATGAACGGCATTGACACTGATGTAATGAGCCTATACGTAATTAGATATGTGTTTCAGTTATGTCTAGAATACTAATTACTATTGTGTTTACTTAAAAGCACGGTAAACTTAACAAAAACAAAATTTGTGAAAAGTTAAAACTTCACAGATAATGATTTCGATACTGCTAATTTTAAAGACACGTTTGACTTAATTCAGAGGTAACTAAGAACTTTTCGGCATCAGATTTCATACTGTAGCGGACAGTAAAAAGTACTACAGCGCCATCTATGACACAGAGGAAGAACTAATATCAAAATCTGAATCGCACTATTTAAGTAATCCGCGACTTAAAACCATATAGAAAAACGACAACAATTGCTGTCGGGCAGTAGTCCTCCGGACAACCCCCATTTGGTCGGAGGATCCTCCATTTTCTATGGGGGTTGAAGAACTTTCCACCCCGTTCTTCATAGCCCCCATAATACCATTACTTATAAAACATTGCAAAACTGCCCAAAACTGAAAAAAAGTCACACGAATCCCAAATCTAAACAAAAACACGAGAAAAAATCACAGAACGGTTAATGTTGACTTACCGTAACATCATTCGTGAACTTGACGGCTGAGTAAACCGTAGCCTACTGACATTTGCGCACGTGAGCTCCTGACATTTACCTAAGCTCTTTATCGAGTCACCAAAAATCGATATGACGAAATAACCTTTTGCCTCTAAGTATCTAATATTCCGTGTATTCCAACACGCAACCAACAATAGCGGGGTACAACAGACCCCTTATTGTATTCGATGATATTTTCCACACGTAATATCTTTGCCCTGGTTTGTTTATGAGGCTAAAATTATTTATTTTTCAGTTAACTAACCCTTCCATGTTGTCCATTTCCGGAGATAAGGGCATACTAAGTTGCGCGAAATACAACGTCCGGTTTCCGGCACACAAGGCATTAAAATTTTAATAACGTTTTTGATAGTCTGACAAAGTTTAAAATATTTAAAATTTTCGCTTTTTTCATTTTAAGGGCTCTAATTATATAAATCTAAATAATTATACCAAATTTTGATACTTGTACGATCATATTTCATTATTATTTTAGATCTATTTGTAGTTTGTAAATAATGTACATAATTGAAATATATAAAAAAACATGCTGAGCAAAAATCCAGCTAGTTGAAAAGTTCCACTTAGTAATTTAACTTTAAAAATCTACACATACCTACCCAAAAAATCGACGTAAGTTATCCTAATGTTCTTTGAATAAACCCTGGACTCCAAAAGGTCAACGTTTACATTCAACTGGAATATTAAATTAATTTAGTTACGGGATATAATTTAAAGCAGCCTAAAATAACTTTACTTATTAAAAACAAAACAATGGGAAAGGGCTGGTTCAGACAATTCGGATTGGACTTTCGGACTCCACCTTAACAAAGATGTGGTTATGAAGTCTGGTTTAATCACCTTAACCTTAACCCTTCAGTCTATTTAGTAAGTTATAATTACATTTGTACTTACTTTAATACTTCCGCGCTGGTTAGCGGTTTAGAAATGAAGGGTGAACATGAAAGAGCGAAAAATTACACTGGAAGCCGTTTTTTTTTTTACTCACCAACACTCGGGTTATATTACTATAAAAGTTGATGTTATTTTATTTAAAGTTGAACTATTACAAAGAGATATTGTAATCGGGAACTAGTAAAACAAAAACTAGATTCCACAAAATCAAAACCTTAGATAATGTAGATACACAAATCACCATTGAATTAATTAACAAATTGCAACAAAGAGCATGTGGCTCCCGGTATTATGTTCAATAAACAAACTAGTATTTTAAATGTAATAGCCAACTGACCACACCGATAGTGCATTGAACAGCGCGGTCGCAGAGCATTGCCTCGAACGCAACGGTTTTATAATAAATTCTCCAGTTCCGCACCCACTGGGATTAATCGTCTTACTTTTCTCTCTCGGCCGTAATCCTCACAGGGAATTGTGTGGCCACGATCTACTGGAACCACTACCACTTTATCACACGCGATGGAAACGATGCATCTGACAAAAGATTTAACATGTGAAACCTCACCAGTTACACCCAGATCCTCAACTACCGATAACAACGAAATCGACTTTGGAACGGAACGAAATTCTCGAATTCCAAAGTCATTTATTTAAAGCGCAGAATTCTACATCTTAGTTGAGTAATAGTTTGATTATTTTTACAGTGATAAATCGACTCACTTTTAGGTAATACGAATTTTATACTTGAACGATTTTAAAATCGAATCCCGGCACCGAAATTATATCCAAGTTTAGACAGTGTTCGTGGAATTTCTGTTATCGCTCGCCAAAATCTTCGCAGGAAACAATTTAAGTTCTGGCCTGTAGTAAGAGCTCAGGTTTCAGAGACGTAAGAAGGGATAGTTGCGAAGTGTACTCTTAGGATTTGCTGCATCACTAGTTGCTCGCAGATAACTATCGTCCGTAACGCTTTAACTTATGAAATGGTCCCTTTGTACCGTACGTCTACGTCTTTGTTGACTGAATGCGAGTAATTGCTTTCGTTACTGTTGGAATATGGATGGTGTAGTTTTAACGTAATGGGACAGTGTGTGTTCTTAGTTAATGGCTTTGTAGACCTACGGTCTCTTTGTTGTCATAAAAAACCTTTGAACGTCATTTGGATCACGTGACCGCGTGAACCTATTGTGAAATGTTAGTCAAACAAATATCAGGCACGAATATGGCGCGGACAAAAATGAACAACGAAAACAGTAGATGAAAATGAAAACAAAGTTATTTGTTGTGTCAGTGAGTCGACAATATTAGGTCGTAGGCAGGGGTTCCCACCTGATGGGTTTACCGTTGGCAACAGGGTTTAGTTGGTGTCACAATCGGCCGCCACTGCGCTGCAGAATTAACCGCCGCGCTCGGCCCGCTCTAAATGTCACTCTTATTATCGTCTGACACTTCGGGATTACCTAGGATAAATTGTTTTAGCGTTTTCGAAGCGGCCATTTCACTTGACGCTGACGTTTGTTATCTTTCCGAATTAAAAGTCCACTCGCT
The DNA here is from genome assembly GCA_964057025.1 of Standfussiana lucernea. NCBI lineage: Eukaryota > Metazoa > Arthropoda > Insecta > Lepidoptera > Noctuidae > Standfussiana > Standfussiana lucernea. The sequence continues at coordinate 6,562,227 of OZ059791.1, read as the reverse complement.
GAATCTATTTTCATTCGAGTTCTAGTGGACCTTTTCCAACTTTGTTTATCGCGCTTAATTTGGACCCCAGTGCGAAGCGAGTGAAGTTAATTTGGCTCGTGTTTGATTGGTTGCAACAATCACTTACGAGCAACACTGTCAACTTTGACATACGAATGAAGTTTCACGGGAGGCTGCACAGTACGTCTGCTAATACCATTTTCCGTTTGGCTAATAAGTTTAGCATTCGCTATTACCAATCTACCGTCGAGCTTGGCGCCAGCCGAGCGCCTCTGCAGCAATCAATTTGTTTCATGTTCGGACGTTTTGATTCTCTGAATTTCACTGGAACACGGCAGGGAGTGTACGCTGTACGCTCGTTGCGGCGTGTCTTCATTTGCAAGTTTATGTTGTTTTGTTTGCGTAGTCGTGTAACGTTACCTTTACGATTAAGTGGCGCGTTTAAATTCTAGTAAATACGAATAGAACCCTCTTAGATTGCCGTAACTCGTTCTCTAACTTTACGTGGAATAGTCTGATTGTTAAACATCTCACGGCGGATTTTCCATCTCCTAATTGTTATCGATACAAAATCGCAATATGTAAATGATGGGTCGGGCTCTTAGCAGCGGTACGAGGGCCCAGAGGGTCTGGCGTTGCTGCCACTCGGCTTCATTGACATTCGGATCACGAACGCCACGAACGATGTCTCCCATCTCGACTCGCTCACGCCGATTGCATTAATTTTACCATTTTATAAACGATTTAATAGACAATCTTCAGATTTGGCTATTTGCGAATCTGTAGCAGTAAAACTGTTGAACGTTTTATCTTAATATTGCCGAGGAATATTCAATGTTTCAAATGCAACGCAGACACGATTGGTCGTTTCATCGAAATAAAATTGTGGCCTGCATTATTTTTGTTTAAAATGAACGTTCACTCATTTTTGATGGTCCGAGCGACGAATAATTTATTCATTAGGGTGTATTTTTCTCGCTAAGTCTCGCTCACGGGATGAAAATCTGTAAAAAGAATGCGGTTTGTCATTTTTCTCGGGCTGCCTTCGATATATCCTCGAGAGTATTCAAATCAATCTCTGAACATTTTCAATTTATTTCAGTGTCCTTATCTGTGACAGGCTCTGCGCTGAATTAATCTGAGCGGACTGGCCTCCCCCGCCCCCGCAGCGGCTCTCCCCCTCACCGGAAATTAAACGAATTAACGCCATCCAAATGTACATTTTTCACTTTGGGACTCGCGCATCCTATCGATGAATCTCCAGTCTTTTTCATCAGAAAGCAATCGGTGGATCTGTGCGTTTATCTGTCTTCGCTTAGATTGAACAATTGATACGTCAGTGATGTACGTAGAATTGTAAATTGAATTCTCGTTATTGATTCGTCTACGCTCCATTTATTTCGAAAGCGATTTGATTAAGCGTAGCGACACTGTTATATCTTAACTAAGCGTGGCTTGAATATAATTATATGCGTGTGTAGTGGTAATGACTAGGGATACATGGTTAGCATACGAATACGTGCGATCCAATCGATTGTCTTCGCGTTTATCCTCTTTTAGAGTGGGGCGAGTTTCTATTTTCCTGTTGAGAAGTTTCTATTGTTTCATAAAGGTCGGTATTGTAACATAAAGGCTGGGAATGTGTGCGGTCAATCGCTCAAGCGGTTCAACCCCTATATGTTCCGTAACTTAATGGCGCTGTAAAGCTACGTGCACACCTGCCGCGCTCCGTATAAAGCGATACCCGCTAATTAATTCTGTACTGGCCATTACTACGAATGCGATATCCACTATTACGGTGTCGTACTTCGAAAACAGTTTATTATATATAGCTGTTCCCGCAAGCGCCTACAGCAATTCGTATATCACAATGTTGAGGCTACGTGGATTATGGCCAATCGTTTTATTTTTTAATGCTTCTCGACCGCCTACCTACATTTGTGATTATGTCGGAATAAAATTGCACATTCAATCAAGCAACGCATTTTTTCACTCTTCCCGAAATTATACCTGGATCAACCCCGCACATGGTCCTTCGACGCCTGGATGTGGAGATTTGAAGAATATTTACTCCGATCAGCGAATTGTTATAAAGGGATTGAAGAATTGGTGTACATCAAAAATTATAGTCGACGCCCGGCGTGGCCGGTGAATTCTGCTACGTCATTCAGAGGATTATTGGAATTTACGTGGTCTGGATACTTAATAGCTGAGAAAAGGCGTATTTATTATTAAATTTGTGTACCCAACACTCTATTTAACAGGTATAATTAGTGTAAGTCAGCCGTTAATAGCCAGGTTAGTACGAAATACCTATTGTCATTTTTCTTTGTTCTGTGAATGGTTACAAATTGTAATACAATTATTAACTGATCAGTAATTATTGTTCAGTTTTGTTATTTACACATTGTTAAAGAGTAGTTCTTTATAGTAACTGCATTATTTTGCTTTACGGTGTAATAATTTTACAGTTATTGTGACAGTTATGTAATCATATTAGTTAGCACAGGTAGACAATAGAAATCATTGCAATTGCAGTGTTATTATTAAAGTTTAGTACAATATAACCGTTAAGACGCATGGTTTATTATAAATTCTAAATTATTATTTATGTAAATTCACTCTAAAGTTAGTGTATTTTAATCATGTTCAGGCTGCTTCATTAATTTAAACGTTGCTATAACTTTATTTATATACATTCCAGGTTGATTGCACCAGCTTGCGCAATGCCAGAGGATAAGGAATTAAATAAGGACAATAAAGATCTCGTTAGAAAACGAGCGAGTTGCAAAGGAAAGGTGACAATGTTCTCAAACTATCTAAATTCTTTGAATCCTTCTTCATTGAGCCCTACTGAGGTAAGCGAGTTGCAATTACGTTTTACTAGACTCGAGGCATTGTATGCGCAATATGATGAGGTGCAATTAATGCTGGAGTGTAGCACAGATGACTTGGATGGTCAGATGTCGGAACGCGAGGAGTTTGAATCTCTTTATTACAAAACCCTATCTAAAGCTCAACAAATGTTTGACGATAATAGGAAAGGAGATTCTAATGATAATTGTGACGTAATGTCGCGTTCTAGCAATCATAAGTTTGTTAAATTACCGACTATTCAGTTGCCGAAATTCAGTGGTTCTTATACTAACTGGTTAGAGTTTCACGACACATTTGTTAGTCTCATCCACTCAAACGACGATATGGATGAAATAAATAAATTTCACTATTTGAGGTCATCCCTAGAAGGGTCTGCTGCTGTGGTGATCAACTCAATTCAGTTTTCTTCTGCAAATTATTCGGTAGCGTGGAATCTTCTCTGCGAGCGGTTTGATAACAAACACCTGCTTATCCAACATCATGTTTCTGCATTATTTCAAATCGACACCCTTCAGAAGGAGTCTTCAGTTAATTTAAAGGGTTTACTTGATGTTGTTAACAAAAACATACGTGCCCTAGAATCCTTAAATGAACCTGTTAATCATTGGGATACTTTACTCATTCATATTGTCACACATAAATTAGATAGCAAAACTTATCGTGAATGGGGTGAGTATAAGGGCCGCCTGGACAAGAATTCTAAAGTTACGTTTGAACTATTTATAACTTTTATTAAAAACCGTGCTGAGATATTAGAAACGTTCGAAATGGAAACTTCTACGAATACTAAACACTCACACACAGTTAAAAATTCAAACAAGGTTAGGTCAATGTTAGTACAGGATTCTAATAAAAATAATTCAGGTGAAAGTTCTAGTAAACAGGATGATGGTGTTTCGAATAAGCCTAAGAATTGTGTTATGTGTAACGGTGATCATAAGTTAAGTAGTTGTTCTCAGTTTTTATCGTTGAGCAATGAAGCTCGTTTAAAGTTATTACCTAAATACAAAGTTTGTTACAACTGTTTTAATCTGGGACATTATGCAAACAATTGCAAAAAGCCAGGTTGTAAAATATGCCGTCGTAAACACAACACTATTGTTCACGTTGATAAATCCTTGAAGTCAGACGCTAGTGGTGCTTCTGCTAGCAGTGTTGTTATTGATAAAAATGGCAGTGCGACTGTCTCCACTCATCCCACTACTATAGGTATAGGTACCGGTGTGTCGCTGTCCGCGAGTGTAGAACACGGCGACGTGTTATTGTCCACTGCACTCGTCAAGGTCATGAGTATTAATGGTCAGCAGTATGTTGCTCGTGCTGTGCTTGACAGTGGCAGCACGTCATGTCTCATGACTGAGAGGTTATACCACCAGCTAGGTTTGACTGCCAAGACTGTAAACAATTCTATTATAGGTGTTAACAACTCGTCATCTTTTATCAATAAAATGTGTGCTTTATCAATAAAATCTTTAAATAACAATTTTAGCATGGATATTAATTGTTTTGTTCTCCCATCCATCACCGATAAGATTCCAAGTAAGCAAGTTAACTTGTTAAAAGTTAAAATTCCGTCTGATGTTTGTCTCGCAGATCCCAACTTTTACTCACCGGCGCCTGTCGATATGTTGCTGGGTGCTGACATCTTTTGGGATTTATTGGAATCTCAACGAATTAAGTTGGGTGATGGGCAACCAATTCTTTGTGAGACTAAATTGGGTTGGTTGGTCTCCGGCCCAATTAACAGTTGTATTTCTTCTAAAATTTTAAAATGTAATTTTATAAAGGTGTGTTCAGACTGTGACGATGAATTAAATTTTAATGTTGATCAACAACTCACAAAGTTTTGGCAACTTGAAGAAGTGTGTACTTCGTCTCCATATTCCTCAGAGGAGAAGCTATGCGAGGAGCATTTTATGAAAAACACTACTCGTTTGGAAAATGGTCAATTTTGTGTTAGGATTCCTTTAAAATGTTCCCCGGACAATTTAGGCGAATCTTTGTCAAGAGCCAAACATTGTTTTGCTTCTTTGGAACGTAGATTTAAATCTAAAACTCAATTTTGTAATATGTACAAAGAGTTCATTATGGAATATGAAACTTTAGGTCATATGTCTAGATGTAAAACTATTGATGATCAAGCGTTTTACATTCCGCATCACGGAGTTCTGCGCGAAAGCAGCGCCACCACTAAGTTAAGGGTGGTCTTTAATGCAAGTAGTTTAACCAACACTGGTATTTCTATTAATAATATCCAGATGATTGGACCCGTGGTACAGGATGACCTTTTATCGATCCTGTTGCGTTTTAGACAACATAAGTACATCATAGCTGCTGATGTTGAGAAAATGTACCGGCAGATAGTTGTTCATCCAAATGATAGGTATCTTCAACAAATTATTTGGCGTGATAATCCGTCAACTCCATTGCACGCTTATCAACTTAATACCGTGACCTACGGCACGGCCAGCGCTCCTTACCTAGCAACCCGGTGTCTTCGGCAGTTAGGGCTAGAGTGTGTTGATAAGGAGATTGGTGACGTCATCCTCCACGACTTTTACGTGGATGACTTGCTCACCGGAGGAGATGACATCAATAAGGTCAAAGAGTTGCGTCATAAAGTTACTTCAACTCTCGCTTCAGCGCAGATGAATCTAAGAAAGTGGAAGTCGAATGACATACAATTGGTAATTGGTTCTGACTTTCCCCAGTCTTCACTGGATTTGAATGTTGGTGGATTTGAGTCAACCAAAACCTTAGGCCTAGGTTGGCAGCCACTGTCAGATTACCTTTGTTTTCCAATAAGTCAGTCAGTTAATTTTAATAACACAAAACGTGACATGCTTTCGATTGTTTCACAAGTTTTTGATCCGCTTGGATTATTGGCTCCGTGTGTAATTGTTATGAAAATATACCTTCAGAAGTTATGGTTAAAAAAATTATCTTGGGATGAACAGCTATCACCGGACATTAGTAAGCTTTGGAATGAAATGATTATTAATTTACCTAAATTAAAAGAAATTCATATTCCACGTCGAGTTTTAATTGATTGTTATGAGTTTTTAGAATTTCACATTTTTACTGATGCGTCTGAACGCGCCTACGGCGCTTGTCTGTATGTAAGAAGCGTTGATAAGCAGGGACAGGTTTTAGTGCGTTTATTGTTAGCCAAAAGCAGAGTTGCGCCACTCAAGCCGACGACCATACCCAGACTTGAGCTATGCGGTGCTCTTGTAGGTGTTCGCATCTTTGAAAAGGTTGTAGCAGCATTACGAGTCAGCGCGCGACGCACTTTCTTTTGGACTGACTCCACTATTGTTTTAGGGTGGCTAAAAATGTTACCAAATAAATTACAGCCGTTCGTTCGTAACAGGGTTGCCGAGATTTTAGATAAGACTGGTGGCTGTGAGTGGAGACATGTTCCAATTGACCAAAACCCTGCTGATCATTTGTCTCGTGGAGTAGACATTAATTTATTACCTAGTTTAGATGATTGGTGGTCCGGTCCTAGTTTTTTAATGAATGAAATTTCTTATTGGCCTTCCAAATTAATGAATTTTAATGATGAAATTTTGCCTGAAATGAAATTAGATGTCACCTTGCATGTTTTATTCAATAACAATAAATTTGATGAATTGATTAATTTTACACGGTTTTCAAACTTGTAAGACTTCAGCGAACAGTCGCCTATGTTTTACGTTTTATTGACGCATGTAGAAAACAACCTATTCGCGGTCCTCTTTCTGTGCATGAACTAGAAAGGGCTTTAAACTTTATTATATGTTTATCTCAAAGGCAATCTTTTAAAGACTATAAATTACTACTTAATAATAAATCGTTACCCAAGAAAAGTGAATTAAATAAGTTTAACGTTTTTCTAGACGAGAATAATATAATGCGAATTCGAGGTAGATTACAACATTCAGATTTTCCTTATGATAAAAAGCACCCGATTCTTATTCAATCTAGCCATCATTTTTCTAAGTTACTTTTTAATTATGAGCATAAAAGATTGTTTCACGCTGGACCCCAGTTATTGTTGGCGTCGATACGAGATACCTACTGGCCCATACGAGGTCGCAATTTAGCTAGGATGAGCTGTAAACAATGTGTTCGTTGTTGCCGATTTAGAGGTAAAACTGTAAGTCCTATTATGGGAGATTTACCACAGCAGCGACTTCTAGCAGGTTTTCCTTTTGAAAATATAGGCTTGGACTATGCAGGTCCTATTCAGTCAGCTGTTCGACAAGGTCGTGGCTGTAAATTAGTAAAAGTTTATATAGCTATTTTCGTTTGTTTTTCTACAAAATCAATTCATCTTGAATTAGTCGGTGATTTAACAAGCAATACTTTCATTATGGCATTAAAGAGGTTCATCTCACGTAGAGGAAAGCCGACAAATATCTACTCAGATAATGGCACCTCATTTGTTGGTGCATCTAATGACCTTTCTAGGTTTCTTAAGGCGAGTTGCGATTCGCTATCTGAGGAAATGGCTAAAGAAGGAATTAAATTTCACTTTATTCCTGCATATTCCCCTCATTTCGCTGGCCTTGCGGAGGCTGGTGTTAAATCAACCAAGCATCATTTAGTCAGAGTGCTGGGCCTTTGTAACCTTACCTACGAAGAGCTATACACCATGATGGTTCAGGTTGAAGCAATTTTGAACTCCAGACCACTGACGCCGTTATCATCGAACCCCGAGGATCTGACGCCGCTCACACCCGGGCACTTTTTGATTGGACGTCCTATGACATCGCTGCCGTCACCTGATTATCGAGACCAGTCCATCAATTCTCTGAATCGATTTGAGCGTATTGAGCTTCTCCGACAACATTTTTGGAGTAGATGGAGCAAGGAATACATATCGGAACTCCAACTTCGCACGAAATGGCGAGCATGCAAGGGCTCCTTGAAGCTGAATTCTTTGGTCCTGTTAAAGGAAGACAACCTCCCCCCACTCAAGTGGAAAATGGGTCGGATCGTTGCTACGTATCCAGGGACAGACGGCGTAGTCAGAGTGGCAGACGTCAAGACTTGTAGTGGTCTGTTACGCAGATCATTCAGCAAGATTTGTCCGTTGCCTATAGATCCGGAGTCTGAGGATTCTTAGTGGTTGAAAGGCAGGCTTTCAACGCCCGGGGGTATGTTCCCGCAAGCGCCTACAGCAATTCGTATATCACAATGTTGAGGCTACGTGGATTATGGCCAATCGTTTTATTTTTTAATGCTTCTCGACCGCCTACCTACATTTGTGATTATGTCGGAATAAAATTGCACATTCAATCAAGCAACGCATTTTTTCACTCTTCCCGAAATTATACCTGGATCAACCCCGCACAATAGCCTTAAGCCATCTAGCCTCAAGTGCCTGCCAAACAAAATGAAATCTTAATTAATTGATGATGATTGATTTTCAAATAATAATCTAAATCAAAATAAATAAACCCCACTTTAAATATCATCTATTTAAATCAGAATACGAAATAAAGACAGCTTTCCAATTAACAAAGTGACATCAAAAGTTTAACACTGCCAGTCAAAGCAATAAACAAATATTATCGTGTAGATGAAAATATCAAAGATCGAAATTATTGTTAACATTAAATGGGATGCTGGCACATAATTTAAACTGAGAGCTTTACCGCTCATCCTCTTAACGAGCTCCACTGTCCAATAAATTGCTTCAAACTATGTACATTCTGATTAATAAAACTGATTATGTTTATCGCACGCTTTAAATTTTAAATTCGCCGGCTTATTACTCATTATATTCAAAATGCATTCGTTATCGCACGCAATATCCTGCGAATTGCAAAACGTTTTCCCGTTGTGTTTCGGTTCTACTATGTGTATCCGTTTATTTATATACGTTGCTGCGTTGAAAATGCTGAGAATAAAACTTGTGTTTCAATGTACCGGTGGAAGTACAGTAAAACACCTTAAGTGTTATCGTCGGTCGGGAGCAGCTGCCCCGCTAACTAACCGTGATTGCCCCCTCCCCCTCACCCCGGCGTGTATCATTTTTTCAACCCTCTCGGAGGACCGGCTCAACGTCGTCTTGAGATTGCTATACTTAGCATTAAATTGTGAGGCTCTTAAAGGGCATTTCGCGTGGATTACGCGGGGTGTGCCGTCTTTTTTTCATTGCGCCCGTCTAGATTGCGCGCGCTTAGCTGCTTTGTAAATACCTTAAAGGTATCGGTTGGCATAAACCGGCCCCGGATCCGTGCTGACGTTAATGAGCCGTCCCTTTCGCTATCTCGGAGACGTACGGTTATAACGGTTGAAATTCGCGATACTTAGGAATTATCTCGGCCCGGGCCTTTTTTCGCTTACAATTTTTGCAAACTCCCATTTAGGGAAATCAGTTCTGTAATGGGGTAGCCGGTTTCATATTCGACAACATAATGCCCTCTCATCAAGTAAATTATGACTTTAATCTCATAGAAAGTTCCGCTGAGAATTTACCCGACTTTACTTTTAAACTTCTCCCTCTCTGGCATTCAGCGCTCGGTGATTTATGAAAACTAGAAAATTCTGAAGTGTATAAAGTATTTTTCATTGCTTCAACTAACTTTGTTGTCATGGTTAAAAGAGTTTCAATATTTAAAATATGTAAAAACTTAATTTTATATGCGCGCGAACTGGAGTGCCGAACTAATATTGCGAGATGGTGCATTTCATTTCCACGTATTCCAGCTGCATTTCACGCAAATGCAAATTTTTTTTTTGAAAAGCTAACATGAAAACGGTGCTAAAACTAGATTACTTAACGCAAACACCCATTTCATTAAGATTTTTATAGTTTAATGTTCATGAAAATCATTGTGCTTTTTGTTAGGCGCAGAGTGGCTCACACGTGAGAGCCACGCGATCGTACCAGGCAGGGCTCGTCTACGATCGAACATTAACATCGGCCTATTTATTTCGTACGAACCTCTTTAGACTTATTTACTCCTCTTATATCGTCTATTTGGGAAGATAAAAGAAGTTAATTTTATAAATGGGCCATTCCCGTATAGGTAGGTAATCTTGCGTCGGCGGCGTTATCGGGGTCCAATCGGCCAAAGACAGATAGCGCGGTCGACACGCGAACGGCGATTGATTAGCCGGGCCCGCACTATCCTGACGGGTTAATAAAGCCTCCTGCTGCCCGCTGATTGCCTTGTAAGCTACCCATTCTGCTTTCCACCCGAATTCCATGAATCGATTACTTTATGCAATCCATCATATTACAGAGAAATTGGGAACATCGGAGAAACGGAATTAAAGTCCGGACACGAGTTTCGAAATTGAATATTCGCAGGAGTATGCGGCGCTGGGAGTGACTTCGCTCCGTGCTTAGATACAGAGTTATGAAAGAGCCGGGAAAAATATCATCAGTTTAATCTGTGCCGCTGCAAATTAATGAGTGTGCGAGTGATGTGTCGTAATTAATGGCGCTCTGTGTATCTATTTACAGCTAAAACATTGAGACGGGTGACATTGGCAACCAGTGCAGCTAAAGTATCGCACACTATTATTTACAGGCAATCTTTCGTCGAGTAAATCTCGCTCATGAAAATAAAAATAAAGCTTGTTTCTAGTCTGGTGAGCAATTAACGTTAGGGTGTACATTATGGCAGAGAAGGTATATACTTACGTACCCGTCCAATCGCCCTCTGGATCATAAGTCCCACTAGTTCGTCGCCCCGTCTCGTCTCTCTATACCATTGTTTGAGCAAGCAATCACGTTCATCGACTTATTGGATTAGACTTAGAGTAAGTGAGCAAAACTTTACTAAATAATGTTTATATAGACTACTGAGTGAGTAGTCATAACAAACAAGTATCCGTTTCAGATTAACAATCAACTTTCACGGGTGGCGTGGGATTAGGCAGGACCAAAACAACGGTTCTGTTTTAGCGTACAAAACTTTACTCCTGTTTGTGGTGTAAATTAATCAAAGTATATCGTATTGTATAGTAGGTGATTATAAAGCGGGCGGGTGACAGCGGGCGCTGGTGGGGCAGGGGGGAGGTGCCTCGTCCGGCACAAGTTTGGGCAACAATTCTGGTCCGCGGATCGGATTAGGCTGCGGGGCTGCTCGCGGTCACTAGCAGGTCTCATGAACACGGTATACGTTTCACAAAGTTCTTCCCGCCAGTGGAATTAGAAAGTCACTCACCAACAACAAATCTGGATTTACTTGGCGCTCTGGAAATGACATTTTTAAAGTCCCGTCTCAACGTCGGTCGGTCCGCACGAGCTGCGCGCATTAGCCGAAGGCGGAATGGGATTCGCGCGTTGCGTGGGATTATGCAACAAAAAACGTGCGTTAAACCAACCCTTTTTTTGAAGGGGCGAGTCGATGTGACGTGGAGTTTCTTCCGCCAAACTGCCGCGGCCTTGCGACCGACGCGGGTTCGCAGCCTAATTGTTTGACGAAAATAAATGATTCCCAAAATAAAAATAAACGAGAGTTTCGCGTTTCGAATTAATTTTTAACGTTACGTTGCCTTTCACTTTTACGTCGTAGAGTAGCTTAATCGAGAACACAATGACACAAATAAAGCCATTTAGTTTCTTATCATTTCTAATCAACATCTGCTACGAAAAAAGTCTGGCATACTAACTTAATCTCATTGGGGTTACACGAAGAATAATTCGTTTCTATACATTTTTGATCAACTCTGCGCCGAAGTGGAGTAAAACAAACTTTTTTAATTTGTCCGTTGACAATAAAATGTATTAAATATTTCGTTCGCTGGTTAAGTGTTTAAAATTAAAAGGAAACATGGCGGTACTTATTAGAGCGATAACTTGTAGGAGCGGACAGATAGAGGACACAAAAAATATATAATTACCTTGTATATGTGTTAACATTAAACTGGTTCTAACCGTGATTGTTCGCACGCACGCCAACGCCCCCTGTCGAATATGGGTCAGAGCCTTTACCCTGAGTCTACGATTATTATTTACGTTAGTGAGTCGGCATAATTCTATCATGTTAGTCACTTAATCGCCTGAACTTCAGTGCTCCTTACTGAAAAAAATATTAACACCATTAATTATAATGTTCAGAGGCGAGGGCGTTCACTCAAACATTAACGAACGTCAAATTGCTTTTATAGATATACGACTGCTCAGTTTTAAATTAGGGGAAATGATAAATGGATACGTGGAAAAATATGCCTCTATACAATTATACTGTCTGAGTCAATCTATTTGGCTTTGATTCGTATTAACTTGGGGCTTTTATGATTCGATTAGTTTTCTTCTTTTAGGAAAGTTAAAACAAACACAATAGTTTCTAAATCCAGCCTTATCCCTCTGCTTGTATTAGGTTTCTGCCAAATTGCAATATAACATCCGGTTCTTTTACAACCACGTCCAGTAAAATTTTAAAAAAGCTCTATGCTGCGTAAAGTTTTGATAAAAGGTCTCAAAGCATTAATGGATTAAATTTACTTTTTCACGTGGATTTTTAGATTTTACGAAGTCTGCATGGCTTTCGAAATTGTTTTTGGTGCTGTAACAAAAGCCGAAAAGTTAAAATACAAGAGCAAAAGCGAAATATCAAAATATTTTACACTCGGCTTTTTGACGAAGAATGACTTCCTCGTTCCGATTTTTAACGTCATGTTAAATCCTGTATGTTACTAAATACGAAAAAAATAAATTACTTATCTGAATTGCAAAAGGTGGCAATTCCCAATGGCAATTTTTGACTGATAATTACATACATCAGAAGTTATGATGGTTATAATCACCACGTAACATCACTATAATAATTAAGTAGTTAGAACTGCTAAGCCTCTCCGAACCCTCAGAGGTACATTACCTTTAAAGCTTCGAAATTACAATAATACCTGTGATTACGACGCATAAAGATAAAATTTACACACTCAAACCTCAATAACCACACTATTTCGTGGAACGTTTTAGTTTCGCAAACGCAATATTTATCCAAGTAGGTTTGCCGTGAGCCTTGTAAAGTCACGCGAGGATAATCAGTCTTTATTTCCTATCTATCAGAACACCGGTCGAGTCCGCGGTTGGCACCTCCAAGGGTAAAGCATTACCTACTATCAGGCGAATAGCTTCTTGAAAAATTATATTCCACCACACCTTGGCGTTGTCTCCACGCAATAATTCAATGTTCGCTTTTATTTATAAACGGCAACAGTTTGCGTGCCTACGTTTTACCTTTCTTTTATTTTTACTAATGTACTTTCCTTTTTGATTCCAGGTACGTATCGCGATAGATAAGTGAGTAATGCCTTCATTAGTCCGTGACGTCACGACCCCAGTAATACAACGTTTTTACCCTTAATTTTACCCAGGATGTTTATGAGCAGCAAAATGAAATTACGTTTGAAAAAATTTTACATGTTTGAATTAAAATTTTGCGGCCGTTTGATGTGTTTGTCAAACAATTTGGGCGCTTGACGTGTTGGGGAAAGGATTGAAGGTTCTTTTTTTTATTAAATACTTTTATTAATACACGCTGTTTGCCTGAAACTGGTCGAAAGGCCGAGTTTTTGATAAACAAGCCATATAATCCCTTAAAATTATTTTCCGCCCGTATCGAACATAATATGAGGCAATAAAACAATATGGATCGGTACAAAACATCGTGTAATACTTTCAAGATTACCGATTTAAGTATATTTCATTTCGCATGGATAAGTTCGTATTTTCGAATCAATATAATACTCATCTTACAAGAAAGCCCGGCACGATTCGAGTACCTATTGTTGAACAAAACGTAATTTACGTATCTCGTTATTTCCGAGAAGTGTTTTCCGAACGCGATACTAGATTGTTTAAAAAGAAATCGCTCTGAACGCTAAGAGCACCCATTAAATCACTTTATTGTTGTTTAATTCGAACAAAGCTAGTTCCAACAAATTCTTTCAACCCTATTTCGCTGTACGTAATTTAAATGGGATGAAACTGTGAGGGCATCGCCGTACATGGCAAAACAATAGAATAGTTATCCCGGTCTCTCCAACTTAGTCGGGGGCGGATGATGTGAATTTTAATTACATTTTTATGATAGGAGCGTAGTGGAGTACGTACTAGAAGCGAGACCCCCCGTCATTGAAGCGGACTCTTCCGTTCACACATAAAACCGTAACCCCAACTTAAAAGCGTCATTGAGACGAACACAATCCAGCCACTAGTCTGTCGGATGCGATCGATCCTACCTAGCCTTTGATATGAAAATTGAAAGTGCAGTTTAATAACACTTGGATAGTTTTACGTTACATAGATTGAAGAATATTCACCTTAAAATGTATATAGCTACTTACCACATAGAAGATTTTATGCTTCAAGCTACGATCACCATCGAAATTCTTCGACAAATCTGTTTGCTACAGTTTTCTTCACGACATCGTCGGTATAATCTATTCTTGTACGTAGATACTGTGAAGTTATACTCTGATTTATTGGCTGCATACTGTAGAAAACTTCAAAATATTATTTAGAAGCCATAAATTTTGTTAAAATTTATAAAATTGCAAAGAATCCTTTCGGTAAGAATCTACTTACTTATCTAAGTTTCCAGAATATAATGCCGGAACGATTGAATATGATATCGGACCATATTTCACTTAAAGATATACGAGATGGTTGTAAAATCCGAGATTCTATGTGCAAGCGGCCATTTATATCTTATTTCGTCCATTCGATTTTACGTCCGAATGTTTTACGTTCGCACGGACAGATGTGTTGGTGATGCAAATAACCGATATTTTCCGGTAAATCGCTTCGGTTTATGCGAGATCGACAATGGCCCTTATTCACACAACGCAAAACTAGAGAATTTCTTGGGAAAGCATTAGTCTTCGGGCGTGATCTATTCAGTGCCGAACGTGTGTACATACGTGGAGTGCCCAAACCGCTGTTCGCATAAATCAAACATCACCGGAATTAAGCGCGTCGGAAGAGCAAACCGAAAACAAATCATTTTGTAGGCACCGACGATCACAAAAATACAATAAATAGAAAAAAAAATTAAGCGTTAAAATGAAAACCGACAACAACAATGAAACGTGGCTTTCCATAAATAACGGTGCAGGCTTTCGTTACGGATGTGGGTAGATTTTGAGAGTTTATATAGCCGCCGAAGCGTGGCGGTAAACAACGAGAGAAATTTGAATTATGAGATTTAACATTGAAATTGCTTGCTTCTGTTTTATTGTATAAAGATTTTGCCTTTGGAAATATTAGGAAGGGTCCTGCGGGCGTTCCGCCGATACCAATATATTGACCGAGAAGAATTAGTATGCCTACCGCGCTCTTGTTTTTGCTCGGTAAATTTTTGCAAAAAGGGAAATAATGATATCATAAGTCAAGGGGAGATAACCTAAGCGTGCCGTATTGTTTATCACGTCCCAATTGAGATTTTTCGCTTTACAATGAGGGTTGATGATATTATTAATTTCGCGTCTCTAAACCTTTGCTATCTGATGTTCCGCTGAGCCGAGCTTAAGCGTTGTATTTTTATTAAGCTACAGGCATTTCGGTTTATTGACGGCACGTTGGTACGCCACGAGTAAGGGGCTGCGTAAACGTAAACACTTTTTGCTACCGACACGGCACATCACAGGAAACCGTAGTTGCTGTCGCTGATTTCATACTGGTCCTATAGAAATCAAATATTCATTGGTAGCTTGTATCCGACACAAGACACAAAAGTGTCCACGTTTGCGCAACGCCTAATCGTCGAGCTCGCTTACTAAATGTAGAAGCTTTATGCGAAGATGACAATGGCTTTATGAATTTTTAGCACGTAATCGGTTTACCTTGAGTTCGGGCAGACAATGAAGGTTCATAGCGTATGCGTGCGACCGGATGCGAGTCGCGTGGAGAGGCCGGTCCTTCATACATAGTTGAGTGGGACACCCTCGCAGCGAATTTAAAATTCACCCCGTAACGACGGGAAAATGAGGCCCGCTGTTTGGACGATGATCGCGATACAGAACGCTACACAACATCGGAAAGGTGTCGTATCTTATCTGTGCGCCGCGTAAATCCGCCATGTTTCTTGTGTTACTCTTTATGTGTCCCCGACGGGCAATAATAATCTGCATTGTCGTTTACATGGACGATATTTTTTCATTGGTCGCAAAAACATCGGTACGTAGAGCTCGCGGCGCTTCATATCGCGCAATATTACAAATATTTTTTTGTTGCTCACGATATGTTTGTCGCACAGTCGCATTTACATTACTTTATTATCAGATTTACGTCTGTTAAAAAATAGGTGTTTTATCTATGTTATGCAGGTAGCGCTAACTGTCACGCCGGTCATAAAATACAAAATATTTTCACAGTTTATGTTTCACCACTGAAAGCTCGTAGTCAGCATCTCAGCCCGCTCGAGGGAATAAAAATATAAACAAGATAGGATCCTTCCATCTTAGACCCATTGTATTAAAAAGGTCGATGAAAATTTATAAGCAGAGAATGAGCTCACAAAATGATATAAGCTGATAATCCGGTTGAAAATCGATTGCGCCACAACAAAAGAAACGACGAACAGAATGAAAAGATTTAAAAAAAAAGTTGGAAACTACACGAAACGATTACGGGCGATCGTTTCGATCGTCACGAGCCGCGCACGGGGGCGATCCGGGAAGATAGCCGCAACATAATATTGCCACTATACCCGTATCGGGCTCTTATCTTTTGTACGGTGAGCGCTGCATTTGATCCAATTTGCCAATACAATCGGATCTCGGGTATTGCAATGGCATTATCTCCGACAGTCGTGGGCCGCGCGGTCTCTAATGCGATCTCTACTAAGAACTTTCGTTTGCTTCCACCGCCTACCACCACGTACCTACAGCTGCCTCCCTACCCTATTGACAATTAGTTACATCTACTAAAACGGCGAGCTCTTTCCTCTTGGACACTTTAAAATGGAACTTGTTTAACTGGGTTTAAATAGAAATGTTAGGAAATTGCCTTTATACTTGCGTATGTTTTTGTTAGTATTCACGTTAAATGACATTGTAAACTACAAAGGCATCACAATAATGTAAAACATATTCGACATTCCGACGTTTACTTTTATAATAAACTTATTTACGTCCAAGTTGCCTCGTGTTATTCAAAACATAACTTACATATGTAAATTATACTAAAACGCGCATAATCACAAAAGTAGACATGTGCCGTAACGCGACCGACACAAATAAAATATTCAATTCCAAATCCCAGCGACAGACCCGACATAACCCCCTATAATTCCGTAAAAAAGTTCCAACGTTAAAAAATGTAAATCTTTTGCCGGTCAAATACACGCATAGTAATTTGAAATCCAATCGGCTGGCCCGCCTCGGCGTCCTGGGAAATCCTTCAAGGTGAGAGGGCGCCGGACAGTGGAAAATCTTCCCCTCTTCCCTCCCTGATAAGATTGTCCAGTGCAACTCCCAAAAGGCAGAGGGATTGAAAACTTCTACCGAAACGAAACCGAACATAGTATCCTCAGGGATCAATACGTTCGGAAATATAATATCTGGATAGTTCGCGGTCGACTTGAGATTCTGACTTTTTGCAATATTTTTTTTCTGCTATATTAGTTTAGTACACGGCCTAACCCTCGCTGACTTGTTTGAAATACAAGCTCGCAATATGCCCGAAACAATTTTGTTAAGAGATAAAGTACAAGAAACACTTCTTATCATAATAAATATCAGGTAAAACTTGTTTTAATGTTCGGGAATCTCTTGAACGCTGAAAAATATGCAAAAATATTCTGAACTTTTTAACTATGATGGAATTTATTTGAACCGTTTCTTTTCTTAAATGTTTGAGTTAGGAGATATTATTTGTACAGTGGTGTACCAACCTAATTTGTTGGTACTGTGGAGCACGTTGAGTACGTCGTACAACGTTGTTATGTCGTCGCACTGTCACTGTATACCTCTGAGACGTAAATAAGTGGGTTTGCGAATTTTTCCTGGTAAAGTTGAGCGGTTGTTTACACTGAAAGCGGAGTCGTTTACTTTGGGGGCTGGGGACAGGGATCACTAACGTAATTAGCGCAGTTTGTCGCCGTCTGTACCGGCGTCAACTAACTTCATCTTCAGAAAAATGTATTGAAACAATCAGTACTTATTAGTGCAGTACTCCTACTAAAGGGGAGTGAAAGCGCTCGAATCGAAAGCAAATCGAATTTCAATTGTCTTTGTAGTCTCCCCATCTCCCGTCAATTGTTTCAGAAAGTTCTTTACGGATATTCAAGTCTGCGACATTCACGCACTTATCTTTAACGTGCAAAAGTAGCTTTTATACTACTCAGTAATTAATAGAGGGATTATGAGCTTCTCGATATTATAAAGAAATTCTCGAAAGAAAACCAATTCATCTTATATCATGAATTACATTCCCCTTTTAAGATCAAAGCGCGAGCGTAAAATCAATTTATCCGTTATCAACGGAAACCGAAAAATCAAAGCACGTTGCATTACGCACAAATGGATACAGAACCACATCGATAACATACCGAAAGTTTATTTCTGCTAGAGAGAGACATTCGATTATACCCTTGAACGTTTCTAATTTCCTGGTACTCGAATGTGGTTAACGCAATTTCCGAGACTATGTATAAGGTACCTGGGGACGAACGGGACTCGCTTCTGGGGGACCATTATCGTAAAATCAAATAGTCTTTTCAAATTATACGATTGAGACGAACTGTCAATCGATATGGTTTTTATTTAAGTGGGTTAATATTGCTCGTTAAATATTTATCTTTATATTAATAATAAATAGCTAGGCAGTCGCTTCATGTAAAGTTAGACTGAATCCGACCCAACAAACTTGGGAAAAGGCGCGATAGATGATGATTGTTTTTCTTTCTTACTTGTTCTAAATATTTCTACATGTAACTATGATTAAAATTTTTGATACTAAGAGATCTAAATTATTTTAAATTTGGCAATAAAGGACATTGTTCAGCAGCCATACACTGTTTGCCTAAGAAGCCACAGTCATGTAAAATTA
Source organism: Standfussiana lucernea (assembly GCA_964057025.1). Lineage (NCBI taxonomy): Eukaryota > Metazoa > Arthropoda > Insecta > Lepidoptera > Noctuidae > Standfussiana > Standfussiana lucernea. Next base: position 6,543,344 of record OZ059791.1, on the reverse strand, counting down.
CTTACCGTGTTCTAAACGATGTATTCATTCAACTGAAATCGAATTAAATTAACGGACACTTCTGAAAATTCTTTAAAATATTAAAATACTTTCAAGTTTTGAGGTTATAACAAAGCGATTTGTTAGTCCGCGCGTTCCCAGTAACTACGAAAAAAATATTTATTTATGTATGTCACTTATGAAAAAGGAATCAAAAATAAGAATTAAAAATAATTAATCAATGTACTTAATTCATGATTTTTTAATAAAAAAAAGGTAATTGTAATAAAAATAGATTTTAATTTTATGCGCAACGTTTCCTAACGTTAAACGAGAATGTCAATTCATCAACTGACAACTGTCAAGCTAGTGTCAACAATGTGAAACTTCTTTTGTCATAACTACATTCACTCAGCGCTTTTAACCGCTTTAGCGCTACATACATCTGTTTGCAGCTAAAAAGTCATAAAATCAAGCGCTGAAAGTGCTGACTTTTTATAAATAATTATGGCGCTGCGGGATACGATTTAGAATAAAGTCGTGAGACCACTCTTTAAATTGTTTACGAGATGCAGAAGTGTCCGTTCGCAGTAAAAGAAAAAAAATAGAATTACTGAATAGGTTGCACACGTGGTGGTTCATAGGCCATTTCTAACAATGTCCTTTGCCTTCAAAACAACAAGCTATTAATATAGCATATTTTTTTTAAATATACATTCGACTCCTTGTGACATGGGTTCAAATCACGGGTCGTTGAACCGTGTACAGGTATTGAACCCACGAATGTTTTTAACTCACTTAAAATACAATTATGAATGAAAGTAAAGTCCTTTTGATTTAATAATGCCCTTTTTAACATTCATCTTTCATTCTTTCAGAATATTCGTTCTTACTGCCAAACGCAGACATTATCAACCAAATGTTTTCAGTAAAATGCTTGTTTTCATTAAAGCAATATTCTCTTTATTAAATCCTAAATCATAAAGAAACTAACAAGACACAAATTCTACATTCTTGACTGAAGAATATTGACATAGCTTAGAATATAAGAAAAATATATAAATATTTGACAGTTCGCTACTAGGGAAAATGTTACTTACAAAATGATTGACAATATACTGAGTTTTTTGTCGAGTAACGCCTCCAAAATCTCAAATGTAGTTATCTTATATTGAAGAAAAGTTTTCCATAACGCGTCAATATTTTTCCACGTTTTCGTATTCCAAACCTTCCAGAATATATAAAACATTCTGTAAAAGCTATCCACTAGGTACATTAAGATAGATACTACGCCGTAGCAACACTATGGCTACGGCGTAGTGTAGTGATTCCAATGTACATTCGGTAGACACAGCTGATTGACTAACGTAGCTTGGTTACGGCCGGCAAAATGGCTACGTGGCTACGCAATCTGCTACGAGAAATGTTACATCGAGAGTTGCTTGCCTAAGATCGTACCTTATGTAGATTTTATATGGAATATAGTTGGAAATACGCTTCGAGTCACTACGTAAATAAACTCAAGTCGAGACTCAAAGTAAATAGTCATAATCAATTAAAAATAGCGGATGTTTAAGTTAAGATTTGTCCCTCAATCACGTTATAACCAATAAACTGCTAAAAATGGACTTTTTTGAGGGGCGAAAGCAAAGAGGGTTCCCAAATTCTCTTTTTTGCATCCACCCTCACGTCACCAGACATTTTTTAATTTTCAAATTCACTCCACTCAATCGACGGTGGCACTCTTCGTATTCGTCGTCATTTATCATTAGCTTCATTTATTTTTGTGCCTCGAGGAGATATGATTTATCACACCAAGGCTACGAACGTAGGTCTGTTTTTGCTGCGCCGCGAAGATATTAATCGTTATCGTGCGCGTGCCACGAGTCGTTTGTTTTCGTTACACTGGCACAACCCATTAATTATCAATGAACGTCCGGCGGCACTATGATGAAGGTACCGCTATGTCCCAAGCTTTTCCAGGTGACAGGCGCCTCGCTATCAACCCTTTTTAAGCCTCAGCATTTAACGCCGAGTGTCTGATGTCATAAAAGTGTCCGAACCGGGAACGTGCCGCGGACGTTAAATTCGTGATTAAATTGTACCGAACGGCCCGCTTTCCGCCGTAATAAAAAAATAAAGATCATCTTCTGCCGCATTATAAAATGAGGCTTTATTTTCAATGAATATATTAGGCAAATTCTTTAGAAAATGTTATTCGTGATTATTTTTTATTACTTCTGTTTTTCGGTAATTCCACATTTTTTGCAAAATTTTCAAGGCTCTTAAATACTTCCTTAAACTTTTCCCTTCTGTAATAATACTGGTTTAATCAGATAATCTTCCTCAATAATTTTCTAACCAGCGAGGCAGCCATTATTTCAACTATATACAAGTTAATAAAATTTATGGTATATTTCCAAACCAAAAACAGCAATTTCAAAACTAATAAATTAACCCAAACTGCCTATAAACACTGCTAAAGAAGTAGTACCTATAGGTATCACTTGCCGAAAATTGTTTTCTAATTTCTCTTCGGGCAGTGCTGCCATCTGGCGTGGCACGTCGTCCGCCATGACATATTGATAGATGGCGCTAGTCATACGCCTGATTGATCGTTGACGTCTCTGCGAGTCTGGCGTTCCTATCGTGGCTTCACTATACATATAGACTGAAAATTAATGCCAAAAAATATGTGCTCACATATTGGGCAGAATTTGGAAGCAGAGAATTTTTGGAAGCTTTTAAATGAAAGCGTCAAAAGTTAGATAGGATGAAAACTATTTTGTTAGCTCCATAATAACTCATATCTTGTACTTGCTGATGACTTTACTTACTGTAACAATATTGTATCTCTTTCTTAGTTAACGATACCACGTGACACATAAGGACCAAATATCATAGACAAAGCGGTCCTTTTACCCAATAAGCTACCATAACTTCTAACACACACAAACCAAAACACCAAATTATTCCTCACAGCCCCACTTTAAATCAAACACCGTTAACGCAGAGGTACCAATCGATGCGATTGTAATAGTAAAGTTTGTTTCTAATTGAAGATTCCCGGGAAGCCGGGTCGCGAGGGTCGAACGCAATTCCAACGATTAATGATGCGAGCTAATCCAACTAAGCAGAGATGGAAGGCATCATGGGATTCGTCAGGCCGGCTTACCATTTGATCTCGAATAGTTGGACGTCCAAATTATGTTCATGTTGGTAATTAATTGTACGGTTTATTGGGGAAGAGGTGGGTTTCGAGGTGTTTGCTGAGCGGTTTATTTTTAACGCCTTAGTGGTTAAGTATAATTGTAGAAGGTGGGGTTTAAGAAATATAGGCGGGTGTCTTGAAATCTGAAAATGTGTTTTAGATATCCGTAAAAAGATGTTTAAATCGGAGTAATCATATAAAGAGTAACTCGCCTAAAAGCCTTTTTTCACAGTAGAGATTTATACCAAAAGGAATAAAACTTCAGACCAAAATTTCGTAAACGAATAAATCAACATCCAGGGGCTCAGAGTAAAAACATTGCCCAAAAAAATTAGGCCAAATCAGACGACAATAAGAAACAAAAGCCGACCGTACATTTGCTAATGAGACTTAACCAGTCCTCCCAAAGCGAGCCAGGCTCAAATGTTACTACCGAAGATTAGGACCAAAACTCGAACACACATGCATGTCACCGAGTTGCCTTAGTACCAGAGGACACGCCGCTTCATTAGCCAAACCGTATTATCTAAGGCCTTAATGATTTCACGCTTCCCTTCAGCGTTTCGACAACTTTGATGACGGGAGTAAGCCGTAATCATAACGTGAGTTACGATTAAACTTTCGGTTTTATCTTTCCCCGCTTGTTGATTAACGGAGTTCTACTTCCTATGTCTAATCGGTGCGAAGTTAAACTCTTTGGCAATTAAGTTATGACTTCGATTTGTTTGCAGTTGGAGATACGTTGCAATGATACGCGGTTTGGTCCTATTGGTTTAGGTGTAAGTTTAGAAAGTTGGACTTGAGATGAGTATTATAAAATAATTTACGATTAAATGGCTTGGTGTAAAATGAAGACATGCTGCACAGACCTCAAATAAATTGGGAAAAGGGCAGGACAATAATGACGATGACGGCTTGGTGTAAAATTAATTAAAACACCATCTACAGGGTGGCGCCGACAATACGACGATAAATTAAACTGCGTATACTTCATGACGTTCCCAGTCTACATACAGAAAATCAATCGATTCTATCCAGTAGTTTAGTCACAGGACATTATTTTTAATTTTTAGTATTTTCTACATGATGTAGATTATTAGGCTAGCACCGACAGGTTAACGACCCTCACATCGGTATAAACACTACACACATGTTGCCAACTCGCTAATTCAAAAACCTTTGGCAAATTTGTTCCTTAAATTTTATTTCTAGATGTGATTTAGTGCAAATTATACCTTAGATTAGTAAACCAATCATGATAAATGATGTTCTATTTTTTTTTCACCGCATTAAGCTATTTAGTATGTTTGAAAAAAAAAAATTTTAAATTCTGTGTTAGGATTTCTTTGATAGTTTAAAAATATTCCTATGAACTAGTATGACCAGTGTTTTCATTTAAAGTCGTACTGTCAGCGCCACCTTGTATAATTGCAATTTCAAAAATGAATCTTAAATTACAGTACAAATAGGAGACATATTAGGCGGAAGTCTTAGATTCTTAATTCATCTGACGAGCTATGTCTACCGAACCCGTTTAAATTCCGACGCATAACAAATTTATACACCCCAAAAATCTAATTCAAAACAAACTGTGAATGTATCACTTGAAAGCTTTTCCCTAACCCGTGTACATTTGAAAACGAGAAATTACGTTCATATTTGCGAAATTTTAACATTACATATTCACTTTGTTCATTTAAGTACACTAGCTAATCCACGTGTGTGTGCTCGCTCGAGTGCGTACGAGAAACCGAAATAGCTAAAGCAAATGAGTAAATGTAAGAACAAAAGCAAATTAGCGTTGTACCTACTTAGAGGAACGCTCCGACGCGTGGGAAGGACATATCGTGTGCAGGTGATACACCGTATTACTTTATTTGCTTACTCGCGTTTTGATACTATAATTCCCGTACTACATCGTACGACGTATTCAGACGAATACGCTTTTACCGAATAAACCTTTATTTTATCCGCGTATCGTGAAATATTAAGTCTTTTTTTCGATTACGCAGTACTTCGGCTGAGTTCTCGGCATACCTCGAGTAATAACGTCTGCACAATGACGGCGGAATGAAAGCAATGAACTGACTTGTCGGAATTAAGTATTTTATTGTTTTTTTTTTTTCTCCGCACTAATAAGTATCCAACGAAATATTTGACCATCCTATCGAAAATTCGTGCTACCTCCGAAGAGTATTCGGCGTATACTTTAATTTGTTTAAATTGAAATTCTCCAAATTAACGCGAACATACTAATTACAAACATTTCTGATACAAAATAAACAGGAAACCACATAATGTTATCATTAAAACCATTCCCACTTCATTTTAAAGTACTAAAACAGTAAAATAAAATTAAAACTTCTCAAACTAGTGTTCGTACAAAATGATATTCCAGTCAGAATCACTTAAAGCTTACACGTCTACGAAGTGCTACGAGTTCGTTGCTACGCGGCTACGGCGTAGCGTGTAGCTACAAGCTACAAGCCGTAGCCGCACTGCGTTACCTACGCGGCTCGTATAAATCTCACTCGAGGATTACACGGAATCTCTTACAAGTTCTTGGTACCTCTCAAGATATTGCCAAGTACACTAAAAGTACCGATACGGGCGAATTTGGCATGATAAATTGTTTATCGCCACTTAAGAGTTTCTAAATACAGTTGAAGCCGAATGTCTCGCTATTTCTAGTTGCTATTGTTTAAAGTTTTATGTTCGGTAAAGACTTGAGTGTTTCTGATTTAATATGTCTGATTCAAATAATAAAAGTAAATGCTTATAAATTTAAATATTCATTCTGCTTCGTAAATAAATTGAAAATATTTTCTAATTGAACCAATGCATAGACTGTTATAATGGAATACCAATCGTCGAACCGTTAAAAATATTCTGTTTGTTTTTTATTAAATTTATATATTTGGTTTTGAATTATAGCTCCATTTAATTTCAATAAATAATGATTTATAATCTTAATAATGACACCTATAAAAAAAATCTTCCAATCCTGCGATCTCAAGGAAAAAAATAAATAATAACCCCTGTGCAATATTAACATTATTGTTACAAGCAACAATCTCGAAGCTCAGTTATTATTTAACCCGACGTCCCTTCACGTTAATGGAGTCTTCTGTCAGATCCATCTTTAACCGGACTCAGTAAATGAGGCTGCTTGTAAAACCTTGTACTTTTTATTTGATTTTATGTTGGTATAATTTTTGTTGAATATTGTAGGCATATTTTAGTAACGATTCAGTATGGACGTGCTGCGGCTGCTGAAAGTTTACATAAAAGATACTAGTTTTTATTGAAAATAATCTTTATAGCCGTGTGTTGCCAGAGTGACAAGAAAACGGGCACGTATTTTTTTATTTATGTTGTCACTGTTTTAAATGAGTACCATATATGTACATATATGATTCCCGGGTCGGACAATGTTATTGGGTTTTTCCACTGTGCTTTTTTTAGCAATACCAGTCGCGGAGTTTGGAATTGTGCCCGATTGATGGCAATAGGCTCGCCTTCTACTACATGGGACTTACACTACTAACATAACTGGCGAAATGTGGGTTTACCAGGTATTAGGTACACCTCTGCCCTACCTTTCGGGGATTACAGGCGTGATGTTTTGTTATTTTATGTTTTATATGATCTCTACTTTCGTGATGCTAAACCAACATACATAAGTATATATGATAATAATACTCAGTAGTGAGTGCATTCAGCTATCAAATTAAAATTTTAAATTACCTGCAAAAATATATTTTCACAAAACAAAAAATATAATAATATGTTATTATAATACTGATTGGTAATTTTGTTTAGATTTCAAATATTTGGTACACAAAGGTATCCTTGATACCTCTCCGAAATTACCAGGGGTACAGTAAGTGTGAAGAGGTCCTCTATTTGGATTATAACACTATAGTCCTTGGGAGGGTCAGAGCGGATAACTTCTCCTAATCCTGGGTTCTGAGGTTATAGCCCGTATTGAGACACCAATAAACCGACACCTTAGGACCTGCTAAACTAGAATATTCAAAGATATTGCCTTCAAAATATTCAGGTAAACCGAAATACCTTGTGTACAGACGAAAATAATTAACAAATATTTCAACAAATAGATTTAAAATGAAACATTTAAATCGGACGATAATCTGTGCACAGTAAATATTTAAATTGTTAGGTAACCTATCAATTGTGTACGATAATGATACAAAAATAAAACGGGTGCAAAAACTTAAATGTTCGTTTATATACAAGAACATTTTAAAAGCTTTTCATACTTTAATGAGATTTTCGTGTAACGAAAGTAATGTTTTGTTATGAAATAACTTAAGTTAAATGACATGTTTTATGGAAATAAGTGAATCATTCTGAAAAGTTTACTTTAAACGTTTATTTGATTCAAAGTTTTGTGTCATACCTAGCCGCTTTCTAAAATACTAGGCAGATCTACTAATTTTCAAAAAACCAAATAAATATGAAATACAATTATAACATTTGCTGATAAAGTCAGAAAAGTTCTAAGAGGTAGCACAGATACTATTATTAGGGTCGGATATGTTATTTCTATAAGGGACACTACAGGCTTTTAATTACCAATATGGGTTATTAAACAATCTACATAATTAACATTCTGGTAAACCATTATTCTGAAAATAGAATTTCAGACCAAAAGGTTTAGACCGAAGGTGTTACTCGATATTAGCAAGAATGTCTTTGATATTAGTTTAACGTTATAAGTGAGTCGGGCTCGTAAATTTTAGTTAATCAACCTTAAACCGCGTCTAAACTAACGCTCACTAGGATTTCAAAGAGGGGTTGTTCTGCAAGTACACAGGGGCATTGTTCTCTAAATTTTACATTCACATTAAAATTTCGTCTCGTCCTGATTTACGATCGGCCCTCGAGGAAGGAGCATCTAACAGTGAGATTATTTATTCCCGCCGCTTATCTAACACTCAGCCGACGGCGCCGGCAGCGGGCGCGAACCGGCGCGGGGCCGGTGCGGAGACGGCGCGTACACCGACGCCGATTTGTTTATGCTAAACAACCTGCAACCGAACTCGAACAGCGCACACTCAAAAATAATTTGCATATTTAAATAAAGAAGTGCGCCACGACAACTTGCGCTAATCCGCCGGCCACCCATAAACTTGTTAATTCTGATTAGTCGCGGCCCGCTGTCATTATTTTCGTAGATAAATCACTGCGACCGAGGCGTGTCCCTTATTAATAACTCGGCGCCGGGCGAAAGAGTTAACGGCGTTCCGACACGATTGTTACTAAACCGACGGAATTTTAATTCGTCTCGGAGTTTATTAAGTGCGTAAAGTTTTAGCGGGGCTTCAACACGAGCGGTAAATTAAGTGAATTTGCTCGTAGGCTCGAGGGGAACCACCCGTCTCTGTCAATCTGATCACCGCGATATTAACAATTTTAATTGCAGTCTGTCATTTTGTTTACCATCTTCCCTTACTTATTCTTACATTCTTTTGTTTCAGGTAAGAACTCCAATGACATCACTAATAACATAATTTACATCCACCGTAAATGCTATTTTGTATTCCGAGATATAGAGTCCTGCATAAAAAAGTAGGTAGTAAAATGGAGTGAAATGAGTGAGACCCGTAAAACTCTTTTCATACAATATTCAATAGAAGATATTTTATTATACTGAGATTTCCACAATTTACCGATAAATTCGTGCTATATCTCCTGTTTTATATCCTTCTGCAGGGCAAATTTGTTTCTTTTTCACGTGATACAGTTATAAATCTAGCAGTATGCGTACGCTTCTTTGGTTACGAATCTATTTTATGACCGCACACGCCGAAGGTTAACCAATAAAACCTTTTAACAGCCGTAACTATTTCGTTATAAGTTCCGAGTACGCAATAAAAACGGTGAAACAGAAATAAATCTGGGGGCACAATGGGCGCAGGGCGGCGCGGGCGCTCCTCACCCGCGCAAGAAATCAATCACGATCGGGCGCGCGCTTTAATCGCTCCAATTTAAGTTTTTCCTTTCTTGATAGAACAAATTGATGGAAATAGTTGAACGTTAAATATTGCGATTCGTCGAGCGCCAGTGTACAAACTTCCTCTTACGCGCGTTTACGGCGGGCCAATAAATCTCGGCCGCTTTGTGCCATCTCTCGCTCAACATCTTCAGAAATAAACGGCACGTGCGCTGTTATCTGTATTTTTGTAACGACCTGCAACTGAAAAAATGTTGTTCACGTCGCCATGGAGTTGTTCCTCTATTGTTTCACCGCCATACAGGTATTGTTTAGTATCGCACAACCATGTATGGCTCACCTCGACACAACTTTGCGAGTCATCGTTTTTATTCAGTTATTATTCGCAACGTTTTATCTCTCCCTCTGAAACGCGTCTCTGAATTAGGCATAAGCCGTCATCCTCTGCTTGTGCTAGAGACGAGCTTAGTTCCCGAACTAACCCAAAGATAAATTATTCCAGAACATTTCTCATCACGATCCATTCTTTCCTCCGTCGACAAAGCGTCAGTGAATCCCAGGGACATATGAGCATCCTTATCCACAAAATAAAATGAAGTCTGGTGGCGCGCAGTTACTAAGTAGCGTCGCCACATGCTCTCGTAATGTTTGTACGTAGTGCTCGTACACACAGAGGTCCGTAGCGCCTACATTGTCGTTGTGTATACGACATATGTAAGTATGAATCACAGCTGATAAGCATGGCGCGCAGATTTGCAGGATCGCGCGACCGCGCGTTCGCTGCCAAGTTTCTTGCGCCACGCCTACACATTTGCATCATACACTGTACGTACATAGAACCCACATACATATATCTATACAAATGAACGTATCTGCTGCAATTCGTTCGCTGTAAGTACCAAAAGCAGAACTGTGGCGCATTTCTATAATTTATATCACAAAGTCCTTATCGTGGTTCGGGTGTCAAATCAACTCAAATTAATATTAAACGGTGGTATGATTATAATTTTATGTAGCTAAATGCGGCAGGCAGTGGTCGAACCGTGCCGGGCGATAAATCAGCGTTTGTTGCGAGCGTAAACAACCGCAAGCCGGTCGCGCTCGGCGTCCAATCATTACTCAAAGCATTCGAGTGCAGCAAAAAGCGGACTAATTGCGCTCTTGAAGGACAAGGACCACCCCGCGCGCTCTGTCGCAAATGTACTTAGTCACGTTTAATCGTTTTTCTGTCTTCCAAGGATTTCTCCAGAGGCACGCTCCGCTCACTCCTCTCTCCACCACTCAATGTAATCCCAATTTAGTAATATTGAAATCCACACAAATTGATTCCACCGTATTGATTCGTATCTCATTGATTCCTCGCCACGACTGGGTACTCCATGCAAAATAAAATGTAAGTAAATAATAAGGAAAACGCGTCACAAAGAACAAATAGGGAGAGGCCGGTAAACAGAAATAAAGGGACGAACGTCGCGCAACAGAAACTTCAATAAATAAATATAAGACGAACGAAAATTTTACTTTTTATTTTAGAAAAAGTTTTGTTTTTAATATTCTTCGTGTAACCTGTGAAAAGATTTCGTGAGGGTATACTCGTTTTTGTGTAGAGGAAACTTGTTTGCAAATATTTTTCCAAAAGTTGGTTAATTTTGAAAAGAAAATTCTCTGGTAGCGAGCGAGAAGAGGTTTAAGTTTTCGTTCACATCGGCCCGTAGTCGTCGGGCGGCGGGCTGGAGTAAACACCTCGCAACTTGCCCTTTTGGCGAGTTCTAAGAAATTGATTTTTAAACTGTGCACAAGTTAGGACGGAAAAAGCGCGAAACATGATAAAAAAAAAACTATTCTAAGACGAAAGTTTGGAATGAAATTAGTTTTAAGCGACAAGTTCATTTCAGTTTTTTACCGGCGAGCCGGTTCTGCAATTGCTCGGAGATTCCCGTGGAAAGTTTCCCAGTGCAGATTTTGATTACACACGCTCCTTCAAGAAGTTTCCTGCCGGATAGGAATATTAAATCTTATTTAAGTTAGACATCCGCGGCGGTTCGCGTTGTTATTTCGAATAAGGTGCTTTATAAACTCTGAGTGCGCCGGTAAACTTGCTGACGAGAACATTTTAACCTTTCTGTAGGATTCGTCTTAACAAAACGCTGCTTTTTCATATTCCGCTGCCTTGACAATAGGAAACTTAATTCACTCTATTTTGTAGACGGCATCGGGTTTCATTCTCTAATGGCTTTATGTTTTACCTAGGTTTACTTGGAACTGGTATTAACGCAAATATTTGCTTCTGTTTCCGTAATATTTATACACGGTTGTAACATTTACTTCTGATTTTACGAACAACCTTTTAGGGTGCTCGCCACGCTCCGTCGAGATGAAGTAGAGTACCGTACAATCTTCCGTACAATTTTAGGAACGCTTAAATTTTAATTGTATAGTAAAAGTACGGTTATATGATAATTACGGTGAACAATACGGCGGAGCGCGGCGCGTCCCGGTGCCGACTTCGCGTTACATGGTGCATTTGCCTAATTACAGCTCAGTTCACTGGTGTGACAATTCGTGATTACCGAAACGGTTATTTCGGAAGACATCCACTCTATTCGGATTACGTTTTACAGAATGGCTCAGCCATCATCCGCCATTATAGCTCGACCTTTCTTATTAAATAAAATACCGAACATTTTGGATCGTTCGCGCCAGTAACACGATATGCAGCCAGCAAAAAACCCTAAGTGAACCCCGACTCATCATGTAGTAGATATCGTCCGTCTGAAACATTTCTTTCGAATCTCTCCAAGGCTCTTACTTACTTATCTCATATTTCTAAAAGTTGTGTTTAACAAGTTATGAAGTTAATATAAGTCAGTCGTACGGCTGGCAGGGAAAAGGAAGTCGAAAAATAGAGTTAGTGCAGAGGGTGGAATCGAAGAGCGGCGCCGCGGCGGCGGCGGAGCCTCGTGTTGCCGAGTATTTCGGGAAACAGCGGAAAGTTTGGCGCGCCCCGCCCGATGCACTCCTCGACGTGGAGTGACGGGACGCCTACCACCGCACTCGAGGTGCTCCGCATTTCTCTAACTCCCTGAGACAGGCCTGTCTGATATTTACGTCCCAATCGAACCAACACAACAATCGAATAAACTCCGAGACACAACATAAATAAATTCACTCTTACAGCACAGTTTTAGCGTTATCGTTTAACTCACTTCGATGTTAGAACTTAAGTGATTTTAGTGATCTCACGTGACAACTTCATGAAGAATCGTCTTTGATACTTCTAGACTCACTTTATTTACTCGTACATTCCGAGCATCCAATGAAACTCTCAGTTTTTCATTTGAAATCCAATGACAGACAGATTAAAGCGTTTTCCTTAGACGAGAAAGATTTGAATCGAAATACTGTTACAGAGCCACCGTAAACATCGAAAAGGCCCAACTCTGACATTTTAATTTTATTAAACATCTCCCGTTGCCCGAGATAAAGTAGATTTCTTTCGCTGCCAAGTAAGAATTTCGACTCGTATAATAATTTAGATTACGTAGCAAGCAGTGAGCGTTCATTATCGTTCTTTTGTACCTGATTTCGTGGAGATCTCATTCGGATAGAGCGGCAGTCCGCGGGCGCGGGCCTCCTCTCCAAATGGAAAGTGCGAAAATGAAATTATAAAGCCCCGCGATAAAAATAAATTAAATCGGATTTCGCATTTGCCAGTAGCCAGGCTGAGGAGCGTTTTGTAGTCCGCGGATTCCTTTCTCTTTTTAAATATTTGTTTTAACAGTTGATTTGTGGCGTAATGAGAAAATTCTCACTTTGCAATTTTTTCCCTTCCCCCTTTATAATGGTCGGATATCTTTTTTTCATTTTTCCTCATAATATCTTTTAATGTAGAGCAAATTTAGTCGTTGTTTTTAAATTCAGATGGAACGAACATGAATCTTAAAGGCATTAGTAGTGCTTGAAGTTCTCTGAGAGCGGTGGCGCGCTGCGGCAAATCACAGAGTGATTCTCATTCATTCTGATTCACATTCTCACCAACGATTATTCAAATTAGGTAACGGTACGACAAAGACGAATGGTACTAATATCGTTCGCTTCGCGATCGCCGAGCGCGATAGTACGCGCGGTACGTGCCCTACACACGCGCAACAGATCGCGTCCGCCGATAAACACCGATTGATCCTCACGATACGCTTTTTGCGTAAATATTCAAGCAAGTTTTATGCAGGTCGAAGGCTTTGTGTTCACCATACCGGCCCACACACAACCCACATAAGGCCTCAATTAAAATATCAATGTACATTACGCCAGGTGGAATTCTAATAGCTTTAATTGTTAGAACGACCCACATATCATCGACAGAAATATGAAAACGATTTATACTCAAAACTCAATAAACTACCTAACAAACATACGAGAATATGTGTTAAATTAAATATACGGAGTAGGTTTGTCGAGTATCACAATAAATAACTACCTCGAAATACCCAAAACTGTCGCTACAGAGTGTTTTAAATAATACGCTATTTTGTTATAACGCTCCCAAAAGTGTAATTTAGTACCGATTTTCTATCCTAAATACGTAATTTACTCGCCTTTTTTCCTTACATTATTCGTTAATTCGGAGTAAAACAATGTAATTATATTTTTATTGCTCATTCTATGTCCAGTAAATCGGGGTTTCAAATCCCGGAGGTCGTTTTAAGTGAACCGACCCTACTTAATAGTCGTCCTCTAGGCGCGGGGTCAGTGGTGCGACACTAGATGCTTTTGTTTATACTTTGCGTCCCCAGTGTTATGTAATCATTAGTGTAATTGTTGGGATTAAGTTTTCTCTCATATAGAGCCTTTTGCGATTAGGCTGGGAGTCCGACGAGTCTCACCCTCCACCCTAAGTCCTCGGTTCAATTTGCGACAACGGATAATAGTGGCGTAAGTGGAGCGTGCGGATGCCCTTACAACAAATACATACAGTTTTGTTCATTGTCTCCTAAATAGAATTGACTAGACTAGGCCTCTACTTTATCTACGATTTATGTGTAGTGATTCGTGAACTCCTGATTTTCTATGAGGTTTATTTAGGCTAAAGCCTAGCTTAAAAGTTTGGAGAACGCTCCCGCTTTTTGAAGAATTCTTATTTTCGACATAAACACGCAGTACGAGTAATGTCTAAGATAAAAAGTGCATTACCAAATTGCTTTCACACGCCGTTAGCGACGTCGCAGGATGACAGCTCGCGTTTTCGTTCGCTCGTCATTTTATGAAACAGGGCGACACCTGAATTTTATGAAATATTTGACTAAATGTGTGACACGCACGCTTTTTATGCCTTTCCAAATGTTTGCAATTTTATTGGATCTCATCTCATATAAATATGTAGATTCCTGCGAATGCATTTTTTTGTTAGTTTCTATTTGGTTTGAAACAGTTTCAAAATTATCAAAAGTCGTTGTATTTGAATCATAATAAAAAATTCTGATACATTTTTCAGTGTGAGACCTGAACTGAAACTAAATTCAACTTCAATTAACATAAAACCCACCCACTTAACACACGAAAACAGTACCTAAATCTCACAATTCCGCTTAACCAAGACCTTAATACCAAAAATAGCTCACGAAGAATACTAGCGCGCCAAGAAAGCGAGTTCTCTTTAATCTAGTGACAAAAGCGTCACCTGATTCAGCGAGCCGAAGTACTCTCTGCTCACAAACGTGGAGGAATGAGGTGGAAGAGTGGCAGGTACTTGGAATTACTTCCTAATGAAAAGAGGCTAGGAGTGGGACACAGGGGCTCGACATGCGGCCGCTAACGAACGCGGTGGGCCACTCAACTCGGCTCGAGTGGTCACAGACGTGCGCCAGCGCTCGGCTTATTAGTGCGAACCAGGAAGATCGAAATAGACGCAAATTGTGTTAGGTTTTAAGGTTTGTTGAGGGTGTAATGTTTGGAAAGGAAATTCTAGAGAATTTACGTGTCTAAAATTGTGTTATTTTGAGTAGTTTTATAGACAATAACATACTAACTAGGTCTTGTGATTTTTCGCAAGAGAAGATTTAACGGAAACTTTCAATTAGACCTGAAAAATGTTTTCAGCCGAAACTGAAAGTCATCTTTTCCGAAAAAGGATGTCCTAAAAATTGAATGAATGGGGATCCCGAACAGTCATCTACTATTCCACTCAAAAACACGTACCGTGGCCCGTACCTCATTTAGTACGAAATTTCCATCTTCTCCATAAAAACGTAGGCACATTTTCTAGGTAGAACTTAAAAAATGCGATAGACAGAATAAATTTCTCCTCATCTCCATTACTTACGGTACGTAGTTTATCTCAAAACGTTTACCTTAAAAAGGTTTTACTACTAGATATACTATTTCATTAGATACACAGGTCACGACTAACTGAAATTTGTAGTTAACTTACAGCGTATAGAGCTAAGCTGGGTATTTTATTTGTGTACTATTATTTAGTTTCTTGTGAGTTAAAAAGAAACTTATGTAAATTGTAACCTTGAATTTATTGAGACATTTTTTCTTTTAATGATATGCTATGTTAATAAACTAGACTAATTAATTTATAATTTAATTAGTACCCAGTTTGTTTGGCCTATATTAATATTGACTTTAATAAATGAAAAGTACGTAGTATTGAAAACGAGTCGCTTAATGAAAAAAAAAACTGTAAATTAACTAACAGCAGTATTCTCTTATCAATCCAATCACATAATTCCAATAGATAATCCCTCCCGTATCTAAATACAGAGAAATGTTGAGCTCTGTACTTACAGCAAATGTTGAGCTGTGTCCGGCAAAAATGTTGAGCTCTGTACTTACAGCAAATGTTGAGCTGTGTCCAGAAAAAATGTTGAGCTATGTACTCGCACAATTTTACAGTATTCACCTATTTTGGTCAAACACTTTTAGATGGGATCGTGGTACATTTGCATTTCAGAAATACCCGGTGTTTTTAAACCAGCTCAGTACTGAGACTGTTTGTTTGAAATAATAAGAGAGATAGAATCCAGGGACCAACGACTCATTTGAATGAAGCTCCGAATTGAATAAATACCTATTGATTTGTGTCGTTCTGATTAGTATAAATTGAATCATTGTATTTTTGTTTGAAGTTGATGAAATCAAAAATGATTACATTGTCAGTAAAATCAGCAGAAAAAAACGCAAAAAATGAAATTGAACTGACTGTGTTACGCGTTATGTTTTGTATGGTTGACTTTTTGTGCCCAAGTGCCTGAAATTTTTTAAACTATCAATTTATAAAGAAGTCAAACGGGCAAAAGAGCTCAACTTTCTCCACTAAATTCAAAACCCAATCAAAGAAACTCAATCACAAACACACAACTCATAAAAGACAATAAAAATCGCAAGCTACAAGAACCGCAAGTATAACAGATGGCGTCCGATCCGTTTGTAATGATTCGAATATCGTTCAACTGCATAACTGGCGAGATCAAACATTTTTATTTGTTTGCCCATTCAACCACACGACTGAAACTAATGAAGAGGAGTTTCGATTAAATTAATACGTTTTATTTCCCGTTTTAGCCCCGCCGGTGCCGACGGACGCGAGGTTTTTTTCGTTGGCGGTTCGTTCAACGTTTCATAACTATAATTGATAAAATACGCTTCATTACTTCCGATTTGCTGTTGTGTTTCGATTGCAAATTTTGTTCCTCTCGATTTTATATCGATATTGCTCGTTTTGGTTTTGTTTTCACGTGATTTTTATTCGGTTTAACAGGTAGCTGGAATAACTGTCGGAGTCTTTGGAATTGAGAGGTTGTTTCTGCAACTGCAGTCTCTTATGGGACTATATATAACCTGTTGCGAGGAGTTCCTCCACACGATTTTGTTTAACTTAGCTTTAAAGAGTTTGTGTGTGTACTTCGTATTTTGTATCGAGTTTAAGTTGTATTCGCAGGTAGAAAATATCCATATAAATATAAGCCCGTGTCAGATTATGGACGAAGGAATTTGTCGTCCGCTTGCTAATGAGCGTGGAACTACTTCCTTTGATAAAGGCCAAGGAAACGCTAGGGGTAGAAACACATGACATACTATATTTAAAGCTTGAATAATGGGCTTGACAATCCAGGTATAGTTTGCTCGCATTTAATAAAATATTAAGTACAACAATGTAACTAAATCTCACATTAAATCACGGTGTCCCAACAAAAAGACAATAAATGCAATTAAACGTGATAATTAACACAAAATCAATGATACATTGTGCCCGCATACAACTTTTTCCCATACAAATTAACAAATCAAACAAACAACACATTGGTGGCTGTAATTGCATCATTTACAAACCGTACGAGCGTGTGTCATGGATAATAAAGCTTTTGAATTTAAAATAATGCAACTAACGACTGCAATTCAAATTTTATGTGTTTTTACTAAATAATTATGTCGTTTTGTCAGTGAAATACGACAGTTCAGTGAATATTTATGTCGCTTGTTACCTTGTGGTGGCCGTTATTGGTACAATTATGTTAATAAATACATTCATCAGAAATTGTTTACACCAATTTTGCTGAGTTGTTTTGAATAGCGAAACAATTGCTTTTGGAAAAACACATTACATTGTGTCTTCGCTCACAATTATCAACGTTCCATTACCACTGGTTTCATATTGCTTGATTTATTATACACAATATTTTGGAACGGTTACAATCAGTCCTATATTAAAGAGACAAAATACAAACCGATTCGAAAACAAACTGAAAGCTAGCACAGAGCTTAAATCCACTTACACTCAAAAACCATTGCACTGCACAGCCTAACGACATACAGGATCTTGAAAACGATACAAGTTTTAATGAATACCTCGTTACAATCAGTTCGCTATCAAAATACCACAGTATACAGAGGAACGGAGTACCGCAAGATGCACAAACGCGGTATAATTTCAAGGTAAAACGAAGTTTAATAAGCAACAACCGCCGATATTCAGCGCTCATGTTAAGTTTCCGACTTCAGTTAACGAGGCTATGTGCTACACGGCATGTTTTCAACTGCTGTTAACACGATAGAGTTATCCGTAACACTGTTATCGTTTAAACTAACATTGCTAATATTAATATTGGTGTTATTCGTAGAGTGTTTAGTTGGTGGAGTTTAGAACATTCTGTGTTTAATTTCGATTATTATTTTGTACGTATTTCATGCAGAGTTAAATTCGCGCACACCCTTTAAATTAATGACTTATTACAAGGTTCAATTTCATCAAAAGAACTTTTCATTTGATAAAATCAATTTCGTTAACTAAATTGGAAATTAAAACGTTCAAGAAAAACCAATAGGCACAAATGCCCTCAAAAAATCATCATCACCTTTTTTAATTAAAACAGTAACTCGTAGTGATTCGTTGAGCTATTCTAAGGATATCTAAAGAGAATCAAATCTTACGACGTCGGGTAATCGGGGAATCAACCACGTTTATAAATCTCATTAAGGGGGAGTACCTACTGACTCAGTTGCCGGTTGCCGGCTGCTGCCGTCCTCGTTTTCATTTCGCACGTTTCAAAATGATTTAATCGTACGAATCGTACGAAGTGATGTACCTAGAATTAAAATTCTGAAAGGCTATTAAGTAAATTGCGATTGTTGAACGACTGTTGAAAGACTTTTGGGCCGGATGACGCGTTGGAAATAGGTGCTTTTGATTGATTAAAAAGTTCAAAGTTCGTGAGTTGTAAGGCTGTGTTCAGACCGTAGTTTGAAATGTTGTCGATTTAAGAATGGTATTTGTTATATCAGGTACAGGTTCTGTTGTCAGGACATGTTCATATGTGATTTAATCATAAAAGCATAGAAAATATACAGGTTTCGGATCAGTCAACCATAATAATACTAAATCGTTTCTTTCTATCGACTCAAAGAAATGTTTAATTAAAACAACCACTCTCAACTCATTTTCCATTGCATATTTCAAAATACAAAACCTTTTCATTTACCATTCAAAAAACTAAAAACTAAACCACAACTTTAATTCCAAATACGAAAATCAGCGCTACTCCGCAAAATATGCAAAAAAGTTTTAGTTCAAAATTTCAATACCGAGCAACGCAATCTCAGTTGGTCGGAAGTAAGACACGTAATAGCCCCCGCGTATCTTTTGTCTGGGCAATCTGAAGTGGCGCAGAACACGACAGATCGATTCTATCGGATCTGCCGGAACAGTGCGAATCGAACACTCATTAATGAAACTTCGCCCGCGCAATTAGGTAACCGTCTTGGTTTTATTAAATTTAATCAAGAACTTGTGTAATATTACGCAGATTGGGCCAATCGAGCCGTATACAAGTTTCGATAACACCGTAGTTGGAAACTAATTTGGGAAATAAGCGCAGTTATCTTGGTTTCTACTCGATCGCCTTATAAAAAGGGGATCAATGTTCTTAAACGAGATTAGTAGATAAGGCGGTGTTGGCGCCGAAGGGGACTGTGTTCTTACTGTGTAAATATAAACGAGTTTGTAGACGGTTCAGTAGCTTCGGTACTGAGGGATCATAAAGCATGCTCATCAAGATACTCACGTTGATCTATGAAAATTACTACTCGCCTATTATTTTTGGCAATTTGTATTTGCCCATGAACCGATATCATAACTTTTGAAACGGAATAATTAATATTCATATTATGATTCGATGGATTTATTATTCTTTTTATGCAAATGGCAAAATCTCAAAAAAAGAAACAAGCATAAAAGTTCAGCATTTAAAATCAATTTAGCAATTCATAACTTTATCTTCATGATTTAGCATTATTCAATTGAATGAACCATGAATTTGAAATCGAATTAAAAACAACAGTGATGTGTTTAATTCAAAATATCTGTTTTTCACCTACTGAAATTATTATTTATTTTATGAAATGACATTTTCACCAGCCAACAGCTCCCAACAAATTGAAATAAAACCAACACGTGTAACACAAACAGTCTTACCTATATCCTCGTATTAACAAACACATAAGTGGGTTAAACCGGTCCATACGCCGGTCGCGGGTCATACGGCACAGTACGGTGTTATCGCCGTGATAAGAGCCGGAACCCGCCGGCGACGGCCGGTAGGTGGGTACGTATCTGCCATGCCCCATATTGCTTTCACACTTCTCCTTAACACTTGATTTTCGGTACAATTTAATTTTATTTTGACGAGTGTTTTAGCTAGAAAATCTGAGGGGATGTAGGTCAGTAGTTTGCAGAAACTGCAAGGGATTTAAGATTTTAGGAGGTCCAAATTTAAGCATAGAATGAAGAAATTGGCGATAATTAACGTGTTAAACTTAAAAAAAGATTGTAGTACTGGAACCTATACAAAAACTAACTACAATTTCTAATTAAATAAAAAGAAAACCACAACATTACCAAGAAAATGAAACAAAGAAGCTACTGGCAAGCTATTACAAAAACTACAACTTTAAAAACATTATCAGTTAACCAAACAAAGATTCAGAAACTTGGTATTGTGTTGCACCTGAAACCACGGAGGTACTAACCAACAAGTACCGCGCAGTTTTAAACAAAGCTATGCAGCATTACCATAAACTGTACGTTAAGAAAGGAAGGAATACCTTTTTTGAATCCACAATGTTAGTATTAGGCGGAAAAGTTGAGTCTAGTCTAAAGACGGTACGTAAATGTGGAACTTTCTAGAGTACAGCCGACTCGTCGTGTTTACGGTGGCTCCTGAGTCGCGTGTGACTCGACTCGACTCGACTCCAAGATTAGAACTATTCACGTAACTCCGACCAAACTTTTTAGCAATTCTACTACTGGCACTTAAAAGCATAGTTACCGCTTGCGAAGTAAACATTCCCCACTTTCTTATTCATTCATGAAAGTTCAAGTGGAATCTTGAAGATATAGTGGCAGTGCATCTTTGATGGGAGTTCCCCGCAATCATTTTTAACTTACTATGTAACTGTTAATGGAGTTTTAACTCAGAGCAGTGGTGATGGGATTTCGATATCTGAAGTTTTTATACTTTATACTGAACGTTTTATTCAATATGGAAGAATTTACTATTCTTCTCTTGAGATATATTTTATCTTTATAACAAAGTGTTAGCAGATATCGTATAATGTTTCACCATGTTAACATGTTGTAAAAGTTTTTATAATGCCAGCAACCGCTCTTAACAAGTCAGTCATTTATTTCATAAGTTACAAGTTCAGTTCGTCGATTTGACTAACGATCTTTAAGACACTGACTCCTGTAACACAGGTGGCTACCTAGCTCAGGAGCCAGGGCTTCAAATAAGTATGTAAAACCTGTATTTTGTATCAATGAAAAGTATTTATTATTATTTATCTTTAGTGTTATGAAGAAACCTATGTCTGCATTTCACTTCTAGTATATATTCTCTTCTAGTATTAGTAGTATTTGGTCTGTCGTGTTGAACATGACCAACATCAAATAACACCCAAACTCAACACAACCCGTGCAATGATTGCTCTCCATTTTACGAACATAGAGTAATTACTTCATGTGGAAAAGACATCAAGATTGGTTCAGTGATTTTCTATGAGTAAACAAGGGTACACATACCAACAAAGACAGAGACGCTTACGTACATGTTCTTGAAAATTGTTCAACTAACAACTTGCGAGTTAATTAGATTACACATTTAAGTGAACAGGCGCACAGACCATACGAGAAGTTTGGCGAAATATCCAGGCGAAGTTTCAATATGCTTGATTGATGTTTGATGACGAAAAATCAAGTTGCCATTAAGCAGCACTTAAGCAACTTTATTCACCTACTAGAAAGACTCTTTGACAGTGTTTCAGAAAACATGCCATCAAAATGCCTGTCAAAAAAAAACAAAATGGCGGAATTTTAAAATAGGTAGATAAACTTCATGAAAAATCCGAGCTCCAAGCAAACTGGGACACCATAAGAATAGGGTGCACATAAGCTATAGCAGCATTATACCCGATATTTTAAGGCCGTTTGCGCGTAAACGCCCGGAACGGCGATGTTCGCGGTATCGGGCGTGCGTGAACATATTTTATCTAACATCCGCTTTCCACAGACCAGCAGCAATTATCGGCGTGCTTTGCGCTCATAACAGACCCTACCCTTACAAATATCTAGATCAGAGATAAAAAATCCCGTGTAACATCATTAATCTACAAACGAACTGTAATTAAGGTTTCAACAAATCACTAACGGCGGATCGTAGATGGTATCATTGCGGCGTAGCGGAATGGGGGCGAATAGGTCGCTCAGGGTCATGTATGAGACAGTGGCACGCGAACGCTGATTTTACTTTTATTGTTCGGCTTATCTGTGGCCGGAATGGGCCTGCGAAGACAGCTTACATGCCATAGATTTTGCGTGCGGTTACTTAAATAAATGGTGAGGGAGAAATATGTTGAATTTTGTACCTACATTGTATTTACGAAAGGTGAACTTATTCAGGCGACATAGTTACAGAAACACTTCAAGCGATAGCGATTCAATTTAAC
Organism: Standfussiana lucernea; assembly: GCA_964057025.1. Classification (NCBI taxonomy): domain Eukaryota; kingdom Metazoa; phylum Arthropoda; class Insecta; order Lepidoptera; family Noctuidae; genus Standfussiana; species Standfussiana lucernea. The sequence goes on along the minus strand of OZ059791.1, from coordinate 6,520,674 downwards.
CTGAGTAGTCTTAAAATAAATGCTAAAAGATTCAATCACTATATGGAGAGTAATAGTTTAAAATAGAGCATAACTAAGCAAAGTTGCTTAACTTTGTAGTTTAAAGGTTAACGCCCAAATATAAAGAAGACCTTTAAAATATTGCTGAATTTCGCTGAATCACAGAAAGGTGAAGTTTAATTTCTTACCAACATCATACTAGCCTGTTGCTAGGCCGAAGTTCTAACCAGACTTACCCCAGTCGTTAGTATCCTCAGCGGCAACACATTACCAACAAATAAAAGGAAAACACAATTAGAACTGATTTGTTACTTATTGCGTTATTAACAATCGGATATCATATTTTCCAATAACACGAACATTTTCCTCATTACTTTATTGGGGCCCATAACAGTCGCGCAGTCAAACTTATTAGTAAATAATATTATTTCCTTAATATACGTAAAGATATAATTTTCATTTCTAATAATTAAGATCTTTAGCTAACCTTCGTTTCAAACGATAACGATTTGTGTATATGAGAGGTCAGAAAATATCTATTACGTTTATGTTCATTAGTGGTGTAACGGGAACCTGTATCCCGGGCTAGCAATTAGCGAAAATAATTGTTTACTTATATACACGGATTCGCCAATAAACGTACATAAATATTGAGTAGAGACGCAGTTTGTGAGCCATTAACTTAATTGTAATCATTAAGATGGTATTTAAAGCCACATGGCTTCTGACAAATATCATTATCATTGTTTTAAGTGTTATTGGAAATGGTATTGTTTTACTTGAGTAACGTGTTGCGCGCATATTTACAGAGTGCTTACAACGTAGTTACGAATTAGTGTGAATTAGTGTCGAGTCAATAACGTATTCGTGTATTTTTAATACGTTGTTGTTATATTTGTTCTGTGAAAACGAGCATGTTTTATTGTTAGTTTGTTTTGTATTCCACTTAATGAACGATGCCGTCGGCTACGATATTTGATTGCAAACAGTTTCTGACTAGGAAGAAAGGTTTTCCTTCCTTGGGTAATATTTCAGTTTTGTAAAAAGAAAATCTTATTCATCGAGTAGTAACCATGGAAAAGGACGTCAAATACTTTTCTGAACACATGTTAAGCCACTTACTTCCGCAAAAAAGGAAAAAAGCCACGCAAAAAACCGCAGCTAAGCCTAACGAACTCGAAACTTACCAGGGCAACATAAAACACAGCGGTATCTATAACACAGATGAAGATGTTTATACAGGGTGTAAGCGGTGAACAAATTGTTGGCTTCTCTTTACCTGGCCCGGAGTTTTCATAACACCGCGTACCCCGGGGCATGGCGACAATTTGTAAGACACGACTGAGGATTTGCTGACGACCTACAGTAAATATATTCTTGCTTTATGAACAAATCGGAAGTTTGTCGAGGTCTGATTAATTGTGGTTATGTGTGTGTTTCTTGGAACGTCGGAAAATCTTGCACTATAACGCGAGGAAACTTGAGAATATTAAATGCGTTTCACCTGGCATTTTTCACTTAGGTATACTAAAAGTTCTAGGTCCAATTTCTGACACTATACAAATGTAGCTCTGGTATAAGACCCACATGCTTTAATTGCAAGATGTTTAAAGTTAGGGATTAAATGTATTTTAAGATATATATATTAAGGTATATATATATATATATATATCTTAATATATATATATTAAGATTTCGATTAAATATAGATGTTTTTTTAGATTTTGATTAAGATATTTCAAGATAATTCACCCTTTGTCTCATAGTGAAACTGTATTTTTTTGCTTCTCAATCCATACCAACTTTATATTTGAGCCACCCCTACTCCCTCCTAGTTTCGAACGAATCGGAGTCAAATAAATCCTTTTTCACAAACTTTTACCATATAATACAGGAACACATGCACTTTCCCACATATAAGTATCAAAGTTTTAAGAAACAAACGTGTTACACTATAATAATAATGATGGTACACATTAGCTTACGTGCAATGGTGGTGGTGAATAGCAGATGCGTTGGTTTCCACGCTATAAGTAAATAATGGTGTTACTGAGGACTTAATAGGCGTATAATGATGTTTGATATGATGACAGTTTTTCAATACTCAGTAGATACTTGTTTTTAAACTTTAGCCTTTAGAAAGAATTTGCTGAAAGTTGGGAAATAATAACTTATCATATCATCACATCACACCAGTAAACCCCGACGGGGTTGACAGAAGTGTACCTAATGGTATACCCTACCTAATAAATCCAGACCTCGTGGTGACCTACTGAGAAATTCCTGATGGAAAAACCCAATACAATTTGCCCGACCTAGAATCAAACCCAGGACCTCATAATGGCAGTGAGGCTTGCAACCTCTAGTTCAACGATGCAGTCTAACTGATTTCAATGAAAACAGTAATAATCCTTCTAAGCGTTAATACTTAAATATTTACTACAGTAAAGATCTCTGATATTCAAAACTTTTTCTGCAATCTTTTAAAAACAGAACACTTACAAATTGCACCCCGCCTTTGTATCCAATGCATTGTCAAATAAGTACTAACTTGGAAATCGTAAACACTTTCTTGATACAGAATATTTTCCGTATAGATAAACATTTTACCGTCTTTTCCAAGGCTTTCGACTCAGTAACAAATACTAAACTTCTTGGCAACAGACTTCATCGACAAACGACATCACGTATTGAAAAGAGGTTCAAGTTTTCATATAAATACTTCTTTATATACAGACTTTTTTCCTAATGATTTCATGTTGTATTAGTTCCCCTAAGGGCTAAAAAGGTCTGAAGGGTGGCAGTAAACCCAAAAACTTGCCATTTGGAAGATAGACCAGTCGTCAGCTTGCTAATGAGAAGGCCATTTCTTTGTTGGGAATAGCAAAACACCTGGGTAAGGGTTGAGGAAATGTAGGTACTGAAATAATTAGTACCTACGTGAATACTAAAAGTTGTACTACAGGCATTGAGAAAATTGATAAATTTTACATCATTTTCCATACCTACATAAAAGACTAAGCAGCGATTTAACAGATCATGCGATAAGAAACGAGAGGTTTAGCGACCCCTCCCATCATTTAGCTAATCTCCTCAGGAAACGACGCCATAACCAATCCTTTAATCTTCCGTTTTTCAATAACCAAATATTACAAGATAACGAAGGTTTTGCAAAATATCTCAATAAAACTTTATGAAGCTGTAATATGCAAAATAAAATACTTGATCGCGTCTTTACCTATTGAGAGGTCGTGTAATTCGGTTGTAGGGCTCGCTGAGCGCTTCATTTATCTGCCATTAGTTATTCACGCAGGGATCTTCAGGCAGACGGCCGATTTCACGAACTACGCAGAAATGTTACAAACGAGAAAAATGCTCACTTACCTACAAGTTTTGCGAATTGTTGGCAATATTCACAAGTTTTTACGATGTTTGTTTCCTTCTCCCCCGGGCGGGATCAGTTGGACTCGTCGCATCTGCGTACCATTCGAGCGGTCATGTTCTATCTTTTGATATATATTCGTGCTTTAAATAAAATTTTAAAATGTTCCGTTGTTACCAGAGATATAATTCAAAAAGAAAATACGAGCGAAAATGGATGTTTCGCTTGATATTGTTATTTTAACACTACAGCGTTTTCTTTGAGCGTTACTTCACTCGATAAAAGTCGTTTTAAAGGTTTTTGATGTAAGAATATTGCAAGGTAAAATGTAGTTATAATAAATAATTTTTCATATTCCTCGCAAATAAGAATTTAAATTTTTATGCAGTGGAGCGAAATTTATTTTGCATTATCTATCTCTTATAAAATTGAGGCAGCGGCCACGAGGTATTAAAAAGGTGAACTTAATCCCGGGGAACTACTTTTAATAGTCGATTTATTTGGAAAGTTGTACGAAGCATCACTTTTCTAACTCTTAATCGATGCCATAAAAACGCCGTCACATTGACGTCACACATTTTAGAGGGTGCATTCTTAAGAGCGTTAGGAGGAGTGACAGGGAGGGGGAGGCTTTGTGGCCGCACGAGACTTCATTAGAAGCGACCATCGAGCACCGAGGGAATGCAACGTCACTCCTCCCCAGCAAGGAGGGAATCGGACCCGACACTAGACCGCAAAAATTAATGATATAAACAATGTGAATACATTATTGTGAGTAACTTGCAGAGATGTAGTTGTTTTATTATCGTAGCCGCAGTTTAAAATGCAAATTTCGGGTTATGCAAATATGTGAAGTGTTTTTGACACAGTATTAAAATCAGAGTAAAAACTTTTGTTCACAAAAATATGTTATTAGTAATGTAGATTATTAAGTACAAAGTTGGAATGTAGCTGTCCGTTTAACTTGGCTAATAAAAAACTTAGCATTCCATAACTTATATCTAAGTATTTTCTTAACAAGAATATCGTCGAGAAGTCGTGTCGTCTGACAAGAACTAATATAACTTAAAGTATGGACAGAAAAATACTGTATTTCATTAGTCAAACAAAGTTTTGTTTAAGTATTGCACTGGTAATTAGGTAAGTGCAATGTCGAGGCGAAACTCAAAGCGAACTGAGGTATAACTTTTTAGCTTGTTCGTCCATAGCTTTACAGTTTGTGTATGTACGACGAAGTAGACGTTTTTTATACTTAAAAAAGGTTTGACACGAATGTTTTAGCTTTTTATGCTGGGATATCGGCATGTCTTAGAACTAAAAAAATGTAAGGTTAGAAGATAAGTACCCGCAATGGACCCAGGTGTTTGATTACGGGCACCTCTTCTCACACAAGGAACAATATATATTAAATACTTTACTGATGAATATTTAAAAAACCGGTACTAAAACCAGCAAAACAGCAAAATTCACATTTCAATCCCTTTCATCAATATGGTATTGACAAAATCATATCATTTTTAATACCACTCTATGATTACCTCTTTTCAATTCGCTCTGCCTACACGTGAAATAGCAACGAGGAAATATCAAACACGTCGAATATTCCAGAACAGAAAACATTCCAATCTCTCAGCACCTAAATATATCTATAGCATTATCTTTCAATTTTTCTTGATCTAGGCGTCAGTGTGCGTCAAACTCGAAACAAAATCTCTCGAAATATCTGGTTATATAAAACTAGCTGACCCTCGCAACTTCGTCTGCGTAACATTTTTGATAAATTTGTCTCCTATTGGTTGCAGCAAGATTTTATATGCATATAGCCTTCCTCGATAAATGGGCTATTCAAAACTAAAAGAATTTTTCAATTCGAACCAGTAGTTCCTGAGATTAGCGCGTTCAACCAAACAAACAAACAAACTCTTCAACTTCATAATATTTTATATATAGTATAGATAGAGAAGTGAATATTCTCTGTTATTTTTTACAAAGCGTTTTTTGTACGAGCCCTCCCCTAAGACTTATAAATAAAAAGGCTTGAAGAAAAAACAAGAAATGTGTGCGTGACCACGCGTAAAAAGAAAGATAAATATAGTGGCGTAGTTAAAATCTGTAAAGCCTTATGCTGTATCTCCCGAGATGCATCATTATGGGGGTGTGGCGTGCCGCGGAGAGTTGAGTGGTTAGGGTAGGGACCGGTTAGACGACAGGCGGAAGCGATGGCGGGGAAAAGCTTTTTTTTGTACGTGCCTTTCTGTTGTTTAAAAAAGTCTCAAATATGTGTTTTAGTTCAACCAACTAAATGTCGTGCCTGATTAATCGAAATACTTACCCTCAAAATATGAATCTGTTACACGAAAGCAAAATTGCGCAAAAACCTTTTCTCGCTCACTAAAATATAGGTGAACTAAGCTTTATCTTGATTAGAAAACATAGTCTAGTTGTTATTTATCACACAATATTACATGAAATAAATTAAAGCCATTAGACCAAGACATTATGCGAGTTCGTTATTATTTTACTCTGGTTTGTTTTTAGTTTAATTAGCACTCATTAATTTTAGCTTAACGCAGTTTGTTATTTGGAAATCTAATTAAGATTGTATAATGCGGTGAAAAGAAATGAATTACTTGCTTCTAGCAGTTTTATGAAAATTGTCAGCCTTTATTTCTTTTAAAACAAGACTTCTTTGAAAACTGTTTCGTCGTCCGCTGCGAGTGTAACCACAGCCTAATATCTCATTTAAAGGTGTGTTTACATAGTGTACCTACTCATCGCGAGGCTACGTCTTTGCCGAAGTGCATACACGCCACGTCTTGGCATAAAGGTTCTGAAAAAAGTTTTTTGAAAACAAAGATTACACATTTCTTTAAAAAAAAAGACACCTCTTTACAAAATTCTATGCGTAGTTTTTAAAGATTTATGTATTTCACGTGTTATTACCGCATGTTAGGCTTACATACAAAAACACAACTGAAATATTTCATTACTTGGAGGACGTATTTCATTGTTTTCGTGAGCAACTGTTTCGGTACTTTTCCTACGTTTTAACCTCTTCAAGGCTACGTCGAAATTACTTATTCGACCTTATTTACACCTGTTATGGCGTAAATACGTAGTGAAGCATAGTTTCGCTAGCATTATGATAATCCTGGCATACATTAGAAACGTCAACATTCTGGCTATGTGTCAAACATAATATTGTCTTAGACAACAATGTGTGTTTAGACATCTATTAGATCTTAGATTTAGTTTCATGAAATTAATTACAAACTAACATAGGATTGTCATCAAAATTGAAATCAAACAAAACACGAACCCAAAAAAAAACAAATCTAAATGAACACTTGATAACTCAAACCCAACCTGTTACATGCAAATCTTCAAAATGAAAACAGCGGAACCCTGTCTGAAATTAAACCGAACCGCTCATCGCCAACTTATATGTTCGTCGTTATAGCATGTATGGCTGTATGCTCTTACATGCAAGCTCGGCGTTATTAATATGCGCAAATCATGCAGATGGCTTCTTCGAGACGAGAGGATCCCCAAAGCCTTAATGACTCGCCCGTGACTCGAAACAGGCACATTATAATGCTGGCGTGACAGTGTGTGACTTAGGGTGGATTTCACCAACTGAATGAGATCGCGTTTTTGCGCTTAATCGAGGATTAATTTATAATTTTGATTTCACCGACACAACGTAAACCCGTTTGACCGTAACGGAGTTTGTCATGTAAACGCCCGATTTTTGCTGTCAGTGTCATCCACAAGTGTCATCATTGTTGTGAATCATATTGTTTTATGTATTTTACTAAAAATATTGATTTTGTTGGTATTTAGCTATGCAAAATAAGAACAGTGTTAATGTTATGTGAATGTTAGGATCAGGAAATTCGTCGCCCAAGATCGATACGCGAGAGAAAGGAACATTTAGTTACTCTTGATGACCAGGAATTTATTACACGGTTTCATCTCACGAAAGCAACAGTTCTGACTGTATTGGAGTCTGTTGACGACAAAGTAGTTTCCAACAAACATGTAAGTACCTACCAAACGATTATGTATTTTAATTATATGTACCTACCTGGTGCACAAAAGGACAGCCTAAACCATTATTATTTGTGCTCCACGTTTCTACGCGACTGAGTGATATCAGATGTCTGCTGCAGATTTGCGTAGAATTAAGTACCTCTTTTGCACATAGTATTGTGTACACAGTCAGTGCTGCTATTGCATCACTCCAACTAATGGTATTTTGCCCTCGAGGATCTGAGCAATATTGTTATCAATGAATCAGTAACAGTCCATTATTTTACTAACAGCAAAGAATCATTTTTAGTAATATAACAATAAGTACAGACTGTATTATTGTATCTTTTCAGATTAGCAAGATAATTTACATCAAACTACAGACTGGATTGGAGTGGCATGGAAGGAATTTTGGCCACGTAAGAATGGTACCTACCGAGGTACTTGGATTCGTCTCTTGTCACCGGCTCATTTAAAATTATATAACTGGCGAAATGTGGATGTACTTACTTAGGTTTACCCAACTCTTCAGGAACAACCGGCGTGATGTTATGTGTACCTATGTCATGTATTATTAAAGATTTTCTTTGTAACAGTGATTTTTATTTCGAAATATGAGTTTATTAGTTTAGTCTTAGGGAGAACGTTGCGGTTTATAAGAAGATGTAGTGGCAACAATTTGAAAGAGTATGCTTAGATGATTTGGTCATGAGGAGAGGATGAGTGAAAGGTGACTATCAAAAGGTATTTACAGGGCAGATGTGAGTGGCAACGCCAAGAGGGAATGGTGAGGTTCTTCAGACAGGTCAGGTGCGTAGCACTCGCAACCTGTGCGTCTATAACCAGATGAATGAACGTGGAGACAGAAGGAGTATGTAAGGATCGTAGCAGGTGGCGTTCTGTGTTTTCTGCCTACCTCCATGGGAAAAAGCGTGAATGTATGTATGTATGTTAGTCTCATTTCAAATAAAATGTCACCGACACACGGTGGTACAAGCGCCCTACAAGTGCGGTCATAAATACCTTACTTTATTAAATTTGTTAAATGGATTTTTTTTCTGAAGGGTAAATAATAAAAATACTTCACAAATGTACATTAATGCTTTATTTACATAATTCAATACATAATATACAATAAACTGTACAATATGTACTGTTTATATACAAATTTTAATAGTCAATATTTGAGATTTATTATTGTCCCTCGTTCGGAAATACACCTGAATATAATATTAACGCTATTCATGAAGGGGTTATCATTAAATATGTATTCTTTTAAATATTATACATATTATATACAACAAAAAGCAAAAAACTACAATTTATTTACAAACGTCATCACAACCACAACTAAGTTAAAATAGTACAACAACCAATCTAATTTCAATTTAAACTAAATTCGTAATAAATCTAAAACCTGCCTCGACATAATGCTCTTTTTCTTACGGGGAAGTTTCCGAAGACTAGTAATGAATGGGCCTGAGCTGAGTAAAAATCCGTTAGGTAAGTCCGTATTCGTAAGTACTTGCGACATTTTTCTCGTGTGATCCCGTCTGAAGGCCTTATAATGTTTGTTGGTAATTCCCCGATAGATAATAAAGCATACTGTGCCATTTCAGCATCATAGATAAGAACTTTGTGAACGGAAGCTGGGAGATTATACCACGGATATTCTTGAATTAAAAGTCGCGCGGTTTCCAAAGCATATTCATTAATGTTATCCGAATCAATATTAAAACCCGAGGACAAGGCTTGTTAAATTGTGGAACAACGTTCAATCAAATCTTTATTTAAGCCAGTAATTTCAGCTGAAACTGCAGAATTAGAGAAGAAATTTAACATCCGAGGCCAACCCGGTAAACCCACATCAGGTGAACCATGGCTGGTGAGTCGGTCGATGAAGTGATCCCAGGAGAAGACCTGATAATTAGGTAAAATGGTGACATATTTCTACTTTTGGGTAGCTTATTTATCGGTAAATCATTATTATATCATTATTAGGTAATTAAATTGGGGGTAATTGATGATAAAATTATTGCATTTATGAACTAAGGCGGTACCACCGTGCGACATTGGTACAGAAAGCGTTTTCACGACCGAGGTTCTGCATAGCCCAGTTTTCATATCCATATTAATCTCCATTCACGTCAAACTGATTTCACCAGCTACATTTGGACAGCGATTTTGAAAACCAAGATCCCATAGCATTCATCCTAGCATACAATGTAAATGTTTTCACTAAAACGCATTGCGTTTAGTATTATAACATGCGACAGCGACCTACTGCGCTAAACCACAAAATAAGTAGATAAGGATCTTTATCGTGTGAACACTGATTGAAAAATAGTATTTTCTATTACGATAAATCTCAGGATCCTCCAGACCTAAAATATGTTTGTGTTAAATTGTGTCCAAAATATTGTATTAAATCTGTATCCACAATATCTTGTATGAACCCCTCCCCAGCTGGTTTATACACTTTTATATTAAACGGTAAGATCTGTAATAACATCAATACTTTACCTGGTGATTTGGTGTAATTTACATGAGTGCAATCTATAGCACCTATGACATACGGAATGAAGAAAGGCAGCTTACCACACAATCTGAGGACCACATTTAGAGCTCGCGTACATTCTTAAAAATACTCTCAAAAGATAGGTCTCGGTCAAATTAAGATGAAAGGTAATTACAGCATATTTTTTTCTAATTTTGGATTTGGTTAGAATAACATAATTTATAAAATAATTGTCGCGTGGGCAAAATAAGAACTAACGCCGCCATCCTATTTTGTAATACATTTGACAAATGTATTGCAAAATAGGATCACACTCTCCTGTCAACCTTAATGGACCGTCCTGGAGTGTGACTGACACTGGCATGGCCACCATCAGGGATTTTAATTTTGATTACACAAAAAAATTGTTAGTAATTTGTAGAAATTTGTCGCCAAATATCAGAATTTTTCGGTCATTGGTTCAAAAGTTATAAGGGTTTATAGGCGGCCGTTCTGTAGAGAATCTCCTCAGCTTGACCACATTTATACATATATCAAAAACTAGGGCACCTAGCAAAGATCTGTTTTCTCCCAAATTCCAAATATTTGTTTCTACTTTTTTTTGTTGTGCAGCTTAATTAAAACAAGATATTACATGGAAAGAAAAACCCCGTAATAGATTCATATAATGTACATACTTTCATTGGTGAACGCTTCTGAAATTAAGAGAGCCCCAAAAGACCGATCTTCTCAAATTGGATCTACGGAATCCAATTTGAGTTTGGTGGATATCATGTGGTAACTCATGAAAGTAGATGTGGCGTGGTCTGAGTGAAGCAATAGCAGCATTGACTTTGTGTACAATTGTATGTGCAGTAAAGGTGCTAAATCCACATAAATCTGCAGCAGTCATCTGATAGCACCCACGTAGAAACGTAGCGCACATAGAAGTTGATTTATTGGAGATGCGCTGTTGTTGCTTAAATACAAATTATAATGAATTAGACCTGAGTAGTTGTTTTAAACATAACATAACATTCATATATTTTCAGGCAAATTTGGCCCATAGATATATACAGTCGTGGTCAACTAATTAGGGACATGCAAGATAGTGAAGAACAATAACCGGTTAAGTACATACAAATATAAAACCCTATTGATTTCTCAGTAACTATTATTTGCATAATTTGGTCCGATTATTATGCTTTAAATGGCTGTAAATAAAAGAATAAATAAATAGAAAAAAGTATTTAATATCAAAGGTTGAACATGTATTCAATTTTAAGGTATAATTCTGTAGCTGGACATTTAATTAAGGACAGTAAACTATAATGAAAAATAGAGTTAAACAAAACTAATAATCTGCAGTATTATAATATCTTTAACAGCTCCATTTTATTTCGTGTAAAATCAGTACCCAGTAGCAAAACCTTTGTTACTAATTACCGCTTGACACCGATGTGGCATAGACATTATCAGTTTCTGGCATGTTTCGACAGGAATTTTTGCCCATGCCTCACAAAAAGCTTCATTAAGTTCATCTAAAGTTGTGGTACGATAAGTGGCTACTTTTTTCTTGATTTCGTGCCAAAGGTGCTCGATTGGGTTAAGTTCCGGGCTATTTGCTGGCCAATCTAGCACCGATACTGACTGACTGGTAAGAAACGACTTGACTGAACGGGCGGTATGTTTCGGGTCGTTATCATGCTGAAACGTCCATATAATAGGGAGATGCTCCTCAGCATAGGGAAGCATCGTTTCCTCCAATATTGCCTTGTATTGATGTTGGTCTAAGTTACCCTGAACTTTCCTCACAGGTCCCACTCCACGTCCAGAAAATGAACCCCACATTTTAATGTTTCCACCGCCATGTTTCACCTGCTTTTTTGTGAATCTTGGATTCATTTCCGCTTTTACTGGACGCCGTACGTATTGCCTTCCATCTGAAGAAATCAAATTAACCTTGGTCTCGTCAGAGAATAATACATGTTGCCATTGGGCGTAGGTCCAATGTCCATATTTACGTGCAAACGCCAAACGAGCATTTCTGTGTTCTTTCTTCAACAACGGTACTTTGCGAGCCACTCTTCCGAACAACCCTGCTTCTACCAGACGTCGTCGAACGGTCCTCGCTGAGACACCAGCTCTTTCGTCTGTCCCAAACACTTCGTGTTTAATTAAAATAGAGCCTAGAAACGGATCTTTCGCTAAGAAACCTAACCTGGCTATCATTCTATCTTCTTGCGGAGTTGTTTTTCTCGATCTTTTTGTTCTGGGCACATTTAAATCTGTGTTATTGCGTCTGACATGTTGCACTGCATTGTATACCATAGTTTTTGAACAATTTAAATGTTCTGCTATCCTTCGGTATGGCCAACCATGCTCGACAACAAACTTCATGATAATTTTTCGTAGTGTTGGATCGCAACTTTTATTTTTACCCATTTTTCTTCAAAATATTTTTCAAAACTTAAAATAAATATCGGGATTGCCGCCAAAACTATCACGAAACAATAAGAGAAGAAGTAAAAAAGTATTGAGATTCAAATTTTGAAAATAGAACGCAATATCTCAGTGTCCCTAATTAAATGGCCAGCCAGCATTATTTGAACAAATAGCACTACGATAATCTATCAGCTATACTGTAAAGAGGTTTAATGTTTAATAAGTTGTTATTGTTTGTATAATCGGGCACATAAATGAATAATTATACTTACATGTAAGAGATATGGAATATGGTTTAGACTCGTTGGAAAATAAAATATAAATTCACAATTCGGTTTAACCAGAGTGTCCCTAATTAGTTGACCACGACTGTATATACGAGAGTGGATTGAAAAGTTCGCGGCCTAACACATAAATACTTAAACTATTTTAATGTAACTGACCTCATTCGATTAGTTTACTCTCTGGTTGTCAAATTGTAAAATTCTATCGCAATAGCATTAACTGTATTTAAATTAGACTGAATTTTGTGAGCCTTTGTGCAGCGTTTTTAAAGAATGGAGAAAATTGAGCTACGTGCGGTCATCAAATACCTGTTTAAAAAAAAACTAACTCCAAAAGAGATTCACGAAGATATGTCAACAACATTGGGGGAATCTGCTCCGTAGTATACGACTGTGAAAAAGTTGCTGAATTTAAACGCGGACGAGAGAGTATTGAAGATGACCCTCGCTCTGGCCGGCCTATGACGTCTACGACTGAAGAAAACATCGGGAAAATCTGTGATCTGATATTAACAGATCGGAGATTGACCATCAGGGAGATTGCAGACACTATTGGCATCATGAACATGGATTTTCTAAGGTTTCTGCGCGGTGGGTACCCAGATTGCTTTCAGTCGAACAAAAACGAATACGCCTCACGATTTCTCGCGACTGTTTGGAAATGTTTGAGGCTGATCCACAAGATTTTTTGGTCAGATTTGTAACAATGGATGAAACTTGGGTACACCACTACACCCCAGAGTCAAAACAGCAACCCAAGCAGTGGAAAAAACCTGATGAACCGACTCCAAAAAAAGCCAAAACAATTTTGTCAGCTGGCAAGGTGATGGCGTCAGTTTTTTGGGATGCTAAGGGTGTCATCATGGTGGACTACCTTGCAAAAGGTGAAACTATAAACTCGGCTTATTACTGCACCCTCTTACGTCGCTTGCGTGAAACAATCAAAGAGGATTACTCAGCAAGAAAGTGTTGTTCCATCAGGATAATGCAAGCGTTCACACGTCTGTTGAATCTATGGCTCAAATTCGTGATTGTGGCTTTAAATTACTGCCCCATCCCGCCTATTCCCCTGATTTGGCACCTTCAGACTTTCATTTATTCCCAAACCTAAAAAAACACCTTGGAGGTCAAAAATTTTCATCAAATGAGGAGGTCAAAGCTGCGGTGGGTGACTTTTTTGAAGGCCTTGAAGAAACTTTTTTTATGACCGGCATACAGGCGTTGGAAACCAGATGGAAGGAGTGCATAGAGTTAAGTGGAGATTACGTGGAAAAATAAAATTACTTTTGCTTATATTTTATATTGTTTTCTTGCTGAGGCCGCGAACTTTTCAATCCACCCTCGTACCTTACAGACTAACATACATATAAAAATATACAACTTGTGTTGGTAAATAGAACCTCAAAACTAAGTTAGTAACACTTCACTTGTGCAGTATGTCACTGTGTGTTCATGTGGCACTTTTCCGTGGAAGCGACGGAACACCACTCCCTGCAGCCAAAAGTCCTCTTCCAAGACGAGGTGCAGATAATACGTTGGTATTAGCACCACAAACGCCTTAAAGTTGACGTTGCCGCGCGACACAAGTAGCTGCACTCTCACCACGTACTTAGCCTTCTGACGCACGTTTTTCACGATGTCCTCCGCTGTAGTGGTGTAATGAAGGCGGGAGATATACACCGGAAAGTTCGGCTTCGCAGCACGCTTCCTCCTCAAAACTGTCACGAAGCCATCATCAGCCCGAATCGGTGCCTTTTCAGGCACGGGCTTCCCAGCAGGAGCAGTTATGCCCGCGACTACGCTAGCGAAATGTCCAGGAACATGTCGATATTTTGTAGAAGCTGCAGAAACAGGCAGCAAGTCGTGTGGTCTTGCGGCGGCGATGGGAGGCGCCAGCGGGACGGGAGCGGAGCACCGGGACGCACGAGGAGCGCACTTTGCAGGCTCAGCATTCTTGGTAGTAGGTTGTCCTCAATAGACTCCAACACAGATAAAACTGTTGGTTTCTTGAGTCGAAATATTTTGAAAAAGTCATGGCCATCCAGGGTTTGAAAATGTTCCTCTCACTCATCGTCGTCACAGCTTTCGTCAAAAAAGATATAAAAGTCCTTTCATAGTATATAAATAAGCTAAATATTGTTGAAAACCAATAAAATCAATACAATAATGATGACACTGACAGCTCATAATGTCGGTTTTGGCTCCTAAACGCCCACATTCGGGCGTTCGCATGACAACCTCGTTTTATCTCAAAACAGGTTTACGTTGTGTTGGTGAAATCAATTTTCAAAAATTAAACTCGGATTCCACTCGACATAATCGCGTTGTCATTCAATTGGTGAAAAAAAAATTGGTGACCCCAAATTTTAAAACAACTCCATCTATTAACTATTTTACAAACTTTTTGAAGCCCCCTTTGTCAAAAATTGTAAAATCAGGGATAGTTGGGAGTTAGTTCAACGTTGTGCTACTAGATGGCTGAAAACTAGAAAATAATATACATAGTTGTCTGAATAAAATACGCTATTTATTTTAAACTTTTTATTTTAAAACATATAATAATTCCTAATAAAACACAAGCGCTATCACATCGTTTGATTAGATCACATTGATTCATATGAAATCTTCTTTTAATCCTCCCCGTTCAACCAGTCAACCACGTCAAAATGTTCATCCACCAACTTTAATAGTAAGCGTCTCATTTTCGCCGGAAGCGAATTTAGAGTCCCTTTTTCATTTCCAAGACATACCATTTACAAAAACGAATAGAAATAAGCACGCAACACATACGGCGAAACGAAATAGAAATTGACACAACTGTAAAGACAGTTTTGACAACTAGCTGCGTTTTGAGATGCTGACATATTTCGTTATTAAAGTCGCAGTAGGTCGCTTTTGGATGTTACAAATCTAAACGCATTGCGTTTTTTTCACAACATTACGTTCTATGCCATGCAAAAACGTGTACGCGATCCAAGTGTAGTTTTTGAAGTCAGTTAATAGTAATCCGATATTAATATCGACATGAGATCTGGGTTTATGCAGAATCGAGTTTCTGAAAACGCGGTCTGTAACAAAATCGGTGAATTTCACCCTTAGTGGATTGAAGTAATAGTGTATGCCATTGTGTCGAGTGGAGGAAGGGTTTGTTAAGTTTTTCAGGGTACCCTAAAATGTTTTAGAGACGTGATTTTTGGAATATTTTTAGGTTGCTAGGCAGTTGAAGAAGGGTTAGGGATTTAGGTATATATTTGACTCTTGTCGTGTGCCTACTGTTATTCAAAAGCGTCAAATGGTTCAGAATTATTATGTTACAGAATAATGTTCAATGAATTGGAGTTTCAGTATTTGATTGCTTAAATCGATTGATTGGTTCTCAATTAATAATTTCTTTTGGGTAGGTAAATAGGACAACAAGCACATTTAAGACACAAAATCTTTTAATCATCAAAGATTTCTTTGAATTACGTCTTCAAAGATTTATTGACGATTGAATCAGCTCAACAGCTCTCAAAGCGTCGAAAATACAAACAAGAATCTTGTTTGTCGTTTCTAAAATAAATATAAAAACATCCGACAATTTCTACGTAAATCTTGACCTAAAATAATGAGACATGACATTATGTATCCTCCAATTTTGTTACACATCTGTCTGAAAATTTAATCCCATTATGCCCCCGTCTACACATGTTTCCTGTCCTGGAAGTACTCGTGAACAAATGTACAATTGTAACGCGATTTATTTTCACATTTTGATTCGTTACAAACATGTTTTAGATCATTTAAGTAGGTCGCTACCTACATGTTTATTGGGGCGAATAAAGATCTGGAACAGTATTCACGTCTTGAGTGCATTTGTCTCTCGTATAAAAATTTTGGCGTGTTAATTTCCCCAGAAACGTTTCAAGTTTGATAGAATCGTAATCATGAAACTATGTTAATCACACTCACAGCTCCTACTACCAAACATGGCGTAAACTTAGACGAACAAAACTTGAGATCAATTATTAACCGCGTGTAAGCAAATAGCGAATTACCATCCGTCTCGAAACTAGATCTTGTGGCGGCGGCGTTACGTGCTCTAGTGGGGATTATACAACGTCTCCACCATATCGGATGCTGCGATAACCAGCCACGTCAATCCTATCCTCGTCATTATCGTAAATGTTAATGACCACGACAATTACTGGCAGCCTCCAAGCTTCATCGAGAGGCCGCCCCCGAAATTGAACATTCCCAAGCTATCGGCCGCCGACCGATTTGTCCCTCTATAAACTCCTTCCATTCGAGCGGCTTTAATTAAAATAGTTTCACGGGAAAAATAGTAAGGGGCTAACTTCATTTATTCGCAGCCGTCGAATTTTTCCAGACAGTATTTTTACCGATGCCTATTATGCTCTTAGCGCCCGCAGCGGTCTATATTGGCTCCCGTTTCCTAGATCCCCGGCCTAAGTTTATAAACATTACGACAACAGCGGAACGCATACGATCGGTGCTCGCATTTGATTGGAACTAGTTTGGAGCGAAACGACGCGAATGGAACGGATTCACACGACCACAATCGCATATGCCGATTGTGCAATTCGGTTATGCCTCCGCACATATGATTATTATCTGTGCTTACGCAGCCGTTTTCATTATTATGTATATTGCGCATAAAGCCTAAATGTAACCAAAACCTAACGCGCGTTATGGGCCGTGGCGTTTAAGTGCAGATACCCTTTAATATTAACAAACATCTTTAGCGTTCATTAAATCCGTTATAATACTTAATTTCGGTACTTTTCGATGTAAATAGGAAGTGGCGTAAAACAACAAAATCGGGTGACGCGCCTCTGAAAATAGGACGATGCAATATTTTTGCAAGTAAAACTTTTGTGTAAAGGAAATGAGTTGTTCGTTTCCGTGCAGAAGTAGACGCATAATATACAAAGAGGCGGCCACTCCAGAGACAATGGACGGCCGAGTAACTTTCAATATTAATGATGCGCCGAGAATGCACACAGAGGCTGGCGAGTTTCAAAAGCCTCCCATTGATACTCATTAACTATTGATTCATAAGTAATACCCTTTTACCGAGCGGGTCGGGCGCTCACCGACAACTTTTCAAATTTAAATGTGAAAGAGGATTCGGTTTTTAAATGAAACAGCGGCCATTTTAAATGTAATAGATGTTTGATTTTATTCGACGTGCAGTGGATGAGATTTTCACCGTTCGAATGAAATATTTACAATTTCTGTGAAATGAAAATAATTTATAGTACTGAAACGGATGAACCGAGTGCTTTTTAAAGGTAATTCGAAATAGAGCCTATTTTTGTATTGTATAAAATGATTTAAACTGGTGCTGGCAATGAATGTCAATATTACATGTTTCATTAATGTCTAATACAGCCCTTATTTGGAGATTTAACTCGTAAATTCAGTCGTAACATTGTTGATGATTGCCATAAAATATACATAACAAAGTTTCCAGTCGCAAACTGAGCCACACCGAGAGCATTAAAAATCACAGTGTAACCCTACCGGTGCGCAGTTGTTTCATAAAATTCTAGTTGAACACGTCTCTAAACCTTTAAAACATAGATTTCTACAGAATAACAAGTAACAACTCGGCACAATACCCGGGCGTCTCTTTTGGGTTTATTGTTCTAACATCTGTCGGGATATGCAAAGTCGGACTCGTAAAACAACGTTTCGGCCCGCGATTACTTCGCGCAGTTAACTCTCTCTTACATTCATCTTTATTGGCCGACCTACCTGTAAATTTGTAATCTGATGCCCCCTTAACGGCTTTGATTAGATGAGCTTTACGAGCTTTTAGTAGACCGTGAATAGGACTGGAACTTTTTCGAGATTAGCATAACACTTAAATAGTAATAACGCCGTGATCCAATTGGTCTGAAATGGTCGCCAGCTTGGGAAACAAACCTTTTTTTACAATAGTTTTTTAAACAAAGAATGTTACGTTTTTTATTGTGTAATCGGAACAGTCGTTAAAATCATTACGTGCTTCAGTTCAACGCTAAATTTTAGCTCGGCTGGAGCGACGCGTAATCGCGCTGCGCAAATACGTTCAGCACTTATTGCTCGCCACTCGAAACAGGTGCTCTGTGTGTGTTCAAGTCCTTATCGTGAACAAAGCGCCGGATGAAGCGTTGATGTGTTGAGAATCGACTTAACCCTTTATATCGGTGAACGATTTTTCGTTGACTTTTCTGATGGACCTATGAACGTAAAGCTGAAAATATTCACGTTAAAGTGTTTGACTTACTTTATAGCTACAACAATTAAATATCTTAAAAAGTATATCCAATGTCTTGTTATTTCATGCGTTTTTTTTTACATTTTTCACAAATTGTTCGGCCAACCTTACTGAAAAGCATTGTTTTCACCTTGAAAACAGATTTTATGGCAACCGTGTAGATATGAGCCATAAATTACTGATACATATAGAGCACGCTAAAGTCAGGTCACCTTGTAGGTAAGTCGGTGCGGACCTAACGACTGCCATCCAGACATAATTTAATAAAGGACTGACATAAAAGCAACAGAAAAAGAAATCTAAAAGATACGAATACGTACTTTATCGACGAATATATTCGCTATCATTAGGTCTCGCTACAAAGAAAGCTCATCATCTACGTCGCATCTGTTACATGTATTTATTACATGAAGAATAAACCTCAATAATCCAGCATTGAGATAACCAGAAAGTGCATCGTTTATACTAAGTCCATGATGACATGGACTACCGCGATCCGGCGATAGACAAGGCTAAGAAATACACTTTGTCTCTAGTTGGAGAGAGACAAATTAAGGCTTCCCAACTCCATCCTCACCGCCGCTACTTGAAGAAATGTCGTGAATTGCGACGTTGAGTGGACGTTTTTATAGCTAGATTTACAGACTCCGTTGTCAAAACAATTTGTGTTCTGTTTCTGGCTTTATTATTTTATGAAATTTCTTTCGAATTAATACTTCCTAGCTTCCAGTAGTTGGAAACTAGATCGACCGTCACGATAAATTGTATTTGGATTGCGAACTGAACTGAAAAACTTTACAATGGTGCAGAAACACAAACGGAAAATATTTCATTTCATGTCATAATAACAATAAAAAGTGCGCAACAATCGCATCACGGCTGCGGCGGTCTCGTGACGTAGAACAAGGAATATTGCCAAAATCAGCACGGAACAGTTCTGTAGTGTTGTGCAAACAAGGTCGCTCCCGCAATAACCCGGACCGGTGCGATACTGGTCACTCGAGAACTCAATCGGGGACAGCTCGAAATACAACCCTCGTAACTTTATCCACCAACTTTAAGATGGCTCTTTTTCGAGTGCAAAGTTCTGTATTTCGGATGCAATTGTAAATATTTGGTTTTCTCGCTGCGGTCTTCTTAACAAGTGAACCGTGGCGTACGTGCGGCCTCTTCATTCTCAATCTGCGCAAGTCGCGGCTGCGCTGCTCGCATCATAATGTTGCCTCTCCCCCTCCGCTCAATTCACTCCTATTCGCAATTAAAACGATATTATCAGAGTCATGCACTCGCCCCCGACATAACTTTTACATTGGACTTTTTTCTCGGAGCAATCCAATATAGAATATTATAACTTTGCAAGAGTGGAGATCCTCGTTTTTATTGTATCATTTCATCTATTGCGATATTTAAGTTTAAGTTTGAAGCAGTTTAAAAGACAGAGTACAGTTTTAATAACACAAGTACCTCTCTGTAAATAAACTGAATCGTTCGTTGGACAATAGTGGAGAACATTGAGTAGTGTTGTAACCACAACAAGGGTATTCCCGTCTTGTGTCCGATGATCCCGCAAATCCCGTCCCTCGCGTCTCGGGCACGTCGCCCTGCGGGATTACGCGCTCACGGGACGATCTTGTCGCGATGCCGAATGACCGCAACAATCATACCAGACTACGTCGGATATTTTCTATGTAATCTTTGCAAATTAAAAATAACCGATCGGGATAATCTATTGTTTGAAATTTTGAAAGACAATACAACGAAACTACTTTAACAAGGCATTATGATAATAAGAGGATTCATTGAGCTATAAGTACTGTAAAAATACCTGAAATCGTGCATAACTCTAGAATAAAGCATTAAAAAAGTGCTTACAGTGGTACATTTAATTGTACCCACGTACATTTTACATTCACGGAATTCATTCAACTACACATCCATCAGAACAATATAAAAGGTTTTAAACAGTTCAGAAAACAAAGTTGTGCTTTCAAATTCATGTTAATGTGATCAAGTGGAACTGTCGGTACATTTACGTAAAGTGACAATACATACAAATAAAATTCACCATTGTAATATAATTAAGCGTAGCTCGTTTGAGTTAAAAAGCAATTAAGCGCACTATATAATGGTTATACCTCTCTGTTCTCGATAGATTCTCACTTCTGTACATTTATTTTACTAGCTGTTGCCGGCGTGTTCCTTCGCGTGGAAATTTTGATGTGATTTTCCGGGATAAATAGCCAATGTACTATTCCAGATTATAATCTCTGTGCCAAATTTCATCCATATCCGTTTAGCCGTTCTGGCGTGGTTGGGTAACAAACATCCATTCGTCCAAACTTATAGGGTCTTTAAAATTTTTGGAAGATCAACTAAATACGACTTCTTTAACTGGCAAGGAAGCAAGAATGGTAACTGTTTATAACTAATCTATGAAAGGTTACGAAACTCATCTCTAAATACCATCAAATCTTTCGAGTTAGGTTTCGTCCACCACTGGTCTTTACTGGCACCCAACATGGGACAAAAACAACGCTTATTAACACAAATGATCAACATGACACAGTTAAAAGTAGTCTTTTAAAATCGTAATTATTTTATGTATATTCCAAACTTAATCATTCAAAACAAAAAATATGTTTGCAGAGTCAACCACTAACCGCAACAAAATTATGATTGCCTTGTTAAAACTAATAAAATACTAAGAACGAGACAGGAATTCCGCATTGTGGTAGTAATAAATAGCTTACTTAGTAAATTGTTCTACCTAGACTTTCCCAACCCATCGTAAAACATGTTTATGACGTTCATAGAAAAATTGGTCTCTCTTCAACAATGTTCCATTTACATTATTATGTGCTATAAATCGCAAATTCGGGTTATAGTTCACTATTAAATTCATCAAATTCTTATTGCTTCATTCCGTGCGACGAACGATCAACTTTACAATTTTCCGTACTATATTTTTGTGACTCAAATAGGTGGTGTTTTTGTAGTTTTACATACTGAAACCTCATAACCTTGGCTGTTTCTGTATTTACGATCTGCACTAACTCCTGTTTAGATTGTAGAACGATGTTTAAATTCCGGCTAATGCCAAGCTTTAGATTTATTTCTTTACGGCTGATCATGAAAAACCCATGTACCTATGCAGTGACGGTTCTGTGGATAAATTTTCATTTACACCAAGTCTTGCATGGATTTAGTACATATAAAGCAACTTATAGATGGCCTTTTTCTTCAATGCAACGGATATCCACTTTTGATGAACTTAAAAACAAAATAATGTGGCTTTTTAACACTGGAGTCTTGCACACCTTCTTGATCCTAAGCCAAAGTTCATGCCAGCCATCTCTGTTCATCACGTATTCCACTTAAGATGATCTAAAGGTCTCATTTCATCTGTTCCTATTTGGCTGTAAATGCATTGTCGTAGGTAGGGCCAAACTGTTTTACCAATATCTTCTCCTAGTACTAAGGCACTAAGTTAATTTAGCCCGTCAAACAAATGTAGTCTTACCTCACAACTGTGATTGTGTACATTCGGTATCCACCCAAACCTAATACAGTCGATTGGCACATTCTACAGCTTTACAATCTATTACGACAGGGTCAGGGATATTCACTTACTCCGCTACAAATTCCGACACTATAAAAAACAATGCGCTTACGCTGCTACCAGGTTGACATCACGGGCCAAACAGTGTCGTAAAACACACGCGAATAAAAAGGAAGGAATCTTATTAAAGTAAATATTTATGGCATTGCCATCAACCGATTGGACGAGGGTACCGACGCCCTTGATAAATTGTCCTGCCGCTTGCGGCCTAACGGCCACTCACCCAAATATTTCTCGTGTTACAGATCGCTCTAAAAAAAATCGCTGTGTTTGATTTATGGCATAATTTCCTTTCACGCCCTTTTGATAAGTTCTCAAAGAAATTCCCAAGTAAACACGTTAAGAGAACATTTTTCTGTTATATTAGATAGTCTGCCCACGCAGTAGATACGTCACAACACTGAACACTGTACAGCGCACGCTTCTATAAGAAATCATGTTGCGAATTCTTCGCCAAACACTACGGGAAGAGTCCGAAAATTCTTGTTGTGTCAAAAGCTTTAAAACGTTTCTGAAGCAATAAAACAACTTGGACAAACTTCGGGATTTTAAAAGTTGAACATCTTGACGGAAAAAGCTTCGTAGGAGCACAGTGTTTCTGTTTTACTTACCTGAGCGTAGACAATATAGGTGTCTCCACACAATCAGCGCGTCTAGCAAGTTGATAGTTCGTGTCCTATTCAACTTAACAATAGAGAAAATGAGGATGAGCCAATTTTTAACAGCTTTTATTTCCCATTTTCTTAGCTTGCCGAAAGTTTACATTTAGAATTTGCACCTCGCAGCGAATGCATTTGAACCGGAGCGTATTTGTATTGGCACGGGATTCGCGTATTATTTTGAAGCGGCTATTACGATCAACTATTTGAATTCTCGATAGATTACTTTATCATATAGCGGGTTAATGTATGACTGTTGTTCTTACCCACATACCGAGGAGTATTTGAAACAGAAATAAATATCTAATAAGAACTTGTATGAAAGTGTGATCAATCATCCATTAGTACAAAGTGGAGTGTAATACTCTCCTTTAATGTTGATAAGAAAATAACTTGAAAAGAATCGTTTCGTTCTGCAGTTTCAGCTTTAGTGTGATTTATAGACATAAAATTCGTATTAGGTGCTTGAGACTTTTTATAGGTATGTTATTTATTTTTACCTCATCCACCCACCAACGTCGCGGATATTTTCCTGTGATTAATTGAACGTAAAGCTGAAAAAAACTGATTGGAACTGGATCGAAATCCAATAGGCGTGAGTCGAGGCCGTACTGTACTTACTGCTTAAATACGTCAATATTAACTAAAAATGTTTTTATATGAAAATAACTGGTGGGAGATAGTAAGTACTTAGGTAGGCCACCCACATCGAAACAAATGTTCAGTTCAATAGGTTTCTAATAAACATTGATCGCGTAACAGCACTCGAGCTCGACGGAGCCAATCCCGTTTCTTATAACCTAGCCTTTTTCTCGATAAAAACCATTGCGATTAATTTGTTATTATTAGCTGCTGAGCTCAGAAGCAATCAGGCAATTATTTACGTAGCAAACATTCTGTCACGATGAGAGTCCGTTGATAAAAGTTTGAGCCAACTATGACGTCAGAAGGGGCGATAGACGAGGATCTCTTAATTATTGTGCCGCGTATTTCGTATTACAATAATGAAGCGAAACAATAACAAAAGTTGCGACGGCGAGCGCAACCGGCCAACTCGCTGATCATTTGAGAGCTTGTCGAGCGCGCTCCTAATGAAAACTTGCTAGTTATCGCCGACATACTACATTACTTTTATTCCGTACAAAAACAAGCAAAATTGACGCTACAATGAGTCCTGTTGACTCACTTTCTGCGTAACAAGATACTGTTTATTAACTTCTATACAGTTGTTGTTGTGGAAATGACAAGTAGTAAATGTATACGCGTAGCTACGAATACGGTGCTATCATCCATGCTAAATTCAAGTACGTATTGATAGGATCGATAGAGAATTAATCTCGTACGTGAGCCACGTTCTATCCACGTTTTGCACCATTGAATTTTTCGCAGCGCAGGTAAATATTTATTTTCAGTAAAGGAAAATATCTTGAGAAAATCTGCATGTCGGAGAGGAAATTCTGCATTAGTGTGCCAACACAAATACAAATCGAAGGCGAACTCTTACCTACAGTTCTTATTTAGTATAATATGCCTTGGAATAGTACCTTGTGCATAATGTATGTGCTAATGTAATATTCAATTAGACAAATGAATACTGCGGGAATTACATTAGTGGGAGATATCGCAATAAATTCCATTATAGCATTCGGGAACGTGAAGGTAACATAGAAAAAATGTGGTAGAGCCGGGAGCGGCGGCTTGGCACAAAGTGGAGGCCTAAGGTTGTATAACGTCCGTTATCGACGCCTACAATAAGTCGCGTTTTATACGGTTATTATAGCGCCATAAACGCCACCGGCCGGTGTTTCATACAGTGGCGGGGCAGATTATACTGCCTATGGCCCCGATTCGGGGGCGGGGGAGCATTCGGTAGGGCGGGGGGGACGAGGGCGGGCCGCCCACTGTCAGCTCCACGTGCCGCCCGACAGATGTGTCGAGATATCCGATATCGGGAGACACATTCATAATCTTTGCCTCAACCTCTCGCTTCTTATATTAAAATAACGAGCGCCGCTATCGCAGGTGCGAACTCGATGGGAATTAATGAAAATCGTCCGCCGTTTACATGGCTATAGTGGTGAGATTCACGTGCCTCACACCAGACGACGGGTAGGGAAATAGGCCTATTGATATCGGAGACATATTGATACAAAAATTGAATACTTTAGCAAGATTTTTTTTAGAAATTGTATTCAGACAGTCCTTCATGTTATAAATATCAAGATTTACCCATTTCAGCGAAAAGTGACAATTTGCTGATAACAGTGTTTACAATTTTCACATAGGTAAAGCTAAACAACGTGATACGAATTTAATTCAACAAACAAAGTAAAGGACCAATCAGTGCAGAGAGATGCAGATCACCTATAAGCCACCAGATTTAATTTCAGTATTCTGCTTAAAAAGTACCCAGGTACCCAGTATAATTGAAGTCGGAGAAAAATAAAGTTAATTCCTAAAGCGACCCAGGAGAACTTTCATTAGCGTTTCACAGCTACAATTGCGAGTTCAAATAATTATGTTTACGGAATCCTTTTCTTACGCAGAGATTATTTATCTTCGCCATTGTTACGAGAAGTGACGCGGACGAATTTCACGAAAATACCCCATTTATCTAGAGCGAACACACAAAGGCAACACGAAACCCAAAACTTTTTACGTGGTCAGTGACAATGCTATTTCTCTCTTTTCTCTTAGCGTTTCATCTACAAACTTTACGGGTATTGTATTTATTTGCTCAGTTTGTGTGTACACCAGCAAAAAATTGGTGATTTTAACGTTACTCCATTAAGAAGTTCATTTAGTTTGAGCGTGTGGTCTGATTTTATATTTGCTCTGCCATGTCGCCCGCAGATAACTTTACTCGGCGGCCGTCGATGTTGCTTGCCTCCCACTTTATTCGGTTTGCAGACCCGCATAAATAAGGGGAGCCGGCAGCACTCGGCACACGACTACATTATATCTGTCCTGCGAGGCTCGAGCGAGCGATCGCTTGTGATATCCAAACATCAAAACAATGCGTTGTCAAGTTCCCTACAGCTTTGCCGACACCATGTTTTATGTAAGTGGGGATTGTTTCCAATCGTTTTTATTGGGAAAGCAATAACGCAGAAACGATTCACTTGATATACCGCACCGACCTTATAATGCATAAAGAAAATACGGTCATCTAACGGAACTCGATTGAACCCCTATTTGCCTTTTCGGGGTGTTACTATCTTTGCCTCGATTCCTACGCAAAGCCACCCGGCCGCGCGTGAAATACCAAGTGCGCCCTAGTTTGGGGCCGGATCGTGCTGTTTGTTTAGGGCAGCCGAAGTCGTGAAAGGTGATGAACTAAATATGAACAAAGAGCCGCACTGTCAGATTATAAGTATCGGCTCGGCCGTAACATTTACAAGGGTATCGATTAGCGCCTCGTCGCCGGCGGCTATTGTTGGACAAGTTCCGTTTTGAAACGGTTCTGTATAACTTTCGGGATTGACGACGTTGATCCCGACTCATGAAGATGTATGTCGCTCTCACGTGCCCATATCAACACGTGGACACGGGACGAGAAAGTTGTAGCGATAGGCCGGTGTTCGTGTACGTGTCAGCATAATCGCGGCGCCACCGACTGTTTGCGGAGCGGCTCGCTAATGCTATTTGTCGTCGTGGGTGGATACGTCACGTGTGTGTGTCTTAATCGTTAGCAGACAGAAACACGCCTGCTCATCGCCTTGTTTTGTTTGCCACTTTAAGCGAAAACTTGGTCTACGTCAGGTGATTGCGAATCGGGAAACACGACGCGCCGAGCGACGTGTTTCGAACTGGAGGGATTTATTTGTGCGACAGATTGTAAGCTAGGTCGTAAGTTGTCGCATGGAATCGTGTAAATATCGGAAAGCGATTCGAGTGCGAAACTCAAAATTGCAATTTGTAATTCATGAATCGTGCGGGGGCGAACTGGAACGATCTTTTGAGTCCGACGGAGAACATATAGGCAAAGTTGGTCGTCTGTGCGGCCACGTGAATGTCTAGGAACATTTAAAGGAGCGTTCGTATTGTTTGGTTTGACGCCGGTGCTCGCAGGCGGCGGTGGCGGCAGGGCGCAAGTTTTATTAAATTGGCAACACAAAGCCGCTGTGCCTGCCCGAGCCGACCCACTACAATACTCTGATAGGTGTTGTCGAAAACTGATTGACGCTCCTTTCGAAACTAGCTTGGCGCGAATTGCTTTTAATTAAAACGATTTCAAAGCCGATACTTTTATGTTTCTGATTACTTATACGACGGTGGAGTCAAAAAGTCGGTTTTGAATAGTAGTCCAAATCCTGATACATTTTTACCATCGTAATTTATGTACTTAGAAAAATTCTAAGTAAAATAAATACTTGGGTGGATTTTCTTGTTATGAATCATAATTTTTTGTTATCCAATATGTCCAATGTTGTATTTTTCTAATATCAATGTTTATTTGTTTCAGGTTTCGGTTTCGTCACGTTTCAAAGTGAAGACATAGTAGACAAAGTGTGTGAAATACATTTTCACGAAATCAACAACAAAATGGTGAGTACAAATTACTTTTCCAGTTTATTGATAATTTACAGAAATTCATTGACAGCCATAGTTAAGGTAAATGAAACTTTAAAGAAACATTGTATATTATACTGTCCCTTAGCATGTTTCGTTCAATATTCAATCGGTCTTTGATCTGAAACGAACAATAATCACTTTCATTCAAAAATCCTTGGCAATTACACTAGAAACCAAACTAAATAATAATAGCACTTTATTCTCGTACAAAAACCTTCCAATCCTACTTTACCGATTAGATGTTATTCTAAAACTTTATATGTTAGACAAATGAGCGAAAGTTTGTAACATAAGTAACTTGTAACTTTGTGCACACGGGCCAAGTTATTATTCTTTATTTATTCATGTTCACTTCCTTCAGGAGTTAGATATTCATTTGCACTTATAATGCATAAGGAGAAGGGCTGTAAAGTGTGAGTTTAATTATTTACACTCATTTCATGTTAAGGTGTGAAGAGCCTACACTCCGGGTTTCTGCACCAAAATTTGATTATTCGAAAAAAAACGGTTTTTCACAATGTAAAATGAAGCAAGTAAGGTTTATTACATTTTCTGTTGTTGAATGAATTATGTAAAAATGTTGGTGATACTTTTCCTTATAGTCTATCATATGAACCATAAAGGTTGATTGGCGCACTTAGGTTTGGTACGTATGTAGGTAATATTGTGTGTATTTTTTACCATTTGAGTTGTCTTTTCATTTTCATGCATCGAGCTTTTTACATCTGTCTGGAAAATCAACAAGAAAAATCAGCAAATAATTGCAGTTTTTGTCAATGTTAACTTTCTCATACTTACATGAATTAAAGGTAACTAAAAAAAGGTTTTTGCTCCAATTTTCCACGAAAACCGGCCTCATTACCACTATATGGTATCTGATAGATGAAACAATACACATTACACTTGTCTACGAGAAACGTACGTAAAGTGAACGTTTTGGTCAGATATCAATTAGAGGCGAAGGAGCAGAGCTGGCGGGGCTACAAATGGAGCCAATAAAATGCCACTAAAGCCGGCTTTTACTGTGTTTAGATTTTTACCCACCCCGCGGCAGGGGGCGCCACTGTGACATGTGTATTCCAGATGTAGCCATGAACTTTGCTAACACTGGATAGATTAACGGCTTAATTGCAGTAGTTGGCGCTTTAGTCCGACTCGTTTGTCCGTCTATTCGTTTTGAAATTACTTACGCGAATCCAAACTTTTAACTATGCATTTTATTCGTTCGATTTCTTATATCATTAAATTTTTTAATGAACACTTATCGTGGATGTAAAATGGGAAAATTGGACAGAAAGTGTGAAACAAAAAATTATTTTATTTGACTTGCGCCGTATCATTTAGCGCCATCCATTTGTCGTAATACATTACCAGTCACCCTTTACAAGACTATCACAATCATGTGCGCCCATAAAGCTTGGCCCCGATTAACTTGTAGCTGGCAACAACACGCACACAACACAGCTATTGTCTTTCTCTAATGCCACTTTATTATTTTAATGTAAATTTTGGAACATAATCAAATGACTGTGGTCATCCACGCGACGTTTGATAGCACTATAAGGAATAATTAAGCGAACATAAGCCAGTCAACACTGCATATTAATCATTTTAATTCCACGAAATATTTAACATAAAATTTAGTGAGCGTTTCTTATCATTGGATTCTTGATACAAATTGTGATCACAAAGTTACCGCTTGTAAATTATTATAATGCCACGCCGTCACGTTAACAATTCTTTTGTCTGAACGCGAGTGATATTAAACAATTCAATCACTCTTGCTTTCTCGCCGAAACAATGGGACCCTGCATACTTACTCAACGTAGAACAGAGTACGCAGAAAAAGTACAAAAATCGGCGCCACGCTGCCTATACCCATTCGAGCCATTACCATTGTCTTTGTCGCTTGAAGTTTCCACCGCCATTATGTCTCGTCCCCGCTGAAAGGGCTGGGGAACAGATACCACCCTTTCCCGTTGTCGATGCATATTCCTGATTATTAATGCTTGTTTTTTGTGTCTTGCCCCATTGTCTCGCACCTAATGGCTGTACGAAACTCACGGCATGTGTCGGGCGGCATCGCAAGGGTGATGCTCGCCCTAAGTGGAGCAAACAACGAACAAAGACATCAAACAAATGGGTAGTGTTTTAGAGTAATTACGGTTCGCTTCCGTGCGAAACGAGAGGTGTGCATGAAGCAAGCTTTTCTCCCTGCGATCCGCGTAATGTATATACGACCGCGCGGGAAACTTATCGCTTATTATTTCGTCCTTTTTTTGTTGCGTGTCGGAGAAAATGATCAATGTTACCGGCTCGCTTTTTAACACAGTTTTCGTAAACCTCGTGTGACGTTTTGAGTCACAAAGTGAAGACAGTGTTTAACACTCACTTGAGGGGACAGTGTTAAAGTAACGATCATCGGTTATACAGTGTGTACAGGGTACGTGACTCGTAAACGATTCCGGCCATTAAAAATTCGCCTTAGCATATCATAAACACATCTGATAGTTATATTTACGTACGCAATAAAGAACACAGAGGCGTCACGTCAGCGTCAACGTTTACGCTACGAGAAGCTCGCCCTCGTAAATTTAATATGTCATCTCTTATATTAAAATGGTCGTTAAGCTAATAGCTGCTCCGCCTTCCCGCACGGAGTGATAGGGTGATACCGCGGCTCACTTTGAATAATAAAAAATATCTTTATTTCTTTGACGGTTTTTGTGTTTAATGACCAAGGAGTAAATGACACAGATTTAAACGGCGACGCTGAAATTGTAATTTTGTTTAAACTGTCAGCGGTTTTTTTTTAATATCAATGTACAAATTAGACTGATGCTCTTGGATTGGTAATACGATTGTACAATGGTAGAAAAAGGAAATGGCCGATACCCTACAGCGAGCAGGTTGTATTGACTTCCGAAATAGAAACTAGTATTTAAAACACTATTAAATTTTCAGATTTTCCGTTTCGAAATAACTGTAAGCCATAATTATAAACTTAAACATTTACAACAGTGGAATAAAGTCGGCATTAACTAAATACTTAATGGAGTTTTTTAATAAGACACTGTATTCATATAATTGCTTTATAAATGATTGTGATAATTATTAATGCGAGGAGACAGGAAAGCTCGCGGTGCTGCATTTTGAAACATAAATACGGACGTCCATTAAAACGCTGGCAACAAATTCCCGTCACTCTGGTACGTCCTTACATATTACTCCCTTAATTGCTTTCGCTTACCATGAATTTTAACAACAAAGCACCGACGCGCCTCGAAATGGCTAAAATATAGTGTAGTTTAGATTTCACCTACTAACATCAATTTCTATTTGCCGGATTTAACCGTCCCTAGGACGCATACACCTGTGCTTCTTTATGAGCTCGCACCTGTTAAAGTCATATTGCCCCGCGATATATGAGGGTGTACGTATCAAGTTCGGCCTCCAGAAATATTCAACTAAATGCCCCGATATAGCAAGTTTCATCATAACAGACTTATATCGTTAAATATTTAGTTTCTCTCTTGCCTAAAGTTTTAGACAAGTTGGGCCTACATTTCCATTAAAACAGAAAAGTAAAACCATAAGTTCTATGAGACATATCACTTACAACTTAGGACAGCGATATTTGTAAAATAAGAGCTCCCGAATCTCATGTCACATTTGGGCGAGAATTTATTTTTGAGTTGTGGAAGGAAATTTCAGTAGCCATTACGGGCAAGTTACAAGTTGGTTTAGATTGGCCAAGTTCCACGTATACGCGACCGTAGTAACGTAAACCACACTAGTGCACACAACCGGCTCAGTTTTATTTCACGAGCTCCACTACTTTTTATTGGACGTTTAACTAATGGTTTCCCAAAACAACGTGGCAGCAGGACTCGATGATTCATACACAACTTCTCTTTTTTAGGCGCCAACGATATACGTTTTAATATTTTCAAAGTTTCTTTTCGAATTTCCAAATACATTTCACAAAACGATACAAACAAATATAATGTTGCAAATGCACTTCCATCGGAGCAATCTCATCGCATAAACACTTCAGAGAAATACTCGAGAATTGCGTAAATTTTTCTCCTCCATCGCGCATGAGGCAAACAAATGGTTTCCGTTTAGGAAATAACACTAAAAGTAGGCACATTTGAAACTGCCACTTAAATCTTGGGATCCTCAATCGCCATATCTCTTAGCGTCTTAACAGGCCGTAGGGCTGGAAGTCGCACCCTTGTCGTTACTGCCGTATTAAAGAATGGCACACACCCATGCGTAACGGACGCGCCGATAGATAGACAGATAAGGGCAAGCTTTACTATGGCGCACAGTCACGGGTGCCATTAATAAATAGTTTCGGCGGGCACGTTCGCAAAAAGGTTCGCTAACGAAAATTATAGTTGTACAACAAAACGCGAACACGCGTGGTGTAGTAGTGCGGCGTGGGTGTGCCCGGGCTCCGGGCCCCGGGCCGCAGTAGGTCGCCTACAACAATCAATCACGGGTTCCTCCGCAGCCGTGATTACCATAAACTTCCCGTTTTAGCAGGACCCAGCGCGCTTCTTCTAAGGTTTATCGATTCGTCCGCGGCCATTTTTGCGCCTTCTATATATCAGTCGTTCCGTGCGACCGTCCTTTTTCATTGAAACTTGCAATTGGCAAGTTGTGGGCCCAAGATTTGGATGGATTTTGTC
Source organism: Standfussiana lucernea (assembly GCA_964057025.1). Classification (NCBI taxonomy): domain Eukaryota; kingdom Metazoa; phylum Arthropoda; class Insecta; order Lepidoptera; family Noctuidae; genus Standfussiana; species Standfussiana lucernea. The sequence continues at coordinate 6,488,219 of OZ059791.1, read as the reverse complement.
TAGTCCTTTTCTAACTTTTTTATTCAGAAGGAATGTAATGATTGAAGTATAAAAAGGACTTCGTTTGAATGCCGAAACTTGAATATAAGGCACCGGATTGATATTTTAAAATGAACGTTTTCACTTTGTCTTTTTGGGGTAAGTAGAGAAGATTGAAATTCATTTTGTTCTTTACTTGCGTTACTATTGTCTGCGGTTCTTGACTTTTCTTTGATAAAATTTTGATTGTTTTTGTCAAAGAAAAGCTTTATAATTAAGATTATGGTTGCCTCTGTTACCAGCTAGCTTTCACTTTGTCAAAGTTTTTGTGCCTTACCTAAATGAGCAATTACATTAAGATTAGTCAACTTGTTTCAATTCTTGACAAGGCAGTTTTATTGTTCTTTCTATAATTTTCTTTGAGCGGGGTACTTCCTAATATAGCCTTTACGAAGAGCTTTACAGTATTTTGGAAAGCGTGGTGATTAAAAACCTCTCACATATCCATATACAAGAAAACCTTTCAAATGTTCAGATTATGGCAAAATTTCCCCTCATAATCCAAAACAGAATTTAATTATTCCGTCCCAAAAATTTCCGAACAAACTTGAACCACGAATTGATATACAATGCAAAGGAGACCGCCACATGTGTCGTGTCATTAATAATACACATGTCCATGTCCACGTCCTAGGTGCACTAGTGTTGTTAACGACACTTTGTGCCCGCGGTGCGCAACCCCTGAATTAATTAAACTTACTCATTCGAATAAGGTGTAAGGGAAGTGAGTGTTATAATATAACTTATAAACCACAGAACTATGTCATCGTTTTATGGGGCGAAAGTTTTGATTGTATGTCAGAGATATTCAACTTTTGGTGTCTGTAAGATTTTGTGAGTTGATTGCAGGAATTGTAAAGTCCAATAAAAGTACATTTTGAAGTAATAAGTCCTTTTCACAACTACAAATGATCATTTATGTGCTTGAAACATTAATGTAGGAAGGTATTAGCGTAAACACTGTTTTCGATCCCACACGGATAACAGATTAATTTTACATTAATAACACGAGTAAAATAAAAAATAATAATAAAGCTTAATATTTTCTAAGGTAAAAATTTACAAGTTACGATCATAATCTGACGGCAATCACTATTTGAACAACTACCTAATTTCCTATGTACGTATATAAATTTAATGGTTATAAGGCACACAGCACGCAATTCTCAAATGACGCAAGTAGCTGGAGTCGAACGAAAAGACGTAAATTACGGCTCAACAGGCCTTTCCGGCCGTTAACGATTTCTACTCGAACTTAAATTCGAAGCGTGAAAGAAATTTAATTAATCACACGTGGTACCGGCTAACGATCGACAGAATTTGTGTTTGAGTCGAGCACACACCGCCGTACCGAGGGACCGCATAATACACCCCACCCCCGAACCCCACACACACTCTATACACACCAATAATCTCAGCAATCATGTTATAATTACTAATCTAACCAAAATGTTCCAATAATGTAACATTCATAATTACAGCTTTTGATTAGATTAATTTGATGATCATAAAATAATGATCTGTTCATAATTCTAATCTAAATATTAAAGTATGCACCTAATTTAACGGAGATGAAGTGACAAAATTAATACATTAATCACTCATATTCAATATCAACCAGTTCGTAATCCATCTTATTCCGTGATTAATTACCCATTCACCAGACCTCTTTGGATAGTAATTAAACCCAACAAAGGGACTGGGAGCGCCTAGGATTTCATTGGAGCATGTGTTCAGATAGAGACGGCGTAAAGTATCGTAAGAAGCGCGTCGTAATTGAAACTATGCCTACGTAGGGTGACAATAAAGAAGTAAGTGTGTTGAGGGCGCGAGTGTCATCAATAAAGGCCATACGTTAACACAGACCGGTTCATTACTGCGCTCCGCGTCGTCTCCACATTCCCATTACGTGGGAGTTAGGAGACGCGAGCGGCGATAAATAGCGGCCGAGAAGCCCTGCTTTATTTCTTGCACACAATTTCATTTACATTAGAGGTGCTGAACTGAGTCTCCTCCTGAGAGCCATATGAAAGTCGCGTACAGATTCATGCAAAACAAGTTACGAGCGGCGGGACCGCGCGCCGGAGACCGTAATCTAGTCGGTAGTGTGACAAGGCAAGCGGCGCCCCGACCTCCAACCTACTTCATTACAACTAATTGCTACAGCTTATACATGTACGTGCGTCATAAACTTTCTCGCGGGCTGTTATTAATTCTGAATATCACCTGAATTTGTCTTGTACGTTTTGGTTTATCTTTCCTTACTCTGATGTGCAAGTTTCTGATTTATGTTCATTTGTTATTACTATCTCTATTAAAGAGACATTAACTTGTTCTGAAATTATATTGTTGCTTTAACGAGACTCAAAGTGGAGATGAAAAATCAAAAACCCTCCATCCATATTAAACATGTTTGGATAAAAGATATGTGGATTTTTAATTAGGAAAGCAATGCTATTTGATGAATAAAAATGGCCACTTCGTGCATCTAATCTTGCAAATTGAAGCTGCGTGAACACAGCGCGACCACAAACGGCCGACACTCAACAATTACTTGAATGCAAACTGCACTCATACGCTTGTAACGTGGCTCACACAGAGCCAATACATCGTATTTGCAATTTTATTTGAATTTCGCGGAGGAATTTTCCAGGGCGTTTCAATTCGTACATGGAAACACTTTTACAAGGTTTTCGTTTAGCCGTTCCTGAGCTAATATACAAATTTCATTATACGTTTCAATTGGCCAAACTGCGGTAGCCGGACATTTTACGATCGTTATATTCTTTTCCCCTATGTTCGAGTGGGCTCTTAAGCGTGATACGAATTAGTTAAGCAGCGAGTGCTTGGTAATCGTGTGTTTGCTTACAATTGCAAACGCCGCTAATACCACTGAGTATCTGCCAATATACACTTTGCCCGTTTTGCTTTCAATTTAATTGGTATTTTGTTTGTTCAACTACTAAATTGGATTATGTTAGAAGTTATCCAAGTTGTTTGTCGTTCTGCGCTGCAACTAGCGGAACTGTTTTAAAGTTTACATAGGTTTACTTTTAAATTTTCCGCTGTAGATTCTAAAATCGAGTAGTTTTACTTTAGACGTTGTTGTGAAAATTTCCTATTGAATACGAATTAAAACGTTTTTATACAAACTTGGCGAACTTTTATGACATTGATAGCAATAAACAGTGCCATGTTAAAACGTCTTGGTGGCTTCGCGTAACAAAATCGTCGGTGCCATCGACTGCAATCGATTTCCCAGAAATAGCCGTGGGCGTTTGACAGGCTTCTGCACTGCAATGAATGTTGCACGCCGCGCCGCCCGTGTATGCCAACCCTTAATATTTAATGTCTAACTAATATTTCTATGACGGTGAATGTGCGGCTGTAATTTAAAATTCAACGTGGATGTGACACAGAGTATTATTTCCGTATCTTTGGTTGCATAGCAGATTATGTAGGTATGCACTCGATATTTGTGGAGGTAAATTTCATTCGTCCCATTTAATGTCTACTTTGTAGTTGATATACTAAAGCGAATACGTTAGTAGGTCTTTAGAAGTAAAACGGTTGCTATTTACGGTGTTTATGCCTATTAGAGTTTGCGTCGTAAAGAATTTCTGTAGCATGCCGTAAATATTGGTTAACAGAAACGTTGAGAAATTGCCATCGTCGACATGTTTTATCGAATATTTCAAAGGGCATCGAGGTGAAAATTTGGCGTTACATTTGAGAATATCGTATCGTTATAAGCGTGTGCAATACTGCGGGCGCCGGGCGCGGTAACGCTGCAGGTTCGCATATCGACGCGACGCGACGACTCGATCGCTTATATCTGATTTGAATTTCGCGCATTACAGCCCATCAAGGCGCGTCCCACCTCTTCACCCTCTCAGTAAACACTCCAACACTTTAAGTAACCGTGCCGAAATTCAACGGAAAACATCGAGTCGCGCTTATCTTATTTCTTCGAACAACAGTTACGTAAATATGGAAAGAGCTCCCGGGGTGCGGCGGAGTATTTCATTATCCGTGACCTGTTGAGCGCATGATTTGTGACTCATCTCCTTTACGTTACGTCGTACGTTGCTGTAGGATTTTTCTTTAGATCTATCCAGTTATCTCAAACAATTGTGTACTACGTATTTTCCAAAGTCTCATAAATGCTAATGCACAATATTTATATAAAATTTTCGCATTGCTATTTCAAAAGCTAGTGGAGGTATCAAGGTTTTATTCCAAACTGTGTTTTATTGAGTTAGCTTCACATGAACGTACTCTTAGAATTTTATCTCGGTAAATATGTAATTCTGGAGCTCTTACCTTGCCTCCGGTTCCCACGCTCCGGCTTCCGCTTAACGGCAATCAGGGCCAGGCTTGCGACGCTCTGTCAATACGAAGGCGAGAGGTTTCCCTGATAAACTTATCTAGCGAGCACGCCAGGCCCCCCTCCCCGTCCCGCCCCCTCCCCCCCCCCCCCTATCTAACCCTTCCCCCTGTCGTCTCCGTTTATCTCTCACGTATGTTCGTACGCTACGCCCGCACCACATTACTCTCCAGCAAAGTTGCTTGCTTAGTACTTTCTTGACTTTTTATATCTACTGCGTTAGGCCGCTAATATGAAAATCGTCTCACATTTTTAGAAGAAAGTCTCTCAGCTCGTTTCCGAATTCAAATCAAAATGCCGCTCGTTCATAGCGCCAATTTATATTCGTTTAGGAAGAGCTGAGATATTTTATCCTTTTATAAAGTTGTCTATTTGGCCGGCTGCCCGTAGTCCTCCACAAGTATTTCAAAGTAAAAGAAATAAAGATGCAAAGAAACAAACGCAGCATCTTATAAAATGCATTTAACGTCAACACACATGCGAGTCGTTCCGAAGAGCGCGTAGTTTAGAACTGACTTTATTTTGTAGTTCCTTGAGATAGGAAGGAAGCGTCTGGAATTCGGAATAATGTCTACGGCGAAATTTTGTTTGCGGAACCGGGCACTGGGCACGTGTTTCCCGTCGCGAATACGAATACTTATTCTGTATCGTTTTACAATACCATCGCTTAATCTAAGCGTCTTTGTTCCAAGGGTCCCTGGTCCCGCCCGGTAATAACTCATCGGTACCCGCAATATTACACACCACAATACCTATACAAATGAATAAAATGGTAATGCTGCCTTTTATCTCTTAAAATGTAAATGTTTTACCTGAAGAGTTCTTACATTTATTCAACTCATTTATCTTCCACTTTAATATTCAATTAAAGTTAAGTAAATGTGATGCAAAAAGTTCATCATTGTTCTCGTGACAGCAGCAAAAAATTACATTAAATTTATTGTACCTACAGAAACTTAATAATTTATTAATGTACAAACACTCTGCCTTCCGAAGAAATACAAAATCAATGTTCTTAAAAGGTAGGCACGACTCTACTCCGTCGAATTTATTGACATTACTGTTTTACCTTAAAAGGTTTTCACTCAAAATCAATCGAGCGAAAATTTAATGACTGCTTTCAGATTCGTATTAATTCACGTTTACGTGCGAATGTTCAGCCGAGGTGGTGGAGCATGAAACGGTGTGTTTTCTCGCGAAACAATTAAATTCTTCATACATCGATGGGATTAGGAGCATGTTTCCGCGAGGTGGTTCGCTCGGGCCGCATTGAGCCACGCCGCACTGAAGCACATCTTAAGTCCGCTCGGTTAAACCGAGATCTTCGCGTCGGTATGGAACACTCCTCGATCCAGCCGGATCGATATATCGACGGGAGGGCGCGCCTACCTAGCGGGGGCTAAATACAATTTACCTTTGTTATTTTTCGTGTCATTAAACTGCGTCGCGATCTCGAACGCTTGATCGGGATTGCGAACTCCGATGCGAATTGTTTGTGAGCTTTTGTTTCCCACTCCGCTCGCCAGCGACGCGACATCAATTAACGTCGTATCCCCTCGCTGAATTTTCTTCATGGCTGTTCGTATTTTTGTAGGTAGATTTAAAATGGAATCATTTTCCGCTGCTGATTACACAGACCAGATTGTGTTTTCGTGTTTCGTCTCAACTTCTCCATTCAATTAGATAGACCGTGTTACACGGAGGTGCATGTGACAGTATAACAAACGATGTTTCCTATCTGAGTTTTAAGTTAGGCTGGCATTTATCTGGCATGTCCCCTTGGTTGCGTGTTGCCGAACAAATGGGGGGTGGCCACGGCGCTGGCGGCCGCTGCTGGCGTAGGCGCCTGTTCATTTGTAAAGCTTTATCGCTCCTGACAAATGGCGACACTCACTATTTTTATGTCGCGGACGATCGAAGAATACCGTCCATGCTACAGGACGATTTAGCACCGATATTCCTAAAACATTTCTAGCCGAGTTTTTGGCGCAACAACACTGTTTTTTAATATTTGTGACTATTCGCTTTAGAGTGGTGTCTCAACTTTATTTACATCCGTCGTATGGCGAAGAACGTGCTTTATTATGTGCCGTCGTAATCTCAGTCCCCAACTTTAATATTACGTGTTGATTATTCAGCCTTATCTAGGCATAAAACTTGGTAGAAAGACACTCAGCGCAGTAAAGCCTCGCTCACTCACTTCCCCACGTTAATGCAAAGGCACGTAGTTCCATGTCGACGCAGAAAGTTGTGCAAAGTGCACAAAGTGCGCGAACGGCGTGGTAAAGCCTTCATTTGTCGGCTTGTGACGGCCGTGTGACAAATGTGGACGCGAGTTTATGTTCCCTCCCCGCACCGAACGAGGACACGTCGCGATTATGCACCACTATGAAAAATGTAACTCTGGTGAGACTTTAAATGTTCCGATCTGTTCTTACCACATCATTTTTTAAATTGCCTCTGAAAAATGAACAACGCCCGAGTCATTCATTCGGCCCGGCTTTAATTTAAGCCTATATACTTTTCTGTAATGTCGGCGCTCCGTAGCGAAAATTCTATTGCTAGAGGTTTAGGTTAGCGTAGATTGAGTAATTTATACTTGCCTCCAGCCCCCCGCGCGGGGCGGGGAGGAGAAGATACAAGCACTGAAGAGAGCCATGCTGTTCGTTAAAATTACTTAATGGATCGATTAAACGTAGGGTTTAATTATGAGGTACATTAATTTACTTTGGTTTTCGTAGTCCGTGGTAGAGCGGCGGGATTACGTTGATGCTTTATTTATTTATAGCCGCGCTTAAATTCGCCGATATTTTTCACAGCTTAATCCACTTATCGTTGAAAAATGTGTATATTTTTTTAATTCGACATCAACAGGTCTCGTCTCAGGTTGGTTACCAAACAAGTTGTAAGATTCAACATAATGATAGCGAATAATTACATCGGAGCTCGTAAAATTTGTCGTGCTGTATAATAAGTATTCAATGATAAGCTCCTTGACTTCGTAAAGCAAATTAAAATTCAATTTGTTACTCGAACCGTGAAGCATAACGGATTGTCGACCGATTTCGTCGCCCCTTTTCTTCCATAATTTTGCGAGTCACCCGATCTTGAAGATATTTGCTTCATTCTGCTGACTCTAGTTATAGCTGAGAGTACAAACAATGAATGAAATATGACAAAAACGATAGCGAAAAAGAAAAAGATGATGAATTGAGAAAAGGGAAAATCACTGATTGTTTTTTTTTGTGAGTTATCCTTTGTGGGATCTTACTAAGCATATGCTTGGGTTGATGCTTACGATTTCGATCGTTATTAACATAGGAGTTAGGACAAAATGTGTATGTCACATCCAACGTAATCTAAATTTCTTTATTATTATTCATAGTTCCATATGACTTTCATTTTAACATATACGATGATTAAATTATACCATTTTTGTTACAGGTGGAATGCAAAAAAGCACAACCGAAAGAAGTCATGCTACCAGCAAACTTGGCCAAGACGAGAGCCGCCGGCCGCGGCGCGTACGGTGAGTTGCTAGGTAGCGGCGTGGCCGGCGCGGGCGGCGTGCGGTACGCGCCGTACCCGGTCCACGCGCCCGCACAGCTGCTGGTCGGCGCGGGCGCAGGCGCGGGCGCGCCCGGGGCAGCTGCGGCCGCCTACCGCCGCGCGCTAGCCGCACTCCGCCCGTCCCCGCGCCCCCCGCGCCCTGCGCTCGCGCCACTTGCACTCCCACCACTCACTTACTCTGTCTCCGAACTCCTCAACGCCCACGCCCTCGACATCCAGGCTCTGTACTCGCCCCTGACTCACACTACGATCCCGACCCCTCTGCCCCTCTGATCCGCGATCCTCTTTCAGCAACATCCGCACCACCCCTTCTAGTCTTGCACCCGCTAGGGCTTCTCCGATTAGAACTTCAAAAGATTCTTCATTGCATTCCTCTATGCTGAAACAGCTTCCTGTCCATTCCTAGCTCTTTCTTACATTCCTACTCTCTTCTCCTACCAAGCCAAAGTGACAATTTTAATGTACTTTAAGGAAACTGATAATATCCAAAGTGTCTTATTTTTAGTAATTGCCATTAGAGAATCAGTTAGTTAGCAGATTTTCGAAATGTGTACCAAAATAATTTAGAAGAGCTATAGAATCAGTTCTTATACAATACTTTATATAAATATTCATACATTTTGATGAAAAGTAGAGTGAAAACTGGAACAATTTTGCGTAGGGTTGATAGAGAGCAATATTTTTCTACCAGGTTGTAGGTGCTTCATTCTATTTGATTTGAAATACATACATTCTTACATAGTTAGAAGATTTCTAGTATTGAGCCTGGTATTTTCTGATTTCTGAGTAGCGTTTTTAATATGAACTATTTACGAAGACCTTTAGGTCTCGATGATTCTTGCCAGTTTTGCTACACATCCATCCATGAAGTAACTAACCTTAGCTCCAGAGCATAGAATGTCATGATTGCGGACGGGTGACACTGTTGTTTGACAATATTTTCATAAATGATATATTAAATTCTCTAGCTCTACCATGACTAGCTTTACAGCTTGATGTCGGCTTTTCAAAAATGTTATCAGTGGAAGGAAAGAGGTACCTATTATGTGGATGTTTCTTATCAGTTTTATGGAGATCATTAGACATTTTATTTATTTATGTTGATTTATTTACAATATTGTTTTGTAAAGAAATATTTAAATTAGGTGAATCCAAATTTCCATTAAATTATTGTGTGTCTATAGTACTTGTGATAAAATTAGGTAATCTATTTAATTTGAATCCTTACTCTTTACATATATATTTATATTATTGTGCAATGCAATTACGACTAAACATATGTTCACTATTAGTTTATATTTTAGTTGTATTCCTTCCGACTCTTCACAGTCGTCTGTTGCTTATGTAACAGTATGACACAACTTGATACTCCCAATATTTGTATTATGATACATAGCTCTCGTAAACTAATAGTATTAATTGTACTTATTAACTTATTAAGTAGGTAATTTTGGTAGAATTTAGTATTAATAAATTCATTTCTAAAATATTTAAAAATGTCTGTTTGTTTAACATGTTTAGTTCTAGACTAACAAATGTGTAGAATAGATTAACATTGTCAAGTGAAGGGAAGTCGTCTCTATGATGCTCAAGTATACTAACAAACCCTATATTTGGAGCCACTTTAGAAAATGTTTGAAGTAGTCTGCCATCTAGAAACTTAGTATGCTCTTTATATAAATATAAATTAGATATAGACATAATATTTCACCATATACTCAATACTCGTAAGCTCGAAATTTTTCGCCAAGCAAAATAGTGTCTCAAGGCACATTTACACTATACTATCAATTTATAATATTCATATCTATAATAAAAACACACATATATAAATGTAAGGTGTAAGAATCGATCGATTTATGTAAATGTTTTTACATTTCTAGATTTCATGTGGTCATTGGGTGCTCTTCCTGACGGTAAGTTGATTCACATTATATTTTCAACAGTCACTTCATATCTGCTATACCCTGCATCTGTCAGACCATTCCTCACTCTATCCATAGAGTACGTACTAGCTTGTATACGACATTCGTAAGCGGACTATTGAAGTGCTAATCCGGGGTACATGCCAAAACGGGTGATGGCAGTAATTAATTAACTCACTAATTCAGATAAAGTGTTGGTTGGCGGAGTAGATTCAATCAATGTTGAGTCGCGCTGTGCACTGTGCGCTGGTCGCCGTGTGTCGGCGCGTCGTACGTCGGCTCGTGATGGATCGCGCGCCTGACAGATACACTATTTTGATTGGCAATAATATAATAAACGATCCAGTGTAGTAATCGTAGCAGCCGTGGACCGTCCGGCCATCATTCATCCTACATTTTATATCCAACTTCATTACGTTAACGAAACTCATAGTACGCGCCACGTTGACCGCCCGCCGTACTATTTGTTTCACATTAGACTTAATGCCATGTTTTCATATAGAGTAGCATTTGTTTGTTGATAATTCAGTAAGTTTGTTAATGAAACACACTAGGTATCTGTTACGGCAGTATGGAGCAGTCGTTAGTCCACTTATACTGTGCTACATTAAACGATGTTTACAAAATATCATCCGCTGGACATTGTCCAAAGCAATGTCGTACCGAGCGTGTGCGATATACTTGCCTACCTTTTATGTGACGGCTCTATTTTAGAATTGGGCCACCGGGACACGTGTTACATACCGAATGTTTATATCGCTCAATGAATCACTATCGGCGACGCAGCATTTTAAAAGCAACGTTTGAAACGACAGAACGCCGAATGAAATCATGCGATTTGGCGATTAACCTCCGCTTCTCACCTCTACCGGCGGCGATAGCGGGACAACCTAATAACTTGTGTTTGTTTGTTGCGCAGGGTTCCCAGCAGCGTACGCCGCCTACGCGGCAGGACGTAGCTATTCGGGCTATCCTAGCTTCGGGCTGCCATACCCTGCAGGTAATCCCCTGGCGAGCTTGCACCACCAACTGTCCGGCAATCACTACCACCACCTGGCGACTCTCCTGCCATACCACCCGCTCGAGCTCAGCGGGGTTTACAATGTACACGCCATGCATCTGTGAACTCGCGCCGCGACAATGCATTCCACTAACCGCTAACGTCTATTTCGCAGTCGACACGACCCGCTTACTACTGACATGCTGCTCATTTACAAACTTAACTACGCATACGCTAATTTTCGTAATCTGCTGTGGTGACTATGTCCTAACTTCCCATTTCAACTAACTCGCCGAGGCAAAAGTTCGTGTGAACTCTCACTAACAACTTTACTAACAAGTTAACACCCCTAACAATGACTGAACCATCTAGATAAATCTGCCACGCCGTCAATTACAAAACGTCCATGTTTTGAGAAATGCTATTTATTGTTTATCTCCAGAATTTTGTCGAGACAATCCGGCCAATTGCGAGCGCGTCGCTCCATGTTTACAGACGATTCGCCCTAACGATTCTCAAATGCTACGCGTCGGGCAAACAAACACTAGCGCAAACACGAGCTCGCGCCGCTCAGCGCGCTCGGGGGCGAGCGAGCGAGCGCTCCCCCGCCCCCGCCCCGCCCGCTACTAGTATCGCACCATCGCCTGCTCCTCATTAACAACGAAAGCTTTTAAAAGAGATTTAAACAGATTCAAACAAAAGTACTGAAAAAGTGACGTCCTTTTTGTGGTGACTTCTATGTAAATCTCGGGACGGACGAAAAAGAATTCCCACTAATTAAAAGTAGTCCACCGGCTTCCAGTCGATCCCGCCGAATGAGACTAGAATGTTAATTTTTATGCGGTTCTTATTGTTCTTTCGGGATTAGTTGGTCGCGTGCTCGGGAGGAATAGCAGTAGAGAAGTAGGCCTTGCGCGGGTAGCGGGGTCGGGAGCGGGCGCGGGGAGCGGCGAGGTGAGTGCGGACCGCAGCTGCACAAACACTCTTCTCGTTATTTGTCCACACTCCGTGTTTGAGCTGCCTCCGCTCCGCCATAATTACGCCACTAAGCTTTGGCTTTCCACTTTTTTCCCGGCGGCCGGGGCCTCGGCACGCCGCGAGAATTTTTCGGTTGGACGCAGACGGAATCTAGAAACGTGAACACTATTGGAAATTCTAATTGAGCGCAGGACTCGAGTGAGCTCGGACCGTCGGACTCTCGCCTCCGTCGGTGAACAACGATTGATGGTATCGCAGCGAACCGGCACCGCAACTGGTCAACTTTTTCTTTGGCATTAGCTGTACAAATCGTTCCGCGTTAATTACTTTTCAACCGCTTTACGACACGCGAGACAGTCCCATCTCCTTGTCATTAAAAAAACAATTGCGGGCAGTCGTTGAATTGTAAATATAATTGGATAGCCAAAGAACCCTATAATTACTCTGTCCGAATGAACCGTTTAATGTAATGATGCTCTCGAATTTAAAACATTCGTAGCTAAGCAATGTACTTGCCAAGTCTTGAGTAAGGTATTATAGGGATAGAAAGTATAGAAGAGGCTGTTCACACAGTATACTATACTATATGGGAATATATTATACACAAAATCAGCTCCTGCGTCTCAAAGCGCGCGTGCAGTGTGCGCCGTCGCGGCTCTCGCAATTAATAAGTGCCATTTCGACGCCTCTTCGGAATATTGGTAAAGTCATCTACATCACCAATATTTAGTCGACCATAAATTATAAAACCGTAGATATCCGATCAGGAATCGGTTAATTAATTTCCACGATTTGAATGTTAATGTCACGATAGCGCTTCGCATCGCTCGCCCTTATAATTTGATTATAAATTAAATCGCGGTTACTTCCTTTGATGCAGCAGATGCGATGACAAAGTGCCGCGGCGCTGCGATCCACAACTTCGTCGCGCGCCTTTAATATGAACTAGTCGTTTCCTCCAACTTGGAAACGACTGCACGTACGGCTCCGACGAAGGCAGTTCTCGAACGTATAAACAACTTTGTTAGTCTCTAATGGGACGGAATTAATGTCAAATAATTTGTGGCACTGTAGTTGCGCGGCGTACGAGGACACTTTTCTGTAATACATATTTACTACACGGAAATTTCGAAAGACAACATCGTTAAATACGTTCCGAGAAAACATGAAGCCGCTAGGGCATAGTTTACATATATATAGTTTCACTATGCGGTCAAATAACTCGCAGACATTTTTTTTCACTACTTGTAGTTCATCGGACGAGAAACGTTCGAGAAAAAGTTGTACACCGCCATCTTCTCAAACTCAATTACAAGTGCCGTGATGGCCAAGATAATCAAAGCATTTAAGCTTTACAAGCTGGAACAACTAAGATCATAATCTTATTTGCATATTTATTGAAAATCGTAGTCCGGACTAAATTATAGTAATCTCTGCGATAGATAGACGTGTAATATTAGACTCGTGTAGATGTTTTAACTTCTTCTTCTCTAATATCTTAGGTGTAACAATCATAGCGGCAAATAGATGTAGTTTTTGGTACTTTATTAGCATCAGTAATCATTATATCGATATCCTCTACATAGCATGCTGTAGTTTGTAGCGTTTGGATTTATATAGATAGGACATAGGTATGGACTGGACACAACGTTTACATCACACGTTCCCCCAGCTTTTCAAAACATTTTCTTCACAAATAAAAAGCAAACGAAGTTAATTGTCCATTGATAGCAATAAAAAGTTTAATACAGTTGCTATATCGCATTATGCGGACAATTTATCGTGAATTGTAAACGAAACTAGAACTCGTAGTAGGGGGAGTCCGAATCCCCGTGCATGCATACGAAATGAGTCGGAACTCGACTCGTATATAACAATAAAATTAATAACAAGTAATTTATCCTTGTCCCTCAACTATCCACATACTGTCCGACAATAAATTCAATAGTAGCAATAGCTCGTAATAACACGTATAAATAATTAATAAAACTTTTACGTGTGACAACAAGAGTGACGCATTTTAACGTATACGTAGCAACGTTATTTATTCATACTCGCTCGAGTGAATAATAACGTATTTATTCAATTTTTGTCCCTCAAAAACAACGAATAGTTGTGAACGTATTCAAGTGACGGGTAGGGGCTCTAGTGTTGTGTTCAGTCGTTACATCATAATAACTTAGTATTATCTAAGAGTAATCTAAATAAATATTAGACAGATAAGATTGTAGAGCAATTAGATGAGAAAATTACTATGTTTAGAGGATGAAACTAACCGACATTTAGATTTTCATTTGCATAGCTTGTCACGGTTTAGCAATAGTTTAGATTCGTAACTTTGATTTCACTCATTATAATGTTAAAATAAACAATACATCGAGCTTGAAAAGTGTTATTTTAATAGTTTATTGAATATTCGCTATAATTATATTGTAATATATGTATGTATTTAATTTTAATTTTTAAAGTTATTTCTCTATTATATTTTAAATATTTACACTGCTTAAATGATAATGTTATTGATACTAATATTTATTGTTGTTGTTGTATAATATTTTTGGATGCATCTATTTTACGCTACCTTCTTCGTGTTATTGTTATTGTAAAGCGGTTCAGTGTATTTGAATGAAGCTTAAAGGTGTAACCACACGGGGCGCTCTCGCCTCCCGACGTCGGTCTAAGTACTCATCGAACTCTATAGCAATAAATCATTGCTTTATATATCACCACACCTCGCAATAATTATTTGTCAAAATTAAGGTATTTTATCGAAATTATTACGTAACTATAAGTTAACATTCGATCATTAAATCGCTACGTGTGCGACCGTCCTAATCGCCATCCTCTAAACTAGTCATACGTAAAGTAAGCTTGAAATATTATGTATTCCGCGTCGTGTAAGTGTACCCTTAACGTGTGACCACCACTTAAGTTACCATTACACCCAATTACAGGAACGAACCCGTTCCCTTTCTATATCTTCATTGAGCAAATGACCGTACATTCAGCTACGGCGACTGCAATCGTTATTAGTGTTCGGGCATTCAAATTGACTTCCCTTTTACGTGATCCATTGCGTGTTTAAATATACTAATACAGAATGTATTATTCAGTGAATAACACCGTGTTCTTGATACAGTTTTGATGATGGAATCAATACGTAGGTATAACACGTAATGAGACGGGGCTGCACCGTCCGGCGTTGCGTGGCGGGAGCGTGGCGGCTGCGCGGCGGCGCCCGTGCGTGCAGACAGCCCTCCAACTACATTAATAAAGCCAGTCCATCATTTCGTGCGTGCAAACAATTTTAAATAGCCCGAAAACAGTAAACAGGAAACTATCAATTCCAAGTTTCCCCATAAAGATTCGATGAGAGGAGCATAGAGCGATGTTCTTTCTCTTTTACTCCTCGCTGTAATGATATTTTTTATATCTTTTGTTTTGTCCCTTCATGTTAATTTTGAATTAGACTATGAGTTCTTATCAGGGTTCCGCGTAACGTTTTTCCTTTCATGTGGAGTGTTTGTTTATTTAAGCGCGGTTCTGTTGGCGGAACCCTCGTAGCTCCGTAGCCAGCTTTGTAGCTTTTTTATTTTGTTGCTGCAGGTGTAGTGGGAGTAATACCGCCGGAAAGTCGTCTGTTGGTCGGTGCGGAGTACGTATCCGCGGGCGTGCTCGGCCAGGGCTCTTGAGGCGCGCGCGCCGCCGCCGCAACGCCGCCACACCTCCTACACCTCTCGTACACGGAACACCCGCTAAACGGCTCCGGGAAATTCTTACGAACATAAATAAATCTTTTCTCAAGCGAATCGCTCTTTGGTATTAACGCCCCACGTTACCCTCTCGAATCAAGGAATGCAATGTCGCAAAAACAAAATGTTTTTGAACAGTAAGGCCCGATTTCGCAGATGCGTGACACAATCGCCCGACTAGGTTCGCCCATATAGCACGATACAATAAACTCAAATGTAAACAATTTGAATTTTGAAACATTTCTATTCAATGAGTTGCGGTATCCCTCAGGAAGTAATTCCAATATTTTAAAATTAAATACGTAAATTAATTAGTTAGGTGTCGTTCATAATGCACAAATCTTTCATGAATGTAATAATTGTAACCCATGTGTCAAATTCTTTATAATAATAATTAAGTCTACTTTATAATCATAAGTTTATAATAGTACTTACTGTTCTTATTGCTGTTCCGACATATCGTCTTATATCATTATTCGTAAGTTTATGATATTGTGAAGCCGCTATATTTTAAAAATAAAGGAAATTGCCGTTGTATAAGCAAAACGTTTTATAGTTTATTGTCCAATTGATCGTTTATAAATGGAGGTCGATCAGTGCCTCAGTTATTTACCATCGCATATCGATTGCGACCGAAATAAACTGGAAGAGATAGTGTGTACGGTGGAGTTGGCTAGCGTGCGGTGAACTTGGATTACGATGCCTCACTGGGGCCGTCACTGTCGGTCTATGACGTGTTTTAACTTGGCGTTTCGTTTTTCTGACTCATCCAATGCGGCACATGCAGCGTGGTGCCCGCGGCGCGGCCCTGTCCAGCAAGCCGGTAAGCGCGCATGTGGAGCCGGAGCTCGGAGGCACGCGCGACCGCGGCCGCCCGCGCCGCATCGCCAACATTCCACACATTCAACACGCGCGTCCACAGAATGCAGCCCGCGAACCAGACACACCCACACAACTATTTTGCATAGTTCGATCCTCACTTGCACTCTTACCCGAAACGTGAACATTTAAACCCGAACAAATCGCGCTTCGTATCATTACAAGTCTCCAGTATTTAGTTAAATTAACAGCTCGTCCGACACAAAGTTCTAAACAAAAATAAGGAAGCGACGCTACGACAAATTAGCGCCTTGAAACGAAATTCCTTGAAGGGTCACACGGCCGTCGGTTCGAATCCAAATAATTAGCTGGCGAGGCGGCGAGTGGCCGCGCGTCGCGGACTGTGCCAACTCCATTTGTAATTTAAGATATTTGACCGTTAATTGTGTTAGTAACTGTTACGTTTAGTGCTTGTTGCTTAGGTCGGAGTTGAGTGCGACCTCGTTCCGCACTAACCTCTACAGCACTTGTTTAGATACTAATGTAAATACTAGTTGATAGTGTACCTTCATAGCCCAGCGGTTCCACGCTGACTTAGAATTACGACTGCTGTGTTTGGATGGGTCAGAATTTTTTATTTCTTTATTTTATTTACTTTAGATAGATTTTGTTTTATGGATGCAATAGATTTTGACTATAAATGCGCTAGTCTAGCGAGCTCCATCGTCCATAAATTTTTATTGTAGAATTCCACCGAATTGGAGTGTGTCCGTGAGTCCATAATGGGCACTATTAGCATACTAATCTCTTCTAGTTAGTGTCGTATTGAGCGCACAAATCCTGCGCAATGTGCGGAGTACGCACAGTGGGTCCCTTCTCCCCTGCACGGAGGCGGCCGGTGCGTTAGCCGCCGACCGCTCTAATAGCCTATAGCCATGTCCGCATTCACCAACGAGCCGATACACTCTCTAAACTGCTCCGGACGGGGATAAGGGATTTACATACACACAAATTGTGTAAATACCTACCTAGTACCTAGAACCAACCTATACCTATCCACGCACGTTGTGTGCGAGCAAACAGTTTGTGATTACCGAGAGCACAGCAGTTCGCCAAAGGAGTGCGACGTCCTCTACATCTGCAGGGCGAGTAACTTTGATTTTGAACATTACAGTTTGATCACTATCGTTGAACATTAGAATAGTGTAATCATGTGTGTAACATTTGGAAGATTTGAAAACAGTAAAGACTGGAGTGTGGTAGACATTTCATAGTGTGATTCGGAGTTAAGAAGTAAATTAGATCAACAGTAGCCGAATTGTTAAATAGACTCTAGATTTAGAATAAGAATTAGACTAAAAATAAGCAATACCGCGTAGGCTGTCTCCGTAGAAGTTTCTGGCCGTGTAATAAACTTACAAATAGTCGAATTCCCGATAGTCTAGACTAGCTACTTTAAATTATTTCGGGCGATTTTTATATTTGTACATTAGAAGAGCTTCAAATTAGTGTCGACTTACAAGGTTTTTGTGAAAAAAAATAAACAACTTTAAAGCTGAAAAATAAAATTGCTTTTTCTTTGTACAAAACGTAGCAATGTAAGCGACTAGAATAGTAATTGGTGGTAAAACAAAATAATGTGATTGGTGGTGCAAACTTTCTATAGATGTATTTATTTTTGTTTAGTTTTAAGTCCTTATTCTAGAATAGTATTATTGTAATTTTGTCATTGTTTGCCTTAGGCAGCGAGTTTGTATAACATAGTTTCAATTTGAAGTGTTAAATCTCTAAGATAAAAGCGCAATTAGTATAGAAAGAAAATATTTTTGATCATAGAATAGAAACAAAAGAACATTGTAATTGTTTAAGCAGTAGTTGATTTTGTAGCTGTAAGCGGAACTAATCCGCAAGTAGGCACATTATAATTTGACTACATGGGTAGTAATTTTAATTGAACAGTTTTAGTAATTCGTAGAGAGAGATAATTTAAAAAATTTCTATTTGATAATCTGTGTGTTTTATGAATATTCATATTTCTCGAGTTTATTTTCGCTTCTTTAATGTCGCTTTACGTGTTATCCGACTAATCCCATTCCATGGCTGAACCACGGAAGCGAGTGGCCGTGACAGAGTAAACATCTTATTGAATGAGGCAGCGAACCGCTATAAAAGGTAGACTCGAAGACTCCTGAGATTTAGAGAAAGGACACGCGGCTCCTTCTTTGAATTACAAATGTGTTCGCGCGCGTGCGTATGCCCCATAACACCCAGCATAGAAATTCGATTAATTTGCAATTGAGATAAGTCCTAGCGGCTAAACGATCGAAAACCCGCAAAAGCGTATCATCTTCACGGTGAGTTATTGATGGCACCTATTAAATATACGTTTTGGGCGAGACGTGTGCGAGAATCCCCGGTAAACGCTCAAATAAAACATTTCAATCGCGCCAAGTGGGAAATGAAGTATTACGATCTTGTATGTGACGGATGAGAACTTTCTATTTTTAGTTACTACAGCATTTTTACACACTTACTGCTATTTTAAGCTAAGTTTAACTTTTACGTAATGCATGACATAAAGCTCTACTGTACCATGTTTTTAACTTTGGCACTCAAACAATAACAAAAGCAAACAAACGTTAAACGATTATACATGACGTACAAATAAACATCAAACATATTGCTCCTGAAGTCTGTGTACCTCCATAAATAGTACTGCCATTACAAAACAAAAACGAAATATGGAAAAAGCTTTAATATCCACACAAAAGAATATTGATTCTAACTTTTCCATTTTTTTTTTGTTATTACTTCCATGAGTAAATCTAATAAAATACTTACCTACTTCTACCTTAAAATTCGGAGCTGATTTTCGAAGCCGGGATATTGTAACACATAAAAAGTCCCGCGTAATATAGTGGATCCAAGGGTGGGTGTTACGTCGGCTGTACGCTCCGTGAATATTTCGTTCGGCCGTCATCCTACTTCTGAAGAAGAATTATTAAGTTCGCCCGAACTTCGCAATTATGAAAGTTCGAATAGCTCTCACCAGACGGCCTCTGAATTTATAGATGAATGTGTGCCCCCCGCACCCCGCAACCCGCAAGGTGAGACACTCTTATACCACCAACTTATACGCCACCTAAAGATAATATAGATAAACCATTTTAGTAAAAAGATATTAACTATAAATAGTAAGTTACAATTAGGTAGCAAACAATGAGTATTCCAGCGATTTGGAATACCAAGCTTGATAGCCAAAAGTTTATCAACGAAGAAAACTCCGTAATTACACGTGCATCAACTTTTTGAACTTTAAACTTTGTTGTTCGAGTCTTCGTTTCTACCTGCTCGGTTACGTTCAAAGCGTCAAGAAACTTTAACTATTACACGCACAAATTACACGGTGAACATGCGTTAACATGTCGGTACAAACTATGTAGTAGCTCCAAGCGACGTCCGACACAGATATGACCGCTGTAGATAACTCGTCTCGCGCCGTTCGTATGTAAACTGGATTGTTTAAGTCGTAAATTATTTGAGGTCAGGAACACGCTTCGCACCCAACTTAGTTGGGCCTGTTTGTGACTTTGTTTGCTGTGAACCTACCCGTGAAGTATGATTGAAGCGATAAACAACGTTTAATAACAATAAAACCGCCGCGCTTTTACAGGTTAACTGATGACACTTTTATTTTACAACTTACTGATGAATCAGGAATACTTTATTGACTGCAGTAGTCTCAGTATTTTTCTAAGAAGACCTGTTAGCTATTATACTTCTTTAAATTAATGAGTAATAAAGAGTCGACCGGCGAGCGTCTCGCTGTAATGGGAAAAGAATGAACTAAGACCGATCGACATATTAATGATCCCGAGACGTGTCTGCGCCAACACTCGAATTCTTATTTATTACACTGGGCCCTCAAATAAATAGCCTCTCACATCGCAAAGTAATGTTATTAAAATGTGTCAGCATTTTAGTAGGGCGGGCGCGAGCGGGCGCAGGCGCGCTCGCGAGCGCGGGAGTGGGCACCCGCGCGCCATCTATCATTCATCCTCCATTACTTATATTGTACTTTTTTCGCAAAGTCACTCGCAGGCCGGTAATCACCTGGTGCGACCGCGGACCTCCATTTTTCACACTAAATCATAACTCGCGCATCTGACAAAAATAAAATTTGTCGTACAAGCCAATAGGGGTAAATGGTGACACTATGAGCAAGCAAAAATTTTGGGACGAATATTAATCTAGTTATTGTTGAGATGTCGGGTTACGTTTATAATGATTCTACAGCCTAAGTTTTGTCAGATTTTGGTTAAATTCAATTATATGTGTAGAAATGTTTAAGTAATGAATAGTACATGTAGGTACGCATGGAGATTGCGACTGGAGGCAGAAGTTTGTGTAACTCAGTTACGGTTCTCATCGTTATTTATTCCCCGGTTTACGTCGGTTAAGTAGGCGCGTGAGGCTGCGTGCGGCCGAGCGGGCGGCCGGGCGGCGGCCGGGCGCGGGCGGCGCGCGTCGCAAGTCGCAAGACGCTGCGACGTGCGCCGTATGCTAATGCCCTTTCCTATTCAATAAGCAGACCGCCGCGTGCCACCGAGAACTCACGTCGGATAATTTACTGGATATTTTGTAAAAGTTTTTTCGCCCTCTGTGATTTATGCCCGCGAAACTTCGAGCTCTCTTTTTCATTTGAATGCACGTGACATACGTGATATTTTTTTGTTCCGACATAATCTGAGGCCGGGGAGTCTTCTCTGTCCTCATTCGTCAGCTCCGCATCTGTCTCCAACGGTTAAATTATTCATGCATTTACGCGCTTCAACTTTATCCGCGCTAGAAAACTTTAATATTGAGTTGGGATTACATCGATAGTCACTTTACCGTTCAATATGCTAAATTGAGGAAAGATGAGGTGTAGCCGGGATGGCGGAGGGATGTTTTGAATTTCGAAAATTTCGATGGTTCAGTCATGAATGTGTGTGTGTGCTATCACTAACGAGTGTGTGCGCCACTCGTGTACGTGGAGCGGATGCGAACCGTGTGTATGTTTGCAGTTGACCTGACCAACGGCCAACTGACACCGAACAACAACACTCCGCTACTGGCGCAGGCGCTCTCAGGTGAGGACGCCGACATGCCTTCACTGCACATCACTACACACTGACGGTGTACACTAACCTGGGGCTTTACCATTAACTTTACTACATTCATGTCTCTTTAAGTCTCTGTGTCACAAGCTGATGGTAAGCCCCTGGCCCATTAACATCCTCCCTGACAGGACACACTTTTATCATTCCACAGAGCTCACACACCAGACCTCGGGACACACCACTGTATATATTTCATACTGACAGCACTGACTTCATACTTGACACCAACATCATTCATCACTCGCCGGTGACAAGTCATCATAACATTATTTACGAAAATAAGCGCTTCTATTACTGCTTTATGTGTATGTTGTTTGTTCCCATCTTCTTAGTCCGTGCTACGTTTTCAAATGACACTTGAAGTTAAGACTCCAGATGCGTGTTGACTGCTTATCACAAAACTAGTAAATTTTCTAAATTTTAAACTAAAAAGCAAAAAAAGCCTAATTCCACCAAGAGCACTAGTATAACAGAGTTAAAATTACACCTTGGAATTGGAAAAGCGTCGCCCAGTGATACGAAAAAGGCCAGTACGAATGGCACAATGTTTCGCATTTTCGCTGGCTGAATAAACACGTGGCTCACTGTCTATCTCGCTTCCGTCACCGAGCCAGTGAGCTTTGCCCAGCCAGAGCAAGCCAGACTTAAACGATTTTTAGTCTTAAAATCGCATATTTGGTGAATCCAGATGGGAATTTTTCACTGAATCAAAGTCGGATGGTACGTTTTTGAAGAGCTTTTGATGAAGTTTTATAGAATTATATCAACTATCATTATTTGTGCACACTTCAATGGAGTAGTATTGTAGATTATTATAAGACATGCAGCATCGACAGGGACATTGTCCCTACAATTTGAGAGGTCTATTTTAACAAGGCTATCCCAATCCTGCAAGCAGGCAAGCCTCGACATGTCCAACCTAACCCGAGCAGACAGCTAGGCTGTGAAGACGACATGACACACTCTTAATTTAGGCTATGTCATGTCCCCAGTGATGAACAACTACCAGGCAGCAGCTGCCGGATTCGGGCCGCCAGCGTCGCCGCATGGTGCCGGAGGCCGGGCGGGCTTCCCGGCCGCGAGCTCGCCGGGACCGGCGCTTGACGTGTACGGCTCGGCTGCCGATAGCGTCGGCTACGTGCAAGCCGCAAGCCCGCAACCCTCTGGATTCCCGGCGATCGCCGTCAGCCGCGCGCCTCTCAATTACACCCCAGTAAGTGAAATCACAATATATAATTTCAGGTCCAACTGAATAACGCGTTATCCAGTTAACCGATTCAAAGCCTCCTAGCTTATGACGTCATGCTTGTCGGGCAATTTGGTGATCACAGTATGATATTATTAACACGCAGGTGGGTGCAGCGTTCCTCCTCTTGATATAATCCTTAGGCACCTGTTGCGAAACTCACGACAATTGAAATGGTATGTTCGTGACACAGACTACATGAAACTTTGTTGTTGTTTTGTTTTATAAGAGCAGAATTAGAATCTGAAACGAGAACCGAGAAATGGAATTAAATAGCAATCCTAGATATAAAAAAAAGAATTTTTATGGAAAGAATATAAGAAAAGTTTCTCATACTTATTTTATTTCATGATGAATGGGATAAAGTTAATAACTTTTGATTCTAACTTTTTTCATTTATTACGTCATGTTCAAAATGCCTTCAGTAACGCCCAAATGAAGGCAATTCCCAAAATTGTCCTTGTTCAAGAACTTTCAACTGTCACAGCATTCAAATTAATGTTTGTTCTGTTTTGTTTTTCTCAGGACGTTTGATTCGCGTTCTCTGATGTTAAAATTCTTTCTATGCATTATTCATGGTAACAGGAAAGAAAAATAACTGTGTGTTTACACAATCTTATTTCTCGGGAGTTGTAGTAAATTTGGTGTGTCTAGCCGGTGTAAGAATTTCATTAGCAGTTAGTCATCGCGGGATAAGGCACTAAGTGCGCGCGGTGTCGGCGCGGCGCGATGCGGTGTGGCATAGAGGCCGCGCAGTACGGCAGGCGTGAGGTGTGGGGGGGTGAGCCTCCAGACTCAGACGCAATTAGCAGCCGACGACACTCTAAAATTTTAGCGAGACGGTCCAATCTCATTATGGAACCGATCTTCCTTGTCACTCTTAAAGCGTAATCACCATAAGTTAGCGAGCGAGTGAAGCATGAGAGATGCGATTATAAAGTGTTCCGAAATATGAGCGCGGCGGGGGGCGGGCGCGGCGCAATCTACGCGGTGCACTGCCGCGGGTAATGGCTTTTTAAAACTGCGACCGCGCTCCATAACTGCTTCCCTGAGACGCCATCAGTCTTCATTGCTTGTCGACGCCCGCCAGCCACGCCGCGCGCCGCTCCCACCGCCGCCACCGAGATCTTAACTCCTCACGTCGTGCTATCTCGACACATTTTTCAAACTGCACTCGAAAGCTGCTTTAATTTTTACACTATCACAACGCTGGCCTTTGCCAACTTATTATACGGTCATATGAACTTTTACACGAGCGCGAGAACCCACTTTTGTTTTAGAACGGTGACTAATTCGGAGCGGCGCGGCGGTCCTCCGTTGATCAAATAATCGGGATACAGGCAATCTACAAGGGCCGCTGTGTAATTAAATGTAGAACAGGTATTGGACACGAGCGAGCTAACTAATTGTTACCCGAGGCTTAATTTGAGTCATTCGCTCGCGGCGCTACACTGAGCTACCCTTCCGTTTCAGGCGCGTCATATATCAAACGGGATATTAACTCAATCGTCCGTAATCGCCGGGGCAAAACAAATACGTCGCTAATGAGAGAATGAACGGTCCGGCCGTCGGGCGGGCCGGACCGGCGGCGCATGTGGTTCCCGGGTGTAAAACGGTCTTATTAGGTAACGGGAATGCCCCCACGGGCAATAACCGTAAATCAAGGAGAACAAGCGGTGTAATTACCGTTGCCGAGCGGTCGCGCGCGTTGCTCTAACTCATCCACTCACTGTTTTTATTTTGTTGGCCACCGAGCCGGCTACCACTCTATCGACTGCAAACACCAAACTTACTGCCTTTAAATCTGCCCCCGGAGAGGTTAATGCTCGCCTGAACGGTTTATACTTCCATTCAATTATAACCTCTACTGCATGCCAATAATTTTGGGCTGAGCACTTCTGCTTTCTAATACTGACTCTTGTTTATTTTTTTTTATTTCAGGGACCCCTGATTCCTGCGGCGTTTACCAACGGTTATCATTGAAAGTGTTATAGCACAAATATTTTACGTGAGTATTACACTGTTTTTAATGTACTTTTGCGTTCCACTCTATTAAAATGTCGTTACGCCGAATAAAAACGTCGGCGTGTGTTCATAGCACCGCGAAAATGAACACTTGTATAGCAATTACACAAAATGTTTTTTAAATGGTCTCGCAAGACTTATGGCCAAAAATTTCATTGGTTTTTGAAGTAATGCTGGTTCACTGCAGAAATAGTTACATGCTTACCAAGTTTAGTACTGAGTCAATCAGTAGTGCAGTTTCAGCCTCACTTGCTCTGATAAAAAATTTGACACAGCAGCATAGTACCCTCGTTAGTAACTCCTCAGCCCTAGATAATCTTGAAGAAACATCATCAGAGAATTTCCCTAACTTTAACATAATTGTGCTGTGTTGGGCCAGGTGGCGAGCGGTGTGGCGGCGCTTAATGATTCTGTGCGGGCGCCGCGTGCGCCGGTCTCGACCGCGCGCCTCCCTGTGCCCGCGCCCCGCGCCCCGCCGCCCCGCTGCCCGCCCGCGCACCTCCAGCCCCGCGCCACCGACGGAGCCCGGACACCACCGGACCTCCCCTCAACATCACTCCGTCAACCGCGGCGTCTTCACCTTCCTCCCCTCCAAATCCCAGTCCTCGTCTTTCTATCTCCTCATCCTCACTCTTCTACCCCCCTCCCCCTACCCTTCACACACTCACACACTCTCCCCCCACCGACCCGGTCTTGTGACCCCGTCTATTGTAAATAACGATAATCTACTTTTTGTCGTGTGAACGAGAGATAGTCTATCGATTGAACAGGTATTTTTTCAAATTTTTCTCGCTTTCGACTGTACCGTAGATGTGTTGTCAGAGTAATAATCGATTTAAACTCCAAAAAAAAAAATACATTTCATAATTATATAAAGTGCATCTAGACGATTTATTGCAGGGAGGTATATCTTAAAATATTTTATTATTCATAGTTGAATTACAGCGTAAGGTGTAAATGGTCCTCGACGCGCGGGACTCAGTAGTGGAAGGTGTTATTTCTTTGTGCATTGTATCGTATCGGTGGGTGGGCTCAGTGGGCTAGCGCTCGCGCATGCGCGGTGCCGCGGCCGGCGCCGGCGGGCTGCGCGCGCGCTCCGCCGACAATAACGCGACCGCCGCGCGCCTCCCCGCTCGTCCACCTACACATATTTTATTCTATCTATTTTTAATATTAATGTCAAATATTAACATAATTATAATACTACTATAATTATATTACGCATATTTTACCTATGAATGTAATTATTTTCGCCTAATTCGAATTGTATAAAATCACCTCTTTTAACGGCTGTTCTGTTTCAGTAGTAGCGATCAAGTTTCTCGATTACTTCCGTATAAGACTACGTTAGTTACGCGTATACATACTTTCTAATATTATGTATTATGATATAAAATTTTATCCTAAGGATAATATGATCATATTTACGATTCATAAGGACGTTTGGAAAGCTAAGTCGGTACATTTCAGAATATCTCTCATCGCGTTAAGATAATTCGTTTCTATCTTGTACCTTTGAACGTAGGTATTGTAATTATAATAAATAACAATTTTGTGCATTACGTAATAAATATTTCATTGTTTCTTACATTGTATTTACCGTAATATAAGAACACTGTTTGAGAAAAAAAAAAACGCGGCTCCATTTCATTTGAGGAGTCACACAGTACTTAGTTGTATTTAAAATTTTAATCAAAATAATAATTAATAACAGTAAAATTTCGTACAGACGGTATAGTTACACGACACAAAACATTTCAATAAAATAAAGACAGGGATATTAAAAAATTACAGCCAAAGGCGCAGGTTTGAGGTAATAGATTAAAATATGACGTCAATTCATTAATCATATTCGTTAGGTACTGGAGACATTTTAATCGACCACTTCGTCTAGATTCAGCAGTTAGGGAGCTACGCGGGCTGCGCGCGTAGCAGTTGCTGTAGCGCAACGCTACGACGTAGCGACGCGCTACGATTGCTACGACCGGCTGCTAGACGCCCAAACCGCGCAAGCGTTCGCCGCTCGCTATTCACATGCACTCGGTTGCATTCATTCGTTATTTACTATTATTATTACTCATTACCTACATCAATTAAACATTAATATTATAAATCTAGGTATTAAATTTTAGGTAATAATAATAAACAATCTTTTAAAGCTATTATTATATAAATACGTTATAAATATAAATGTTTCCTGTTACAAAAAAAAAATATTGAAAATGATACGAAATAAATCAATATTCTTTTTAAAGGTAATTTATTACTTATGAGTATGTAGTTAATTGAATAATGGAGTGTTAGATGGAGTGCGTTCGTCGCCGAGCGGCGCGCTCGCTTCGCGTTTTATGTTCGTTTGTGCCGAATTCGTTCGCTGAAATGACGTCACGTGTGGCAGGCGCCGCACCGAGGCCGTATCGAGGCCGCACCGAGGCCGCACCGGGCCGCAGCCGCACCAGGCCGCGGGCCGCACCGGGCTTAGAGCCGCGCAACGCCGCACACACCGCAGGAGACGCGACCGCGTTTAAGTTGTTAAAACGTTAGCTAGGAAATTGATAATGAAATCGTGAAAAGGTGTGAGTCTTTAGGACGGTCGGAATATCGATATCATACCTAACAAATTAACGTAATTATTTGTTTTATATTTACGGTGTTATAGGTATTTAAGACATTTTTTCTTAGAATATTTAATTATTACGATGAGATGTTATGTATGTTAGGCCCGGGCCGGCGGCGGGCGGCGTCGCACCTCGCCGCCGCGCGCCGTCGGTCGTCTCATTCACTCTCACATCCTCACTATAATTATATTTTCTTACCGACCTTTTTAATGTAAGAGAAGCGCACACGGCCGCTTGTCCCCGTGCGAGTACGAGTACAAACATACAGACAAACATATAGTGAGAGACGTTCGTTTCGCCGCGTTCGTGAGAAGCCATCGGTTCGCCGCGATTGCATCGAGACGATACATAATGACAATTATTGTATATACATAGTTAGCCGCATGTGTAAAAAGACGTTTAGGTAGACGCCGAAGTGTGGCGTGTAATTGTATGCGACAGATGATGCACAAGCGCAGTGTACCCCGCGCTGACCATCGAGCCGACAGTGTGACCTCGCTCTTATACCATAACCTCTTTTAAAACTTTCAAAATGACACACAAAAACACCAAAGATATAATCCACTTTCAGTACAGTAAAAACCGAAAAATATCGAATTCGATAACTGCATTTTCCACATGCCAAAAAATCTGGAATGTCACACAGTTTTCACATAAAACGCAAATTTTTGCAACAACTTTTCGGCACTTGTGTTAAAAATGCGTCATGGTATAAGTCTGGCGACACACTGAGTTACCATCTGGTCGATATTAGATTCATTCAGCAATCAGGATTAGCTGACGATATTAGTTTCATTATTGTTGTTAAGTTATAATGTTTGTGAGTTTCTTTAGTATCACCCTTAGGGCTTCTTTGTGCGGGCCATGTTGCGTGCCGGCTCTGTCATATCAATATGTATTTATGTAATGTTTTGTCATTGATTTTTCAATTACATTTATTTAGACTTTTGTCATTTTAATTATTACTTGGATTTCATTTTTTGTTACACAGTTATTCATTTCAGTCTTATACTTTATGGTACTCAATATTTTGAATTATCTTTAGAATTATTTGGTAACAAATATGGCCCGTACTTCGGAAGCCACTCCTTCTCTAAGTGCGGTCGGTTGCGGTGCCCGCACGTCCACCTTGCGGTCACGAGCGGGCACCGCAAGCGCCGCGCGGTCCCTCTCGCTTGTTCGTAAACGCGATAGTTGAGTTACTTCAGTCACCATTTAGACGTGTTCTATATCAGAATAAAGACTACGTAATAATAAGCGAGATCTCAAATTTATTTTAAAAATTCGTTATGTGATCCTAATATTGCGACTTATCGTATTTATAATATGTATGTAATAAAATTAAAAAGATAATTTATTATATTTTGTATAACATTCTACGTTTATTTACACTCGATCTACTTTATATTAAAGATAATAATTAATTTTAATCTAATAATGACAGACTGGTAAAGTTCGTAGAGTCGCCGCGGCGGCCATAGATCAAGTAGCTTTGCATATTCGGCGATGGCCAACTAAGAGTTTCTTGGACCAAAGGTATACTAATTCGCGTAGAACCGGAGGCGCATTGGCTCCGCACGAACCCTTCCGACCCGAGCCGAGCGGCCGATGGTCGTCAGCAGAGCACCGGGCCCGCGCCCGCGCACCCCGTCCCGCTCCCGGCCCCACCCCCGCGCAATGCCGCCCGCTTGGTTTCGTTCTCGCGGTTACTTCTCGATTGCGTGCTTCGCGTGCTGACTGATTTTCTATAGCAATAAAAATCAATTACCTAAGATTTTACATTAAAATAAATTTGGATTTATATACGTTCGAATTTGGTGTCATGTACATTTAAAATATTAGAGAAAGGAGTAACGATAGGCGAACGATCCGCGACTGTCCCGTCGCGGCGTCGGCGCATTATTTTCGTCATTTCTTCGTGTATAATATGTTACATGAATCTGTATACAATATGGATATAAATCGTAATGATGAATAAATTAGTTTTTACGGCATCTCTTTATTAAAATAATGATAATATCAAAACGTTTTGTAAAAAGCGGTGGGTATGTCCGCCGCCCCGATTTCGTGCACCAATGCACTTTCTTATTGGAATATTACATTATATAACGTACATAATACTATGAGATATATAATCATACAGCCTTTCGGGGCGCGCGTGTATGGCGATGTATGTATACACATTGTGCAATGTACATATACCTTATATAATACAATGATTTAAGACAAGGTTCACATCGTGCCGTGTGTATGTGGTAATAAATATAATATGGACATTGTTCAAACAATAACCAGTTGTTTTATTTACTCTGTTAATCATCTAAACCCATCCAATCCCGATATGCATATTTTAATTAATTAAATACCAGTAAGCGATCATAAAATAATCAGCCAATGTTAGCATTTACTGAATATTTATGTGATTGTACATTACACACTACATTTATGTTTAATGATACCTAGTTTATTGGTGCAGAAAGACTAATAAGTACATATAATCATTTAATAAACAAAAAATTGCACCAACCTTAATTAAAACTGACCCTTAAAAAATAAAAGATAATATTGAAGCAACACTGCAAACCAAATCATCGAAGATCACAAAATACACACGTATTCTAAGAACAAAAGAAAGTTACTGCGAGAATGGCATTATATGCTCCTGTTCCTGATAATCTTTCGAGCCAGAAGCTACGGTTTCCTGGAACATCGATGGACTTCAGCGAGAAATCTTCGTGGTGCGACAGGATTATGGCGTTTTAGCTCTTACTTACAATGTTTCGTAAGTATATTAAGAGGAATCGTAAATATAACTATAATCTGATGGAAAAAGAGAAAATTTTATCACCAACTCGTTAAATGACAATTAGAGATGATTGAGAAGGAATATAGGGTAAACCCACACTTGCCTAGGTTGGTCTGTGGATGGGTGACCACCCATTACATACCGAGTTTCCTCCGTGCCTTGGAAAGCACGCTAAACCTTTGGTCCCTGCTCTCATATGCAGATCTTTGACAGTCGTTACAGGTAGTCAGTGGCCCAAAAGCCTGACAACCAGTCTTGCCAATGAGTATCGTATTACCCAGTACTAACTGGGTTGTGGAGGTCAGATAGGCAGTCGCTCCATGTAAAAACTAGTATTCAGCTGCATCCGGTTAGACTGGAAACCGACCCGAACATAGTTGGTAAAAGGCTAGGCAGATGATGATGATATAGAAGGAAACTTGAAAGGGCAGTCTTAGGGACATCGCGCACTACATGGCCACGACCACAACTTTTGGCCCCAGAAGCTTCGATCAGGTAGAAAGTTTGGTCGCACAACGGGGCGTCCGACCAGTTTTGTTCAAGATAGCGCCCGGTCATGCGACAAGAATGGCCGCGTAATGCGCGAGGTCCCTTACATACAATGCTTATTGGATTTTCACTTAACTTGTCATGTAACCTCGCACGGCTAAGCAAGGCTGGTGGCTTACCTTTGTTCCTTCTCAGTGTGAACAAAGTTTTTATTAATCATAAGCCAATATACAAAAACATAACGTAACATTACGCCTGTAATCTCTGAATAGTTAGGTAAAGGGGAGCCTAATAGTACACCCACATTTCTCCAATAAAGGGTGAGCCTATTGCCATCAACTGGGCACAAATCCAGACTTCGTCACTGCTGATGAGGAATTCCTGAGAGCAAAACCCAATAACACT
Source organism: Standfussiana lucernea (assembly GCA_964057025.1). NCBI lineage: Eukaryota > Metazoa > Arthropoda > Insecta > Lepidoptera > Noctuidae > Standfussiana > Standfussiana lucernea. Next base: position 6,456,998 of record OZ059791.1, on the reverse strand, counting down.
TTGCCCTACCTGGAAATTAAATCGACCACGTTTGCCGCAATCGCGCTTGCGACCACGAGTTCAATGAGCATTTCCACTGAGCTGATTAATATTCTCATTTAAAAGTGATATTCGATGAGCAATTTTATTGGGATAAGAAAAATATAACTGAACCATAGACTTAAACGAAGCGCTTATGAAGGGACACCACCACCTATCATACAGCCACGAAACGACTATAAGTTAAGATGATGAGACTATGAGAGCTAAACATTGATCAGTATCTAATTCCATACTTATAATCTGCCTATCTCTTTTTTGAGCATCAAAGTGAAATCCAAGCAAAGACGAAAGATCTGATAACAATAACCTAAATCTGCGGTACTTCTGGACACGGCTCGTATTGTTAGGAGGTTCCTTTCTCTGGAGCCCTGACCGCTGCTAGCTTGGACCCTGTTGCCGATACCGATGGTATGAAAAACAAATAAAGAACCTAAATCAGAACCTAAACGTTCATCATTCTATCAGCGATAACTGATGAACAAGTCTAAAATGTATTCTATTGACGTAATCTACCGAAAATCTTCCATCCTCTTGAAAGGTTTTTTGGAGACGTCTTTGGAAACATTGCCACTGGGTTAGACAGGAGGGACATACACGCACAAACGCTTACACACCCTGTATTCTCAGCAGCTCGGAAAAAAAAACTACTAGGAATATCATGAATCTTTCCTATTCCCTATTTCGAGAACATTTCTCTCTTACCCACAACTTCTGTTCCATATTCAATAGTCACACAAACTAATAACAAGAACACCTGAATTCACATTACTTATCCAAAAAAATAATACCTCGAGCCAATATGCCTCACAACGACCTTGTACTAGCGAGCACTAGCTAACAGGTGTTACGAATCGCGGTAATACTGAATAAATATATAAAATAAATATGTAAGGGTAACCTTGCTGTTGTAGACGATAAGCGTCCTCTAACTAGTATGGCATGTGTTGGCTTTTCTTGTTTGTTGTTTCAATATTTAAAACTGGTACGAGATTGTTTTTAAACGCAGCTTGAGGTATAGAAGATGCTAGTTTAATATATTATTAGACGATAAAATTATATATGGGCCATACAGTTTACTACACATAGAGAAGAAAATGAAGAAGAAAGAACTGCTGGAACACAGGTCGTATTCCAGCTGTAGCGTTGAAAGCTGATGATGATGAGCACTGAGCAGCCAAGACCCTCTTTAATAAAACCGACAGGCGGCAACTCGATAATTTCACAAAATTCTTTCCCACACCGCACCTGTCCTAAAAATTTAGTTTTTTTTTTTTTTGACAAATAATACGGGGTGGAAGGATGTTGTTTCCTACAAAATTGCAATACCTACACGTCAAAATGTACTGAACAGCTGACTTTTTTTTTTAATAACCGACGAAAAATTTTTATGTGTGGGGTTCAGAATGATGTGCTGAAAACGTGGTGACCGACTTAGCGTCGCTGTCCCTTGCGCTCTGTATGTGGCATTGTCATATATATATGTACATTATATAAAATGCCTATGGCATTAAGTCCGCCTCTGTACATTGTGCTTGAAGTGTTAAATAAAGAAATAAATATAAAGTAGGACCAAGATGGCCTCACCAAAATAGTCTACTTCCAGCCTTTCCCAACCATGTTGAGGTCGTTTCTAGTGTAACGGTATGCAGCTGAATCCGAGTATTTTACATGAATATACTGACACAACAACCAAAGCAGCCGGACACTTTGCCCTTGCAATTAAAAGGTCACAATACTTAATCTGTATTCTAAATGCTGATTATTATCGTACCTTTCTGTACATATTGGTAGGCTCGTAGCCACCAAAAAGACAGTTTACTAATTGTATTATTTATTAATATGAGAATATACTCGATGCCTAGGTATATCTTAAGCACTCGTTAGGAAAGAAACAAAGACAAGATTTTGACTTACTTACCAGAGATATCAGTTTCACGCAATATCAGATTTCAATTCGAGTATATAAACAGTAAGACCGCTACCAATGTACCTATAACTTGTATAGATAATATATCCATTTCCTAAGAACAATTAGACATAAGTGATGTTGTACACCGCACAAGGTATCCTTGACTCAAAGCAATATCACACTAGTGTTGGTTAATACGAGTACACCTACATACTCAGGTACGGTATTGCGTTGCAAACGTTTTTGGTCTGCGGCGCAATAGTGTCCAATACCGTCCTGTGATTCATAGCGCTAGTTTAATTATTATATTTACACACAGTCACGAATATGTACATATGTGTATAAAATTCAAAAGCGATATCCTGGTGGTTGAGATAAGACCTTTTTCATTGCAGTATGGGGTACAATATACTATGAACGTAGCAGGCTAAAATTGCGATCAATACAATAGGAGAAAACCACTTTTAAAAGTTACAACGAGTAAACATATCAGTGCTCGTGGCTGTACAATTACCGTGTATAATTTCGAGTCCAATATAAACAGCTAACGTGTTAAACTTAAAATTAAAAGTGACGAAAACTAAACCAACCCTTAAATCAAAAGAAAATCGCATAAGTTGAAATTGAAATTCAGTTTCAAGACATGTGTTCCGTCCGTAAAGGCAATTTCGTTCATTCGTTCAGCCTACTAGCCTTTTATTCGAGCCAGCCCACGCCTGTTAACAGAGTCACCTTTGTCTGTAATACAGAACCTTCTTATACGTTACGTGACTCTATTTAGAAAGCAACCGACCTCTTTCTACCAATTTACCTCCGCCCAACGAAAATGGACCAATCTGTTAAAGCATTGTGATGCCATATACAATTTGTGCAATGTTAACTTAAGTGGTTTGTCGAAAATCTCGAATTGAGTACAAGCAATTACTTTAAGTATTATTCGAGGAGGTAACGAGGGGAATTAAATTGGATACAGAGGTCAGACGTCCAATTATTAAGAAATTCTATACAAAACTTGGATGGAGGTAGCCGACTATTAGACTCAATTTCAATAGGTTCCGTGTTACCGCTGAAAATGTCGGAAGCTGTAGAAATATATCGCGCGAGTTTTCTATAAGGTGAATAAGCAGAGCTGTGATAGAATATGACGTCGATGTATGGAGGGAGGCTTATTGTAGTTGCGTTGCTGTAATTGAAAGAGCGAGAATAGATTTGAATAATAAAATAAATATAACGCCTTGGGACTTCGCAAAAGTTGAATAGCATGAGAGTAACTATGGAGTTTGTTATCGTTTCTTTAACATGGGAAACGACGAATTCGGACCGTGCACCTTTTATAACTATCATGAAGATTTAAGTGAAATGGAATATCTTTAATTCAATTGCTGCTCAACTTACAAGACATGCAATGAAACAATATGCCCTACAAAATACTATACTAGGTACAACAATACCAGTCAATATCCCAATACCCCATCAATAAACTAATATCAGTAATGGATCCCACAACAAAATCATCCATACGAACAAACAACAAAACAGCGCTATCTAAAATATCAATCTAACATTCCTCCATATCGTTGAAAACTCATATAAATCGCACGATTCGCACCGCAGACGATTTTATCAATTTCATTCATGATCTGTTCCTGTTCAATAAAGTAATCTGATTTCGCGTATCGCATTGTCGGTCGGCAGAGCTGTATTAAAACGAATATATTCTGCATTTGGCAGTCGAAATAATCTTCACACTCGGTTGGGCCCGGCGGATAATGAAAGCGATTGGTTCGGCGACATAAGTTGGCAATTACCCTGCACTACGCTTGTTCGGATTAAGGTGTACTGTACTTACCTGCTTGTATATGAAGTGTTGGGTATTTTGTTAATGACAATCTGGGTATATAGGAACTACTGTGTTTCAAGTTTTTGTGGACCAAAGAGATTTAAGAAATACTATAAGAGAGGCTTTCAGAAAAAAAACTTTATACTTCCACGGACGACAACCAGTAGAGACATGCCAGTAGATTAGGATTAGTTCTCGTGCCGCGGCTTTCGTTAGTATACATATATAAATGTCTTAGTTATTGACAAGACATGCCAGTGTCAAATAATCTATTCGTTTTTGGAACAAGTTGTTGATTTTGGCCCGATTGATGCCAATAGGCTTACCCCCTATTGCAAGGTACTTTAACATAACTAGTGATAAGAATAAAAACTTTTTTGCAAAAAAAAAAAACCGACTTCCAAAAAAAACACTAAAAAAGTGGAAAATAACTTTACTTTCGGAAGTCGGTGGCAAAAAAGTCAATAAAAACAAACAATAGTCACCGAATTCCGAAAGTAAAGTTATTTTCCACTTTTTTAGTGTTTTTTTTTTGGAAGTCGGTTTTTTTTTTGCAAAAAAGTTTTTTAATTATCGTATCACACACAAATCCTTGTCAAGTATCAATTTCGCAATTTCTTTTACTTGGATGACATTTTTTCCAGCTATTTTGATTTCAAAACCAAACTGCTGAACCGATTGTGATGAAATTTCTATGGGACCAATCGAGAAGTGGATCCATTCAGATAAAAGAAAAAAAAATCAAATCATTTCATAAATGACGGAGATATGAGGTAACAAACACAAAAAAAAACATACAACCGAATTGAGAACCTCCTACTTTTTTTGAAGTCGGTTAAAAATGTGGGTTTACTATGGGTGGGTTCACCTTCACCCTAACCCTTCGAAGATTGACAGGCGTAATGTTATGTTATGTAAAGTGAGTAACTGTTTCTTCATAAAATGAGTTGCAAAAGCTGAATATATGATGTTTTTATACAATACACTAATGAAACAGCAAATGAAAGGTGGCTTTTATTTTATATACTTCCAATAAAAACACAAAACCATCACTTAGCTATATTAATCTCTGAACTAAAAACAAAACACACTGACAGAGCTACACAAAATCTATTACAACAATAAATTTAAAAGAAACCACATTAGCAATACAAACAATTCGTTAGATTAAAACCACTGAGACATAAAATATTTTAACTGCATCGCCATATCTGGTATATTGAATTAAGCTTCCTAAGCATTAATATAAATCTAATCAAATACCGTGCAATACTGAACGGTTGCAACGGTACTTTAAACCTAAATTGAATAACATTAATGTGTTTCATATAATCCTATCAACCATTAGGATTCCGCGGATTCCCAGCCATTATAGATAATAATTATGCTGTCTAATTTATATATGTTGGCATCAGGTAATTGATGTTGAGTTAATTATGGGGTGGAGTGATTTTGGTTGTGGCTTTATTACTATTAAATCAATCCAGGTAGTATTTCGGCGCATCTTTAATCATTGACAATAAGAGCAAAATCATACTTAAAGGTAGGTAATTGTCCTTTAATTTAACAAGGCAAGTGACATCGACCAACGTGCACTAGAGCCGCGTGGTGGATTAAGGCTGTCGGTCCACTTCCTGGCGAAGAGAAGAGCCACACACACAAAGCCTCGTCAACTATCAATTTCGCAATTTCTTTTACTTGGATAACATATTTTTACCAGTTATTTTGATTTAAAAAGCAAACTACTCAACCGATTTTGATAAAATTTCTATGGGACCAATCGGGAAGTATATCCTTTTAAGATAAATATATCGGTAATGTATCGGTATATCGGTTCATAAATGACGAAGATATGAGGTAACAAACACAAAACAAAATACAACCGATTTGAGAACTTCCTCCTTTTTTTGAAATCGGTTAAAAAATGATTAAATGATAGTGTGACGGTTGACAGGGGAGAATGGAAGAAAAAAACGTGTTGCGTCGACCCTAAATAACATGGAACAAGGGCAGGAAGCTGATGACTTCTAACATGGTGTGGTTATGGTTATCCGCGAGATAAAGTGAAAACGTTTGATATCGTCAATTGATAGCAAAAAAAAAGCTTAAAAACCAGTCACAAAATAAATTACCTTCATTTAATACCTCCAACACACTCGTATATTATGTACTTGTACAAGTGAATTTAATCGACTATAGCGTTATCTTATCGTTGGGCAGAATTGTTCCAGTAAAGCCAAGATAATCTCCTTGCAGCGAGTATCGTCGAGTGGCGGTTACCCGGTTATCCGGTTAAAACAAAATGTTATTGCAATAATAACTGAACTTGCATTACGTTATATTGAAGGGAGATAATCCTTCGTTTCTTTGTTGGGGGTACAGATGTTTTTGTAGTTTGTGTTTGACGTAATATCATGTTTGTATTTGTCGGAGGGTTAGGCATAGGTGTACTTTTAGTAAACTATGTTTATGGGACATGTAATAGAGGTGAATCTTTTGCCATCAATAGCGCACAAATCCAGGCTCCTGCTTGCTTTTGAATAACACTTTGCTGAATAAAACTTTGTCCAATAACAGCTTGACCTGGAAGTTTGCAAACACTAGACTAGGGTAGTGTGTGTTTAAGCGCATGATATTGCCATCATGTAAAAGACAGGCTTTCTTACCTCTTGCATAAGTGAAATTATTAGTGTTATTTATAATATTGAAGATAATTGTGTAATTTATAAGGCGACTAACAAACGGTATTAACAATGCAGATGTGAGTGACAGCGCCGATAGGACGCCCTAGAAGAACATACACTGACCTTATTGGAGAGGTTCTTCAAAAAGGTCAGGTGCGTCGTACTCGCAGCCGGCGTGTTTGACCAGATGTATGAACGTGGTCGTGGCAAGTGGAGTATCGAAAGATCGGTGACGTTTTATGGTTTCTGCCTACCACCATCGGATAAAAGCGTGAGTTCATGTATGCATTTCGTCGCCACTGGTCTCGTAAAAATGAAAGAAAAAATCGCGAGGAAGCCGGCCTTCAAAAGGCTCCCGAGCTATGGGGCTAAGAGGAGAATATTGGACGTTTTACTCACTACAACCAATTCGGTGACCACAATTTGCACATGTAAGTGAGCACCGTTACCTCAAGACCCTGTCCATCTGCTGGTCCAACTATGGTATATTTAGTTTTGCGTAATATTACAGCTATCAACGTTGATACTCAAAACTTTGCTCACGGCATAATACTACGTTTCTAAACCCTTTTTTATCTCACAGGCAGTTTCCCATAATCCCAACATATTTTTCGGGTATACCAACATTGTATCCTACTACTAGTTACATATGCCAACACATTAGCGACAGATTGATGTGGGCTCGACTTCCGGTTTGAGTTTCAGCACAACTTTATGTGTGCGAACGTGCTGGAATGCGAGTGTGTGGGTAACTCGAATTATCTTCTACTTAGACTTACTAAGTGGGTATGTTCTTATCTGGTAATCTATCCTTAATGACTTAGGAACTTTAGATGATGGGTCACCTTGGATTAAAGGTTTCTGGGTTTAATTATTTGCGCTTTAGTTAATTACATTGTTGTAGAGACAACTTATTTTAGCCTTGACGTGGTGTGAAAGTACTGTTTAATTAAGAGAGTACAGTAAAGAAACATAGTTTAAAAATATGAAAACTATAAAGTAAAGAGAACATAATAAATAAAAATCTATGTATGTATGCATAATAAGTTTGCTTTTTCGCTCCATTGCGAATGCGTATAGGTCACGAGGCCGTAGCAAAAGTGTGCTACGCCGTAGTTTTGCGTAGCACACCGGCGTAGCACGTAGCAAGGAGCGCTCGCACCGGCTGCTTCATATGGTGGAAGTATGAATATTCCGAAGTATTAATAAAAAGTTCTTAAGTATTTAAAATACCTGCATTAAGGAATACCAACAATATTATAAATGTTCTTATAACTGAAATATATTACAACAGTACCGTGACCCGAGACAAGAAATTATTTCAAATTAATTACAATTTATTATCAAATCGTATTAAATACCAAGATGGCGTCGACCATTCAAATTATTAACACAATAAGTACCTGCCTGAATCTGTAGAAATATTTTAATTTCACTAGGACTCGTTGATTTATGAGGTCCATATGAAAGAGCTGTGAATACCACCAGTTAACTGAGACCTATGAATTAACCTCTCTCTATATATTTCATGTGAGTGAAGGGAGTAGGGCAGGTCAATGTTTACTGGTTAACCATCTCAGTTTTGTTCCATAAGTTATATTAGTTTAGCTATTCATTACGAAGCGTGAGAGTGTGTTATCTAAAGTTGAGAGACTTAGCTAATTCGAACAAATATGTACTTATAAGTAACGTGTGGATATATCGCTCTTTCGTGCAGTTTGAATACGGAAGTGGTTTGAGTTAGTTTTCAAATTATTAATATTATCTGTCGATCTTCACTGGGTGTAAGTATTCTTCTATGAACTGTAATGATTACTGAGGGCTGAATTATCGTAAAAATAAATTGAAAGAGATTCAAATTAATTGTAAATTATATAATCAAAAGCAAACACGAACATTTAACGATGTATGCAATATATACAATACATAACCAAAAAATAAACTTTTTGATCCATGTGTATCCAAATTGAAATATTGGCAAACTGAGGATTTGAATAAAATTCAGGATTGCACGATATATTTAATTCTAAAATCCAAATGTGTTGACGATAGAGTTTACGAGCAGCCGTATCAGAATTTCCAAAACCAATTTCTCACTCCACAGCACGCTATAACAGCACAACTTTTGCCACAATTAGGGATTGGGTAAACACTTGAAGTTCGAAGACCCTTCCTCTGATCCGCTGCAAGGTTTACTAATAAAAGCCGTTCCCAAGTAATACGCTTTATAATGCACAAAACTATTGAAGTAGGTGCAAGCTGGCCCAGACAAGTTGGCTAACATTGCGCACTCCGGTGGATTAAGGAAGTTCCGCGCAATCTTCCCGGACGGCCAACTTAAAATTCTAACATCAGTTTCGGGAATTAAGGGATTCACTCCATAAATTTATAAAGCCCGCTTACTCCAACTTAATCTTGTTTGTTTATTCCTAGGTCTATTAGCGGATAAATCGAATAAGTTATTCTCTTTAGTAGCTCTCCTTTGATTAGGGACGGCTCGCAGAATAGCCCCGTGTAATTCGCTAATTATTGTGGAGTAACAAATTGCGTTAAGTTTTCATCGCGCAACTTTACAGAACAAGCGTGAAGGGCTGGGTATGCACCGTTGAATAAATAATAATAATAAAAAACGACAACTTTTCTGCTTAGTTGAAAAGGAGTTTTTAGACAAATGTTGGAGAGTTTGTTAAGTAAGAGGGTTCCCCAAAAAATCTATTATGGCGTTGTCTAATTTCCCCTGGAGATGCTGCACGGGGGCTGAGGGTAAGCCCGTAAGGAGCCTGTACATCATGCGGGCGCTCCACGTGACACGAGGCTTTGCGATATGATAAAGCACCTGTTCACATATTTTATCGTGCGCACATTGAGCCAAAATGTATTATAAGATGCGTGTTAGGAAGATTCATTTTTGTAGCAATTTACGAACTGGGATAGCCTGCTGAATTGTCGCTTATTACTAGTGTTGCTGTGGAGATTTATAAAGCATTTATAGACTAATATGAGCAGGTAACAAACTAACGATTGCAAGAAAATTGAATTAGCTTTAAACATTATTTATGGCTTTAAATGTTATATTATTTTCCTTGAGATTTCGATAAAAAATATTGTTACCCCCATGACATCGACCGTGTATTTCAACACGTTCATAAAAATCGGCTTTTAAAAGTTTAAGGTAACTAACTTTTGCTTATTTGTTCTAAAGTGTAACTAAATGCTCTTAAAACTCCACCACATAGATTTATTTGACATGTCTATAGTACTACTAGACAAGTGCTGTTTAATGTTCTTGTTGGCATTACTAATGCTACTAAAACTTGTGCAAAAACTAAAACTCTGCAAGCCTTTGTTATTAGACCATTTATTTGTTACAAAAGATATGTATAGTTGAAAGATAGAACAATTTATTTTTAAATGTGAATGAAGATATCATATCCACTTAGATCATATTTTTTTTATTGTTTACAACGCAGTTAGGATCCATCCTAACGATTGTAAGCTATCTTTTAAGCTTCATAACACGACTAGAAAATTACGTACTGCCCTACAATATAGGATAAAACCCTAAAACCCGTGCCCGTTTCTGTGTCTAAAACTCTTGCACGCAATAAGCACAGAAATTCGACTTATTTTGTTTTTATCCCTCGCAATACCTTATTTTTAGCTTTCGCTCCCTCTGAAAGAATTACCTCTTTTTTCTTCCAAGTAATCTTTAATACTTTAAAAGGTCAAATAACAATGAAGATATTTTAATCAGCATACTGTTGTAGCCCAGCTAACATATTAAATGAAGCCTGACCATAAACTCTAAACGGCAAAGGTCATTCGAGTCTCTAATTTGTAACTTTCCAACAGACGCGGTTCCATTTTAATATTTTACATAAAATACCGTAACACCTGCTGTTTAAATCTCCTGTTTCATACTGCTGACTCTGCATAAAATGTATTCTATTTTACTTCCTGAACAAGGATAGAAATAATAATATAATCCTTATTCCTTAGGTGATAAGTTATGAGGGGAGTATTTGTTTGTTTGCTTGATTTGTTATCTAAATAGAACGAGGAAACAAAAGGTGACGCAGTGATTCATGAATCACCGTTTATCTAAACAAGGTAAGCAGACGAAAAGGTATTCAGATACACAAGGATCGTGTACCTTAAAGTTGACTAAACTGACCGTACAATATGATATAATATTGTACTTTACTAAAAGTACTCACAGTTTTTGCTTACTCAATCACGGACCCCACGATTATAAGCACCTACCTGGCTTGATAACAAGCAGTCCTAGTGAACAGGTCAATAACGTCTAGAATGGAGAAAAAACCGATAATCTAATGATATTTAGCAGAAGGCAAAATGCTGAGAGTTGAGATAAGTTATACGTACATAGAGGATCTACATCGAGCAGATTGCCAGTACCTCTCAGAATAAGATTGCATTAAAGTCGAGCGTTCAATATCGAAATATGCCGACTGTGCATCGTATGTGCCAACCTGCACTTTTCCACTATGTACCTGCACTTTTTATATAGAAAATCTTGTTTCTTTCCAAGAAATAATACTGGTTATAAATGCAATTGCATTCAATTTCGTAAAATATCAAAGTTGAATGCAGAGATTGGATGAAATTGTGTCTGAAATTGAGAAATACGAAAGAATGAAGTAAAAATACTTCGTTTGTGAGTTATTTGATTACATTTATCTTTCAAATACTGCACCAGATTACCTTGCAAACAAGTGATGTATTACTAGTAAGTACATAGCACATCACATTAGAAACACACCATAGAAATAGAAACAGTCGGTCAAAGAAACTATTTAAATATAAAAAATCTACCTGTAGGAACTTCCATAATCAAATGTAACAGCCATTTGTTAAAAATTACGACCCATTTTAAAACTACAAAATGCTTGGTAATTTTATAAACTAAAATTCCACGCTTGCACCAATTCGGAACTATTAACAACTTCAATAAGCAATCAACATCACACCGCGTTCCAACGCGTAATGAATAGCCACCAACTAATTCTACGTTACCAACATGAAAAGGCGTAGTTATAGTTCCACCGACTTGTAAACTACCCTGCCCCCCGTAGCTTTAGTACAGGAGGGCGTCGGAGGGGACCGTCATATTAATTTGAGGCTCCAAATTGACAGGACGCACGCACGGACCGCTCTTTCATATGGACATCGTAAATCAGAGGCGCCTACCGAAATTAAAACCAGGGTCGCAACGTGTATTAATTTGCAGTGCAGCTCGAGTACCGAGGGCGGCCGACGTCGACAGATTTCGTGGTAATGTAGGACTAGGAATTGAGACGAGACTTACACCTGGCAAGCCTTCCAATATTGTTAGCGCCAAATGTGCTACCCTCAATGACTGTTCGATGTGAATCGGCAAAATTCCGCCAGTTATTCAGCGTACACTGTAAATGAATCAGGAATTTTGCGCAAACAATCCAGATACCTACGTTTTCGTTTCCAGAGAGGATGGTGCAAAAATAAGTTTTATTTTGGCTTCATTGAATTTTATGGTAAATAGAAGTTGATTTGTTTGCGACTACGCACGAACGTGAGGGTATAATCAAATCAACTTCTATTTCATGAAATGCTATAAATCTGTTTTCTGCTAAACAGTTTTATTGAACCAGTTCTTTTTCATACAGGATTTTTATCATGAAATTTGACTAGAATGGCTCTTTGGTTTATTGGTCATACATGACATCCAGGGTTGGATTCCTAGGTTGGGCAAAGTATTATTGGGTTCTATCTATCAAGATTGTTTCGGTAGCAGCTCGGAGTCTCGATTTGTGTCCGGTGATAGCAATAGACTCGCCCTTATTTTAAGGTACTTAAAAATAACTGACGAAATGACGAATTTTTTTTTTCGATTTTTGCAATTTTTCTGTTCAGGCTGTGGTTAAATTATGATTCCGTAGAAACTAAGCTACCGGTGGTCAGGGCTCTTGAGAAAGGAACCTCCTAACAATACGCGCCTTGTCCAGAAGTACTGCTTTCTGAATAAAGCCCTTGATCCAGCTGCCGAGCGAGAGCCTCCTTAGATGTTGGTCGAGGCTATTGGCTATGACTGCTGTACTCATTTTTGTTTTATTAGTATATCGATTGTGTATATCCTTACTTCCTTACTAATATTATAAACGCGGAAGTTTGTATGTATGGATGTTTGTGACTCTTCCACGCAAAAACTGCTAAACGGATTTGGATGAAATTTGGTACACAGATAGTTTATAACCTGGATTAACATATAGGATACTTTTTATCCCCGTAGTACGATCCCGTGGGACAATAACCGAACTTCCCGCGGGCAAAACCGCGGGCATGAGCTACTTATAATTAGTTTTGATTGGATCTGAAAGGGATTACAATAATCTAATATATCTGTCTTTATATTAACGGATCTATTGTCAAACGCTTGCTCATTAGCAAATGAGGTTACTTGATCCGTCTCATTACGATATTGTAGGAACAGGGTCGATGATCTTTCTTGTGCTCTACAAACAAGTTTCTATGAAAGGTACTATGCCTGTTAGGAAGGTTGGAACCTTCTAGGAAAAATAATGTTCTTTATATTAGCCAAGATATTTGACTTTGGTGTTTATAAAAAAAGCCAGTCAGTATAGGTTCACTGAAACCGGTACGGTCAGATGGCGGACTGGCTGTGGACACAGGATTTTAACAGATACATAACACAACATTACGCCTGTAATTCCAGAAGGGTTAGGCAGAATTGTACCTATTAGTACATCTACATTTCGCCAGTTATGTTTTATGTATAAGGGGCGAGCCTACTATGACTACGAGCCTTAAAATTCGACCGAACTTTAAGGTAGCAAGGTAAGGCTTAACTTAAACGTACTAAAAACCAAATTGACGTAGGCGCTCCAACTTTGTTCGCTTCGGATATCGAACTCACTGTCTTTGCGCAAAAACATTCAGCCACTCTGTGCCAACCCAAATTACATCGCTACTCCATATCCCACAAAATAACTCATACACGAAAACTGGGTGAAAACACCACAATATTACCCACATATGTATTTCAAAAATACTTAATAAATTGTTCGGTTTATGTAGTCAACAGTAATGTTTGCCAATGGGCTGATGGACTGTTGTTGGCACAGAGCTCATTTGGACCAGAGTTATAATCGTTAGCCGTGTACCATACCGTACGTGAACCGTCGGCTTATCGCTGTTGTATCAACTGAATTGTTTATCATTTGTTCTCTTTACATTGGCTGTAATTTTGAATGGGTGGACGAAATTATGGAGTTAAATTTTATGAAGTTTGAACCTTGTTTTCACTATGTAAATGTTAAAATACAAAGACTCTTAAAAAAATAAATCCAACAATCTCTAATTCTTACGACTAGCATGTTTAAACGGGTTTTAATTTCCTCTTTTCATGAACAAACAACAGTAAATTGATGAAATATCAAGAATCTTTCAATAATTCACTGTTGACAGTTCACACATTGACAGGTTTGTCCACATTTTTTTCGGGTTAGTCCCTGAGTACCTCGATCCCCGAGGCACCCGTACCGGAGGACCCCGATTTATTTTTATCTTGAGAAAGTCAATCAAAAGTCAGTTTAGCTTAAAAGTACCGTCAGCAGATGAAATATTAAGTAGCCCTGCCTAATTCGAAGCTCGTAAGACCGTATCTTACATTTCATTGTTGAAAGATAAAGTAACTTTCAGCAACCTTATTAAAAACAACTATACACGTGTCAGTCTTCTAGTTTGTTAACGAGCCTCCCTAAAAGTAGATTATGCGCCGCAAAACCAAACTTATTTTCTTCTCCCAAACTATAACACCAAAAAATAATACCATTTTTCGCAAAGCAAACACTATCAGACGTATGCACCCATCGTACGTGGCTCCACGAAGATTCCCATTCGTCAAATGGACGGGTTTATTCAAGAGTCCACAGGTGCCCGATAAGCGCCGCTGAGATCACCCGCCCGCTCTGTACTTGATGGAATTGCTGTCTTCCTTGCATTGTGCATAATACCATCCGACGTACTCGCTTTTGACCTAGGTACATGTGTTTATTTGGTTTCTTGGTTTTGAGTTTTATTCGTTTTCGCGTTGCGGTTCGCTTATGATTTTTTGGTTTAAGTAGGTATTTTTGTACGATATACATATTATGTAGAATACGTGCGTTAATCCGGTTTTGAACTACTATTAGAACTAAACTAAACTAAAAAACTATTAGAACTAAACTAAAAATAATCTTAAATCAATCCGTAGCACTTTCGTAGCAGCCTCGTAGTAACCTCGTAGCAAGCATGCATCAAAACTTCACAAAAATCCAATCAGCTAATGCATCAACAGAATCATTGTACGAACCAAACTCAATATAACAAACTCCGTACGTATGCAATCACGAGTACTTACAAGAAGTCCATCTCGTACATGCCCGGGTTCCCTTATACGAAGAAGTTTGAATGAGGGTACCTCGCATCGACGCACTGACAGCAACAATCACGCAAGTAAAACGTCATTACGAAGACTGATACGTTACCCTTATTACGTATACAGTCGCTATTGCCAACGAATATTACCAAGGAAATTCGTGTTTGTCGTGTTTTTTATAACTAAGCTGTGTAAAGTCAAGGATAGATGATACAAAATGCCATTTGATTATAGAATAGAGCAACATACTTAAAATAACGTAACACTTACTAAGGAGAATTCAAGTTAGAAGGCTTTATGAAAGTCAGATAAATGAAAAAACACTGGTTCAGCAACCGATATTTTGTTCAAATTCAATCTATACATAGTCTGTCATAGCTTTGTACCTGGTTTTGGTTCAATTCGTGCACTGGAACAGGCTGCGTTCTAGTGTGTGTGGGCAGAATCATAAAACCTTTCAATATTTTTCGTTAGTGGCTCAGTTTCAGGCAGAAAATCAGGTTACACTGCCGTGCTCACATATGTACCTTCACAGAATTACACTACAACCGTTACCGGGTTTTATTCCCTAGTGCAGAAAAATAAACTTTCGGAAACATTCGATTCAAACCGCAGTTTTATTTAGAAAAAACGCAAAACTATAAAATACTCGACTATTTGTTGTTGTTATACGTTGTATATAATGTAATAGTTTTGCCCTGCGGTTTCACTAACCCGAGTGTTTACTAGAATAACAAAATATCCTTTGTCAATCGAAAATAGTGTAACTAGAATTCAGTTAATTATTTTTAGTGATCAGATTCCAGAGACTACAAATTACACGCAATTATACCTCTCTACTAAAAAGTATATTTATATGCAACCACTCCACTCAAAATTAACGGTAATATCTGCAAAATTCATGAATTTTGTTTATAATTTCAGATGAATTCCAGGAATCATTCCACATTGGAAGCCCTCTCATCAAAATTGTTTTAATTTATAGCATAGGTTCCCAATCTTTTATGGACTACCGCCCCCTTTACAAGAAAAAAAAATTCTAACGCCCCCTTTTACAAAATAGTTATAAGATGCACATTTTAGACGGCTAGATAAAAAGTTTTTTTCATGAAAATAGAGGTATTTCATAGTGCCCCCCATTTGCCTTTGGACCCGCTACCACCCCCTTGAAAAGCTCCAGCGCCCACTAGGGGGCGGTACCGCCCCCGTTGGGAACCTATGATTTAGAGGAAACAAAGGTCTTTACTAACATTTATATTTCTAGATGCTCTTTACTGTTGTAAGGACCTTTTTGTTGTTGACTGTTGTAGTCGCAAGCGCGACTGCTGAGCAAGAGTCCCTGGGTTCGACTCCCGGGTCTGGCAAAGTGTTATTGGGTTTTTCCATCAGGAATTTCTCGAAAGCAGCCAAGGTATCTGGATCCGTGCCCAGTTGATGGTAATAAGCTCGCCCCCTATTACATAGTACTTAAACATAACTGGCGAAATGTGGGTGTACTATTAGGTACACCTCTGCCTAACACTTCGGGATTACAGGCGCGATGTGATGTTATGTTATGTCTTCACTGTTGTAATAAAAAGTACCACTGACGGCATGATGAGCGCGAAGCCTGATGACTTTGTCATCTGGCTACTTGTGTTGATAATTTTTTTCTTAGAAATACTCTATAAACTTTTGAGCTTCGTTCCAGGAATTCAGAAATTATGTCAGTAGTGTAGTAGTTTGAAAAGAAAGGTTTCGTGGAAATCTACCATCAGCTTTTACAAATTTCATTAAATTCATAGAATTTTATTATATTAAAAAAGAAAACGGAGGTTGAACGGCTTGACTCCCAAGACTATGACTACGCTTTCAGTATCCATTTTTTTTTCTTTCCATGTAAGACGCCCAATAGCAATAGTGTCCGTCTACACGCAATAACGTCGTGCCTATGATTAATTCCGAGCGACCGGGTGACTCGTGCTCAATCGCCATCTGCCCTTATTAATTGCCTTGTCAGGCGTAATCGTGTGTCCTCGCTTTACCGTCCTGTTCTCGAACCATGCTTACGCAACCTGATAAAATTGTTTTCTACACAACCGTAACAATCCGGTAAATAGATTTTGTAGAGAGCTATTGCCTTCATGTTCTGTGACAGCCTGTGATTACATGTGTCATGGGATGAACTTTGAGTGTAAAGGCAGTTTGAGGACTTGGATTTAGATGGAATGTAAGGTATGAAACTTGGTACTTGGTATGTGGTGGAATGTATGTGATAGGTGATGATCGTTACAGGTAGTCAGTGGCCTGAAAGTCTGACAACCAGTCTTACCAAGGGGTATCGTATTACCCAGTACTGACTGGGTTATAAAGGTCAGATAGGCAGTCGCTCCGTGTAAATGGTATTCAACATAGTTGGGAAAAGACCAAGCAGATGATGACGGTAATGGAGGTTGGTACTAACAAAGAGGATGTAGTCACCAGGATAATAACGTACTATTAATTACTCCGTCAATGCTACAACAATGGTTTCAGATATCACAATTACAAATTATTCCCTTTGATCTATTTGATTCCGATTAAACAATTGACATTGCTACTAGATGTAAAATTAATCACTTTTAGTAAAATTATACGTCAACACTTGTCAGGAGCATCAATAGAGCTTTCTAGTACACGCTGTATGTACAGCGTGTTCTAGAAAGCTGTGGTCATATTTCAGGGTGTGATTCAGACCATTAAACTTTTTCCTGTCAGTCAATTTAGCTGTCCCGTACAATTGGGTCGAGTAGATGACGAGGTTTTGTACTAGACAGCAATTTTTATTTAATGTGGCAACTGGAAAAAAAAGATACCTGTATAAAGGTTTTGAAAGATCAACCTATATAGGTAAATGGGTGGACAACGTTCAAAAGTTCGCTGGGAAGACCTGGATAAAACTCGCGCAGACCAAGAAAGGATTGCATAAAAAAGAGGAGCCTTTATTCAGCGTTGGGTGGAAAAAGGGCTGGCAATGAATGAGTGGGAGAGCACGTTAACGAATATTACACACACAATTAATTTTAACAAAACTCGTTCATCACCAAAACTCAACGTTATTCACCCTAAAATTATTTTAATATCTATAACCCTTGTAGCCCATCAATCACGCATTACTCGCAAGCTATTAATCTTGAGATCACGCCTCACCTATTACTACCTAATTATATCCCTTAGACTTGTATTTAGGCGAACATATCGTCGGTATAGTTAGCCTCAAAAATATGTACACATTGACAAAAATTAATTTCACTGTCTGCAATCTTTGTGCCATAAAATTGTACTACACTGGTTACTTCATTGTAGCTAAATATTGTTACAATATTATAGAACATTGGTAGGCAATCAAATAAATCAAAACATCTTGTCGGTGTTCACATCTTTTTGAGGCTGTCTGTACATAGCGTTCGTTTTGACTAATGACATGTGCAAGCCAGATCAACAGATGACAAGCAATTACGTGAATTAATTGCAGTTGGCTCGCACGTCCGACAGGGCAGTGGGACCCTCCAATGAATCCTTGCAGTGTCCTGCTTGACAGACCTCAAATAAATTGATTGGACGCTCCACTATTATGTAACGCCAACTGATAATAATAAATTTGTGAATTGTTTTGTCTGACTATGTGTTAAGAATGTGTCGTTTCCCAATTACAAATTATCATTGATTAGTTAGAGCTTAATTCCACAGATCCTGTAGAAGATCAGTCAATATTTCAGATGAAATTAACTTGGGATTTTGTAATTTCTATTTCATATTACTAATAGTAATAAATTAGCTTATAAAGTTCCCATGTCACAATTGGCTTACCAAACTGATCACTTATTCTTTTAATACTTCGATACGTTATATGGAGTTTAATTTATTTTTAACCGACTTCTAAAAAAGGAGGAGGTTCTCAATTCGGTTGTAAGTTTTTTTTTTTTTTTTTGTGTTTGTTACCTCATATCTCCGTCATTTATGAACCGATTTGAAAAATTCTTCTTTTATCTGAATGGATCTACTTCCCGATTGGTCCCATAGAAATTTCATCAAAATCGGTTCATCAGTTTGGTTTTGAAATCAAAATAGCTGGAAGATTTTGTGTTTGTTACCTCATATCTTCGTCATTTACGAACCGATTTCAAAAATTCTTCTTTTATCTGAATGGATCTACTTCCCGATTGGTCCCATAGAAATTTCATCGAAATCGGTTCAGTGGTTTGGTTTTGAAATCAAAATAGCTGGAAACAATATGTCATCCAAGTAAAAGAAATTGCGAAATTGATACTTGACAAGGATTTGTGTGTGATGCGATAACTAAAAAGGGTAAAATAAAAACTTTTTTGCAAAAAAAAACCGACTTCCAAAAAAAACACTAAAAAAGTGGGAAATAATTTTACTTTCGGAAGTCGGTGGCAAAAAAGTCAATGAAACAAACAATAGTCACCGACTTCCGAAAGTAAAATTATTTCCCACTTTTTTAGTGTTTTTTTTTTGGAAGTCGGTTTTTTTTTGCAAAAAAGTTTTATTTTATAATAAAGCAAGTTTAACTAAAATAAAATAAATTAAACTTTATTTTCAGACTACACAGTCCATAGTTCTGTTAGTATTTAAGTGTTAGTAACAATGGTGGTTCAGTAATTAGGTTAGTATTGTTAGTGTTTACAGATTTAATACAGTTCTATTATTTATTCAGACCTATGACTGTCCCCACCCAGTGATTCTGGAAGGGGCAGTCCGGTCTGGTACCAATCATCTTCAAAAAACACGGCCGTGCATTAACATACCACATGATTTATTCACCAAGCCTTAAAACGCACAATACCTATTTTTAAATTGATTTACCATCTCTCACTTAATATTTTAATGGACAGGCTCCATCGAAAACCAATATAATATACATATTGTTATTACCCCTCTGATTTCCCGCCCCTAGATAAAGGCTCTACAAAATTTTAGCATCGTAAGCTTATTGTTTTTATGCGGACATCGGATCCTTGCTGGTAATTATGTATTGAAGATATTCCCACCTACCTATTCCCATAATCCCTTGGTACGTTGAACAGTGTGGTTCGAAAGATAGCGTCCAAATTAAAAGTAGGTTAAATTGTTTGTTCATAATGGTAATGATTCCTGCTGATCAGTAAATCCAATCGTTTATTAACAAAAAAAAAAAGTTGCTAATGTCGAATTTTTTTTTAAACATTGTTTCTATTTCAAATTGTAGAGAATATTAACAGTGTACTATTTTTAAATTGTTTAAACTACAAGAGATTAAATCAACGATATTTACTACTTATATAGCCGAAAACTCTATACACGTCTAAACACCCAAAAAAATGCTATCAGAACATTACACAGCCTCGCACATAACTCATCCCAAGGTGTTAATTATCAATAAATCTTAAGTTGAACATTTACGACCCAATTTACGTCTATATAACTACATACATTCAAGTACATAATATACAAGTTAAGTCTATTTTACACCCGCTCTCGCTTCGCCCTTGCTTAAGGGCTTCGCTTGCGGAATTACAGTCAAAATCAATTATGTGGCTAGGTACTTATACATGCCATTAAAAGCACTTTATCGCTTTAGGTATTCAAAGCGATGGTTTGGAAAAAAAAGGAAATTTCGAACGGAAAAAAAATGTTTTTAGCCCCTGTCTAAAGGCGAGGTGATAGGAAAAAGTAGTGAAACTCGAGTCGATTTTCCTAAAAATATAGCCGAGAATAGACGACTGTTTTTCCTGCGAACGTAATCTGTATCGGAATTTCAGAAATTTTGTGGCTTACGAATACGATTAGGTTTGCTTTAGTTTGTATATGTTTATGGGTCTCTGGGTAATACGATACCCCTTGGTAAGACTGGTTGTCAGACTTTCAGGCCACTGACTACCTGACTCAATGGACTCTTTTAGGCCAACGACTGTTAAAGAACTATAAATGACAGTCCGGAGCAACAGCATAGCGTGCTTTCCGAGGCACGGAGGAAACTCGATATGTGCTGGTCATCCATCCACGGACCAACCCAGGCAAGCACGGATTAATCTAAAGATAGACCCGTGCAGCTGATATTATTTAGCCACGACCTTCTCGGAAGAACTCATACTATCCATCACAAATTCACTGAAACTATGCATTTGCAATTTAATTATAAATACCCGTTGTTTCCCCAAACTGTTCAATTCCAATAACATCATCAAAGGCTCAACAACACCTCATTAACTTATTAACGAACGTAAAACGATACACAATAACACTGAAACAGTTAATAGGGCATTAATCGCAACGACATTGGATATGCATTGTTTAGATTGTCACATTGAAATAATGTCGCTTGACAATACTGATACAAACTGGGTTGTCAGCGGCAATTACCTTCATTGTATCTAATGGGTAAACAATTATATGAGTGTACTGTGCCGCCTGGGGTCGCTTCTTATTTAATAAGGGAGATAAATAGTTCTGGCAGACGAGTTTTGGAAGAAAAGTTAGAAAAATGAGCGAACAGATTTTTTTCACTTTTCATCATCAACATTTATCCTGGAATCCAAAATGCAAGCCGCCATCAAACCCTTCGGTAATTAAAGGCGGGATTACTATGTCATCTCTAAAACCACATTTCAGCTCATTCACACGGCTTCCGTCATTGATAATCCGTCATAAAACACTATACGTCATGACGGATAGACGTTCACATTGCATACGGAATCGTGTTTTATCACGATCCGGCAAAGAAACGAATTGGTGTTCACATTAGTTCCGTGATTTTTGGGAGCGAGCGCATCAGCGAATCCATCACAAAAAAATCACGATCCATGTTTTTTGACATACCTGATTTTTAAAAGGCGTTACGTGATTTAAGACGTGTCCGTCATTTTTCACGATTCGTGATGCGTGTAAACACGGGCATTTAAAAAGCATTACCGCCGTCAAAAATTGACGGGTCGTGAAAAAAGACGATACTTCAAAAAACACGGATCGTCGTCGTGTGAACGGGCTGTTACCTATCGTACTGAATACCGTTGTTCATTACTCCAGCTCAACCATGAAAAGAATTAAGAAAATTTTCTTTTTAATAAGTACTAAAATTATCCCGAGACGGGCATGTTTGGACCGCGACACAAATTGCTGCTCCCGTGTGGGACACCTGTGTCGCAATCTCTGTCGCCCTGCTCTCTACAAGAAAGATTTAGAAATAAGTACAAGCTGGAAGAAAAGAAAAAATAAACACGAGAAATGTGGTACCTACAGCTACGTGCATTAACATGTAGGTATATAAATAAATAAATAAAACTTTATTTCAGACCAGGGTCCATAGAAAATAAGAATTACACATAAAATTAATAAAATTAAATCAAAATTAAATTAAAATTAATATTAAATCAAAATTAAATGAAATTAAATTAAAATTAAAACAGAATTAAATCAAAATTAAATTAAAACATTCCAAATCAAATTCAATTAAAATTATACAGTTAATCAATACAAGTAACTGGATGACGCTCGATGTGTCGTCATCCAGTGCCACATTATTGCACTAAGCACACACTATGCACTAAGTAAAATTCTAAAGCGATTTACTCGTATATAAAACGATCGCGAATTG
This sequence comes from Standfussiana lucernea, assembly GCA_964057025.1. NCBI lineage: Eukaryota > Metazoa > Arthropoda > Insecta > Lepidoptera > Noctuidae > Standfussiana > Standfussiana lucernea. The sequence goes on along the minus strand of OZ059791.1, from coordinate 6,434,474 downwards.
AAATAAGACTTATACACTCACTGCTTTTTAAGTAGAAAGCAGTGAGTGTAGCTGAGTGGTGAGTATAAGTAAACTCACCACTTTCAAGGCACGATTTATCACAAGTCACCTATTTCATAATAGAACTACACTACAGGTAATTATGAATTTTAAAATACTGCTTAGAAAACGATAATGAAATTTTAGAAATTTAGTTCTATATAGTGTTCAGTGTTTACATATTTAGCGCTCGTGATTTTACATAGTAGGTATTTCTGTAACCCCTTCGCCGATGAGAATATCATGGTTGTGGTTTGCGTGGGTCGGCCTCATTAGAGCGATGGGCTGATTCGAACTCACATTCTGAGCTGATACTTCACATGTAAATATGCATGTTGAAAACCGATTCATTTCCAAATATGTTATATCAGTGGAATTAAAATACAATACGTAACTTTAAAGATTGAAATAATATTTTGAAATGTAGGCGCATTTCAAAATATTATTTCAATGTTTAAAGTTATAACCCAACGGATATGGATAGCACAGTTTGATATGGATACATCATGACATCTGCATGTTATTTTTAGAACAAAAGTTGTGTGAACTCTTCATCTAAACGATCCGCCCACAACAACGCCCACTTCTATTTTAAATTACTTCATCACGCCCTCCATTAGACTTTTAAACAAAATAATGTTACAAGGTATTAACTATGAATTATATAACAGTTTCCGTGCGTGTCTATTTGTCCACTCGCTCAGCCTAATCTGTAAAACTCTTTAGCATATTTTGGTGCGGTTGTAACAACAATTTAGAATATTTATAGAGGTCGGTTATAGTGTGGTGTAATACTCGTAATTTTATGTAGGCGTGCTAACTGCAAATAATGTACAATGAAACGCAAAGTACAGGAACAAACTGTCACGGTGAAGCTATATTTAAAACACCTACCGTACAATCTGCGATTCAAATCAACTTTATCATCCGAGAAGGCAACAAAGCGTGTGTAGAAGCGACCCAAGTTTTCCGGGCCTGTGTCACACCTGCTACTTTCCCACAAATTGTAACCGGTTTCAACTCACAAGTCGCCCGTTCCCGCCTGCCAACTTGGCCTTATTCTCTTCATAATTAATTCTTCATTCGAAACAACTTGGACTTGGACAGAAGCGGGCCGCGTAAGCACTTAAATAGTCTAAATTGTGTCGGAGACGCGCCCATTTTTAATTAGTTCAAAAGAGCTCTTCAATTTTTGATGAGCGTGTTTCCAAGTTTTGTTGTTAATTAAAGGTGTAATCAAGACGGTTCTTGGTGAGGTGCCTGCTGCGATTGCAACCTCTAATTTTAATAGAAACAACACCATCCAACTTATAGCCAGCAGCCTCAAGCTGCCGTGAAAAGTGATCTTAAATTGATTGAAGTTTATTTAGAATGGAAATGCTTACTGTTTAACACCCGTATTTATAGTCAAGTTAAAGTAATTACTTGGGCTTGAGTAATTACTTGCAAATTTTTTTATGCAATAGACAAGAATTTAAACGAAGTAAGAACCGACAAAGAAAGCAAAGCTAAGAATTCTATCTTTTTACAGTTCTAACTTCAAGCAATTATTAAACCACATAACAAAAATCGTATCTTAAATAATGACATACACTGAAGGAAAAACTTTGACTTGTTTATAGATACGGGTGTAAGAGTTCGCGTTTGATTGAGATCTCTTGTTACTTCAATCTAATAGAAAATGATTTCTTGGTAGTTTTCTTGCCATCAGAGGTTTCAAAACTTGAATAGGTAAAGGAAACTTGGGAATTTTCCGTAAACATTCGACAGACAACACTCGACAGCTTGATTGAGTGAATCGAACATTTGAATAGTTCTTTTATTAACCTTGCCGTCGGCATAAAAAAGGTGTATATGTCACTTCCTCTGATCAATAAGGTTTGCTTTTCGTAGTCGCTTTATAAAAACCTGTTTGTTTTCTTGAAAAGTTTTAAATTATTCTACTCTAAGTAATAATAATTGAAAGACATCGGGGCATCTTCTTATAAAAATCGGAGTTATTTTAACAAAAACAGATAGATATCACTCGATCGTAGTTGACAGACTTATATGCTGATGTGTATACGCACAATCTCGGACAAAACTTGCTAAAAAACCGTCGTCATAGGTACAGACACCAACAAAATCCTTATCCGCAAACAAAACAATTCAAAACAAGCAAATAAGCTATACAATTAAAACTATCAATGTAACATACCGTTTAAACAATGGGGCTGACAAATCAATCCGGCTGCGAGGCCTGGGCCAGACAGGCGTTCGCAGCGCTGTACAGGCAGGCACAGTTTAAGTTCGTTATGTCCGGATGACAGATGGTTATCCCATTGTGCGCGACGCTCAAGCGTTTGTAATATTTGGATTAGTTTGACGTGTGGACTCCTTGTTTTTGGAGGGTTTTAAGTCGAGCTTGATGCGGGTTCCGAAATTAAAGGGATTTGTTTGTGTTTTTATGTTGGCTTAAATGTTGTGGACATGGGCGTAATTATGTTTCTGCTTTTTTAATGTTCTTGTGTGACAAGACACTTTTTTTCGTAAGTAATCCCTAAAAACACGGGCCTGCTTTGGTCTAACGTTGTTTCTTTCTGGAATTATGATCGTGAAAACATTCATTATAAAAAAAACAATTACTATTTGAAATGCTGTAAAATGGTACTTATATACCATGTTTTCAATTCAGTTTTGCTTACATGATTAATTCTAATGACCACTTCAAATATTATTCAGTAACCAATATTAATTGCATCGCATTTCACAGAATTTTTAGTTTTTCACATTTCTCATTAATAGAATAACTCTCACAAATCACGAAATATGATTTTCAAATCCCGTGAATTGAAACTGTGAGCTAATTATATAAAAGCTGCAATCAGAACTAATTCCATTTCACATTCGTACTCGGTAATGTAATAAATGTTACTCTAATTTCAATTGAGATCTCACTGTTTTGTTACTAAAAATTCCTTTCACATTTGTTATTTACTGTATTTTAGTTTCTAGAAACCCCTGTGCTTAACAAGGTCAAGTAATTGACTTAGTTAGACAGAGAGATACAGCAAATAGGGAATGACATAACTGTCTTTTCTACAAATCTGACTAACACAGAATTCCATGATATTGAAACTGGATGGAATAGGATTTGATTGAGCTGAGTCTATGACTGAAATCCTGTATTCGCTAAAAGCCTATCTGAAAGGGTAAGTGCAGTTAATTGTTAGCACTTAGCATTTACATCAAGCCTATAATTCGAAAAGGATCAAGCAAAACAAAGGTATAACTATAGTAAAACCCAATAATACTGCCCGACCCGGGAATCAAAACCATTACCTCATACTCAGCAATGGCGCTGGCTGTCACTAGCCAATCGAGGCAGACTAACCTTTTCGTCGATTACATAGGTACCTACTTAATAATTATGCGGCGACAATATGTAACGATAATATCGGATATAATCACGTCATTTCACTCCATGTGCATAATTCACTCGGCCGGCTCCACAATAGAGCAACGCACATACACCACGTTGGCATTACGCATATTAATCAGCCAATTTCAATGGCTCTAATTAGGCCTGACACTGACAGAGTTACACTAAGCGGTGAACATTACACATATGCAAACATAATACTAACTCCTCTAAAATGAAAGCCGAGCGATTGTAATCTCTATTCCAGATTAATAAATAATAATTTCCTATGAGTTTATATGTGTAACTGTATGTATAAGTTGGCGTGAGCTTCAGTGACGCCTACGAATAATATTGGTTTATCTTCATTATTTTATTCGGATGTTAGTTACATTATAGCGTATCGGCCTTGTCTGGGTAATCATTTTCGCGATGACTGTACCAAACTTCAATGTTGAACATTCGAATATCGAAAGCGAAAGATACTTTTTTTCAATTTGACATCCATCGAGCGAAAAGCTGTAATCCTCGTAAACAAATCCGCAACTAAACAGTCAATAGTAACAAACAGAGTATTCCGTACGACAAAGCGGCGGGTACAATGGCGGCGGGACAATGAGTGCGGCGTGCACTACGCAAACACTGTTCGTTCTGTCACAGTCAGACCTAATTAGCGGCGCCATTCAGATTGTCTGATTATTATGCGCATTGTTTCCTTCCACGGACGGTACTCTCGCTAAATGATTGACTTTTTGTCGAAGTGATAGAACTTAGTTACATCTGCTATACGAGAGCCGTAAACACATTTTGTCGCTAATCTCTATCGATCAGTCTGTCTGTGTAATTAAATAAGAATCCTTATCAAAAAGCATTTATCTGAAATTCCTAATTATAGCACAGCCTTCTATAAATTTTGATAAAATATTATTATATCAATAGATTATAATATTGATGCGTCTTTATGTCTTTTTTCTCTTTATATTAATGCTTCTATATAGAATCATCCATCAGAAGTGTCAACATGTCTGAAGTTTTTCATCGATTACATTGCGATTATTTAGTTTTTCAATTTCATTACGGGTATTGCAATTATGTTATCGAGGTTACATCGAGAACTGACATGCAGATGAGCAAGATGTGGGTATTCTTAAGAAAGGGGAAAAAGGTTGGTTTCTATTTATGTTCTTAGATTTAGAAGAAGTACCTACCTCTTTCTCGAATCGATTCTTTACCAAATATAAGCCAAGTTCTCGGTCAAACATCAAAATCCACACTTAAAATGAAGTGTGTAAAAGAAAATCGCTTTAACTTCATTGAAGCTTTAAATAGCAAAACAAACTGCGTCACCTATAATAAAAAGATTCTCACAATGAATAAATAATCTTCAAAGCTGAGAATTGACTCCCCTTTTCCAACAACACAAACCAAATGATAGAGGGGTCCTATTCTTGACTTAAACAGCTAAATATCGACCGGAACTCGTCAGCAATTAAAGGCAGATTGTCACAAACTGCTATAACCTATTCTGCAAAGCGTCTGTCTTTGTTGTATCGATTGCTGTCTATTTTCGTCTTCAAACACGGCTACGACATGCATGTCTACCAGCCTTGTGACATTTGTAAATTGGTTTCAGTTTTCAATTGAAGCTGATATGAAATGCATGAGTGGTTTTTTTTTTGTTTTTATTTATCGTGGTCAGTTCTTCGATTGTTTACAACTAGATGTCGGATTTGGAAATGTTTTGATAGGTTATAAATTTAATCGACATAGTTTCGTTTGGTCAGCCATGATTATTTGGAGCTACTTTCTAGGTAAAAGATAGGACTTGTTCGGGATTTCACCAAAGGGGTGTCATATTTTTTTTATACCTGCTCATTATTCTCGTAATCATAACTTATCAGTCTTTTTACACGTCAAATACTGATACAAATATATTTTCGAAGTCATACTTAGCTGCCTTGCAAAAACACATTTAGACAGAGTAAGTCTTTTAAATACGATCATCATCACATCACATAATATAACGCCTATAATCCCTGCAGGATTAGGCAGAGCTGTACCTAATAGTACCTACATGTTTTTATGTTTAGGTCCCATGTAATAGAAGGCAAGCCTATTGCCATCAACCGGGCACAAATCCAGACTCCGTGGCTGCTACTGAGAAATTCCGAATAGATAAACCTAAATTTAAATTTGCCCGACCCAGGAATCGAACCCAGACCTCGTGCACAGTAGTCAAGATTGCGACCACTAGATCGACATAGCAGTCATTGTAAAAAACAACCAAATAATAGATATAGCGAAAATAAAAAGATATACGCATAATACTACACTATAATAAATACGCCGATGTCGATGGATCTCGGATGTCACTCGCAATGCATTACATCTGTCATGAATCCCACACATTATTGCTATCCGCGGATCGCTATCGATGCAGCTTAATGACGTTAATAGATCCGCTCATCTTCTGTAGATTGGATGTTTCTTATGTAATAATAGTTTTGTGAGTATTATTAATGGGTAGGTAATATGGCCGTGTGATGTGTGTGGGACTAGTATTGGCAGTTAGCTGATGTTTTAAGGAGTAACTTAGGCTACATTTACGTTAGAAAAAGGAATAGGTTCCGTGAAAAGAAAAACTATTGAAATTGTTTAAAAAAATCCGATTCAAATTGGGAAGCAATATTTTTAGAGTTCCGTGCCTAATGGCAAAAAACGGAACCCTTATGGATTCGTCATGTCTGTCTGTCCATCCGTATGTCATAACCACTTTTTTCCAAAACTATAAGATCTATACTGTTGAAACTTGGTAAGTAGATGTATTCTGTGAACCTGTGCATTAAGATTCTCACACAAAAATAGAAAAAAGAAAAACATTAAATTTTGGGGGTTCCCCATACTTAGAACTGAAACTCAAAATTTTTTCATCAAACCCATAATTATATTGAGGTTTCTAAACTGAATAGTTTGCGCGAGAGACACTTCCAAAGTGGTAAAAGGTGTCCCCCCCCCCCTGTAACTTCTAAAACAAGAGAATGATAAAACTAAAGAAAAATATATGATGTACATTACCATGCAAATTTCCACCGAAAATTGGTTTGAACGAGATCTAGTAAGTAGTTTTTTTTTTTAATAATGAAGGCGGTTACTTGTTTATAATAATTTAACGCGGACGAACGTCGCGGCAACGGTATTGTCTTGTTTTCCGTAAAATAATTTGTACTATTATTGTTTTCCGTAATCGTCCCCCTCATAATATTTACTTGCACTATTATCATCATCTTTTGTACCACATTTAACGCAAATAAATAATTTTGACTTTGACTTTATACTAATAACGCTTGTCATATCAACTTATTAGTCATAACTTTAATTTGTCATAAAATAAGTTTCCATTATGGAAACTTATTTTACTTATTTTACTTAACATGTGTTATAATAATTAGTTTCTATAAGTAACACATTACATAATCGATACTTGACATATGTAAGTAACATTTAATACAATTTAGAAATGTTTATTGTTTTGTCCAAAAAAATAATGTCATTAAGGTATTTGGTCTGTAGTCAAATGATTTATTAATGCAAACAATCTTTAGACAATAAACAGTTAGTCGAAATCGAAACAGCTTGGTTAGGTTAGGTTAGAACTGTGACCACACAAAGATTTCCTCTTTTGCAAAGCAAGCATGCATGGCAGATTATGTTTATTTTTTGGTTTCCTTGTGAATAAAAAAACTGTATCGTATATTCATATATAAATCAATATAATTCAAGTAATATTAAAATATTATTTTCATGAAAAACAATATTATTTTTAATTTAACATGATCATAACATCAAAATTGCAGGCACTTGGACTGAACTAGCATTGTTTTGCTAGTATGGGCAAATGAATATTAGGATGAATAAATGTTATGGAAAACGACATTATTGAAAATGAAAAATATAGCAAATAAATTTATGAATTAAAATTATTATGACACTTGATCGATTATGACCAATGAAATTAGTGAAAATGATTTAGTTGATGATGATGTTGATTAGTGTGAATGATTTTAGTGTTTTGTTTAACGAATACCTTTAGTTTCGTTTCAAAATTAAACACTCTACAGAACTTGTGACCAGCTGTGAGACTATACATAACGAGATCAATGAAAATGACGTCCAGAAAAAGTACCAGTTATATCACTGTTCATTACCGAAAATATCACATTATACTTTATCATGGCCACAAAAAAATGCATAAAATTCACCAAATGGACATCATTTATGGAAATAAAAACGACCGCTTTACTGGTATATACATAAATAACGTTAATAAAAATAAAGATGATGAGTCCGAAAATTAATAAAACTATTAAATAAATATACGCATTATATTTTTCTCAAACCGCTGAATTCATTTGTATCGGTGGTGATAAAAATTGATGAATTCCATAATTAAATTGGCTGTCCTTCTGTTAACTTTTTACTTATGATTTCTTAGTGAAACTAGGTATCCTTTTTATTATCAAGTATACAAACCACTTAGGTATACATAGAAAAGGATACAAGATAATTTTAATTGGGGTAAACTATTAAAATTTTAAGTATAGAACCACGAGCGCAGAAAGTAGCCATAATGGTGTTGTTAAAATTAGTTTTTAAATTAAAACGGAATATATTTTCCACATTAATTACAGGCCAAATTGATCAACCGACCAACCCACTAAACGGACAAAGTGAAACTTTGAACAACTGCGTAACGGGCGTCATAACTGCGCCGTTGGAAATACGTTCGTCGAAAATTACCACTTTTTGTTGATAAATGTTCCCTCCCGACTGCTGTTTATGTGGCCATTAACTTGAAATACTTACTTATTAATGAGTAATCTGTTATAATTACAATTATTGTTACATCTAAAACGTTCCTGATAAACGTTAGAAGTGTCGCCGGTCGCACATGTGGCAGAATGAATGTGAACAGTTTAGTTACGTTAATAACGCCAATATATTAGTTATAACACCGATGTTACATTGTAGGTTACGTTATTAATTTAACTCGTATTGTTTTATTTGATTTATACTTTAAAACATACGAAAAAAAAAACATTTAAAAATATTTAAAAAAATGGTAGCCCACCGGTATCGGCGTCGGTCAGAGTTCCAGAGAGAGAGGAATCTCCTAACAACACGAGCCGTGTCCAGGAATACCGCTTTCTGAATGAAGCCCTTGATCCAGCTGCCTAACGAGAGCCTCCTCAGGTATTGGTCGAGGCTCTTGGCAATTAAGCCATTGGCCGAAACAACTATCGGCACAATGATCGCTGAGTTCACATCCCACATGTCGGCAACCTCGCGAGCCAAGTCAAGATACTTGATTAGCTTATATTTCTCGGCTTTCACGGGGTTCTGATCATGCGGATTGATACTATTGTTATTATAGTCATATTGTATTTTCGTAGCAAGATTTTAATTAAAGGTTAATTTCATTAGATGCATGAAGCATCTAATGAAATTAACTGCTGTATTTCATTAGATTTACAAACCTAAACCTCAAACAATAATCTAAGAAACGATTAACTTTGGTCGTAAAACTGTAAAATGTAGCAATCGTTAGGTGATTCATCGAGACATAGAAATCCTCATAGACACACATGAAAAATACTTTTATGTGTGTCTATGAGGATTTCTATGTTTCTTGTCTTGTCTTTGTTTGTCTTGTGTTTAAAATATTTAAAAGAGAAACAGAATGGCCGATTTGTTTGGAAACAGAAAAAGAAGAAATCTAAGCGAGAATGAATGGCATGCGTTTGTCTTTACTTCTTCTTACAAAACGTAACTAAACCAAGTACGAGATATGTTAGTACTACTTCAAGCACAAAAGAGGTTTTAAATTTTTAATTGTAAGACCAGTAACAGGTAGCCAGTGATAACATAAGGACGCCATATTAGTTTTATCTGACATAACGTTCTACTGGTGTTGATATAAAGATTTTACTAAAGGTGTTAACTGTTGGCGAATCTCTTACACATAATCACTCAAGGTAAAACTTTTGATTTATGATGGAATTACTAAGATATACCATTCCACGCCCCGTTCACGGCCTCAGCCTAAGCGTTGCTTGTGGCGACTTGCTTCAGCCGACACGCGCGTGTATCACTTGATTCCTCTGCGTGAGTACCGTCGCGTCGCGGTGTTTCGTGGAAAGGTCTTAGCAATTTCTCTAATCCGTTGTCTCCGCATTCGTTCTTGCAGCACGTGTAGCAGTTGAGCGTGAAGCTCGTGGCCAACTGTGAAAAAAAAACGGTTTTAATCACATTACATTATTTTCCAAGACGGCGATAAATGCAAGATATCTTATGATATACAGATATCTGATGTAACAATCTACAAATCTAAACAACCAGTACCAAACCATTCATAAACAGCCAGCTACCAGCGAACAGAACGTATCCAATTACAGTGGCGATTATAACCAGCTGCAGCGCTTTGTCGTCTCGCTTTACCAAAAACCGCTCACCGATCGTTAGGCTCGCCAAAATATTGAACAGCCGCCTACTATCACCTTTTGGAATCCCAGTGAGTCTCTGTCCACTCCACAGCCGAGTTAATCGGATTACTATGGCGGAACCAGAACTCTAAATGTCAACAGCTAAAGGTATATGGTTAGTACTTCGAAACTGCGTAAAGAGGCACTATTGCGAACGCTTGACATAATCGATACGATTTTTAATTGGAAATACAACTAACCTATAGTGTTTTATGATCTAATTTAAAGTTAAACCATTTATTTAAATTTAGCCTTAAATATCAAGGTATAATACTTTACTGGTTTTGCTGATTGGTCGGTTGGAGGCAAGCACGACTGCTGAACATGAGGTACTGGGTTGGATTCCCGAATTGGGCAAAGTGCTATTAGGTTTTTCCACCAGCAATTTCTCAGTAGCAGGCCACGGAGACTGGATTTGGACCCGGCTGATGGCAATAAGCTCGCCCCTATTGCACATTAACATAACTGGCGAAATGTTGATGTACTATTAGGTACACCTCTGCCTACCCCTGGTAGGGTTACACGCTTGATGGTATGTCGTGTATGTATCATACTTACCATGAGATGATTATCACCTATGGATATGAATAAAACCATTTAAATATTAAGTGCGAAACGAATATTTTCAAATTGAATATCGTTCTAAACTACGTTATTCCGTGCGTTCGTACTAGGCTCACAGATATAGGAGCAGGTATACATAACATCGTTATTGCACGGATTTTTTTGTATGGCATTGTGCTGTACAGTTTGTGTGCGTATGTTTGCTATAAATATTGTTTTTCAGTGGAGTTTCATCGTGTGACGCGTGACGTAAAGGTATGTCTTTTTAGGAAACTGTTCACGATATGAAAGTACTAACTCGTGATATACAACAGCGATCGGGCGTGCGAATATGCGATCGTCGCGTTTATTTTGATCGGCGAATCCAAACGCGTGGTTGCGTCGATAGAGGGCGCCTTTCGGTTTTCTTATTATTATGAACGTGATGACCGCTTATTCGCGCAACAAATCGTTTTCATTAGGACGCGGGTTTCTTAAAAAATTGGCTAAACATAACATGAAGCCTGTAATCCGCGAAGGGTTATGCAGAGGTGTACCTAATAATCCACCCACATTTCGCCAGTTATGTTTAAGTCCCATGAAATGGGGGGCGAGCCTATAGCCATTACGGGATGCCAATGGCCAGTGGACATTGGGTAAACTTCTTCATCTATAATACTAAGGAAGTAAAGAGAGACAAATCGCGAGAGTAATGAGAAATAGTTGTCATACTGTTCATCTGAACTAAGCACAAACTTTGATACGAAGTTTCCTCAAAGGCGGAGCATTCAAAAGACTACTTTAAGTCAATTCGCAAAGAGTTACAAAAACTGTTTCTTTTTTTTTAATTTAATCAACACTAACTTTTTAGTTGCAAAACCAAACTTCTTTGCACATTAAGTAATTAAATGAAATGATATGATGCTGAAGAAATGTTAAAAACTTGCGCTTATTCAAAAATCCTATTCAACTAAAAGCTGTTAAAATTGTCTCAAAGCGTGGAAAGATTATTATTGTTCTAACCAACTGCCAAAAACTTGACAGAGGAAGTTCTTGTATGTTAACGTGTACCTTCTAATTAATAAAAAAAATTATATTCATTCATTATCCGACGGACCACGCACAGCCAGAACCCAGCCGAAGCATGAAAGTTTACACAGGAGTTCTTTTCAGACGCGACTAAATAGTGATGAAAGTTTGTATGGAAGTTCCTCATTTTTGCCGATTAGAATTAGTTTTTTAACATATACAACATCACGACTGTAATACCCGAAGAGGTAAAATCATGTTAGATTTTAACAGCCTTTGCATCCGTAACGTACCTTTTTTTTTTTCGGGGGGAAACCTTCAAAAGGCGACCGGTGTTTGGGGATAAGACCGGGGAGTGTGGGATTTTTACCTCACTAAAACCACCCCGGTGGTCACAATCCGCACATGAGAGGAGGCACCGTTTCCTCTGAAAAGACCTGTCCGGAGCCCCCTCTGTGCAACGCCTGTACAGGCACATCCCTGGGGCGACTATTTATCTCCCCTGAGCCTCGCTGTGCAAGTGTGCACATCCGTAACGTACCTAATAGTACACCCACATTTCACTAGTTATGTCTTAAGTCCCATGTAATAGGAAGCGAGCGTATTGCCATGAACCGAGCACAAATCCAGTCTCCGGGGCTGCTACTAAGAAATTCTTGATGGAAAAACCCTACAACACTTTGCCCTACCCGGGAATTGAACCCAGAACCTCAGGCTCCGCAGTCGCGCTCGCAACCACTCGACCAGCCTGGCAGTCAACGAGTTAGTTTTAACATATTATCATATCAACATGTCAATTATTTATCTCATCTCATTTTATAAATTTCTATGCAAATATTGCTCTATTGACACGTTATGTATACTTTTCTTTTACTATATGTAACAATTATTATTTGTTTTTCCGTTTTTCCTAAATAGACCAATCAGAGGCATCGAATGACATGAACACAGACTGTTTTGGCACAGTTCGAACTCTTGTCCGTAGTTTACATGGTATCGGTACATTCTAGGATCTTAATAGTACATAGTAGAGCTTTTATTGGACCATCGAATTCTATTATATTAATTAACCCATTTTATATCAGTTCAATAGCCTTTACTTCTTATCATGTTATTGCGGAGGAATGAGGAAAACGTCGCCAGGAAAGTTTTGAGTATGAACGTGGATGGGTATAAGAGTAGGGGGAGACCAAACAAAGAATGGATGGACTGTGTGGAAGATGATATGGCTACCAAGGAAGTGACCACAAAAAAAAACGAAATGACGACTAATAGTGAAGTTTGGAAGAAGAAGACTCTTGCTGCGGCGACCCTAAATAAATTGGGATAAGGCCTAACGTGATGAAGATGACTTCCTATCACCACCACATGAGCCTTCATTTGATGACCCCAAGTAACGTCAGAAGTTATAATTGCACTACGAAAACCACGATTACTGCTACGACGTAAAGGCGTTGTCAATGTCAAAAATGCTACCACTGATGTACATTTGTCAATACCTACCAAAGAGATTTAAGAATTATAGAGCGGACATTGTGAATATTCTCATACAAAAATTTTGATCCCGAACTTTTTCGATTTTGACACACGATTGCTACCTGAAGCGGGCGAATGACAGAACGACAGAACGATTTGGTTACTAAGTAGTAACAAGTATTGGATAACGATTTTTTTTCGTCTTGTTCCGCCTATCGCTCGTAAATATTTGAATGCCTTTGATACCTAGATATTCGAGTATTGTTATTATCCCACGACCTGTTTCCGACGACTCAACCCAACGTGCTTCTGGATGGTCCTGATTTCTTTGGCCCAACCCTGTCCACCATTCGGTCAAAATTTTACTCCATCTGCTTGCTTCGGGCGTCTAGCCAGATATCTTATCAGTGCTAACAAGTACAGTACCACTTAAGTCATCAGTAGTTTTCATATCAAGTAATTTAGAAATCCAAGACGAATCAGATACTTGATAAGGCAGAGCACGGATGGCATTGTATTCAACATTTTGATTTACATAGCAAAGCTATTAACATCAACATTGATTAAGAATATCGTCCTAATATAACTAATGAAGGGCTTCACGCAGATGAACTAATGGCATTAAATAGAAACAGTATACGCAACTTTACACCTTGTGCCATTGCTTCAAGAGATAGATTGACTTGTACCACATATTTCTGTCAGATAGCACAATCAGTTCTGGGTATAACTTGTAAGCACTAAAACAGTTGAGGTATTATATCTTAGTAATTATCATCAGAAACTTGGGCCATTTATTGTATTTGTTGACAATATCTGTGGGACCTACTAACTTTCAACTACGGTTAGCACATCTTTGACTAAACGTATTCATTTCCATCCATGTTTAATAAAAGTATTAAACAGGGATGGACGTACTCGCAGGTTGTATGTGTGATGAACAGTAACATCATTTTAACATTCAAGACTACCATCGCCGATTTTCGGAGTTAAACTTGAAATTTCAATTCACATCGTAACTTTGTTATCGTCATATTAGCCGAAACATGTCCTGTGCTGGACATATGCCTCCCCCAAGCCTCATGGGAGGCCTTCAAACGCTGCGGTTTCTGGTGCATCATAATATGGAAATTTAGAAGCCATCAATATCCAATTTTCTTTATAATCGAAGCTCAGAAACTACATATATGTATTACCTCCTTACACATGTATCTACAACATCCCAACAAACCGTCTAAACTTTTTAACCGTGCAACGTAAGTGTTCAACTATTTAACACGAAACGCTCACCTACTTACACCGAAGAATATTAGCGTTAAAATTTATGCTTTCAACACCATCGATTATTCAGCGTATATGTACAACATATTCTGAGGAGACTTGGTACGTTCATTTGCATGGTAATGGCACGCGTACGGAGCTTGGAAGTGCGGTACCTTTAGTGCCAGATAGTGTGCGCGAGCACTCTTTGTTTCAAGACCCAGCTGAGGGGTTAATCACTCTATTGTTGTGTTGGAGTATGTTTTCGTTGATGTACGAATAAACTGGAGGCTTTTTGGAAATTACCTAGTGGTGGAAGAGCCGAAAATTTGGGGCAGCATCCATCTCTTCAGAACAAGCAAAACTTTGCTTATTTTTATATTTATTTTTTATTATTTATGTATTGAAAAATTAGTCATTGAAACAGGATATATAAAAAATAACCGGCTTAAAAATTAAGCCCAACGCTAATTCACCTTTATGTAAATTCAAAAAATGCGTTTACCAATATGCAGCATTTTTGTGAACCAATGTTCTTTTAGATAAGTACTTACTATTTACCTTATTGTTGCCAACGGGGCAACATTAAAATCAGCTACTCATAGAATTAAACTAATTTTTCGATTGCGACATACGACAATATTCCTTGACACACACTAAAGGGGTCTTCATTTCAACAGAAACTACGCACGATTACTAACTGAAGCAATCTCAGCTAGTAAATTAAGACAAGATCTGCCCACGTTAGCAACCAACTAAGGAGTTCATCTGGCCGAAGCCTGTACGTTCAACAGTCCATTTGAATTTAATTTATTTTCCTGCGACACACTTAGTTAACGCCTCGTCGTCTCACGGAAATTAATTTCGCTAGAAATTTGCTCTGTATGTAAATGTCCGCCACTGAACTAGAACCTCCACTTCGTTGAAATATCGACGAACATAGAGTAATACCGCCATTATCATCAGGCCTGGCAGGCGGATTGATTATTGCAATATGATGATACGTATTATCCTGATATTTTCCCCCATACGACAGGAAAATGATGGCGTGATTATCACTTTCGGTGGGGGTCGCCCGTTGTGACCATAGAGCTCATTTTGATCCCATTACTTCAAGTAAACCCATCGCATTGTTCACAGAAAAAGTTCACTAACTCACACAAGCATGCATCCAATAAATTAAACTGAAACCATCACATTATCACAAAGCTTACAACCCACTTAAACATTTGAATACGCATTCCCCTTCATTCCGCATTAAGCACATCATAATAATATTTTTCTTATATCACTTGAGGAAAGAAAGCCTCTAAACATGGCGAGAGCAGCGCAAATCGCTTTAGCGGTCCTGAGAACGCCTAAAAAAACAACTTTGCCTTCTTTTATCAAGTAAAGATAACAGAGAAATACCATAAAAATAAATACGCTACGTACGAATACATTTTGTGATAATAATTCATTTTTATTGTATCTTGCACGCTGTTTGCCGTATTTATAGCTCATCTAAGTGTGGTACTTCACCTGTATAAAATATAATGTACAGGGTGTAGTTAATAGGTCGTATTTTTACACGCCGATTGTTGCTGACTGGTACGGTACTATTAAAGAGGATATTAATGTAACTATTATAGTTATAAGAGGCGATATTTCATTGTTGTAATGTTTGTGTTGGGTAATTCGGTCGGTACAATGTGTTAATGAGAAAATCACACATGGGTTTTATTAATGAAATTATCACGGGTTTGCATTTAGAGTGGGTTATTTTGCCAAATTTACAGCTAGGAAAATAGATAGCAATTTATTGTTACCGCTGTCTCAAGGGTAATTAATAAATCTTGTCACAGCTTAAAAATGTTTCACGAAATCTATACAAAAAAAATATTATTAGTTATAAAACATATTTATCTTTAAATCAGGTAACCTTTAAACATTTCACTCAGATACATCACCAAAGCATAAAATTACATCTAACTGTATTGTTTACTCAAGTTATTGACAGCCCACATTACCCAAAACAAACAATCTAGCACTCCTTATTACGTTACAATAAGGTTCATTTTCGTCTAGAATTAACAGCAAAAGTTTCAGGATATGTGGCTGTCTATGTGATCGTTTGGAAGTGGCAAGTGCTTCTGACAGTGGGTCGATTAGCGTACGGGACATGGGTTCAAAGACTGGCGATAACTTAGCAAGGTATCCTGAGTTATGGCCATGTTAGGCCAGGACCACACAATGCCGGACGATAAAGCGCTTACGACTGGGGTTTTTGAAAGTCGAATAGCCATTTGCATATTTTTTTTTTGTGATTTAAATTTAGTTACCGGCCAATTTTTGATCTTTAATTCTTCTATTTTGGCATGGCCAGTAACTCAGTAAGATTATTAATGATTACCATACGATTTCGACCAAAAAATCACTTTGATTTAAACCTAAAACTTAAACCCTTCGTTTTGACCCTCTCACTATATTAGTAATGACACTTCCATATATTTATAACTAGCGCGGGACATTATTTATAATAAAAATAACACCTCCCTACTTGAATCGGATTTTCTTTCAACAATTTCAAGGGTGTTTTTTTTTACACGGAACCTTTATTTTTTTCTAAAATAAAAGCAGCCTAAATTACTCCTTATAACATAAACTATCTGAAAGTAGACGTCCCGTCAAAATCGATCCATCTGTTTCGTAGATTAACCGGAACAAATACACAGACAGACCGACAAAAATTTATAAAAAACGTGTTTTTGTTAAAGTATTGTATAATATTTTAGTATGCATTCAGTAAAAAAATGTTATTTTGAGATTACAAACAGACGCTTCAATTTTATTCATTTGTATAGATTCGGGCTAGAAAATTATGTAGGCAGTCTCTCAATCAGTAATAGAACAGATTTCATAATACAATAGAATATAGATGTAATATGTAGAACAGACGATGTTATCAAGCCACTGGTTTTCCAAGAAGCTTATAACGACGTAATCTGCCTTCACAATAGAAAGAGATAGGCCATAAATCTATTCTAAGCTAAATCCATTAATTCAGGATTGATGTAACCCTACCTTTGTTGATATTATAGTCCCTGTGCCTTCATTTATGTAGCCAGCATCCAGGTATAAAGTTTAGAAGGTAGGTATAGTAATTAAACTGATAAGATCTTGCCGTCAACTATCCGCCGGGCAAGTTTAGTGATTATGGCTATATCCCTGAGATATTCTGTTGTAGCCTTCTGGTGACATTTTCTGGGATGAATATCAAGAGGTGTATAAACATAAACTAAATATTAAAAGCACCTATTCAAACTCTTTTAACGTGCATTATGTAGTTGGAAAGTCTCATTTACAAAGTAATCAGAGTAATGAGGATAAATATAAACATTACTTGGGTTTTTAACAAGTAGTATATATCATTACAAATATTAATAGTGAGGAACAAAAACCGGTCAAGTGCGAGTTGGACTCGCGCAACGAGGGTTCCGTACAAACCTGTGAGTATATAACTTTTTTTTATATGACGAAACTAAAAATTTACGGTTTTCGTAATTTTTCCTATATCTGTACTATAAGACGTGACTTCGTACAAAATTTCAAGATTCTAAGTTCACGGGAAGTACCCTGTAGGTTTTGATTCCCGTGCGAGTTTCGAAAATTTGCGGAAATTTGCGGCCTAAGTGGCTGTATCTTTTGATTGCGTTGACTTAGGAAGCTGTAGAAAACAGCTTCCAGGGACAGTAGAACTAAGTATCATATAGAAATTTCAGTTTGATACCTCCACGCGTTCCTGAGAAAAACGGTCTTGACAGACGGACGGACGGACAACAAAGTGATCTTATAAGGGTTCCGTTTTTTCCTTTTGAGGTACGGAACCCTAAAAAAATACGAAATATCGTTACAACCACTAAGAACCTAAGTACGCAGTGTTATTGGAGTACTAGGAAAAAACTGAACATGAAACAACCACGCCTGTTATCACCTTAAAAAAGTATTCAGTGGTGGAATTAAAGTACAACCTCATTTTACAAGTTATGTCTAAGTCCCATATAAAAGGAGATCAGTATCACCAATCGGGCACAAATCCAGTCACAGATCCGATTCTCCTGTCGACAACACAATATAACATAAGCAAATAATAGTAGATTATGAACTAAGGGGATAAAGCAGTGGCTTACGTCACGAGCACTATTTTGTATCTCGAATGTAACGAGAGATTCTAGGGCTCCCGAGCGGAGTGAGGGAGTTTTGAGTTAACTCCTGAGCGAAGCGAGGGAGTTAAGACTAGAATCCTGAGAGAAATGAGGGATTTAAGCTAGCCCAAGACGAAGACACCTTTATCCCCGAGGAGCATACTTTACTTTTCACACCTACTGCGAGGAAATAAAAACCAATTCGATTTTCGAAATATGGCGCTGTAATAATATGATTGATAATGATGATAATATGCTTTCGGGATTCAAAATACTGCCCGTGACGTAAGACACTGCTTTATCCCCTTGGTGCATAATCTACTATTAATGAACGCATTACCTGCACGATGCAATAACGTCATTTTATGTAATTGTAACACGTTGCCATCAAAACTATCTACTTGTTGAGCAAATAATCATAAAGCGCGCGTTTTACCGCCGTCGCATCGCGCGTCGCAGCGTTTTGTCGTAACTACGCGACGCGCGACGTACGGAGAATGTAATTAAAGCCACTGTTCGTCACATAAAGTGTTGCAACTCTTCAATTGCGTCTTACTTTGTCGGTTAAGTGTCGCGATTATTTTTGTTGCACTTTTGTTGCGACGTTAACAGTTGATGGGTTGTGGGTGTGCCTTTTGTCATAGTTGATTGTCATTTTTGTAAAAAATACATAACAAACATAAAATAAACACAATATTAACACAAAATTTGGTGCATTTCACCAGTTATGTCTCATGGAAAAAATATATGTAGAAAGTCTTTTGATTTTTTGAGGGTAGAGAAACAAAAACAAGGTTCAATTAGGGTGTCAATATACCTACACGTTATTATTTCACTGAATTATTTATCAGAACTTCACAGAGTAGTACCATATATATATAGACGTATAGTATCTAGTTATTGACGATATATTAAGTTATAAAATTATGTGAATTACTTTTCTCTGAAAGCGTCACGGTGAAGCGGTTTCTTTTTAATTTTTCGCGATTGATATATATTTTTAATTTCAACATCTTCAAGTAAGCATACTCCTATTAAATGCATGGGTTTTCTACCTTATAGTGACACCAGCACTAAACTAGCAAATCATACAATTATGGAGCCTTTAAACATTAAACATATTTTATGGACCACCCCCCAACTGCCTCACCTACCTGCCAAAACCCGAAACACAAGAGAAATTCATTAACTCTGCCGGTGACATATCGGTGGTATTGCTTGAACATTTGTCAAATACATGTGTTGCAAACCCTCATATATCTGGGATATGTATTGTAATTAAACGTTGCCCATTGCACATTATGTTAGGAGTAAGCGCTTGACAATGTTACAGTGATTCTGTTAGCCAGATATGTACGCTGTCATAAATCTTTGGTCTGTTACGGCGACTGAATAGGCCCTGTTTGACATGTTCAAATGTTTGAGGTAAGTTATTAGTTTCATGAAACTACTAAATTATCACGAGTCAAAGATATTGGTTGGTTAATGTCAAAATACAAGCCCAAATAAAGATTTATAATATTTTTTTCTAATGTCAGAAGTCAAAATTACTATAACGATAATGTATTAAAATGGTCAGAACCTTTAACTGAAATTTTGACAATGATAAAAAATACAAACTAGTCGGGCCCATCGTGTCATGGCATAGCAAAAAGGCATCAAAGCATGCCTACGTCACGTTACAGTACAGCTATTGCGTCTTTGGGTGAAAAAATTACATAATATTATTTAAAATACATAATAATACATAATACATAATTTATTTATATTACATAATATATATTTTAGTTAAGTATGATTGTAATTTGTTATTTTGTTTATATAGTCTATTTTCACTTAATATTTAGTTCATTAATTTAGTTTTTAGCTTAAGTTACCACTTATGTTTGTAAATGTTGGTTCACCTGTTATTGGCAACTGTATAAACCTATTACTCATTACCACTTTATTTTATAATTTATATACAGAAGCTGTTGGTGTACCTTTTTATTAATAAATAAATAAATCTAGCTGTCGTCCACTGCTTGTATACCATAAACCACAAATAAAACAAAGGCTCACCTTTAAATGCCCTACAGAACATATCCACCAAACATAATTCTATCTTCAGCGGTTCAGACTGTAAACTGTCAAGCAGTCAATCACTCAGTTAGTCTAGGAAATGTTTACAATGTATGGATTTCCAGTTCCTAGAACTCTAACTCGACTGAACCTACAAGACTTGTTCTAGAGATTCCAAAACAAAGGTAACGTGATATGTGGTGGGTCAACACTAAACTTCTAACAGCAAATTTGATTTTAAAAAATTACGCATATTTGTTTTTATTAAATACTCGCGGCGCCTCGCGGTTTCGCTCCCGTTATGTACAGATTTTAAAACATGGAAACAATTTAAATGTAGCCTCTCAGGGATAATGTATCTTCCTGTTAGTGAAATAATCGGATCAGTAGTTCCGAAGACTACACCCTACTACTTAATAGGATGCCGTAGATGTTCAGGCCTGAGAAGTCTAACTAGACTGAACCTATACAATACTTGCTCTAAGTATTCTAGAACCAAGGTTGCATGATGTGTGGTGGGTTGATAGTGGTAGTTAGTGCTAACAGAAATCAGAAATCGTCAACTTAATGGGCAAGGAGATGACGCAATAGATGTTCCGTTCTGAAAACTCTTATAGTCTGAACTCAACCGAGAAATATCTTGATGTGAAGGAAGTGCTTACAGCTATCACGGATTTTCAACCAAGCGGACCAATACAAGTCATTGTTTTATTCTTGGAAGAGTATGTAGTGGCTTCCAAGGTAACCTGGAATTTGCAGGAACTATCCGATCTAAAAAACTTTCTGTTACCGGGAAATTCTATCAAACCAGATGACAGACGCTTTATTTTAGTGAATGGTTTACTCGAGTGAATATTCATTTTTGTTGCATTCTACGCTCACCAGGAGACAAAATCAGTCAAAATCATCGTTCATTTCAGGCGAGTGAGAGATGACGAGTTCCTAAATCTAACATCGTTGAATCAGTTTACTAATGAATTCATTTGTCACTTTTGATTTATTTTATGTTGAGACATTTGACTTCGAAAGAAAGACACCGAATGAAGGACAAAAATAAAGAAAATATGAAGCGCTTATGTCTACATAAGGCCGGCTGGTTAGGACTAAATGTTTTCGACTTTGTTTGGAAGTAACTAGTTATATAAAGTGCCTATACAGCGTTAATATCCCGTATTGAGAACATTCAATGTCAATTATTGTACTATTTTACTTTAGTATGAATAGAACTTGACATACATATTATAAACAAAGGTCGAATCTCTAGTACAAATCTTGCGATGAATACAGAATGCTCTAATAGTAATGATGGCTGTTGGCATGAGCTTTCATAAAAGCAATAGACAATAATAATTTAAGTCTCAACAAATTAGGTGCAAAACAGGTGTGTTATTTTTAGACGGTGCCTTAAGACATTTTGAAAAACTCAGTAGGGATTCTTCTGAAGGGTTCTGGTTTGATTGTAAAAGCCACACGGGTCGATCATCAAGTTTAAGCATCGGTTGCTGAGGACGGTCCGTGGATCGGTGACCATCTATTCCATACCGAGACATCTCCACGCTTTAAAAAGCAGCGTTTAGCCATTGATCCCAGCTGTTATTTGTAGATCTCTAGCAGTAGATACGAGTATTCAGAAGCCTCGAAGTCAGACTGCCAGCCTTACAAGAGTGGTACCTGATTTCTGGAAGTCAGATAGGCAGTCGCTCCATGTAAAATACTAATATTCAGCTGGATTCGGCCCCGTGAGGCACAGGTCCGATTCTTCAGGACTCTTTTGAATTTAGTGCCTTATGTCATTCATTAAGGCTCACTTTATCTACCACCACCAATGTGTAAAGAAGGATATTAAGAAAATATATCTTAGTCGTAGAAGGAGTACAGGAAACAAAAGAAACAACTAGGTTTTAAAATAAAACCTTTTCTATGAGGTGTCAATAACACGACGCGCAATATCAGTAATAATATTGTGGAGTGGGTGGGTAGCTGTCTATTTACGTTTTATTTTTTCTTTTCGTTTGACTTGGGAGGAAGTCGAGACGTTCCAGAGTGCTATGCTGTCTGTTTCTATGGAGACGAGGCAATTGAATCTAGATATTGATTGTGGAACTCAATAACTGGTCGGAAAAGTATTTTATGTAGAACCATAGCGTATTTTAATGCTGTTTATGCTTGATATGTACGAGTATTCTCTCTTCCAGTTACTTATCTATAATAAGATGTCCTATTTGTTTAAATATTTGTTTAACTCATTTAGCGTTGTTGCTTTAATAGCAATGGAATGGAATAGAATCCTGCTGAGATTCTATATTTTATAGAAAATCTGTTACGTTAACAAATATTACATACAAGTGCAACTTCAGTGTATAAACCTAATAACGTACACAGAACACACTTTCTCAACCATAACATGAAAAATTTCACCCAAATGTACACATATACCATTATTACATTCATTTTGTACCTTAAACTTCATTATGCAGAACAACAAAGCTTTGTTTTAGCCCAAAAAATGTGAAAAACACTTGAAATTACGTCATTAAAACAAAGCGTACGCCGCCATTACAATGGCAGCCAAAACAGAATTTTGTAAACACACCCAAATTGAAATAATAACAAGTATAGTTGCAAACGACTTGTCTACATTGTCGTGAATTAGGCGCATTAGGCGAGCGGCCCCGTAATACACTGTGACAATGCGTTTATCCGTGATTATGCACCACACCAGTGAACTAGCATACTACAAAAACAGACTCTACATACTCAAAAATACAGTTGGTTTTCTATAAATATTTACAAGGCAGTTAAGGCTCCTTGCCAGTAATGCAGCCGTGAGTATTTGTAGCAAGAGATAACAGCACACGAGTTGGTAGTGGGACCTGTTGATGATAAGCGCCGTCGTCGATAAGGCCGTCTGCTGATGGACGGGCCCAGCCAGAATTTCGGCGAATACATATTTCATGAGTTGATTAAATAGTTCACGCTTTGAATTTCCCCGCACATACATATGTAGAAGGTATACATATGTAAAGTTTACTGCAGTACGACGAGGCGTAGTTAGCATGCGTCGTGTTTTTAGTTGACAAAATGTCACCAGGAAGTAGGTCGGGTGGTTTTCTTATCGCCTCGGTATGAAACCATTTTATATGGTGATCAGAGCATGAAGGTATCGTTATTGTGGGCAGAAGCTATCGTAAGCTGACGTAATACATTTCCTGGAAAACGAGACCTTATAAGTGGTTCATGAATACACTCGTAGTTTCCAATAACGTTGATGGAAACTTCCATGTCAGTTCCAAAAATGTCTATAACGAAACTAAAATTTCTGAATACATCAACTAAATACTGAACAATTTTAAGTACACTAACAATTTAAGCATTTATAGCAAAGTACTCTAAAATACTGCCATCAACATGAAAACCAACGCAAAATATTTACTACAAAACATAGAACTTTATGAAAGACAACACCACATATTAAACCCAAGAAACAAACACGTGGAACAACAACTTCTATTTTAGTTTTTAATCGTTCTCTTCGATGCCATGCCGCCTGCAATCGATTCCTAACTTACTAGTAATCATTTATTATTGGTGCATCGTCGTCTATTTATACGAGGCACTGCTGTAACCATAGAGTATGAAATCGGCGTATCAATTGAAGACGCCACTAAGGTTCCAGAATCCGTATATACTAATTCGGTATTTATAGTAAAAATTAACCTAATTATGCTGATTCCGAAACCTTTTCGAGATTTTACATTTCTACACCTTATTTTGAGCTCTTGAAAACGTAAGATGGCAAACTCCAACTCAAAGCATTTATTCCTGATAGATCCGTGACGGGCACTTTTCCATAGTCAATAATAAGCTAGTCACAGGCATAATAACTGTGAATGGACTGGACTGTATATGGCGTTTATTTTAATAAAATTACTTGAAACCAGTTGACTTTCATTTCACCTCCAAATGACGTCACACGTTGGGCTGATTGAAGCTTCTTTCGGTGTACTTTACAAGTGTCAAGTTTGAAGTTTCTCTTCTATAAACGTCAACATTTGGTGTTTTATTCTTATTCTATACGTGGCAAAGACATCGTACTCTTCAATCTCTTCTCTGACGTCGTCACGAGCAAAAGTTTATAAGTTAAAAAAAAAACTACAGCTTTGAATACAAAAATATTGACACCGGACTTAGACACATACTATACTGAAGTATGCGGAGTCGAATCTGCAATTCGTCCACACCGGTTGGACCGACCCTTCTGAGAGCAAATTCAAATGTCACAAGCATTTTCTAAATTGTCGCAGGCCGTCAGTATCTATAAGTAAACCGTGACGTCTACTATCAACCCTTGGTTGGTATGAAAAGTATCAATAATACGGTCTTTAGCAAAAACCGCAAGGCGTCTCCGTGCTGATACTGACATTTTTGGTTTATATGGAAAGTGCTGGCAACACGATCTCTAGTACGTACTATGGGTCTTTATGCAGCAGTTTTTCTTTCTTTCTAACAGCGGCCGCCGAGCCGTCTCCTTACTCTGTGGTTGTAACAAATCATTCGGTAATACTCACGCGATGTATGTTCTGATTAGTGTTGCCTATGTGAATTTAATATGAAGAGGTTTTTAGGCTGTTGCTAGCTTTTTCTTGCTTGATTATTTCGTAGAAGTGGCGTCTTCGAATGCGCTGCGTTTTATCGAAAATATTTCACGATTCCCATCGCGTACAACTTTTACATTTATACATAGAATGCTCTTTATTTTGTACACCATACAAATTACAGGTATAAAAAGTAAACATAATACATACGGTGACACAATGTGCGGTCTTATCGCTAAATGCGATTTTTTTTTCAAGAAAACCTTTGACTCCAGGAATGTGAATGTCATTTTACTTTGGTATTTTTAGATATGTAAGCGTTGTTTATGTGTGAAAGTTATGTTTTGATAGAAACGGATACTTAGTTACGTCTATCGACTGTACATATTGCCATAATTATGTACCTATAGCTAATCAATAAAGCCTGATTCATCAAAAAATATTCCTCATTTCCAGTACCGCCAATAACTCAAACAGTATATTTCTTACAGTAAAACAAAACCATCGAACGTAATTTCATCCGTTCAACTCTTTCGAACTACCGACGATATTTCAACGTGCGGTCTCGGTAAGAAATACGGTCTAATTTGTGAAAGCACAATATCTCAACAGCACTGATGTTAGTAGTGATCGATAAATCACTGCGGTACCTTTTTCAGAACGAATGTTAAACCGATAAACATTCATCTTCAATACATAGTTGACTAAACGGCGTTTTCTAAAAAAAGAAATATGGTCTCACTTGAACGTGCGATTGGTACCCAGTTAGACCGTACTTGGGGTCTGAAATTGGACATGAAGTGAGTTTACAATGAGTATTAGCTCACATTGTTAAAATTGTTGGTGTAGGACCTACTGAAATAGTTTGGGGAAATTCAAAATTTATGTTCAATGATTTTTATCGAATTAGATAGAATCTTGGTATAATTAAACATTCATAAAACAATAACATTTGGTGCCAAAACAATGATAAGTTCTTGCTAAGAAAAAGCTCGTAGCCACTTTAGACGTTGTGAAAACAAATCAAAACATTACTAGAACGGTTAAAAGAAGAATTAATACTTTATTTTTGATTCGTTATTTAAAAAATCTAAACCTCGGCGAATAAAACCACTAGTTTACAAAGAGAAAGAAACAGTGTGCTACGTCGCCCGCGTAGCGGTTTGCTACGAAGTTGTAAGGAGTTACTAATACGGGTTTGTTCCAAGTTGGATTATACTAACTTGGTATATATAGTCTGGAAACTTAGTATAGGGTATAACGGGAAGTGCTTTAATTATTGGACTTCTGATTTAAGTCTTAATTATTCTCACTTAAGTCTCGTAGCACCTGCTACGAAAAGCGTAGCATACTTTGCTTAACATTTTCGTATTTTATGTGATTTTGTGAATTTATTTCTTACTTCAGTAATGTTTTCAGGAGTTCTCTGATGTATGGAACTCATTCAATATATTATTCTTTGAATTTAATAAGTGATGCTGATGACGCGCATTTCAATTCATGACATGAATTGGAGCAACCACTGCCAAAATTACACCATTTTAGACTTTAGCGTCTTATTCATTATGTTATTGATCTAGATAGATTAATGATTAGATTTGGGCCCTAAAAGCATAGATTTATGTGCCTAATTGATAGAGAGCTCTTTCATAAACATTTTCGCATCCAAAAATTAACATTTCCAAAAACTACGAGAACCAATAGTAGCAGCAGTCGTCATTGAGCCTCGTATGCAATAGGTAAGCAATGAATAAACGGTCGGGCCGAGTGCGACCGATAAAAATGATATATGTACCAACGTGGACATAGCCCCGCTACTTTGTTACTTGAACTCCACCAAAAACAGGGTACGGTTTTAAAAACAATATTTATTCATGCCAAAGACAAAAAGGCGAATTTTCGAACAGAACGAAAATCCGTACTAATGTTATAAATGTAACAGCATATATTAATGATTGTCAGTTTGTCTGTCTGTCTGTTATCTTTCACGCTTTACCAGTTGAATCAGCTCATGCAATGTAAATAGTGGTTTGTTTGAAGATAAGTTTAATTTTTGAAAAACTATCAAAAAACTCGTCAATCTTTCGTACATCACAGAGAGCACATAAGTTGACCATAACCTGGATTACTACATTCGGTATTTTTTTATTCCGATATTAATCGTAATTAGGATCCCCCTGGGATCGCCCAGGGGGATCCTAATTATAGGTTACAACGCGGGTGACGCCGAGGCAAAAACCTACTATAGTATAATGTAGCTTAATTCAGGTACCTACTAATGTCCAGTTAATTTCGCTCCTGAAATGTATTTATACTTTCGAGTGCTATTGAGGTTTTATCGGTGAATGGTTAAATAATATTGTTTTGACATTTGACTGAGGAATTATCATTGAAATATTATGCTTATACAAGGTGTTGCTTTGCATCCTCGTCAAATTCAAGAGGGTAACTATGCTAATGATTCTCGACCCGAATCAATAATAAAATGGGTAGGTAATTTTTTTTTCTTTTTTATATCGGAAATCGATAAGTGTACCACCCGTATTAAAAAGCGGCCCGTCTAATACTAGCCCTATAACCGCGCTTTCACACACACAAACAAACGCAGACGTTTATTCGATAAACGGATGATTCTCCTCTTTTGAAAAGGGCTTCATTCTGAAATAGTGTCTAATTAAAACAACTAAAAAAGCAGTGTTTATTATTATTGACCAGGTACCGTAATTTATATTGATTATTTACGTCTTCTATGACAACCTCCTGAATGTTGACGAGGTTGCAAAACTACGCCTTGTATATTATATATATAATATCTATCTTTTTGAATTAATATGCTTGTACTTTTGAATTAATATGCTTAACTGTAGGTTCTAGGTGCTATGTTTTCATTATAGGTCATAACAATTGAATTTAAATAATTTGGTGTTTCCATTTAAATAAAATTAATTTCTTTATCATCCCACTTACACGAGACACGAGGCAAGACTCGGATTATCTCATATGTGTGGAAGTTGAAGGCAAAGAAACGACTTATCTATTCAATTTCAGAATACGACAACGGTATTAAACTTTACTTCTAAAAGATCTTCAACGATCGCCGCACGGCAACCGAAAGTCACAAACATTTTATTTACGGACATGTATTATTTATATAAAACTCTTATCTATACAAATTTCACGCTCTTTCTCCAACCAAAATCCCTAACAACATATTTATACCATGTGAATTATATTCAGAGAAATTTACATAACGTCAAAAAGATTCCACGTTATTACGAATCCAAAGCCGTCGCGTCCTAACTTCCAAAGAAAATTAATTTGAATAATACATACTACACACAGGGAAATAACGCACGAAGGGAAATATTGCATAACGCAAAAACCTGTACAATAATATCTGATCGTGAATAACCTACGCGATGCCAAAAACAATAACAATTTAAACTTACTAGTTTTCTTTACTGCGAGAAGTCAAAAAAACTATTTGGAAAGCAAGTTTGTGACAAATTGTATGGGAACTTGAGGGGTGCGTTATGTTTCTTCTCCATACAAAATAAGTAGTGGTCTGATCCATGACAATAAACTGAAATGTGTCTCAGTAAAACACTTTATTAACTAGGAATTCTTGATATCTTTTACATTATTTATGAGAATTTTCAACACAATAAAATACAAAATTACTTTAAGCTACATAATTTAATCTTGCTATGATTTTTAGATTTAAACTTGCAACAACTGTTTTCTTACTAATTGTCAAACAGTTTTATGGTTATAGCTAGGATATTAATCTCATGAAACATTGGTTATTATTTTGTATGGAGAAGAAACAAAACGCATTGCTATAAATATAAGATGTTATAATTATGTCTGTGTTTGCTGATAGGAACCGAGAAAATGGAATGAATAAGCTTTTTATCTTCGCGGCCCAATGGAGAAAATGGAGAATACTGTTTGTTATAACAACGCGCCTTGCTAAGAGAGTTTTCATCAGACAAGCTGCAAGTACAGATGCATTGTCCCTACCTATGGGGTATTCTAAATTCTAAAAATACATGTATTTTGATTTCATTATTACTTATTACAGGATCTGATCATCATAACATGGATCAAAACTAATACGAGTATAAGGACTAATAAGCGGTACAACGAAACAAATTGCAAAAATTATAACTATATAAGTTCTTTAGTTCTAGTTATCATTTTTACTCGCCCAACATTGCAACAATACCAGAAAAAAACCTGCTGGATCACTTTGAAAAAAACTACTGCACTTTTCAAAGGCATTTAAATATCAAAGTACTTCATCCCAACTCGGAAAATAAGCTAAACCCGAAAAAAAAACGCGGAATATAAGCGAAAATTTCCACCATTACTCAAAGTGTGATCGTTTATTTTTTGGCTAATGACCCCGTGAGGCCGGGGCTTCCTGCCGATACCCCGTGCCCTCCGAAAGGTTGAACACGCATTATGGTGAATAGTTATAAAAGCTGTGAAATGAAATACTATGCTCTAATGCGGACTTGATAACCGGTTGCTGGAACCATTATGTCGGGTTTGTGTGAGATTTGGATAGTTTGTGGGTGGTGTATTATGTTTTGAACCGTGTGTTTGTTTATATGGCTTGCAAATAGGTCTTAATACTGGACTATGTGAAGGATGATATGGTTAGAAAAGAGGTGACTGCTGAGATGACGAGTGATTGAAAAGTTTGGAAGAAGAAGACATATTTCGATAAGGGCAGTAGAATGATGGTGTATTCGACAATATTGAGAACGCTGATGCATGGCTTTCATAAACGTGGACCAAATAAAAACCTTCTTTAAAAACTCTTGATTTAAGAGTTATTTCTAATGATTTCGTAGACCGTTATTTTGTTTCATTCCTAGAGATTAGGAGATTTTTATCAGGCACCAAGAGATTTTCAATCCGATGCTCAGGATTTCAGCACTCAAATACGATTTATGTACGAATGTTATAAATCTTCCCAAAGCAATAAAATACAAGACATGTTTAGCTCTGAAATGTTTATGACCTTTAAACAATATAGAATATGGCTTATATTTCTAAATCAACATCGATATAAGTACCTAAGTACTTCAAAGCATTCCATACATTATTTGCATAGCGTGATCACTTATTACAGCTGATCACAATTTGTGAATTCCTACAAACATTCGAACGGTTTCCGTGACTTGTATAAATATAGTAGGTACCTCCGTCGCCTGCATCAGAAGGGGTACGCGGTTGCGTGGTCGATACCTAACAATATTACATCATATTATTCAAATTACTATCGGAAGACCTCGTGGAATATATGGAAAAAGTTGCGCTGGATATTTCTTGTGCAGTTTATATTCAAAAACATTTTGGTTAGACTTGATGGATATGAATTTGATAGTGGTAATAATTAAAAAGGGTTAAGATAATGAGTAATATTCAAATTATAAAGAAATGACAGATTTGAATCAACTAGTTAAATCGTTCAGCTACTTTTCCCAAGCAGCGTTTTATGACACACTACAATATTAAAAGAAATCTTCTACTGAACAAAAATCTTAAAATGTATACATTTTCCGACAGACAACCGCTTGGTATTGGCAGCTTTGAACAACAAAAACTTCCCATAAAGTTTTGAAATGACGGATGAACGTTTGCATGGAATTTCATTTTGTTTCATCACCATCTTCCTGCCCTTGTCCCATTCTACTTGGGGTCGGCGCAACACGTTTTCTTCTTCCATTCTCCCCTGTCAGACGTCACGGCATCATTTTCTCCTTTGTCTTTCATATCATTCCTCACACAATCCTTTGGCCTTGCTGTCCATTTTTGTTTCATTTGAGTTTCATCGTGTTTGCCGATGTAAAATCCACTCGGGAACAAATCTTACGTACTTTCATAAACAACTTTTATTTTTTTCTTAAAAGTCTCTAGTAAAAAACCAAAGCTTATGTTTAAGCTATGTACAATTGTACAAAAACTCACTACGTAAGCACATACTTTCAAAAATCTAAAATCCAAAGATCAAAATAAAAGTACAGTTGAATACAAAAGACGTCGTAAGTTAAGCTTATCGCCTTTCGTGGCCCGTTAGCCACGAGGTGGCAATTGATTCAACTGCTCCACCGGCCGAGATCTGAGTAAAACCGCACTTTTGAATATTATCGTATTTTATTCTGTCAATTACAGGTGCAACCTGGAGTCTGGATTTGTGCTCTGTTGCTAGGAATAGACTTGCTTCTTATTACGTGGGAGTTAAGCATGACAAAAAACTTTTTTGCAAAAAAATAACCGACTTCCAAAAATAACACAAAAAAATGGAAAATAACTTTACTTTCGGAAGCTGGTGACTATTGTTTGTTTCATTGACTTTTTTGTCACCGACTTCCGAAAGAAAAATTTTATTTTTTTTGGAAATAGGTGATTTTTTTTTTTTCAAAAAAGTATTTTACTATTTTTAGTTATCGTATCACACACAAATCCTTGTCAAATATCAATTTCGCAATTTCTTTTACTTGGATGAAATAATATTTTTTCCAGATATTTTGATTTAAAAACCAAACTACTAAACCGATTTTGATGAAATTTCTATGGGACCAATCGGAAAGTACATATAACTTTCAGATAGAAGAAGAATTTTTCAAATCGGTTCATAAATGACGAAGGTATAAGGTAACAAACATAAAAAAATACAATTTGAATTTAGAAACTCCTCCTTTTTTGAAGTCGGTTAAAAATAGAAATAATCACTTAATTGGTAATTTCCAGATTTGTGCCCGGTTGATGGCAATAGGCTCGCCCCCTACATGGGACTAAAACATAACTGGCGAAATATGGGTGTACCAATGGGTATACAGAGGTATACCCTTTTGGAATTTCAGGCGTGAGGTTATGTTATGTTCCAGATGAATGTGATGTTAAAACCTTGATTCCTAAACTAGGTTGACTTGTATTTTGGGAGCCATTTTTACCCTGTATAAGTAATACATTATGGACACTAAAACATACCAGTGGTACTTTCATACAAGCCTTAAAGCTTGGCTTGCCCTTATAACCTACTACTCTTCATGCTGTTAGGGTTTCTGAACAGTCTGCTTGCCTTATGGGCTTGCCGTATCGTTGGCCCCTAGGCACGCCACTGCAAAAACAATATTTTTTCAAAAATACTATTTCTCCATTAACTTCTAAAATGTGAAGCGCCCCACCCCTTTTCAATAACAGGTGTTATAGTTTTTATTCACTACAACTCGTCTTGCGGTTATATAAATTGTTGCAATTTCCCCTTGATTGTTCGTAAAGTAGTTGTGATGAAGGAAAGAGATTGCTTAGCGCTTGTTTTCTTGTTTTGAATAAGATTTAGTTTACACTCTGGGGGAGACGTGGAGGATAAAGTATTAGTTGCTCGCAGCGTGAGTTACTGCAGGAGTAAGTATTTGTCATTTTTAAAACACGAAGCAAAAATACAAGTTACTAGTTTGTTTATAAACAGTGAAATGTCTGAACTATCGTTGATGCCAAAACAACTAACAGATTCCAATGCGATTGTTTTGTTTCAAAAGTGTTGCTGTTTATAGAAAATAGTAGAAGTAGTATGTTATGTTTCCCTAACACTAAATGACCGCGAACCAGGTCATTAAAATTAACCTTGTCCGTAGCTAAAGTAACACATATCAGTTTCCGTGACAAGCTCAATATTAAAATGCCTAGTTTTTGTAAATACAAATTGAACTTAAAAAGTCGTCACGAATATTGCGTAATCAGATTAAAGTTATTTTAAAAGGTGACCTCTATGACCCAAGTTTGACTTGAAAATCCTTAGAGGGTACTTTTTGTTAAACTAAAAATAACAATGTCGAACTTGGTGAACAATACTTTTCAGAGAAAATCTTAATTCAGAACATTGATTAGTTTTCTGTCGAAAACTGTTCAATTTTATAAATTACTAGTTTTACTTTGAGCTTCGTTCACAAAGAAAATCTACATACTTAAACTTAGCCAAATATAATATCTATTTATTCTGTAAGTCTATCGCCACATTACCAAGGGGTGTCGTGTAGCCTATGACTGGACTGTGAAGTTCTTCATGTAAAATACTGGTATTCAGCTGCATCCAAAACAGAAAACTGAAAACTGACCCCAACATGGAAGAATTGCATTGGAAATTGAATTGGGAAAAGACTGCGCAGATACGATTTGTATTGAATTATTATAAAAAACTCACAGATTGGATAAGATTTTCCAGTAAATTTACAAATAGTGTTTTAAGCTTTCACGGTTTATGACTAATCTTTCACTGTCACGGGAGCTCAAAATAAACAATAATCACGGAAGATGGGATATCTTCTTCTTTTTATTTACAAGTAAGTTTTTTCATTTATTAATGAGTTTACATTTTTATGATAGCTCCTACTCTCTATACTTGAAGGTCCTCGCGACTACATCATTCAAGTAAACAAATCATGTGATTTATAAAATCCTGTAATGCTGAATAAATGTTTATTTTCCAGTGAATACGTCGTAATGAACCAACAGGTAAATTAAAGTTTACATAGACTACGTCATTATTCTGGTTGCAGGAGCTCATTATATAATTATCTCATTTTAACCTTATTTAATGGACCGATATTTTTCTGACAGATAAAATAATCAAGAGTTTTTAATTAATAATGTAGCTTTTGACTTCTTGATATGACATTAATCTTACAATCTTATAGTTTTGATTTATTACCATTGTAGAACTTTTTGAAAGCCATACCAATATCGTAGTTTCATATGGCGCATGAATAATAATTTGGGTAAGGTTCATGTGTGAACTGTATCTAGCATTACTAACATAATTATGTTGTTAGAAAAAAATCATCTTAGAAAAAAGTTTTCATACAACAATTCAAACAACATTGCACGTCAGTCTTACAATTTTACATGACGTTAACAACTTTAATGGCTGTCAATAACCTAAGCCAAACAGAACATCCGTAAAACTAGCACAATTACTGACATCCATCCAAGAAGTGTCCTCTCACAAGGACATCGAATAATAAAACAAACTGACATCCACTTTTCTTAAAATACAAAACTTGACTTCACAAGTAAAATAATGACTACCTTCCCACAAATTTGCGCACACAGTCCACAAGTATACCTAAGAGGTTAAACTTATTGTGTAAGAATAAAAATAACAAGATTTTGGGCGAATAAAAACATAAAGGTGAATTTATACAAGCAGCGTGTAGGGACGTGGCGAATCGATTCGCGGCGCCCACGACGCCTTACCTGAGGTATAGTAGGTAAGCACCATCCCCATAAGCACTTCGGAAATGGTCGAGCCCATGAAAAATATGACACGGGGAGAGGGAAACGAGCCCTATAAGCCTTATATGAAATCGTTAATGACCTACTTGATGGGCCACAATGAGCCTTTCGTAACTGTTACACGATTTT
This sequence comes from Standfussiana lucernea, assembly GCA_964057025.1. Taxonomy (NCBI): domain Eukaryota; kingdom Metazoa; phylum Arthropoda; class Insecta; order Lepidoptera; family Noctuidae; genus Standfussiana; species Standfussiana lucernea. Next base: position 6,399,910 of record OZ059791.1, on the reverse strand, counting down.
TGTATGCGTTCCTAAATGTTTTTGCCACATTGACGATTCATACTCGCTCGTTTCGGAATGAATCGTCCTGTATATCGTCGAGTACTGAAATGCTTGCGTTATAGTACGCACCAATCTTTTGGACGTGAATGTGTACTTTAGTGAAAACATAAAAACGTTATGTACATGTTCGAAGGTCCTTTTCGACGTATTATTATGGCAATGTCAAGATTGTTATGTTGATTTGTTGTAGGCCGTTCACAAATTCGAACCCAATTTTGGCTACGAAATGTTTAAATTGTTTGTGCGACTGAGTTTAAAAGCTAGGCGGTGTTTACTGGGACTTATTAGCATAAACATAATTGAATAAAGTATCAATGCCGCCTTTCGACAGGAGGTATCTATTTTACTGTAGCGTTATTACTTTTCAACCCATTCGTAGTTTTTATTTCATTTTAATTACAAATATCTACATTTATACGCTGAAAACATTGCTTCATGAAAAAAATACTAGAACGCATATCAAACGCATATTTACTCAACCTAAAATCGTATTCGAAACCAGCTAACAACCATCAACCTCCATCTAAACCAAGATACCTTTACCTTTATTTGTTGCCATAGAATAAAAAAAAAATTAACCCCGGTCTGGCACTAGTAACACTTGACATTCGCAAGTTTTAATTGCCACACTTGGTGGCAGCGGAGCGGTTTGAGTGGTCGCCCGTCACGACTAAGCTCTCGCAAAAACTACACCATGTACACGTTTTAGTTGTTAACACGCTGTATACAGCCGCGAATGTGTTGGTTTAGATGTACTGAGATTTGGGTTATCACTTATTGCGGTTCGTTACTTAATTATGAATGTTCATAATAAAGTTGCTAACTGTTTTTGTATTGTTGTTGAATTATATCCTTGTAATATTGGCAAAATGTCATGCCTTCGTGTTGATTGTGCACAAAGACAGCTACTTTGGTACAATAAACATGTTTAGACTTAGAAAAACATGGTGTTAGACGTATGTAATATCATATTATTGTTGTCGGGATCTATTATAAAAATAGATGACTTTACTGAGCACCTACCCGATCGACGTAGATTTAGGATCTATCCTTTAAGCCTGAAATAATTGCTACGTTTATTTGCCGGATTTCCTGGTTGATAGCAATAGGCTCGCCCTACACAACTAGCAAAATGTGCGTGTACTATAGGTACACCTCTCCCCTTGACGGTCAAGGACGTAATGTTTTGTTTTTATATTGTAGCGGTCATCGCTACACCGGCATTTAAACGCTAATTTAAAACTTAAAATCAAAATTATAAACACTTCACAGTACAAGTACATGTTATTCACCTGTTACACAGACCTGTCAAATATGAACTAATGTCAAATTACCATAAACATCAAACACAAAACACGATCATTGTCTTTGGATAAAAACATTTATTAACAGAAATATATCTACACATTTATTTAATTGCTATATTTATATTACATAAAATATCTATTTACAAATTTAACAATACTAATAAATATTAACACTGTACAAAATATAATCAAAAATTGTAATATGCTGGTCACCACCTTTCCGAACGCAACTTCGGCTAGACTCGGCCTCCATCGGAGCATATGACTTGCTATAAAGCAATTAGCATTGTCATCCGCGCCCGGTACTCGTTTGGGCCTCTTGATCAGTACGCACTCGAACTCGGTACTATATCTAGACTTACTTCATAGACCTGAATCCCGCTAATGGACTCGCTATCGTCTCCTTAGCCTTTTATAGATATCAAGTAAATTGTCCTCCGTCCTCTTAAGTTATTTGTAATAACTGGAAGTGTCGAGAAATTTATTATATAGTAATATATACCGGACGCTGTTTCAATCACCGTTTACTCCATACTCTTCAATAGATAATTTACCACACCTTTCTCCAATCCGTAACTTGTAACATAACCTCAGAAGCAAAGTATATGTACGTACAAAATTGTACGTCTCACTCTAAGGTCAGGGAAGGGTTTACCTTACTAATAACCGGGGCCACGCTAACATTATAAGCACCGTATGCGTCGCACACTAGCGTCAAGAAATGAGGGGTGCGTATAATAAAATACATCGTGCTCACCTATATCATAGAAATAAGTTTGTCTTACCTACCTGGTTATATGTAGGTACGCCGGGTGCCTTATGGGGTCTTCCATCGGCTTCTATTAGGAGCATCAGAGGATGAGTTTAAAAAGCTATAGTACAACTAACTGAAACTTGAAAAGTAAAGTAAGTAAATTTTAATAAGTATTAAATTAAAGTTTCTCACTTCAATAATATGACGAACAAAAGAAGAGGGAAGAAGCAGGAATGATGAAAGTTTTTATAGATAAAAACTTTCATCCCCTACCACTTCCCCCCTTTGGGGTGTGAATTTTCAAAAATCCTTCCTTCAGGCTCACCTTCTTTACAAAAGGAACTCTTGTACAAAATGCCCAGCTTCTAGCGCCTTACATGCCTACATTTTCGTATTCTGTGTAACTATGAGATTAGAATGCTGCCATAAAAAACAGGAGATTTCTGTTTGAATTTAGATAAAAAAACTGGTCAAGTGCGAGTTGGACTCGCGCACCGAGGGTTCCGTACAAACCTGTGGGTATATAACTTTTTTTTATATGACGAAACTAAAAATTTACGGTTTTCGTAATTTTTCCTATATCTGTACTATAAGACGTGACTTCGTACAAAATTTCAAGATTCTAAGTTCACGGGAAGTACCCTGTAGGTTTTGATTCCCGTGCGAGTTTCGAAAATTTGCGGAAATTTGCGGCCTAAGTGGCTGTATCTTTTGATTGCGTTGACTTAGAAGGTTGATTTTTCTACAACTTCCAGGGACAGTAGAACTAAGTATCATATAGAAATTTCAGTTTGATACCTCCACGCGTTCCTGAGAAAAACGGTCTTGACAGACGGACGGACGGACGGACGGACGGACGGATGGACGGACAACAAAGTGATCTTATAAGGGTTCCGTTTTTTCCTTTTGAGGTACGGAACCCTAAAAACACGATCATACTAACCAGCGCAGTCACCTTTTAAACTCAAATTTCTGGAGCAGTTGCGAGTGTTTGACTTCTACTCATCTCGTACGGGCTTGACACAAAGTTTCGCTGTGTCTGAGTAAAAGTCTCATTTGTACCCTGACTAGAGAAATCTTGGTGTGTAAGAACATACCTACAAACCCCTTTTTTTAACACAAATCGCTTGGCAAAAATATCGCTACACTTTATACCCGAGCAACCCATGCCTTATCTATTAAACTAGCTGCTGTTGTATAGGGTGGGATAGGGATTAACGGTTACGATAGTGCATAAGGAAGATACCTGGTTTAACAGCGGTAAGCAAATTAATAACAGCTGCTATCAGGGTCTTAGTGGCGCTCGAAACAGCTTATCTGGCTTGTAAGCTGTATGGGGAAACATCACCTGATTGGAATGTTTCTCACTTTGTGTGATATTCTGAAGAGGGTACTGTCGATTTGTTGTTTTAGAAGTCTTAGCATGAAATATTGTAGACACGCGAGGCGTGAGCCAAAAAAAAATACGAACTTTGGTGAATACATTATCAATCTATTATACACAAAAATGTATGTGAGACAGCAACACCTTCAAAATTTCCATAAAATTAAGAGAGAACTTAAAATATTCCCATCACATCAGCTCAAAATATTCCATCCTCTTTACCCCAATAAATCACAACAATGCTCTATCAAGGAAATAAACTGATCGTTTGCACCTGACAGACTTTGAATAACTGCGCCGTTCGCTATCACTGAACGAAACGAGCAATATGAAGAAAATAAAAGTAAGTTCAAACCGTCGATATAACATAGAACTACTAGGTCCGAGGCACGCATTTTAAAAAATGGCACAGCTTATGTTCCGAGCGAGAGAGCGGAAGCGGGCGGAAGAGCCAGCGAGGATGCGGCGGGGGGGGGGCGGGAGGCGGGCATGGTAGTTTATGGACTGAACTGATACCGGGGACCCAGGGAAGTGCCCCAAGCTTACGCTTAGGATTTGTGTGCGCGACGAATTTACATCGAATTTTGTTTTGATAAAATGCGTGCCAAAATTATTGTGAACCACACCGTGGACTGGTTTTCATTTGAAATAGTGAGCCGGCTAAACGTTAGACTCATACCAATTCCGATAGCCCGATAATCCTCGCCTTTAGAATGTAATCTCGCGCAGATATGACAGAAAAACTAGGCAATTTCGGACACACGCTCAATCAAAAAAGAATCAAAGCGAAATCACGCGTTATGTTACTAACATATCATTAGGCACGGCACTAATTAATGACAACTGACTAAAAGTCTTGCTTCGTCACTGATTAATCTGACCAGTTTTAGCCACTTGCCCGTTAAATTGACTATTGATCATACTTAGTGCGCGATAATCTTCAGGGTAGGGCGAGAAATGGTGCGGGATCGTCCGGGGCGGGCGGGGGGCCCGGGACGGGGCGGGCGGGGGTCCTGCGGCAGACATGACTTATTACAACCACCAGGATACAACCCTATTTCGGCCCTAATGACGACGCTTCGTGTAGGAGCCTTAATTTCGACTCTCCACGATTTTTATTAACACATTCAAGTAGCGCGCAATTTAGGACGTCTCCATTTTATTGTTGCCGATGTCCGGCGCGATTAACTGGCCTTTCTTACGATACTCCTGATTAATTTCTTTTGGTCATGTCATGTGAATCACTCACATAGGTATACTTAAGCTAGTTTCGACATAGCACTACAACATAGTAATTACAAAAGGGGTTCGTAAAAATTCACAGTACGTAAGGCCGAGACTTTCAGATACAAATCTATTGTGATTGTGTGACCTCCCTTTAACTCGCACAAACTTCAAGAGCGGCAGAAAGGAAGCCTTTACCCTTTGCTCAACAAAAGATAGAAAAGTTACTTACATCACGAAACACATTTATTCTGCCCAGTAAATGTATACAGTCTATATGTAGTCTAAAACAATTTTGCCACTCACCAAGTTTTTATAGGTCACAGAAATGTTATTCGAATTACGGGCCATTTCGCTTGTATTCCTTTATACACTCGAACCCTTCATAAAGGGCAGACAATGAGGGAGAGCTATACTTCCATTCTTCGTAATTTGAGCTTCATAACCGGCACTAAACCGTTTATGATGCGGCTCTCGGAAAGGTTAAAAACGGCCGGAACGGACAGAACGTAAATCAGTTACAACAAGCTCAATAAAATGCTAAAATGAAAATGTTTTTGCGGCAACACTACAATATATGGAACACGCTTTATTAGGCCGTCTGCCCGTTATGAAGCCGTTGGACATTTAACTTTCGTGTGTGTTTATATTGATGGAAATATTTAGTTTTATATTGTTGTAGTTTGGATTGGGATTAATAGCGTGAAAAATTGTATGTTGAGTATATACCTAGGTGAATTTAAATGTGAATGTGACGGCATTAGTAACCATGACGTTATGTATATTAAAAAGGATCCCTTTATTCACCCTAAAGCCAGAGAAAAAGACCGGCGAAAAAGAATTCGTACTAAACAGGGAATGTACTTGAACCTCAACTTTGTTTTCAATACTTCCTTCTCTAGTACCCTCATAAAACTAGCACGATTAATCCAACGAAAAAAAAACCTTCACAAAAATTAGATGCAACTCAAGCACAACACGACATAGCAAAAATTGTGCGCCATTATGCTTTCAACTAAAACACAGTGGAACTGAAGTACCACACGACGCAATTGCCCACGTTATAACGTAACATATGAAAAATACGTTTTTTCAACACATTTCTACAGCTTCCCTGTGAACCGAAGTACTTTCGTATGGCGTATGATGACAAACGTGCGCACAGTTGAGAACTTTACATGCACAATTTAATTAGGTAGCTTTGGAACTCCACAAAGTCCGCCAATCCGTATGACAATGAAATGTGTTTAAAAGTGGCTTAATTACTGTAGATTGGTTGATACATTTTATTTTATTAAGTTCTGTTTTAATATTAATGTCTCTGCATCTGCATCTGCATTGACGCATATCAATTGTTGCATGTCATGTGTATACCATACTAATTTTTGATAAACGCTCCGCTCCTATTATTCGCAGCGTGATGTTATATAGCCTAGATCCTTCCTTGATAAATGGGCTACCCAACACTAAAATACATTTTCAATTCGAACCAGTTGTTCCTGAGATTAGCGTGTTCAACCATACAAACTCTTCAGCTTCATAATATTAAAATAGTTTGTAACACTGTTTTTTTTTAATAATAAAAGATTTAAATATATAAATATATTTTAGGGCTTCTTTGGCCTATTACAACTCAAACACTATATATTGTAGCAGTACTAAATGTCTTTTTAGCTCTAAGTCTAAGCTAGAACGTAACCAGACCTATGTGACATATTCTTTAGCTAACTCTTCATAAAATCATATTAATAAGTGCCGTTTACGCCCAAAACAAAATCCAAAATAGGAAAAACGAAACCAGCCGCTTTATTAATCAGCACCAGTTAATCCCAGCGAATGATACATTGAATATTCGTGAGGATCCGCGGCCTGTTCACATAATTACCGCAAGTGCCTCTATGATGAACCGTTAATCCGGTAACTAGAATAAATTTGCATTGTTAAACGCGTTTGGACGCATTCACCATGCACAAGTGCGTTCAACTAATATAAATTCGCTAACGGCACGCGTTTGCACGCGTATGTATTACGAGTGTAAGTAAAATAAAGCGGGATGTGCGCAAATATTATGTGAGGGATGCTTTTCATCATAGAGATGTCGGTTCTTATTGTTGGATGATGGCAATTTGTTCTAAATTAGATGCTTGTATGGGGCTGGCGTTTCATTTTGAGTATGTGAAGCTCTTCAATGTTCCATAGCTATACGATAGTGTTGCGACACTGCCTCGAGCAATGTCTAGTGTGGTGATACGTCAGAAACAAGAGAATTATGGGTGAGTATAAACGATGTTCGATACGTCAGGCTCGAGCTGTTGAAACAGTATCAGGCTAGGTATGTATACTTGGATACTGCTTTTCCGATGTCACAACTTAATACTGAATAATACACGCTTCTGGTTACTGCAGACAAAGAGGAGGGGTCTTTGTTATGGAAATCGAACCTGTCAACTGAATATAAATCTAAATCCAGAATATGGTCTAGTTGCTCTTTAACATAAAAACGGCAGAACGGCTTTAGATCAAATTTGGCATACAGATAATTGGGATCCCTGGACTAACACATAGGATACTTTTCAACCCGGTACTACGTTCCCGTGGGATAATTTTAAACTTCCAGGCCGCGTGCAAAAGCTTTTAAATTCTATTTCTTTCAAAATACGCATTTTTCAAAAGTGTCACTGTCAACAACAGAATAACTAGCTCGCAACGTTTAATCACCAAACGCTCAACACACACTCGTGTAAACTTTTCTATTTCATATAGTTATATATATATATATTGAAAGCAAACTAAGTGTACAACTGCAAACTGCCAGATTCCAGTTACCTTAACTAAAGTTTGCTAGGAAATTGTAAGCTACCAATAACTGAGCTAGCTTGGAGTTGCCCGGAATTACGTATACATAGAGTAACAACCGCCTGCAAACAACTCAAGCATATGGAAAACCGCTACGATTTATACAAGGTGTAGTTTTGCATCCTCGTCAAATTCACGGAGGTAACTATGCTAATGATTCTCGTCCCGAATCAATAATAAAATGGGTAGGTAATTTTTCATATTTTTTTTTCTTAACCCTTTACTGCATGATTTTTTATTTATGTTAGGAAAAAATATATGTGGTAGGAAACACTAAATAAATGGACACATGTTTCAGGATTTTTCTTTTTATTGAATAGTTTTAGAAAATTTTACATTTTTCCACTTTGGATCACATTTGGCACATTGAGCAGAAAATAAACTTTTACACTTTTTCTCTTTGGATCACATTTGGTACATTGAGCAAAAAATGAACATAAAAAATAACGTAATATATTAAGAAATTATTAAACAAAATATTATGTAGTATGGAATAATTCGAAACAATTTCTTTTATCGTTGAGGCAAAGGTTGACTTTGCATTTTCGGCATTCCACATAAGATCTACCATTGCATTCAGGGACCTTACAACGTTGTCTAGTGGACCACACAGCCAAATGATCTATCTTATCTAAACGAACGTCTTGAGATGGCATTATTGCTATGGGCCCTCTCATTTTTTTTTGTAGAATATTATTTTCCATGACACTGGAAGATGGTCGCCCACGTTTACTACTCGTTGCAGGTTTATTGGCATGGCACAAATCTTCACCTACCGCGCACTTGAAATCGGCTAAAGGCAGCCACGACTCGGCATTTTCAAATCTGCGCCTGTATAAAAGCCATGCGTTTACTGCAGTCATATCGACCATATGGAAGAATATACGGTGATAAAACTTTTTGGATCTAATTTGGATTCTATAGTAACCAAGCAGAGCGTCTAATAAATCCACTCCTCCCATGTGTCTATTGTAAGTCATCACTGCCTTTGGACATGGTACAGTTTGGTAACTCTTTTCCTTTTTATTGTAACGTCGAACTTCAGAAGACGGTTTGCTTCCGACGTAAGTCGAAGCTAAGGTCACGACTCTGTTATCATACCAAGTTACAACAGAAATATCTATATCTTCTACAGTGGCCAGTTTCTCAACAGTTGCACCTCTCCCCTTTTTTTTCAATTCTTTTTCTGCAGGAACTTTGTACCCCGGAATACGATTAGCTTTTATTGTGCCTAAGGGTAAAATAGCCTTCTTAGAAAGATAAGTCAGCAACGGCAAAGACGTGTACCAGTTATCAAAAAATAGTTTATAGTTGACTCCTTCAGGAATAGTTCTTGCAAGGCGAACAACAACATCACTAGAAATACTAATTTTTGGCAAATTGCTGACTGATTGTACAGGCCCCTGAGCTCCAGTATACATTTCGAAATCGTAGCTAAATCCCGAACTACCGCTCAGCACAAAATTTTTATACCCCCATTTGTGGGGCTTTTTTGGGTTGTACTGTCGCATGGTTGACCTGCTTTTCGTCGGTATTATTTGCTCGTCTACTGCCATGTATTCTTCTTTAGGTACTGTAAGAAGTCTCTGTCTGAGTTGCTCCAAAAAAGGTCGTAATTTGTGAAGAGGATCGTGTCCTGGTTGACCTTTGGGTACTTGCGTCGAGTTGGTGTTGAAATGTATAAATCTTTTAATTTCCTCAAACCTATTGCACGCCATAACGTTGTTTATTTTTGGGTGTCCTAGGCTTTCATTCCAATATTGTCTTGTCGATGGTAATTGTATAATAGACATGTAAAGGCACATCCCTACAAACTGTTCAATTTCTTTTGCTGTGGTACAAAAAATCTTTTCGGGACGTTTTTCAATCGCATATCTAATGGTTTCTTGTTCTATGTATTGGAACATTTCGTCAGTAAATAAATATTTGAAAAATTGAATCGGGGTTTCTAAACTCATTATTTCTGCAGGCAAATCTAAATTACCTCTGAATGCGGTTTCGGTCTCAACTTTTTCCAGAAATCCGTCCCTCCATCGAGGTTTTTCAGCTCTTGCGCTTCTATTTGATGAAGACGGCAATTGGGACAAAGGAGTATTATCGTCTGATTCTGAGTCGGATTCGTCAGATCCAGGAATATATCGAGGAGGTAAATGTGGAGCTCTCCTTACCCGATGTTCATCTTCGGACAGGTCTTCGTCACTGCTACTTTCAGGGAAATCCTGGATAATTGTATGAATACCTCCGTAAAATCGACGTGGATCCATGTCGCAAGTTTCCTGTAAATAGATGTTCGATTAAATAAGCATAAAACCACGTAAATAAGAAAATAAGAGGGTACATCACAAAATAAGCTAAAAAACTTTACATTATAAAGTATCATATTAGTGCATGTTGGTACAAATAAGGTACATAGGAAGAAAGAATATTTCTGTATGATGTGCCAAATATGTTCCATTCAGTTAGAACCACTTATAAGTAATTACTACTTGATAAAACAATAAAAGCTTACCTTAGTACCAATATTTAGATTACTTTCTTCCCTGGAGTATTTATTTGCAAGCACTAACACTGAGATTTGTATTTTTTACACAATTTCGAAAATCAAAAACTCGCTCCGCACCGGATCGTACCTGTTTACTGACTTTGATGATGGATTTAGTTCACACAACTTGCTCATAGATGGCGGTTTTATACATAAATTGACGCTCGTATGGTACGAATTTGACACAGTATGCATAAAATAAGAAAATCCGTTTGAAACTTAAAAATATTGAAGATAATTTGGTTTGGTTCATTTATGAACCACAATGCGGTAAAGGGTTAATATCGGAAAGTGTACACCACCCGTATTAAAACGCGGCCCGTCTAATACTAGCCCTATAACCGCGCTTTCACACACACAAACAAACGCAGTCGTTTATTCGATGCACGGGTGATTCTCCTCTTTTGAGAAGGGCTTCATTCTGAAACAGTGCCAAATTAAAACAACTAAAAACAGCAACGTTTATTATTATTGACCAGGTACCGTACATTATATTGATTATTTCCGTCTTCTATGAAAATCTCCTGAATTTTGACGAGGATGCAAAACTACACCTTGTATACAATGTGATAAGTTATATTCTATGTGAAATTTGTAGGTCATTTAAGAAACTTTAATGCACAGATACTTTCCCCATAGACGTACGCATAGGTTGATTATGTTAATTAAATCTTTTATTTTCTAATCTACCAATCAAACCATCGTACGATAAAAGATTAACAAACTTTCTCTTGTCCTGACAAAGAATAAGTCGGAAATAGGAAAACTTCGAAAATAATTATATTCAGAATTACTCGTATTAACATGTGAAACTATCTGTATAAACACGGCGTGAAGGACATCGTTTTATAGTGTTTTTTTTTAGAACTGATAAAAAACGCCAATGCTTGTGTGTCTAGAATCATGTACTAAATCCACGGTAAAAACTGTGTAACGGTGTCCCTTACACGCTGTGTAATTTTAATAGAGTTACTTACATTAATATACCACGAAATCTCACTGTCTTGCTTTTAAATAATCGTTGCGTATTTAGAAACTCCACTTGTGTAAGGCAGTGTTTACATTACCATTAATTTGAAGTACACATCCCAGACTAGTTACACTACATAAGTACACCCGATGCGTCTGCGTATAGTACTTTCAGATTCAAATGCTCCCCTATCACGCGTAACCAGACGTGCCAAAGACTAAAGTATATTGCCACAATCGATATTCTATTCATTGCCATTGGTAACTAAAAAAAACACCTTTAGAAGTCACTTTTTTGTCTGTCTGTCTGTTACAGATATTCTTCAATCAACAATCCCGTTGTCTTGAATGAAATGAGTTTCTGGTCTTAGATATTGAAATTAAGGATGATTGTCTTGATCATAATATAAATAATATGTAGTAATTAAAATACTACAGAACATATAAACAGCGTGCATAAAAATGCATTGATATGACCTCAAAAATCAGCTTTCGGAAATACACTAACCATACATAATAGCTAAATCTGGATAAGCAGATAAAACTCCAACGGCATGTATTATGACATCAACAATATGTAATTGCATTACATGTAGCTATAGCTGAAGCTTTATATCAGGAATGAATAGCATTTACCTGTCATGCAGGCACTAACTACAGGATGCTCCGTTATATTGAGTGTCAAGCACTGAATATGATCGACACGCAATTAGCTGCCAGCGCTATGGCGCTATACCCTTGGCTAAAGGGTACGAAAACACGAACGGGGTAATACCTACTTGATTGTAGAACTTATTAGTACATCTTACTGTTAAATAAACTCTGTAAATGATCAGGGAAGTGTCAAAGAAAAGAAAAACACAATTCACGCACTAAAGATGGAGGCCATGATAACACTTGTTTTTCGACAACTTGTCATATATTATAGGTAAAAAGATGCATTCTTATGACACATAGACGAAGACTTGGAACTGACTAGACTTATCCTGGTACCCTTTGGTTAAGAACTCCTAAAAGCAACATTTTGATGGTAACTCAAACTCAAACAAATAAACACCTTATTTATTGGCTCACAGCTAGAGTTTCTAGAGATTTTCTCAATGCAATTCTAAAACCCATATGAACGTGAAATTATCCATTTTTAGGGTTCCATCCCTCAAAAGGAAAAAAAAAACGTAACCCTTATATGATCACTTTGTTGTCCGTCTGTCTGTCTGTCTGTCAAGACCCTTTATGTCGGGAACTCGTGGAGGTATCGAGTTGAAATTTAAACCATATACTCAAGTCTACAGTCGCTTGAAGCTGTGAACTTCTAAGTTAACGTAAAAAAAAAGATACGGCCGTTTATATCGCAAAAAACGTATTTTTCGACACTCTCAAGGGAATAAAAATTTACAGGGTACTTCCCATTAACTTAGTACCATGAAATTTAGCAAGAAGCAATGTCTTACAGCACATGTATAGGTAAAAATCTGAAAACTGTAAATATGTAGTTTAATAACAAAATCTACAAGTTTGTACGGAACCCTAGGGGCGCGAGTCCGACTCGCACTTGGCCGGTTTTTTTTCCAGCAATTTAGGCAGTACGTTATCCCTCAGTCTGTCAATCAGCATGTCATCATCAGCCACGCAACTGACTTGACAGATGGAAGACAGAAAATTACCCAACTCGTACTACTATGGAACGTAATACAAAATACAGTAACCAACCAACTAATTACGCTCTTCCATTTCACCAGTGTGCGTGAGCTAAGTGGCGAAGGCTTTGTCATTGCTAGTCTGAGCGTGTTTTGAGCATAAAAGTTAAACGCACACAACAACAATGACAGTTGCATGAGTACTGCTATGCTCGTTAATTGCCTGTCCACTTAACTGTTTTGCTATCTGTACTTTTGTGATACCTACTGTTGGACGTCTCGATTGAGAGGGTTTTGTTAGCCAGATTTATGTTTGGAGCGTAATGAACGCCGCTCAAAGTGAGTTGCCGAAAGTATGCGGTTAAAAATGACGCCACTGCGCACCTGCGCTGCATGTCGCGGGTTCGACTCCCACACTGAACAAATATTTGGATGGCCCACATTCCCACAGATTGTTGATCTGGGTCTGGCTGTTTGTGTATGTGAGTTTAAATCTTTGTAAATGCACCCACGATACAGGAGAAATCCTAGTATGAGGGCAACGTTTTATAAAAATAAACCGGCACAACACTGCGCCCAAAATGAGTCCGTAAAAAATTCGCAAGTTCGTTAAACTCATTTTGAGCGACACAAGTTTCGTCGGCTCCGATATCACTTGTGTTTACCCTGAAGGGAAATATTAAGTCGATGCCAGTGGGTAAAAGTACTTCAGATAAGGAAAAAGCAAATTAAACTTCAATCCAAAGCTCTTCTTTCCCAGATCAGCATGCACATCACAACATAAATAAATTCCAGCATTATCTCCGCAATCATTACGTACTAACAACAAATTCTACATCTCGCAATTGTAGAAGGTAGAACTAAACACGCTCCCAACAAATCTCTATTACTGACGGCGTAAAGAAAGGCGTGCGTCGCGTGGCAATGTTTTAATTGCTCCTGTTTATCGTAGACATTACTCTTAGGGTGAGCTTAAATAGCACCCATATGTCACAGAAACCATGTAATTATTTCCCAGATGAAACGCTCGAAAAACGTCAGAGAAGCATCTTTGGAACGAGACTCGTTACTCTATGGGTTCTGTTTAATTTGTCTATGCGCCTTCATTAGGGCATACTTACAAAGGGCGTGCTCAAATATGGGTGAGGGTGATTTTGAACGCTGCGAATGAGCTGATTTGGCGATATGTCTACTACAAATTGAATGTTGGACGGTCGGATCTAAATATTGATGCAGCGGGTTTTAAATTTTTGTTTGTGGAGTGGGTTTATCATTAAGATTAAGGATTTTTGGGATTTTTTTAACAGTAGTATACATGCTTTACTGACTGCTTTAATGAGCATCTAGAATGAATTTTATTTCTTTGAAATTTTACATTGAAAAGTAGCCTAAAATAATCAATAGTTTTGAATATACCACTCGAGCCGTCAATTTGCAGATGTTAAAATACTCAATCACCACGAAAAAAATCTCGAAGCCTTCAGAGCAAACGTGTGTTATTTTGCGCTATATACCAAAGCGGAAAAATACATATTTCATTAACTCATTTCATTTTCTTTACCCAAGGGAATGATATTTAATACATACGAATTCCAGCAACTATTTCACTATATATATACCAGAATCCGTTACGATATTCTCGCCAGCGATCATTGTAATTTCGTTGATGCATCTACCAGAGCAAGTCTAGCTCGCTACCAGTACCTAGTTCCTTCCACGTGTCCTATATTCCCAAAGTAAGCTAAAATTGGAAATAAGATCGAACTTTCTAGATGTTACTCGAGAAATGAACTTTTACTTACATGTGAAGGACGGCTTAAGACGGTAAACGTACGTTTTTGGTACTTATATTTGTAACAGGTTTTTATATAGGCATTCATGTAACTTTATTTTGTATTGGGTGATTTTCCCATCAAATTCCATGAAAATAATTTAAGTCCTTTGATTTTGAAAACTACATCACAATCTACTAAAAATATGGATCAAATAGTCCTGTCATGAACCAATCCCTTCGTTTTACAACCTAACATGCCTACGTGTAACTTGCCAAAAATAACTTCCATGTTCATAAAAGAATCGTAGCACATTTTTCCCAAAACAAAAGCATGTTAATAATTCTCCAGAATACACATATTACACGTGAAATCCTTGGTCTGATAACACGCAACAGCGTACCCTCATGTAGCGTTATAGCGGAGAACTCTTTACTCCTTAACAGTCGATACTCGTTGGCTTTATTGCAAAACTTTTGCGAGCATTCCTCTTTTATTACTCCAATTTTGTACGACTAAGCCTATCCAGCTAGGGGGGTGGTTCGCGATCTTTATTATTTAGATTTCGATCGTTTACCGACGCTCCGTACTATGGGTATCCCCTATGGCGCACTTCACAATAGCGATGAGATCGTCTCAAGTCAACAATCTGACTCAACATGCTCAGAATATACTGCACATCTGAATATACCTCCATTGTATTCATACTTTATGCATACAACATGCTTTCCCCACTTAATCCAGTCCATTACTACCATGAAAAGATCCTGTCATAAATGTTTTATAACCCACTCTAATATTAGGACGCAAATTACATTTATAATGTTTAAAATTACCCTTAGCACGTGTACGTACATATTAAACCTCGCTCACAACTCCAATTAGAACGCCGGAAGTGAATTTAATCTACTTGTTGACGATAACACGAAGAAGAATTCGCAGAAATAAAATCCAACCTATCGATTGTAACGGATTACATGGCGAAGTTTTGTTCAATAACACCTGCCGTGCTCGAAATAATTAATAGGTATTGATTACGTAGCTGTATTGAACGAGGGGGTTAAGTACTGCGAGGTTTAATTTAAATTCTACCAAAACAGTTCCGCGGTGATACATTTAGAACAAGGTCGAAACTCATACAGATAGTTAGTCTGTGTCAGCGAAGGTCCAAGTGTGCCATTACGGAGGTAATACGGAGGCAAACGTCGCAGTTCCTACCACAGTGGGTCCAAGATTGCAGTGCCGACCCGACGCGGCCGAATCAGGCACATTAGATTAGGGATGTCGGCCTCCACCAACTATTTAGCGATCTATTTGAATCCGGGTTGTGTTCCGATGATTAAATGTTGTGGATGATAGTTTTTTGTAAGAAATGGATCTAGGTTTTTTAAGTATAAAAGAAGCATAAATACCTAACATGAATATCTACCTAGAGGGTACCTACACTTTTCAGAGCCCAATGAATTCAATTTAGCGAAACATTATCAAAGCTCTTCGTCTTTTGTTTGTTCGTTTTTTATGTTAATTGATACGTATAGGCTTGAGGTATCTCCAAATAAATGTAGCCCAAGTTTTAGCTGCGAAAAAGAAACAGACTTGCCTTTATATCACTGTCGCACGTAAGTAGGTAAAACAGATAATCTATTTCCACCGTAGGCTATAATGTCTCGACATAAATTCACCGCCCGACTCCGCCGGTGCCTATAATCACCCAAGCGAGTTGACAAATATCTCGGTCACACGTATTACTGTGAGAAAACCCGAACGATAACGCAGTTTCGCCATATACTTCAAAAAATAACCAGCTAAATCATTTAAGCCAAATCCAAATGCCCCAAAACGGGTATGGCAAAGCCGTGTCCACAAAATGTCCGCATTGTCCGAGCAGGTATGTGACATTTCCTCCAGACACTGATATGGGTCCGTCGCTGCTCGCTGGTGGTACCACCACCCCGCCTTGATTATGATAAACGACTTATGAAATTAAAACGGTCTCGTACAACAAGTAGCCATTCAAATGAATACGCCCTTTGTTGAAATTCATTCCCTTGACAAATCGCCGCTCTGCACTCAGTATACATTGTCTGTTAAATTAAATGGGTCGACGGCCATTGAAATCGTTTCTACGAAGGCTATTCCAAGACAAAACTATAATACGTCAATCGTGTTCGCGTGGCGTGTCCGTTCGGTTCTAACATTTCTAACCTGAAATAGGCTGGTGAATATACAATGCCTGCGATATATCGATCTGGGTTACGAGTGGAGGCAATCTTACAAATGTCTGTCCTATTATAGCTCTTTCTTTAACAGCCTTATACTGGACAAAGGCTTAGTGAACGGAGCTCTGGCGGTTTTCCGTAGCTGACCGTTGTAGCTTGATGGATTTTTATAAAAACTATTTTCAGTCTTTAAGGATTTCTCTTTCTCTTTGTCGTTGCAGACGATAATGGGAAAAAAGCTTTTAAATCCTAAATTAATCTTTAATATTTATCAGTATTTTCAGTAAGGATAAATATTTCAACAACTGATAAGTAGAACATGCTTGAACCCAAACCGAATTAAATCGTCGAACTAGCGCGTTATTTAATGCATCGTTCAATGAACATTTAATTAAAAAGCTTTCTAACTATTTATGAATTCCTACCGCGCTAATTGAATCGCAGTAAGACAGAATACGAATACCGATTTAAAAAAAAAACTCGAAATTAATTAGAGCGGGCTTTGTTTGAGAAGGTAGACAAGGAAGCGAGTGCAAAGGTAGATAGTGCGAGCGATCTCTGACACCGTTCCAATAAGTTTGACGCGCCCCGCGACGCTATCGCTCCGTGTCCTCTCCCGCGCTCGCGCCCGCCTCTCCCCCCGCCCTCACAAATTTTCGGCCGAAGCGGACTGTAGTTTGTTTTCTTTGTGTCATTTCCTTATCGCTCTGCCAAAATACGTTTCATGACTGTTACGTCAGCCGAAACATACTTCAGGTGAAAAGTATACCGCGAGTTCGTAGTCTTGATGCTTTTATGCAATGAATTATGGTTAATTAATGCTGTAGTACTTTTTTTGAAAACTTAAAGCTTTTTTTTATTTCAGGATTCTTAAACGTTTCACCTATTAAATAAAAACTTTATAGACAGGTATTTCATAGGTAACCATTAAAAATTTCCACGCATACGAAGTAACCCATTTCACGTCGCTAGCGACAAATATTTTCACCGCAACTTCGTGTACATATAAAACCGGGAACAATTGTGGAAAGTTGGTATAAAAATAATGTTCACATTCGCTAACGCGTTGTTTTTGTTAAACATTCCGTGAAAACATAGTACTACGCACAAAAAGCTATTATTTTATAAAAATCTCTTTGAACACCACACAAGTGCTGGTCGGAGGTAACCACAATATTACCAGAAATATTTTATGTTTACAAGCCCATCGCACTCACCCTCATATTTTACATTATTCCAGTATGCAGTTTATTTTTAGCGTCAAATGAGTTATTTTGCTTTACATATTTTTGGTGCAAAGCGTCCGTAAATTATTGTATTATGTTTACCAAGACTTTTACGGTTCATATTTCTAAAACGTAGCTTTTATCGTAGCACTCATTTATCTGTCTGTCAGATGAATAAATATCTTGAGATCACTGGAGACGAGACTATTTCACGTTACGGTGTCTATATAAAAATGTGCTAGGTACCTATGTTTGATCGCGTAGTCCACATTTGTTACTATGAACCATATGGCTTACTGTTGTTAAGACGTTTTATTCAGAAGTCTACTTCAAAAATCTCGATTACTCTTTATGCAGGTGTAATCGAAAATATAATAAGTCTATTTTATATTTATGAAACATAGGTAAGAGATGCTAGAACTATCCGTGCCATACTTGTGTATCCTGACAAGAAGGTACCCAAGATTTCAAAAACTTCAACGTCTCAGAAATTCAAGTGTTCCGCTAACCTAGTAAAGGAAAAGAGCTCGAAATATCCCAAAACATTGTTGGTAGCGTAACTATACAGTTGCAGCTAAGATATTGTTACACAAGTGGATAATATCTTAGCGCAAGTGTCAAGACTAGTCGGCCACCCGTCAGCACGTGCATATGGCCCGTGCGACACAGCGCCATGCAGCGAAACAACATCTATTTGATTCTTATCTCATCCCCCGGTTCACCTACACACTCCCACTACTACACTCACCCCCCACTCCCCACCAACATCCAAAATATAAACAGGTAAAATGTTTTCTTTGTAAAGAAAAAGTCCATTTGAAAGACAAGATCGTCTATCTTTTTTCAGGAAATTTTGTGGCATACTTTTACTTTACAACGAAAATGTTTGATAGAATCACTAACTTTCGTACTTCCTCTATTTAACGGTAATACTGATAGGTTTCTAAACAAACTTTAGTGTTTATATTTAATGCGTTTAAGTTAGTAGCCCTCGCCCTACAACAAATCAAACAACAAGGACCATTTACAAGTTCTGTAAATATGACTAGACACTAATATTGTTTATAAACTACCAAACTTGGTGCAATATTTTTGCCACGTTACTATTACCATTTTTATTTTTAAAACAAGCCTGTCAACCATTTTAGTGTAAAAGGTAACAAATCTTGTCGCTGTAGTGCTTATTTCGTAAACGTCAATAAAGTGGAAGTAACATCCAAACAGGTTTGAATGAACTACGAATTTTATAGAACTTATCTCGCAAAATGTTTCCAAAATCATAGAGCACAGTAAAAGTTTTATTGGCTCGCTATTGTCTCGCGGCAGCGGCGCGGCATAAGGGCATAGGTGAGCGGACGCGGTGCGGCGCAGCACGGACCGGGGACGGAAGCGACCGGTCGCCGCCAACAACCACCAACTTCGAAGTCACTCCTCACTGGACACAAGAAACTTCTATAATTTTTGCGACACGACACGACCTTCTTCCAGAACAAAGTGGAACACACGCCAACTTCTCGAACAACACCCTTCACCTGAACTACAATGACGAAATCGTAAACCTACAATTTACCTATCGAAGCAAATTCATTACTCACAAAAAAAAAACAAAAGGAAACGAGTTTCCATTAAGTGCCGTAGTTTTATTATTGTTACAATAAAAGTAGAGATGCCGAGAAAATTGCAGCTATTTCTATATTTCTCGAAGGCGAGGCGGGCGCGATCCGCGAACTAAAAGAAATCGAATCTAAATTCATCGAACACAAATAAAAGTGTGGAACTGTGAAAGTTCTACCATGCAATTAAACCGCACTTTACTGCTACAATCCCTTGAAATAAAGAACTTTAAAAGAATGTCCTTTTTGTTCAAGCTCCTTTATTTCTTGCCGTGCACCCGTTGCACAGAAAATAGTGGGCGCTGCAATAAAGGTGCTCGGTCCTGCACAATTGCACACGACCAACCCACGAACACGTGGTATTCCGAGAGTCTCATTCCTTCCATAGAGCTTGTGACCAAGGATATAATAATTAAGTGCAACATTAGTTAAAAACCTATCCGCTTCTAGTTTAATTACGTTCACGCGTCACGTATAAGTAAGGAGGTGCGCGTGTGCGCAACGGTTAATTACGTAGATTACGCGGTTTAATTGTTAAGCACTTCGGAAGTGAACCTGGTAATAAATAATTCTTACTGTTTGCCGTTAATAATCCCGAAAATCCGCACCGCGTTTCACTACGGCCGCTTTGTATTATCAAATGGGCAGGTATTCAATGGTTTAAACCTTGGAAAAATGGAAAAGACATTTCCTTTTCATTGTAGCAGTAACAAAGCGATGAGGGCTCACATCTTCCGGTGTTTAGCTGGACTTTGTGCTCCTACGCAGTGTGTAACGTGTGGTGTGCCTACTGCCTACTTCCCAACCAGTGCAACCGGCGATATATGTAAACGGTTCATGGAAAAATGCGCGGGACACATACACGTGTGAGATTAATTAAATTTTATGAAAACTTTGCACTAGCTCGGAACTTGAAATGGAAAATTGTGTTTCTCTGTATTTTGCGAAGAATTTTACGATTCCAGGCAGTGATTAATATATATATTTTTTTAATATGAAACGTTTTGCAATTTCAACTGGAAGCCGTTACCCAGTGGCTTTACGAACGCGGCTTTTATTAATAGAGAAACGAAAGACGAGGATTCTTTATTGTATTACTACAGACCGTAGCTCACAAGCCTTATGATCGCTTTGATCGCATTTCAATTGAAGTTTTTTTACAGTAGATTGAAAGATGAATTTCCTAAGTTGACAAAAATTCGCTCGTTAAAAGAGAATTATGTCTCATAAGTTTCGACACTCATATCGCTGTTCTTCTTAGCAAGTTCTCAAGACAAGAGTGGGGGAGGGGCAGCGCATAAATATCGTATAATTACTACTCTCCGCGAACAGGGATGGACTTAGAAACGCCTAGCCGTAACCACAGAGTAACACTAAAGAAGAAAACTTCAGAAAATCTTTTATATATATCTCTCTAGGGGTCTAGAGAGTACGATCCGTCAGGAACAGTAATAAATTATACGCTGTATTTGTATACCTACTCTTGTATCAGTGTTTAATGGAGATGGAAAATCTCAAGACACCTCCGAATGATAATACTACACACAAAACTTGTTGGAGCAGAGAACACACCATAACACACACCCACATCATATTACAATGTCTTACATACCAATGGTTTTAAACCATACATACATAATGATTAGTACCTCACTCATTCCAAATTAGGATGTCGACGTTATTTTAGTTGAAGCCTATGGTGTAGCTTACCTATAGATAGTCACATAACAAAAGGAAATAAAAATAAAACCCACAAAATCCATCTGTACCTTATCCCCTCATCTCGAACCGTCAATTTTCCCTCTCGACATTCAAGGGACCCTTTGTACCGTTTCTTTCGCATTAAAGTCTCGTGGTTAAGTACAGTCCTGGCCGCAAGCCCTAATCCTCGCCAACGAAACATCGCTTGCATCCGATACAAGTATGCTCTTGTGGACCCTCAGTGAGGCATTGTTGCCAGAGGAACAAAGCGAAGGGCCCTCCGGAGCTGGCGTGACCTCGCTCTCCCTCGCTAGAACGATACTCTTTGTGGTATCACGTTTTTAGGACACGACTTTATGAATTGACTGTGTTGATAACAAGTGTCGTGATTGGTGGTAGATAGGGGTGCTGAAATGTCGTTTGAGCCATTTTTGGTGGGCAATGATGTGGAAATAAATTGTTTTGATTGTTGATTGGAGAGTAGGGTGGTCAAATTCGATACTAAAGTGACACAATCACTTTTTAACAGAAATATTCTGTTTGTTCGTGTTTAATAAACTAGAAAAACTTCTACGATGTTGCCCTATATTTTCGGATATGAGTTTGACTTCATTTTCAATTTTATTTATAAAAATTATACCACTGTTTTTCTGTCGCGCAGTCGGGTAAAAAGAACTTGATCTAAAATCAAAGTTCTATTCAAAGAAGTTGAACATTGAATTATAGATCGATTTTGGTCTATAACCATATTAATCAAAACTTCTTTCCCAAAACTCTTATGCAAGGCGTTTTATTGTTAAATTCTTATAAGTGTCATCAAATAAACACATCGCCGCCACAGAAGCGTCTCTAAACAAAGACATAGTTCGCACGCCCGGCCACTTGAGTCTGACACCTCTCAAACTTACCTTGTGTGAAATTCCAACTACTTTTTGGTGCTACGACTTGCGAAAATGCGATGGAGGTTATAATGTTGTAAGGAAGATTTGTTACAAGGTTATTCTTATCTAGGATTAGGAGAAATAAGGACCCGTCAAAAGTTGTCTTTGTAGAAACCTACTCGTTACTAGTTGAAACGCCATTTATGGTATTTTGAAAGAAAAAAACATCGGAATTTAAACCACAACACAAGAAAATGGTCACAAAAAATTTAGGTCGAATATATAAGCCCAACAATGTCACATTAAGTATAAGACCTGAAAACCTTGAGACGAGAAAACGAAATTAAATAAGTCCGCACAAAAAATATGACTACGAGCAAAACTAACAGTATAACGTTGTACCAGCTACCCTCACTTAGCAAAGTACTCCAACATCTGTCGAAAAAACTTCGTGCGCCAATAAAAAATAACAAGTCTGCCCATTTGATAAAATGCTGCGATTGTTACGGTAAAATTAAACGAAAACTTTCAAAGTTACGATAAGAAACTTCTACATTCGACTGTGTTGACCGGACACTGCAAGTACTTGTGTATGTACCTACTTCTTCTTGCAATTCTTCTCCAGTGCTGCCATCAAGTGGAACAAAGAATCTTAATTATTTTAAGCTGAGCAAGCTCTCTCGTAATTTGTAGTTTAGTCCCTGAGTACTACTTATTTTATTGTATCGTCAGCTAGGGACGGGCTTAACTAGTGCGGGGGTATTATTTTACAGATTTTCACGGCGTCTGCACAACTGAAGAGCGGTGACAATTGCGCTTGTCTTTTAAGACCCATTCTTTTTTAAGTGCTTTTCATCGGAATTAAGTTATTCCTGTCTGTCAGCATGGTTTCGAGTTTCTGCACTGTTTCTTGGTAACTGGAGAATGCTTTACAATGATGTCTCGTTTCTGAACAGCACTTAATAAAACTGCGGAGCGGTTGCGACTTTGAAACCTACATGGAATTTGTAATTTATGTGTAATTAACGATGTTTGTCTCGCGAGTTGTTCGCGCCGTCACGTGCACTGCACGGTGGAATTCAATTAGTATTTTGTTATTCAATCATGGCTTTGAAACGGGTAAATTGACCTTTTGTATTAGTTTATATTTGTTGGGGTTTCTTTATAAGGTTCTATTGAAGTAAATAAATTGGTGATTGTAATTGCCTAAAAACAGTTAATTTAAATGTGTTATGATTTAGAAAGAAGCGGTAAAATCGAACAAACTCCTCACCTGATATGATTACATTTCAAGAACCACAAACTAAAGTGCTCACACAACTATAGCAAGAGAGCAACAAAACAAAATAAAATGAAAATGGCCGAACAAGTAAGACATCGGCCCATAACTAAGGGACCGTGCTGCTCGTTCGAGTGAAAATCTAAAAACCTAACATGTCGATCGAGCGCCAGTAAAAGATGTTTCGCGAAAGTTTTCCGACACTTACTGCAGTTAGGCGAAGCCGGGGCTCGGGCCACTGCGACCCTCGGCCAACTCTCTGAATAACACATTCCTCTTTTTTTGTTTATTTCTAAAATTTTCATAAAATACCTGCTTATAAATTGATTACTTTGACAAAACTTTGTTTTTAAATTATTAGATTACCGACTGTCTTGGTCGTGTCTGCGCTGAATATCTTAGTTTTGTTATTTACTGAAGGTTCGTTTTGTTTGTTTCAAACAGCGAATATTCAGTTTTAAATAATATTCGGCCTCGAAATTCAGCCTGCCTCTTATAAAAATCTTTTTCAATTAAAATACAATTGTCTATGCTAAAGAAAGGAAAAAGTACCGTTTGTAAGTGTCGCTAGTAGGTACAAAAGAAATATGCAAACCCGGCAGGAGAGTAGATTAGATGCGGACCTTTAGGTGCAAATTGTAAGACTAAATAGACGGAAACAAATGGGTTTAACGGTAATGACATTCACTGTATTGTTTTAGCTGGGAAGAGAGATTGTTACTTATTAAAAAAGACATAGTAATATATGATACTCGAAAGCGTAGTAGCAATGTCTGCGTATATTTCCTTCATTCATAGTGCTCTTAGAATAGACTCCATAGCTATATATATTCAGAAGTGAAAGTTTTTGGCCTTATCTGACTTTGATGTCCGGATCTTTTTGCCCAAAAATTCGACAAAACTTCAGTTTATACCAAAGCACTGCACAAAGCAACTAAATAAGTGTGACACATAACTATATTTACGAGCCAGTAACCCTCTCCCTTTTCTACTAATAAAACAGTTACCCTTTGCTCGCGAATCGATAGACATTTACGACTAGGACAGGGTGGTAAGCAGCTGATCTATTCAAAATTTTCTTTTAGACACAGTCACATAGACATTAGGAAACGCTACTTTTTACAATAGAAAATTCGGTAAATGGGAAAATTGGCTCAACCTTACTAATGTGAAAGACCAACATTGCATTCACCGAATTGCAAAATTTTAAAACAGTCCTATATTGATTTTAGTGTACAATATAGGTACTTTATTTTCTGTCTGAACTAGTTGAGTTTTCGAATTTTGAATTCAGTTTTCCTTGAAGTCCACCTACCTTGAATATTCACCCTTTGTGTCCCAATAATTGAATAGTGATGTGAGCGAACGGCAGTCTATCAAAGGATACCAGATAGGCATACATTTTATTTAGGTCTAACCTAGCTTAGAACAAACTGTAAGAACATTCGTAAAATAAAGCCAAAAATCGACATTCAAAGCTATCAGATTCGAATCCTGCTAAAAAAGAAACACGCAATATTTGATTTGTATCAGTCGATATCTGCCGAATATTCGGCTAATCGGCTTTAGAACCAAACTAGTATAGATTGAATATTAATATCAGGAACCCGATTGGTTTATTTCATGCGTGCCCCATAATTTGCTCGGCAATATAACGTTTTGATTTTTTGTGTGCTAAAAATAGGTTTAAAATAGAGATTCTAAAATTAAATCTAGTTTTTGCTTTAGCTGCACACTTAAATTGTTTGCATTAACTTTAACAAAAAAAAACAAATTTAATAATAATAAAACATACGTGTTGAATTTATTAAAACCTTGGAAAAATAACTCTCACTTTCTCATAAATATTCACAATAAGTATTAGCATGTTTTAAATCTCCTAGAAGCTTACCGATTTCACTATAATAAAAGTCACCTGTTCAAAATGACCAGGTGTTTTGTTTTTTAGCCAACGAAAAACGTCAACGCCAGTGGGCCTATTATCATGTGCTTAATTAAAATCAATTACTAAGTTACAGTTTGCACCCTGTATTTCGTTTTGGCGAACGGTAATAAAGTAATCTGATTAAAAACCCACCATTTCCTCCAAAATTCCTCTAAACAGACTTGAAGTTCATTAAACGAGGTAACAAGGGGTAAACAGACAAGTTGAGGCAGACTCAAGTGTGGGCAGCATGCGGCTGACCTCCGCCGTTCCAACTATGTCCTGCACTGTACGGAAACCGCGACGGTAAGAAGTCGAAATGCTCGACAGTGGAATGAATGTAGCATTTTGTTTAGTGTATGCAGATTTTTGGTACATTTTGCAGTTTTCGTTACAGTGTCTTTCAAATTAATAGAGACAGTGTATGAATTGTTGAATGAAAGTTGCTGGAGATGAAAGGATAAAAGCTAAGGTATAATTATGCCGTAAACAGTTACTACTATCCTTGATTGACTGATAGAGAATGCCAAAGGCTGAAAAACTAAAAAGTTACAAAAGCGGACTTATTACCCTAACCCAAGTGCATTAAGTCCGCTTTTGTAGCTTCTTAGTGAAGAAATATGAAAAAGACAAAAACTACACTTTAGATTGGCGTAGCAGAGAAAAGAGCTTATACAGATCTTAGTTAGACAATATACTCCGAACGCTTGACAAAGATACTGACGGTTTTTTCTGCGATTTTGTAAAGTCTCCTCAGATTGAGAAAAACATATCTCCCTATGACTACAGATGAGATTTATGAATACTTAAAATAACAGTGTGATGGTATAAACTGTTCTCCCACCGTGCGATCCTGGAAATCGATGGTATATGTATGTATAAACCATAGACATCATTTGGGAATTAGGTATAACTGTGACAAGACTATTACATTATCAATAATGTGCTATGTTTACCTTGGGATACATGTAGATATAGATGTGTGGCATGTACCATTTGCAGCCGCGAATAGCTGTAATCTATGAGAATTATAGATCGCACTTGGGCATAAGCCTTGATGGATACGCAGAGTGACGTTTTGACAGCTTGTACCTAGGTATAAAGATCCCTAGGTACAACTTGAAGCTTATGACATTTCGCGATTCCTTAAAATACGAACCCTAAAAACCATGGCCAAACTTATCAATGCTGGTAAATGAGAACATAATTGAAGAACGAATTATGAAAATTTGAAGATTTCAATAAATTTGCCAAGATTCCGACCTATGCGTAACGAACAAACAACAATGTTAATGAAACCAAACAGACACTTCGCTCAATTCGCTGATTCAATAACACAATTTAACATTTCATCCAAAATATTCAGCGTAAATACCTACATTATCCGTCGGAGCGAAGATTCCGAGGTTCGATTCTCGATGCAAAGCGATAAAACGCGTGAAAGATTCATCACAGCCCCCGAGGGCCCGATTCCTCTTCAAACTTGTAGCCAACCCTGCGCGGCCCTCTTGCCCCGTTATATCATATTTTTCAAAAATTCGCCTCAACTTAGTTGTGAATTTCCTTCCCGGCCAGTACGCCGGCAACTTCTGACATTGAATTGAATTCTCGATTCGTTTGATGTCATCTATGCGATAACTTACAAACTATATTAGGGCGGTTTTTGTGTTCCGTATTTAAATCTCGTTTTCGTCGTCGCCGCTGCGAATATTTTGTTCGTGTGTGTATGTCCGTGTTCCATGTGACTTCTGCTTGCTTGGTATCTGTGGCCGACATTTGATATGGTGTTTCGTTTTTTGCGACTTATAAATGCTTTATGTTAAAGCTCTAGAATCTGGCTATAACTAACAAATTTTGGCTGAATCTGTGTCTGAAGTTTTTACAACAGTTCGAAAAAAAAGTTGCCACAGCAAATGGAAACTTAGCACTAACCAGCCTTCTATTAAGCTCTCAAATACCCTGAAGCTATTTAATAAATCAACTGTAATCCAGGAATGGTCTTCAACAAAAAATCCAATAACTCAGTGTAGGCATCTATACTGTTCACTAAAGTGCATTTACGTGTTGCATACACTGCATTTAATTAATGCTGAGCCAATGTCCCGGCTTTCAACTGTCGGGCAGTGCCATATAATCCGTATTAACATACATACACACGGCTTGTCTTCGTGTCGCACTAACTAGCCGTCTTAGTGGGCGTGCGACGGGAATCGGACCGACAATGTATAACCTGTTATTGTCCCTCTGCTGGGTAAATGCTGCATCTGGTATATGGAAGGACTGGCCATTGATCACCACGTTTGCTTGTGCTGCATCACTGCGTGTTGGCGATATTAGATTGCAGGAATGTTTTAGAACTATTCCGAGAGTAGGAAAGTGACAGCGGTAGACAGCTGTCTAGCGCCATCTCTTACCCACTCTCGGAATAATACTAAAATAATCCTGCACTAACAGATCATGGTAACCCGCCTGACCGTAATAACATTACATTAGTAAGAGCCCGCTTTGAGATGCAGAAACGAGGAAATAATAACGTAGACGGGTGACGTAGCATGTTTGACTTGTCACGCTAAAAAGAGATAGAGAAAACGAAAGAATCCCTGGGCCCGAACCACGCGAAAGCAGGATCAGGCGAAAATTAAACACTAAAAAGAAAATCAGCCAGTGAAAATTAGACACCGATTTTTCCACGAAAGGAGCTAACGAACACAAATATTTGACCAATTAAAACCGATCGACGTAAGGCCTTTAAACGATAAATGGAACCATTAATTTCGTACAAACAAAAGAACAATACAGTAGTCTACAGGAGTGAATGAAATACTTCTGGTTCAAGCAAATGGCGTAGGTAGCGTGAACGTACGGTCTTTACACAATCTTTTTTATATCACAATAAATCCATGTTTATAATATGAGGTTTTCTGCTGTTAGCTGTTGTAATTAAAGGTGGGTAATATTTTTCTAGTCTGAAAATTGTGAGTTATAGGCACATATAACGCCTAAGGTTCGTAAATCAGAAGAAATTTTTTTAAGTGATTATTTTAGTGTTTTATGTGAAAAGGTTTGCAGTAGGCATTCTTTTTGAAGCCGTGGAGGTTTGATAACGTTAGGCTTTATCCGCGTGACCGCGTTGTTCATCTAAAATACGCAACGGTTTTTGATGGGATTTTCACCATAATTTAGATAAACTGTTCCAGAAGGTTCATATTATAAACTAGCTGTTGCCTGTGACTTCGTTCACGTGGTAGTTTCATACAAAGTTTCAACCTCAATTTTAATCCCTTAGGGATTAAAATTTTCAGATTCAAATTCAAATTTCCAGAAATCCCATCTTAGTGCACACTTACGCCATAAAAGGAACGTTTGTGCAAATGTTATGCTTCTAGACCCAGCGGTTTCACCTGGCGTTGATCGATCAGTCAGTGAATCAGTCAGCCAGTCAGTTTCTTACTTTATAAATATATATACAAGAAGTAGTTTTTCATCCTCGTCAAAATTCAGGAGGTTGTCATAAAAAACGTAAATAATCAATTTAAATTGCGGTACCTGGTCAATAATAATAAATGCTGCTTTTGTTAGTTGTTTAAATTTGACACTATTTCAGAATGAAGCCCTTCTCAAAAGAGGAGGATCACCTGTTTATCGAATAAACGTCTGCGTTTGTTTATGTGTGTGAAAGCGCGGTTATAGGGCTAGTATTAGACGAGCCGCGTTTTACGAGTAATACGGGTGGTGTACACTTACCGATTTCCGATATTAAGAAAAATATTTAAAAAATATCCATTCATTTTATTATTGATTCGGGTCGAGAATCATTAGCATAGTTACCTCCTTGAATTTGACGAGGATGGCTGGTAATTAGTGACCGATACTTACACCCGTATCTATAGATAAGTCAAAGTGTTTACTTAAACTTAGTAAATGTCATTTTTTAAGATACGTTTTTTATTAAGTAATATTGCTTAAAGGTTCAACTGTAAAAAGATAGAATTCTTAGCTTTGCTTTCTTTGACGGTTCTTACTTCGTTTAAATTCTTATCTATTGCATAAGCATTAAGCTTAAGTAATCACTTTAACTTGACTTCAGATACGGGTGTAAAACACGTGATTGTACTCATGACAACAAACAACTTTCCCAAAGAAACATTTTTTTTTTATACGCGGCTAACAGCAGATAGGTCAAAGTACGCGAATTTCATACGGCTGTTGTGTTATTGTGATATACATAATTATGTGAATGAGTATAAAAAAATGTTAACAAAAAAAATATGTAAATGTTTTAATGTTGTAAACATTAAAACATTTACATTTTTTTTAATATTTAATCATGATTTTAACCGTTTTCACGCAAAAAGTTGCTGAATAAGATATAATTGAAACACCAAATCCACAACCCCGTTTTCAAATAATAATAAAATTCAAGCTTTTAAATAATTGTTAAATTTCTATTCCATTGAAATATAACCGTAAACAATAAGCGTCGCCTGTAAAACAATTATGTCAGTGTAGACCTAGCATCCCAGTTATAATTTGGAATATTCCGCCTAGATCCGGTAGCTAGTGTCGTGAGATAAATCCCTGGAGCTTTAATCATAGTCATAGGCGTCACACGAATCTATTATCAAATTGTGCCGCCACATTACTTGATTTGGTTTACCTAATACCTTGAGGATTTAAATGTAATCGCACCGAAGATTTAGTGGTTTTGAATTTGTTTGATGGTGAAATAATCGCATTAAGTTGGTGTAAAGGTATGGTGATAAAGGCCACTAGTTCAGTTAAACGTTTTCTCTTAGTTAAAACATGCAACTTACTTCTATCCACTGTTCAATATGCCAACTAGATGTAGCTTAGAATATCATAAAAAAAACTTTTGGAATTAGAAAATAGTCTCAGAGCAAACGCACAAAAACATTAATTAGTTATCTTTTAGTGCAGGAAAGTTTTAGAACTAATACTATTCCTTAAACATTCCTGCACTAGATCATGGTAACCCACCTGAACAGACAGCCCTAGACAGCTGTCTAGCGTCATCTCTTACCCACTCTCGGAATAGTCCTAAAACATTCCTGCACCATCAGATCATGGTCTCCCCCCAAAACTTTACACATTACTATTTACTGCTACATTAGTTTTGTATTAAGGACTGAAAGCCTATCTATCCATCTGATGATATTTAGGTTAGGTACTCTTAGTAGATCACTTAGCCCTAAGACCTTGATTCTGAACAAGTGTATTCAAAGAAGAGGTCTTGTATTGGATGCTTTCACAAGGTGCGATAGAACTTTGTACCTAAAATATGCATAAGTATATCAGTGCACTGCACCACTGGACAGCCAGTCCTGCCTCCTTCCTGTTCGGCTAATATGTCTACAAGACATGGTCTTCTGAATCGTGCACATAGGAAAGACGAAAACGTCGTGTCGAACTTTACTAAAATGCATTCGAAAGCATATTGTAGATACAATATGAATATGTCCTGCTCGAAAAATCAGAATAAAAATAAACATTTTTATAATACAGAAAATTCCTATTTTATTTATTGCGAGTAACTCCGGATAGATAAGCAATGGCTGCGTGCCATCCACGCAACACTATGACAGCTTGGACACACTTAGACAAGTTCGTTCTATTAAACTACAAGTTTTTTACTCTATATACTGTTCACTCTTGTGTGAACATTCATACGCACAGTACGCGCCACGGAAAGAAATAGATCGTCAACCTTTTTTACATTTTACTCCAGTACATATTATCAAATTTTGATATAATTACATAGTGTTCATAGTGTTCTCAAAATGAAAACGTGCGCAGCTTGTAACGTGCAGTTCAATGATGGCGTTCAGTGTGGTAGCTGCAAGAAACACCTGGATTTTGGATGTGCAAACATTTCCGAAACCGGATGGAGAAAGCTAGGTGTTAATAGAATGGCACAATGGAAATGCCCCACTTGCAGGACCTCATCACCAGCTGTGCTTACACCTGAACCTGCGTCACTGGATACCATATTAAGTGAGATACGAGACATGAAACGGCAGTTACTCAACTTGCCATCCCTGGTAGAGGACATTCGAGTGATCAGGGATGAGTTGGCTGTGCTTAAGTTGACTTGTGAGGGCACTGGTGGGAGACTCGACGAATTTGGCACAAGACTTGTGGAAGTTGAAACGAAAGTATGTGAACTCGAGAAACTTCAAGAAACAGTAAATTGTTTGCAAACTGACCTGTCGAGTACAAAATTTCTACTCTCTACATATGAACAACGGTCCAGGCTAAACAACGTTGAAATTAAGGGGGTTCCTATAAAAAAGGATGAGAATTTATATTCGATTATCGACGCTATTGGTCGTAAGGTTAACTACAGCTGCCCCAAAGCCCAGGTGAACTATATATCAAGGGTCCCTATTTTTAATTCCAACGAAAAATTGATTATAGTGAGTTTTTTAAACCGTTATATAAAGGAAGACTTTATCGCGGCGGCACGCGCCAATAAGAACCTATCCACTTCTGACATCGGGTTCCAGGACTCTTCTCAGCGTGTTTATGTCAATGATCACCTGAGCGTCGAGTATAAAAAGCTTTTAAGTCAAGTTAAAGTCATGGCTAAGGACAAAAACTATGAGTACGTATGGGTTAAGCATGGTAAAATTCATGTTCTTAAAAATAAAAACTCGAAAGTATTTATTGTAAGAAGACAGTCTGATTTAAACAAGATTGTATAATGTGCTTCCTAGTTTTTACACGCTCATTTCTATTCTACTGTTATTGTTTCCCTCAATGGCTCGAATTGTTTAATAACCTTTGTGTCATAATACATTTTAGTAAAAAGTTTAACACCTCTGCCGCACTAATGAGCTCGACACCTCTCTTTTGTTTAGCTACTTGTATCCTTTGTGTTTGTTATCGCGCTGTTTACTTTAAAGCATTAACGCACTATGATATATTTTTCTCCCTCGCACTTGCACGCACCACTCGCTATTGCTTGCTTCCTCGCACAGCTGTTTACTACGTAACATCGTACGATCCTTGCGCTCGCGCAACTTTTATTGAATATTACCTTCTTTACACTTATTTATTTTTATTATACCCTATTCTACAATATTACTTATTGAAATGTTTTATTTTAAACGATTATACAAATTTCAATACTATTATTGGTTATAACTTTAATGACTGCTAAGTTAAATATATTTTATCAAAATGTTCGCGGGCTTAGGACTAAAAGTGATACTTTCTATCGCCAAATGTTACTAAATTCGTATGATATTATTGTTCTTACAGAGACGTGGTTATTGGATGGGGTTTTAAATTCTGAACTCTTTGATGAGCGGTACATTGTGTGGCGTCGCGACCGAGATTATGTTTTGACCGGGCAATCGCGTGGTGGGGGTGTACTTATTGCCACCCGTAGGGAACTATCAGTTGAAAGCCAACCTAATTTTCATTCCACAGCAGAGGATCTATGGCTCAGCATACGCATGAAAAACTCAAATACCCGCAAGCATATTACTTTGCATATTTGTGTTATTTATTTATGTCAACAAAACTTAGGCCTTTCTTTCTCTTTGCAACTTCTCAATTACCTCACAAAATTAAACCAACTAGTTATGACTAATTCTTCTGACACCTTTCTCGTCATTGGTGACTTTAACATGAGCGGTATTAACTGGGTCCTATCTGAGAATCTGTCGCTCGTCCCAATAAACCCCAACGGTCATGACGAAGTTTTACTTTGTGACGAATTATGTACACTGGATCTTGGGCAGTACAATGGTGTCCGTAATAGGTATGGTAAAATTTTAGATTTGGTACTCTCAAACCAGTCAGTTAACGTGGCTGAATGTTCAAACCCGCTAGTTCCCATTGACGCCTACCACCCAGCACTTCTAATTAATTTAGATTTCGTTGAAGCTCCTCTGTTAGAGTGCGCGTCACGGACGCAATTCCAGTTCGACAAGGGTGACTATGAGTCTATCAATAATGATATTTGTACGACTGACTGGGAATCTGAGTTTTCGACACGATCAATTGATGATTCAGTAACCTTTTTCAATGAAGTTATACTTAATTTACACAATAAATACATTCCACAAAAATTATATCGCAATAAAATATATCCAACTTGGTACAACTCGGGACTTATAAAAACAATTAAAGAAAAATACAAATATTTAAGAAAATATAAGACGTACGGCAATTTAGCTGACAGGTCAACATTTAAGCTTCTTCGCGAAAGAGTAAAGATATTAGAATCGCAATGTTATGAAAACTATCTGAAACTAACTGAAATATCTATTAAAGAAAACCCTAAATATTTTTGGACCTTCGTTAAAAAACGACACAACTCAAATGCAATTCCGAGCACTTTAAACTATAATAACGAAGCGTTGCGTACCGGTGAATCAATATGCGAAGCGTTTTCCACGTACTTTCATTCTACATTTCTCAAAACCAGCCCTAGTAATACAAATTCGTCACCCCCGCTTTTTACCGAATCTTCCAGCCTATCATCTGATATCTGTAGCATTGTAGTGGATGTTGAGGAGGTTTCTAACTTGCTTCGTAAGTTAGATACATCTAAGGCGGCTGGTCCGGATAATATTTCATCAAAATTCCTTGTACGGTGTGCAACTTCGATTGCCCGGCCCATTTCGATTTTGTTCAGGAAATCTTTGAATGCTTGTGTTGTACCTAATCTGTGGAAATCTGCGTTTATAACGCCTATTCACAAAAAAGGAGTCAAAACGGAAATCCTTAACTACAGGCCGATATCCAAACTCTGCATTATAGCAAAGATATTTGAAAGGATCATCTTCAACCAGGTATATAGCGCTCTAAAAAATACATTTAGTTCCTTCCAACATGGTTTTTTAAAAGGAAGGTCTACCGTCACCAACTTAATTCTGCTAAACGATTTTATTACTGACGCCATGGACAACGGTAAACAGGTCGATGTCGTTTACACTGATTATAGTAAGGCTTTTGATCGGATAGATCATGAAATCTTGCTATCAAAGTTATATAGAATGGGTATACGAGGTGATTTACTCAGATGGTTTTCTTCTTATCTGGAGAATAGGTCCCAAGCAGTAGTATTAAGTAATTATATATCTGGTTGGGTACCTATCCCCAGTGGAGTCCCTCAGGGTTCATTGCTTGGCCCATTGCTTTTCATCATGTACATCAACGACATTGACTCTTGCCTGATTTCATCCAAATTGTTGTGTTTCGCTGATGATATGAAAATTTACGCCACAATATCATCACAGGTGGAAGTGATTGCACTTCAGGATGATTTACGTCGGCTGGAGGATTATTGTCAAAGAAGTAAGCTGGATCTTAACCCAGCCAAATGCTCGGTCGTAACATATTCTCGAAAGCGCTCAGTCATAACTGCATCGTATAGCCTGGGTGACCAAGTACTACCTAGATCGAATTCCATCCGAGATCTGGGAGTATATCATGATTCCAAACTCACGTTCGAACTTCATGTCGATGCCATAGTGGCTAAAGCATCCAAATCATTGGGTTTCATAATGCGGCTATCCAAGTGCTTCACACAAGCCAAAACCTTAAAGATTCTATATTGCACTTTTGTTAGAAGCCACTTGGAGTACGCATCTGAAATATGGAATCCATGTTACCATAAATATATTGATCGTATAGAGAGCATCCAGAGAAGATTCATTAAGTTTTTGTGTTATCATCAAAAAGTGCCCTACCGATCTGAAGATTACCTCAGCCTCTGTAAGCAGTATCATATATTACCTCTAATGAACCGCCGAGCCATCTCTGACTGTGTTCTTTTGTTTAAGACATTCAATAATAATATTAATAGCTCTGATCTTTTATCCAAATTTTATTTTAACGTTCCCAGTAGGTCAAAGCGATGGTACCCGCCGCTGCGTGTTCCATTTACTTCCACTAATTATAGGCAAAATTCATTTATTGTGCGTGCAAGCAGTAACTTTAACCAAATATGCAAACAGCATGATTTTGATCCCTTTCTAACAAGTGTGTCCTCGGCCAGAAGGTGCCTGAGCCTTAGCTTTTTTAATTAAGATATTTAATTTTAAGTTAAAGTTTACTATGTGTAGGTATTTAAGTAAGTTGTTAAATTATTAAAGGTTAAATATAAGCTGAATAGATTTAAGTATTAGTGTCTATATTGGTAGTATTAAGTTATGTGTTTTAGTTTAAGCTTTGTTGGTGTCCTTTGATTTATACTTTATTGTGGCAGCGATGTGTTGTTCACACTTTTTTTTGTTTACACTCTGTTTTTTATAAGTGAAGACTTATCATTGGCTGTCAGTCTCACGTACTATTTTTAATCTGTTTTGTTAGCTGTTAGTCTTCCATAGATGATAAATAAATAAATAAATAAATAAATAAATAAATATAAAGTTACTATCTTTTCGTGGAAATATTTGATAGCTTCTGTTGAGTATTGGGTTGTTTGTTGTTTGTATTGTTGGGTGGGGAAGTAGGTTCCTAAATATTAAATTTTGTAACATGACACGTGTTTAATTAAATCGCGTCTATCTAATTTATCCATATTTTTTTTGTTATCGTCAGTGATAACGGTTTTTATTGTTTTCGTAAAGGATATAAAAATAAAAATTTGCTAAAATCATAAGAATTCTATGGGGAGAGAGTCTCTAAGAAAAGTCGATAAGACTTCTTTGTTATAATATCAAAAACACAGAGATCCGAAGCAGAACGAAGCTAATCGACATAACCCTGATGGTAACTCGAAAGAACTGGAAATGGGTAAGCCACATTTTCCCCAGCCCGGATGGTGATGGGATTACAAGGTATTGGTGTAGAAATCCAGAAGTGGCCATAGCGGCACCGGCCGGGTGGTCGACGACGTGGTCGTACCAGGCATGAGTTTGGTGCGGGAAGCCAAGAATCGGCAATGAAGGAGACCTAGAAAGTGGGGAAACCGTTGATGCAGTAGTGGAACAGTGTTACAGTCAAAACTCATAACCGGTCAAAACCAATTTTGACTGCAAAAATCAGGCAAAAGTAGTTTTGACCGATGACCTTAGTTAAAAACAATATTGATTGATTTTCGCAGTCGAAAGTGGTTTTAACTAAGGGCGTTGGTCAAAACTACTTTTAACTGCAAAATATCGGTTAAAAGTGGTTCTGACTAAGAATGTTAGTCAAAACTGCTTTGGCTGGGAATTTTTAATAAAAATCATATGTATTGCTTAAATCGTTTCATTACTTATTTGACAGAATGTTGTATAACTAAATTTTAAATCAGGCAAAACCACTTTTGACTGGTTTTTGCAGTCAAAACTGTTTTTGACTAAGGGCATCGGTCAAAACCACTTTTGACTACAAAAATCAGTCAAAATTGGTTTTAACTGAAGGCATCGGTCAAAACCACTTTTGCCTGATTTTTGCAATCAAAAGCGGTTTTGACCGGTTATGAGTTTTGACTGTAACATCTACATTGCACCCGTGCGAAGCCGGGGCGGGTCGTTAGTTAGAAATATAAGCTTATGTAAAATCCAATTTCGTTTAATAACCAACGAAATTGAATTATAAATAAGCTTTCTTGTTAAAAAATATCATATTCATATCTTTATCTGCATTCCATAATGTTTGAAGATCTTACAATGACTACAATTCTGTACACTAACTGACTGTAAACCGTAGGACACAGGAAAAAGTATAAAATTAATGTACAAATTAAATTAATATTTTTTATTGAGCTCAGTTATTACATAATCATTATTTAGTAAGATTGAACTGAAACATATTTTATTTTGTAGTAATAATTAAAAATATAGTTTTAATTTAATCTTACCAACAATATAACCACCATAAGGTGCTTGGACTTGCAATACAGAACCTCCTAATCATAATATCAAACGGAATCTATACAGGAGGTGTAATATCGCCTGAAGCCAAATTGTGCAGTGGCATACATACATTATGTTGTATGGCTATCGCTTACGACCACGCAGTCAGGGCCTGATTAACCCTTAGGCTAATTAGGCTGCAGCCTAGGGCGCGAGGATCGGGAGGGGCGCGCTGAAATCGTGTGTTCGCATGCACTAATCTAGCATCATTGCATCTACCCCACATATTTCAACTAGACCGAGACAAAACACTAAAACTAAATGCGTTTGAGAGTCCCTGATTTTAACAATAAATTTTGAAAATTTAAAAAGCGCGCGTAATACAAACACTGACTTGTTACTCGAATCGGTCGGTGGTCGAGCGAGTGGGTGAGCTGGCAACAGAGTGCCTAGTGCGAGTTTTGTTTAATCCGTATGGGAAATTCGGAATTTAAACAGTGCAACCTAGTTCTAGCGTTTGCCGCTAGATGACTCTGTATCGATTGTATCGTATTCTATTCTTTATCGTCTAGGTGGTACCGTTTAAATTCCCATACAAAAGAATCTTCACGTATACGCGCGTTTCTGTGAGGCGAATCAAACAAAACTTGCACTAGGCACTGAGCAATTCAGCATAGCTTGCCGCGCGCAATGAAACACATCAACGATGTTTGGGGACTCCCCGGTGTAGTTAATAGTTAGTATACTTTACCGCGTTTCATTCATTTGTCTTATCTCTTTCGAAATCGTCGTTCGTCCGTCGTATCACGCGTTCGCGTATATTCGTTTTTGGTGATTGATATTTATTGTCCTTTCCTTAGTGTTTCCGTGTTTTTTTAAGACTATGAGTGGTTATGACAGTAGTTCGATAGTAAAAAAGCCAAGTGGAGCAGAATACAGAAAAAAGGCAAAAGAAAAGGAAAAGAAAACAGAAAACATTTTAAAACATACTCGTAAACTAGAATCATTTTTTACGAACTCTGCAGAAAGGAACAAAACGGTGACGAATGCTGCACTATCGCCAACGATTTCTTGCCCTGGTTCCTCTACCGCGGACTGTTACGTTTCTCCGTCCAACACTAGCCCCATAGTAGCGACGACGCCGACGATCTACAATGAAGATGAAATTCTAATAGAAGCAAAGTCGTCTATTCCGTCAAGTGACCCTGCACTGTGGCAAGTAAATGATGAATTTCGAGATTATATTGTTAAAAATGGAATGCAACAACACGAAGAATTAGATTTTTCCAAATCAGAAAGACAGTATAAAAATCAAAAAAGATTTCTATCTAAAAATATGTTTGAGAAAAAGCTTGTTAATGGCGAAAATGTGAAGAGAAGCTGGTTAGTATACTCAGAATCCACAGGTCACGTGTTTTGTGGTCCTTGTAAATTATATGGAGGAACATCCGTATTTGCCAAAAGTGGATTTAATGACTGGAAAAATTCTAACTTAATAGCTGATCATGACAATTCTCCGGATCATCGTAAATGTTTGGGACAATATGTATGTAGAGGTAAACTTTTACAACGACTGGATACCCAAATAGTCAAA
Source organism: Standfussiana lucernea (assembly GCA_964057025.1). Lineage (NCBI taxonomy): Eukaryota > Metazoa > Arthropoda > Insecta > Lepidoptera > Noctuidae > Standfussiana > Standfussiana lucernea. The sequence continues at coordinate 6,361,170 of OZ059791.1, read as the reverse complement.
CAATATAATGAAGAAATAATTTATTGGCGAAATGTATTACTACGGGTAATAGAAACAATTAAGTTTTTAGCTTCTCGTGGGCTTCCATTTCACGGTCAAAATGAAATTATTGGATCTGCACTAAACGGAAATTTTCTTGGTTGTATTGAGCTTATATCTAAATTTGATCCTTTCATGGCTGAACATTTGGTGAGATTTGGACAAAAAGGCAGAGGTTCTCCATCGTACATGTCATCCTCTATTATCGATGAATTTATTTTACTTCTCGCTGACGAAATTCGTCTTTCGATTATAAGAGAAATAAAAAAAGCTAAATATTATTCGATTAGCATTGATTCTACTCCAGATATTTCACACACCGATCAGTTGACATTTATAATTCGTTATATTTTGCCTGACGGAGAACCTGTCGAACGTTTTGTCACATTTTTACCCAATTGCGGTCATAAAGGTGAAGACATGGAGAAGGCTGTTCTTGCGACAATTGATAAAACTTTGGAACTTGATATTAAAGACTGTCGTGGCCAAAGTTATGATAATGCTAGCAATATGTCTGGTCAATACAAAGGTCTTCAGTCAAGAATTAAAGCTGTAAATCCATTGGCTACTTTTGTTCCTTGTGCAGCCCATTCTCTACAACTCGTGGGATCGACTGCCGCGGAAAGTAGTGACGAGTCAGCTGCTTTCTTTACACTGGAACAACAACTATACAATTTTTTTTCTGGATCTACAAGCAGATGGCAAATTTTGTTATCCAAATTGGATGAAAAATCGACGGTACTAAAAAATCTATCGAAAACTCGATGGAGTGCGCGAGCAGATGCAAGCAAAGCCTTATACAGTTCATACAAACAAGTTCTGGAAACATTAAACTCTATTTGCGAAGATGAAAATCAAAGTAAAGAAACCAAAATAGAAGCAAAAGGAATATTAGAAAAAATTAAAACTCTAGAAATTACAATAATGTTGTGCTTTTGGAACTCTGTGCTCGTAAAGTTTCAAATCGTTAGTGCACAGCTACAAGCAAGTTCTGTTGATTTATCTAACGTTGTTACTCTTTATGAGACATTATATGCTTATCTTGATACGTTGCGTGACGAGAAAGAGTTCGAAAACTTTGAATCAGAGGCAATCAAGAGATGCGAAGTGACCACATACAAAAAAGATGTAAGAAGAAGAAAGAAACCAAAATTTCATTTTGATGAAGTTAAAACGGGGCACTTTGAGTTAGAAGGGAGACGATCTTTCATCGTTGATAATTATTATGCAGCTATTGATTGTCTTAAAGTGCACTTGAAAAACCGGCAAATTATTTATAATACAGTAAACACAAAGTTTGGTTTCTTATGGAAACTGCATGAACTAGACGACAGTGAATTTATTAGGAGCAAGGCAAAGGAGTTAAAAGAACTATATGCCACTGATTTAGAAGAAACCTTTGCAGAAGAATGCGTCCATTTGGCGCAGTTTTTAAAATCTGACACCGAGGCCGAGCATTCTATTTCTGCCAGAACCCCAAAGGGTTTGTTGCAGTTAATAAAAAGTTTTAATATTTCATGCATGTTCCCGAATGTGGAGATAATATTAAGAATTTTTTTGACAATGAGTGTTACCAACTGCAGCGGCGAAAGGTCTTTTTCAGCACTTAAAAGAGTAAAAAATTACTTGCGCTCCACACTCCGCCAACAAAAACTTGCAGCGCTCTCGCTAATGTATATAGAAAGTGATTTTTTACAAACTATTAAATTTGAAAAAATTGTGGAAAGATTTGCAAACGCTAAAGCACGAAAAAGGACTTTTGTATAATCTAATAATAATTACTTAATTACTTTAATTTTCAAATAAATCATTAATCAGTTGCAAAAATCTTTCACTTGTTTGATGCCTCTCCTCTTTTTTTAACAATAACAGAAGTAAAAATACTCAAGTCGAAGCAACTTCACACACTAGATGACCACGCTCATGGTCAATGGCAATGGCAACTAAGTTGTCTATAGAAACTAAGCCTAAGATTTGGTTTTCTACTAGGTAGCCTACAGTCACTTGTCATGATTTTGGTCTTAATAAGCGTGAGGTAATTTGCCTTTATGTACGGGTCAGCTTAAAAAATGGATTGCCATGCAGATTAAAGGACAACGTTAGTTTCGCTTGCAAATCGATTTGAAAACTTTTATAGGTAGTATGAACCATGTTAAAATTTTCACACTACTACTCTACTCACTTACTACTTTTTAGACCGTCCGTAACACACCTGGCGGGGGCGCGTCCTCATAATTAGCCTAGGGCGGTCAGAACTCTTGATCAGTCGCTGCACGCAGTGATGTATTTTGAGACTTGCAGAAGACAATAGTCTGAAGCTGGGCTTTCATGTCAAAGGGATTCAATTGAAAATGATTACACGAGCGATGATCTGAGTAGATAGTACGTCAGAGTATCGTGTAACGTAGCGTCACGCCTTTAATCCTTGAAGGGTAAGGCAGAGGTGTAACTAATAGTACACCTACATTGCTAGTTATGTTTTAAGTCCCATGTCATAGGGGCGAGCCTATTGCCATCAACCGGGCACAAATCCTTGGCGGCTACTGACAAAATTCCTGATGGAAAAACACTTTGCCCGACCCGGGAATCAAAGCCAGGACCTCATGGTCAGCAGTCGCGCTTGCGACCACTCGACCAACCAAGCAGTCTAAACATCGTGTAATAATTTTCAATTGAATTCCCTATCATGAAAGCCATCTACTACTAGTTTGACCACCTCTTGAAGTTTTCTAGATCTAAGTACCTCTTTGATCCCAACATAACTTTACACCTGAAATCCCTGAAAGTTTAGGCAGAGGTGTAGGTACCTACAGTATCGTAAACCAACATTTTCGTAAACAAAATTGATATTTTTATGAACATCTAGTTTACTGCAAAATTATACAGCATACCATTATAAAAATGAGCAGTGTTGCAATGTCAAAATCTAAAAATGTCTATGGAACAAGGACGTGGGAATGCATGCTACCATCAACTATGAATGACCTACCGTTATAAATCTGCAGCGCAATAAGTGTGAAGAATTGCTCTAAGGTGCTAAAGAGATATTTTCTGGATTGTGGTACAGTCTAGGAAGTGTCTTTTCAGTAACTATACTATACTATACCTATTGATCAATAATGTCGTGGCACCAAGTTGCCGTGTCTGGCATACCACTGTTAAACCCGCGATGCTTTGTGTGGGTATGTTTATGGTTTTTTTCAAATGGCTTGTAAAAAGGTTTTTGAACAATGAAAGATAAAAAAAAGAAAATCATAAACAAAATTAACGTTTACCTATAATCCAATGAGATAGAATCACACCCAGACGATAAAAAGACAACTTTTCACATTCCGTACCTATGTAACGCAATATAATCGATTGCGAAGCTAATAAACTAATAGAAGCCAATCCTAGGCCAGTCGGAGCAACGCAGCAGTAACAAGACATTAGTGCGGACGCCACTCAAATTGGCATACTCTCCTTGATTACAATTAACTGACAAGTCCTAGCCAGAGGCCACAAACTGCCAGAGGTGGATCATCGTGTAAATTTAGGATACGAGTGTTCTGGTGCATGAAACTAATTGATGAGAGGGATGAGGTTTGTTGTTGAAAAATTAGATGGGCAGGTCTGCATTGAAACTCACCACATTGGTTTTGTAATTTTCACGTGATACTTAAACAAACAAACATAGCCGAAGACTCACAGACTGCAGACATACAGACAAACAGACAAAATTCAAAAAATAGTAGAAATAGGTTCTGTTTGTTATCCTTTAACACCCCTACTATTTTTTTTTTCGAAATATTTTCAATGTACAGAAACGCCACGTCTACAGATTTATTATATGTATAGATATATATCGCCACGTGAAATATTGCAAACTTACGTTTGCATAAAACTCGAGAGCGTTGGGAATCCTGATTGGAAAAATGCTTCAAAATAAAAGTCTATGAAAAGATTTGGTTATTCTTCTTCTCGTTTCGATGGTTTTTATTCCGTCCAAAGTACGTAGCAACTAGGATAACTCTGTCGTTTGCTTTATTTTAGTCCTGGAAGACGTTAATCTGAGATTTGATCTTTGCTAACAACGACTACACCACCTATTGGAACTATAAAGCTTCACAGAATAGTTCAAAGTCAAGTAATGAATAGATTCCACCTCAGATTAACACCGTGTTAACGGAACACACGCGTCAATAGATTCAGATTAGACGATTCGAATTTCTAATAGCCACCCGTTGTTACCTTACTTGCAAATCTCATCAAAGACTTCGTTCGGAGTAAACTGTAATACTGAACACTAACAGTCAAAGACAGCGCCTAGCATACACATATTGAAACAAGAAATCATGAGCTAGTGCCACCCACTTTCAGCGACAGAATATTACTCATCCGACATCCGCTGCAGACGGCTTTACTAAACACTAATATTATTCTGAAACGCCCCGAATTGAACCAGTAACCTTGGTTCAAGTGAGACAGGGCAATCGAATCACACGTACTACACATTTGTTTTGGCAAAAGTTCAATAAATGGTCCAACTGCGGACAGACAGGCTAGTTGATTCAGGGCAATCTTGGACATTTTTATTGGTCCTAGAAAAGCTGGACTAACTATGTAAGCACTTAGTTTGAGGTTACATGTGGTGCCGTATAAAAATGGAAGAAAAATGTTTAGAAACGTTTATATATGTAAGAAAACCGGAAATAACCAAAACATTCTTTACACTTTTCTTAGTAACATAACCTAACAGAGGGTCTAACAGAGAGAGGAGCTTTTGGCTAAAAATGACAGCCGCTCAGGTCGATCGTCAGGTTAAGCCTTGCCTGGGTTGGTCCGTGGATGGGTGACCACCCATACATACCGAGTTTTCTCCGTGCCTCGGTAAGCACGTTAACCCGTTGGTCCCGGCTGTCAATTGTAGATCTTTGACAGTCGTTACAGGTAGTCTGTGACCCAAAAGTCTGACAACCAGTCTTACCAAGGGGTATCGTATTACCCAGTACTAACTGGGTTGTGGAGGTCAGATAGGCAGTCGCTCCATGTAAAATACTGGTATTTAGCTGCATCCGGTTAGACTGGAATCTGACCCCAAAATAGTTGGGAAAAGGATAGGCAGATGATTATGATAACCTATCAGAGAGTCTATTTAAGTAGTAATCGCATTAAAAGCGTTTTGTTTTTCTACGGCGACATTCATAAAGATGAACATAAGCTTTTACATCATCCTTGTCACCGGTAGAAAATCACATGGCCCTCTGACTACTTCACCGTTCAAATATATCTGATCATTTCTAGTTTCATGTCCAATAAATACAATTAAAATTCGAATCAGATTACAAAGTTTTTGAAAAACCTCTTGCAAGTCTCGAACATTGGGTACATTCATTTTAATACTTTTGAACGAAAAGTCCATTAATAAAAACTAAATCTTTTATAGATGAATCTTAAAAAGTATTAAATCAAAACTTTAATTAGAGCGGTAACTAATGTTCCAAGTTTATATGAGGAGATAGTGCACTATTTTCAATTGTTATTTGTTTAAGGAAAGCCAGTAAAAACTCTAATAACTTGATGGCTTTTTTTGAGGTTCTCGTTACGAATGGTCCCAATTATTTTCTGTGTGCCGTGATTTTTATCGTGAAGGAGCACCAACTTAAGAGTTTTCAATGTCAAAATAGGCATTGGTAACTTGAGCTACTTAATTAGGAAGCTGCCTGTGATCAAAGCAATCTTTTTATATTATTTCGGACCCTCGCCAAAAGCCTTCAAAATGAAATTGTAATGATGTAAATTGAAGTGATGATGACATAAAGGATGTCGTGTGTTCGCCTGTAGGTTTGATTACAAACACATAGCAATATATCTATCTACATGTCTTTTCTAGATACCTACGAAGGTATCTAAGTAGGAACGGTTCAGTATATTTGCTTTTCATTTCCAAAAATTCTGAGCTATTCGCAAGAGCTTAATCGTAACAGCAGGCATAAAACATGACATGATATCACGCCTAGTAATAGTACCCCACGTTTCACCAGTTATGTTTAAGTCCCATGTAATAGGGGGCGAGCCTGTTGCCATCGACAGGGCACAAATCCAGACTCCGTGGCTGCTATCCTGATGGAAAAACCCAATAACACTTTGCCCGACCTGGGAACCGAACCCCGGACTTCACGCTCAGCAGTTGCGCTTGCGACCAGTAGACCAACAAACCAGGCATAAAAGTCTGATGATAATTACGTTCCTAGTAATCCTACATCAAAATTAAATTACCCACAAAACAGCCCCAAACATGCACCGTACGCTTTCTAAAAGTCAAACAACGCATACATTTACTAAACAACGCATACGGTGATTAGACACCACAGACGAACACAATCAAATTGCTATTCCATTGCGCAGTTTAATAAACATACCGGGCTTAAACTAATAAATCAAATTGATTTGATTATTTACTGCCGACTGTAGCGAACTGTTTGATGTAGGATTAGGAACGTTAGGTATCTTGTGGGTGGATTGTAATGCAGCTTCGAAAATGTTTCTAGGTTATGTTTATGTAATGTGATTTTTGAGGTGGGTATGGGAATTCATTGTCCCACTTCGTAGTGTAAATGTTAGCTAGTTTATCAAGTTAATAACGGAGCTGATTGATTACATACAAGGACATTCAAATATTTACGAGCGATAGACTGGCAAGACGACGAAAATCGTAATCCAATACTCTTGTTACCTACTACTTAGTAACAAATCGTTCTGTCTAGTGTCATACGCCCGCTTGTCACGTAGAATTCATGTGTCAAAATCGAAAATGTTCGTGATCAAAAATTTTGTATGAAAATATTCCCAATGTCCACTCTTATAAGTCTTTTAAATCTCTTTGATTACATAAATAACAAGTTTTATCGTCATTGCCAGTAATTCTAAGGGGGGATAGTTTTTGAAGTTATATTCTGGTGTTCATTAAGTTTTCAGCATATTTTCAATCCGTTGAAGATCCGTTGTTGAGAACTGGAGATTAGATTGCTAATGATATCCAAACCTAGGCTGACGGCTGGCTCATTGGCAATCTTATCTCCAGTTCTTTTTCCGAAATACCTAGATTTCTTACGGTATACCTATTACAGAAAGTGTTAGGAAAACTAAGTAACTAACTAAGGCGTTTACTTAATTTATTTCTTACTAAATCTATGTGTGGTACCTATTCTATCTATATTTCTATATTTTCCTACAATACGTAAAATAATTCCTGTTTAGTTTAGTTTTCAGTTTATCAATATTAGTTTATAGTTAATAACTGCTATAGTAAGCGCCAGATAAACGTGCAATAAAGTTCATTGCCCTTTCCTTAATTTCTCTGCGTAGGTACGCGGACATTAAATAATGAATCGTTTTTCATTACAAAAAAAAGGAAAGGATCACGACTGATTTCGATTCAGGACAGCTATATGTCATTATTATTGTTTTCGGAATTAAGTATGTCGATAAATGTATGTGGGCCAATGACCGTTATTGCACGTTTATCTGGCGCTTACTATAGTATTATACTTTCGTTTATTTAATTTCTAACAAACAAACCCTAGGGGTATGTTGTATAGATACTTAGAAACTTCATACCAAAATTAAAACCTCAGTTATCTTGGCAAATAACAGCTATATCACAATTTCCTATGACATTTGCGTACAGCGTACAACGATGAAATCAACTGAAAGTCTGTAGCAAAGGTGACAGGAAGCGGAGTGCAACGGAGCGCGGCGAGCTCCGCTGACTCAGGATAGAGATACCACTATCACACGAACTCGAATCTAGATACACGTGGAAATTACGTGATTTCCTAAGGAAAGTTTTGGTGGAAATCGCTGATGTACCAGGTAATAAGAAACTTAATAAGGAAAGGCGTGGAAGCAAGTGACCTTCTTCAGCCCAGCAGTCCTATATTAGGTCTTTTTAGTAATTGGTTAAGAGCGGTTTCAGATTGGCAGGACATACTGAAAGTTTAAAATAGGTTCTTGCGATATTTGAAGACTCATTTGTTTTCTAGGTATTAGAGGTTTGCTTATAAAGTTCGAAATACCTAATGGTGGTACAATGTTTCAATGTTTAAGCATCTGCAACGTGAATCGACATGTTAAAGAGTGTTGGATGTTTGACACCGCTAAACTAAAAACTGTTTACCATGTGAATAAATTACAAGAGTTTTTGAACAAAGTGTCGCGTCGCGCTTCACTACATCCTGTTAAAATCTCTTTTAATTTATTCACAATATTCAGCCATAAAGTGTATGAAACAAATGTTAGTGGTGCGGAGCCGCGAGTAAGCGATTTGGCACATTGCGCCCGAGAGCGGGCGGGGGCGAGCCACGGCATAATTACGTACCTACGAAATGTGAGCTGTCGTTTAAATCTTGCACTGCTTAAATTTGAAGCGAACTTCACTGAGGCCGTGTTATTAATTTAATTTTGTTCGCCTCTCTACTGGAACACGGCCATTGTGCTCCGGCTCACACGTGCCGCTCTGTGACCGCCTCTAAATCACCCCAAAAACAAAATCCCTTCGCAATTTAGATACAATTTTCTTGAAAAGAAAAGGATATTTATGCTTTAGGCCTTCACAGATAAAGTCGCCTCAGCACTTATCAGAAATCTCACAAAAAAACACAATATTTTACCCGCAGCCGAAAGATTTCGACTTTTCGAGAGCAATAACGCTCACATTCAAGATGAAAGTGGACGAGAGTATTGCCCGAACGCATTAGACTACCAAAGCTGAACAATTTAATGACGATTGACTATTCATACCACATTCAAGCGGTTGACCGCTTTGCTACTCTTGATTTAGAGTCTAATTATTCTGCGATCTCAGCCGTAGCGGACGCTTGCAGAGTACGTAATGAGAGAGGCGAGGCAGGGGCGCGGCGCGCGGGGGGGGGGGGAGCGGCGGGATGCAAAATGTTGCAATTGCATTTCCCCGTCAGAAAAACAGCTTACACTAGCAAAAATAATTAAGAGTATTAGTGGAGTCGGCGAGCGGAGTGTCGCGCAGTAAATAGTCTGCTAAATACCCACCTACATTTATTGGCGCGGGGACTTTGGGAAGGCCAGTGTAATGGCGGAAACAATTTTGCCTTTTAAAACAGTGGGCGCCTTTGTTTATAAACGCTTCCGTTGAACGAGTACATAACTGCGTGTTTCACGTGATTTAAAGTGATGTCAAAGTGAAAAATAATGAGACTCGATTTTGTAATGGGAGGGTAGGTACGTTGGCAGATCGTTATTCAACTTTTGAGTGGATGTTACAAAAGAGGCTTTGTTAAAGCCTGAATAAAATGTTGCATACCTAAATGAAAATCTAATTAGGCATCAATCTGTCTGTAGCATTAATGTAGGTATGTATTGGTTGAACGAGCTCATAGCTTTCAATAAGATGCAGGCATTGATTTTAAGTAAGTAAGATATATGTACGTACTACGTACCTAACAGCTTGCTGGAGGGCTTACTCTCAAAGCACCCACAGGATAGTCTGGTTAAGCAGACGACAAACTCCTAGGTTGACCTGTGAGATGCTATTCCCAAAAAAAAGTAGTACTACGCAACAGCAGAAATCGATGAAGGCTTCCTGCTAAGCTAGCAAGACTAGAGGATATGGTCTCGTACGATGAGATAAAAATCAACGTTGCTTAAGAGAGCGTTGATAGTTCTTTGCCCTTTTTGAAAACTGAAAGTGGGCCTGGAATATAAATGTTTAGGCTTTTTTCTTAAGCAAACCTTTATTAATCGACTTGAAAAAAAGCAGGTTCTCAATTCGGTAGTTTTTTTTTGTGTTTGTTACCTCATATCTTCGTCATTTATGAACCGATTTGAAATTTCATCAAAATCGTTTCAGTAGTTTGGTTTTTAAATCAAAATAGCTGGAAATAATATGTCACCCAAGTAAAAGAAAAAGCGAAATTGATACTTGATAAGGATTTGTGTGTGATACGATAACAAAGGGTAAAATTAAAACTTGTTTGCAAAAAAATAACCGACTTCCCAAAACAAACACAAAAAAATATTATTTTACTTTCGGAAGTCAGTGGCAAAAAAGCCAATGAAACAAACAATAGTCACCGACTTCCGAAAGTAAAGTTATTTTCCACTTTTTTTGCGTTTCTTTTTGGAAGTCGGTTATTTTTTTTTGCAAAATAGTTTTTATCAACCAGTTTCTGGCAGAAAGATAATTAGTCCAAGGCTTGTTTTAATATACCGCTAATATTCGGATTCGGAGTTTTCAACTGTGTTATGTTCTTCCCATGTCATCGCCCAGAGAACAACGTTCCATTAAAATTACAGACATTTTGCCTTTTTTCAATTTTGAGATTGGTATAAGAAAGCGATTACCGTACCTACGTAGGAATGAAATCATGATTATTATGAAAATATGAACATGAGGTCCTTGGTTCGAATCCCGGGTCGGGCAAATTGTTATTGGGTTTTTGCATCAAACATTTCTCAGTAGCAGCCATGGAGTCTGGATTTGTGCCCGGTTGATGGCAATAGGCTCGCTCCCTTTTACATCGGACTTCAAAAATAACTGACGAAATGTGGGTGCACTATCAGGTACACCTCACCTCGTTACAGGCGTCATGTTATGTATGAAAATAAAAAAACCACCGACGGAAAACTGCTTGGCAAGACTTCTCAACATTACTTCCATGGCAGGTGCCTACAAAGTACATCCCCAGAGACTACCACCCAGATATTTTAATACTTACATATCGCCTGCCTAGAACTTAACTGACGCACATTAAACAATCGGCGATGCATCATTTGTCGTCTGTCGCCGAAGTCTTGACAACGGTCCGTCCCTACCAAAGCGGAAAAAAGATAATCCCCCAATTAAATTGAACCACTACCCATGAAATTGTTTACCTTTTGAGGTAAAGAATTTTTAGAATCACGACGTACATTCTGCAGCTGCGAAATGTTCAAATAGAAGGTAGGGAAATTCTAATATTGTGGTATTTAGGGAAATGATAAAATAATGAGCAAGAGGTAGCTGCAGCGTTATCAAAGAGGTACCAGGAATCGTTAAGTTAACCATCATTGGTGTGATTTTTCATTGTGATGACTACATTGTAGGTAATGTAGTCATCACAATGAAAAATCACACCAATATCGTATTAACTGTACTGTATATTTTTTATACCTTGACATCTAGGTATGTACCTACTTCTGTACATATCACGTGGGTCGTGGGTCCAAAAGGGTCCGGTTTACTTATATTCGATTAATTAGAGATATTATAAAACTGATGATGATTTTTTAATTACTGAACTTTTGTTTAGTTACCTACCTTGAAAAGTGTATTGAAATAAAGGCATATTATATTGAATAACTAATAATATTGTTTGGATATAAATAGCAATTGTACCTAAATAGCAATTTAGTTTTATATTACTATCATTATGTTATTAGTCTGTAAGCTTTCCTAAAATGTAAAAAATAAAAATAAAATATTTAGCCTTGATTTTATAGTTCAGGCCCGAAACTTTTGGATGGACATGTAGGTATAGACCATTCGGGGACAGTAATTCAAGGATTTCGAAGTCCCGCCATGTCCCTAAATGGATACCTAGCTTAAATTGTACATATCATCAATTGATATGGTAGGCCAAAACAATACGATCGTGGTACAAGTTATCAATTAAAACCTATTGGTTCCGTTTACAGGCCTGAGTAAAGGAAATATAGCAACGAAGACCAGATATGTAAAAATAAATTATATTTAACCGAATCTACTTTCGCTTGTAGATCAATGTCCAAAGTCCTTGAGGTTTTTTATCTGCCATCAATTCATCAAGCAGCGGACATGTCCGGGTCTATCCGAACACCCGGACACACGACAATGGGTGACGGGACTCGCAGACGGAACCCATCGTCAGCAAACGTGCTCAAATCGTAGCACTCCCTGTTATAAATTACGATTCGACGCTAATGTCCGTAATTGAAATGTACGGGGACGTAGGGGAATGTTTTTAGTGTTATTTGGGGCATTTAGGGATTAGGTACAGATTTTTTGTGTGAAAATGGCCCTACATTTAGGATTACAGCGGACCTATTTGTGATAATTTCTTGAATCAAGCTTCGAAATGGTAAATTCGGAGCAAAAACAAATGATCGAAAACTGAAAATGCAATTTGCAATTTGTAAATCATGAATGTTAAAAAGCTTCCCTCATAAAATAACACTCAAGTTCTTCACTTCAAAAAACTCCTTTCCTGACATCTCCAAAAATCTAATTAGGTCAAACATTTTAAGCAGATTGGAGACGTATCGAAGAATTTATTGTAGGTAATTAGTCCGGTCCGAATATGGGCACATTTACGGGAGCGAGTTGGCATCGGGGCACCGCTGGCTTCCACCCAACCCTTAGAGAGAAGTGGTCGCAACGTTTACCAAGCATTTGGCAGTCTTTCACTGCATAGTAATGTGCGTTCAATCCATTTTGCATCATTATTGGTTTTGAATAATTTCGTGTCACCTTTATCTTTTACGGGGAATGAAAGTTAAGTGACTTTGAGCTCGTTGTAGACTTTCTCTTCGATTTTCCAAGAACGATATCGTTTTTGAGGAAACATGTGGTTATCGTAATTGTCTATCAATATAATAAGATATCACGTAGTGGGTGCCAGAAGACGGGAGTCGTCGCCGAGTAAGGCCTAGGAAAACGACTTAGATGCGTTTATAGATTGGCCGGAGAAAATCACACGGAAAAAACAGTGAAAGGTTATGGGAGAGACCTTTGCCCAGACAAAATAGGTTTTAAAAAATGTTACGAATGAGTCCTACAAAAGAAGGCAAATTGTCATAGATTTGTAAAAGTTGTTTTCCGATTACTTTTTTCTTTAGATTAAATTGCTCACTGTAAGGATTATCTGAAATTCTGAGGATAGATTATAAGGATAACTTAGTAAAAGATATTGTTAATAAAAAGGCTTTATTAATAATCAAATAAATACTTAGGTACTTAATTACATTACAATAAAATAAAATCTGAATCGATGGAATGTATTTAACTAATACTATTGTGAAAATATGATATGTATCCCTTTAATATCATTTATTGCTAGATATTGCTTTAAATTCCTTGTCAAATAATTATTTTTCCAAACAGCGAATATGATGATATACATAAGTATAACAATATGGTTCATTCGCGCAACTCCTTCAAATAAAGCTAAATCGTCTGAGGCACTCGAAATAGAAGCCTATAATAGCCTATAATAAATAGTTGCTAAAATGTATTTGACAATGTAAATAAATTCAACTATGAATGTCAATAAATCACTTAAATATGTTAGCAAATATTTTGCTATAATTCTACATTTTCCTTCAGATCTAACTTGGAAGTGTCCTATTTCTTTTTAATGACTTTATGAAACCCAGCTTTAATATATTTCATAATATTGCTGATTTTCAACTTTTTAATCAACGCTAATAAGCGTGGGAGCGGAAGCTATGCTGACAGACAACAAAACATGACAAAAATCAAACTTCTCACATTTTCACGTCAAAACATCGATAAAATTAACTATTTAATTGTATAATTTTCTAATAATTAGTAATTGATTAACTAATAAAGAAGGAAATCTATCATTTAGAATTTCAATTTAGGTACATTTTTTTTATATCACATTTTCGTATTAACATCGCCAATAAAGAAATGACTAATGTCTTTGGCACTGTGCTAATTTTTACAATACATTAAATCTGTCATTTGAATACATAGCCGTATTTTTTTAAAACTTCAAATCTCAATAGATGGCGCTACTATCGCATGGCCCTTTAAAACTAAATAAGCCAATCTAACATTCTGTATAAAATTCATTCGTTGGTCTTCTAAATGGACGTTTTCTTGCTATAATAGCTTTGTTAAAGGCATTAATAAATAAATAAGCTAATATTAATTCAGCATGTTGAGAATTGCCATTACGCAACAAAAAACTCAAAGTACAGAAGTTGCATCAACAAAGTCGCGACCGCAAACAATTTTGAGTCTTACGTTCATAGGGTTCCGGGTTCGAATCCCGGTAGGAGCAAGTGTTTGTGTGATAAGCATAGACATTTGTTACCGAGTCATGGATGTTTATATGTATAATAAGTATGTATTTACAAACAAAAAGTATCTATGTAGTATATCAACTATCTAGTGTCCACGACACAAGCCTCGTTGCTTAGTGTGGCACTAGATGGCGCTGTGTGTAATGTCCAGCGATATTTATTTATTTTATTTATTTATTTATTATTTATTTCAGAGTTATACAACTCATAATACTTTGAAACATAAATAAGACGTGAACAAAGCATTGATTCCACTTTGGTACCGAACGAATAGGGACGTCCAATTCGTTTAGCTACTCTATTCATCGATATCGATTTAAAAAATAAAAACCTAATTTAATAATAACTTCTTTTGTGACAACTACACGTTAACAGATTTCTTGGGCGGAGGCACACGCGGTGAATGTGAGTACATCTTCTTGAATAACTCTGGTATATCGTTGTCGGGGAACAAATCCTTCAACATCGCTGAAAAACGTTAAGGGAAATTAATCTTTGAACTTTATTTTTCGGTAGTCACGGCTCAAAATTCTATGAGGTGAGTAGATATCGGAATTGGGACAAACATGCTCCTCCGCATCGTATGGCCAGATAGTAGATAACAGTCGCGAATTATGTTTATATTTTTAATCTTTTTAGTTTAGCTGTAAGTCTACCAGACACATCAAAGTAACTAAATACTTTGTGCTGCAAAGAAAACGATGCTTTGCAAGTTGCAATACTCACGCAAAACAAGAAGCTTCCCAAATGTCTTTTTTGTCCCCTTCATATTCATTAAAAATGCAAATATGATGATTTTCATTGGAATCGTCACACAACAATTATACAATAGTCACAGACTTACTTTCAAGCAGCACTAAAATCAATCGCTTATTGATCTCCTGGTTTTGGAACAGATCAAATACTGTCAGCAAACCTCTCCTGGCCGTGTCGGACCCTACTATGTGTCGCAAATCATCTGCAAATAAAGAAGTTCATAAAATATACATAGGGCCTAAGATAAGTAAATAATTAAGGCAGCGATCCCAAAATGAGTGATCAGGATGGATATTCGATTTATAGCAAGCATCCATACAGAGCTGTGCGAAAAATCGATGTGCAAACCCCAAGAACGACGCCATCCAAACAGCATTTAGTGGTAAAACAGACATTTTTACCAGTATACGAATCAAGCTAACATGCTGAAAAAAGCGGTCTAATTTTCATTCCACATAAGAACTAAAATAATCCCTACTCGAACTTTCCAAACCATAACAAAGAAATTAAATTGGCCATTCTCATAGAAAATCCATAGATAACCTGGGAATAAGCCGGAAAAACGCTAAAATGAAATAAAACTGCAATACAAGTAGCATACCTGAACAAGCGGAAAGCAAGGCAACTTTAGCGGCAACCCTTGTCCTAGCTTTGGTTGCCGCGTCTCGGTTACCGGAGCTTGGACCGTTCCGACTGGTCAACCACTGTCTGAAACATTCAGTTTTTTTATTAGGCACACTCAACAGTAACAAAAAGATATCATGTTATGGTAAAATGTATAAATGCTTACTTGAACGTCTTCAAATATTGGACGACGTTTCTGGGGGAAGTTAGCGATGATACGAATTCTAGCACCTTTCTGCAAAAATAAAAGCAATATTTAAGGATGGAAGAAATGTGTTAATAACCTAAATAAATCATGAGCCTGGTTACTTAACTCAGTCATGCAATGCCAGCTTCTATTTTACCCAGATGGCAGAATTTCACGCTATTCGTCCCCTTTATAAAAAAAAAACCCTTTAAATTACTCATCAATTTACGCTCTTTTGGTAGGTCTCACAGACCGGAGGTTTTCTTAACTCTGATAAACTTTCCGTAACGATTTTCATGGCGATACGGGCAAAAATCAGTTAAAAATGAATACGTACTTATTAACTCTATCTGCAATCAATGTCCTAATGGGAGCGAGCAGACGTCTTCTTAGCCATAGACCTCTTATACCTAATACTTCTTCGAACAATTTCAGAGCTACACTTTCGTCGTTTTCCTGTCAAAAGAAAGCAAACAAATTAAAACCTTATAGACCAGTACAATTCGTGATAACTAAAAACTAACTTTCTTACCTCTTGTCCATCAGAAGAATTCCCACTTTTAAATCCATCGTAATAACTTTCTTCAGTCTTGCCTTGGAATACTTTTGAAATACCTGCAAATTAAAAATCTCAAAATTAATTATTTTCCTATTTTGAAAATTGGCAAGTAACAAAATTTTGTTCAGCACAAGTTAGCTCTCTGGCTAGTTTTCATTTTTAGTAGATATGTTAATATTAGTTTATCAATTAGTGACTTCGAGTTACTGCTTTATATGTACGAGTACATGTCTAATCCAACATTACACGTGTAAGCGGGCACGCCCGTTGGGCCTGCAGGCTTTATTTATGCTTGAGTTTATTTTCTATGTTTATTTTTATATTGGTATGTGCTGGCTGACATGTAATAATAATTTAATTATTTTTTTGTATATGTTTACGTAACATACTATTGTATAAAAATCTGGTTCTTCTAACCTAACAGTATTGCTTGGGAAAAAACACTAGGAAGTGGCGAAGGGTGGGCGTTTTGGGGGACTGTCTTTTGTTTAACTTTGAAGTTAAAAAGTGCCAGCCTAATTTATGTATATGACTTCTGATTTTGATTTTGACTTCATCCAGGTGCAAAAATTAAGTCCACATTTCTTATTAACATTTTCCTTTACAATGAGTTACAAAGTTTTATTATGAAGGTTTAAATTATTACAAATACTTCCACCTGTAATTAGATCTAGATTTTTCGTGTTACTGGTTTTTGGCTTACCATCCATGACTCCGTCAACGGTATTCGCGAACTGATCAGGCATATTCTTCAGCGTCCTCATTCCGGCTTTTAGAGAGTTAACAAGAAGAGCATCGAGCTAAAAAAAACAGATAAAATATGGGTGCAAAAACTGTCTTATTAGTTCCGCATAGATGGCGTTAAATATTTGTTGCTTTCATCGTTCCTTGCTTAAAACTGCCGTAATAAAACAACGCAACGGCGTTAAGTATCTTAACGCCGTTGGGTTGCTTTTTATGCAAGATAAGAGCTTTCTCGCGGCGAAGGCTTCAGCAAACTACCTCATTGAATAAGTATTGTTCTAGGCTAAAGGGGATCTTTGGATCTATCATGCATGAAGGAATTGTGAAGGCGGAGAAGCCAAGATCATATTTGCAGCCTTTGCTATTATCAGCTCCCTTTCACTCGGGAAAAAAGCGAATAAATCAGAACTGATGAATGTTTTCTAATAGTTTAAATACTTAATTATTGATACCTTAAACTGAGACCAGTTTTTCCTGGGGGAAATATCGGCATCCGGACATTCAGAATGTCCAATTCGATCCGTTCGTCGCATTGGTAGTGTGCATAGTATGCAAAGTGTAGTATGTCTCTGGCGTTGGTTGTCATCACGTAGACCGACAACCAACGCGGAGGCACCCTTACAAGTACACTTCAATATGTATAAAAACTTACCGTATTACTATGTTTCTCAGCATGATTCTCAGGACTAAGAAATCCCCCTAAATAGGCCGGAGACAACAACGTCATATACTTGGCATCCCTCGCCAAACTAGCCAAGGTTTGTAGGTAGCTGTTCAACATCCGTTTCCGACTCTCCAAGACTGTTCTAGATGTATTCTGGAATGTTTTCTTTCCTGGGAACGGTAGACTACTCAGCTCGGGCCACTGTTGAGAAATTTGAAGCTTATTCACATGAACTCAGAGCTCAAAGTTGATAAACAGAATTATATTACTACTGACCTTATCTTTAACCGAAGCGTGTAGGTCATAAAAATCGCTATATCTGCGGTATATGTGCCAAACCTCGTTGTCTGATAGTCTAGTCACTGCTATGGCGTATATACCAAACGCTCGCCCTTTGTCTTGTACTAAAGCTGGAAATATGAACATTTATATGTAAATACGCATTAGAATTATTTTAACTGAACTGAAATTACAAACACTTATCTGTATTATAATGTACAGGTGTTTGTGAAGATACTAAAAGCAAAATAAAATGGTCTGATAATATGATAACTAGCGACCGGAAATGCATTGTAAATGCGCCAAATATGCAACAAAAGTGCCAAAAAATTCACCATAAAATTAAAGGAAACATGCCCAAAGCATGCACGATATGCCAATTTCGTCTAGTATATGCAACATCTGCAAAAAACAGCCATAAAAAGTATGATATATGTACGTACCAGTTTCAATAATACTCGCTGTTAAGGGCGACATCAAGTTTTTCGCATTTCGACTAATTTCTGAGTGAGACAAAGATAGATTGCTAGTGTTGGCTGATGATAAATTTGAAGGACCTGAAAAAAAAAAACAATTTATCAAAGCCACATTTCTAAACCCCTTCAAAATTATTGAATTATATGAACTTTTCCCTTTTTCATTAAAGAAAAAATAAAGGACTGCCTCGTTTGTCCAGTGCAAGCGCGACTCCTGAGGTTCTGAGTTGGATTCTCACGTCGGATAAAGTGTTATTGGGTTTTTCGACCGGGAATTTCTTAGTAGCCGTCTCAGTCTGGATTTGTGCCCGGTTGATGGCAATAGGCTTGCCCCGTATTACATGGGACCTAAAACATAACTGGCCAAATGTGGGTGTACTATTAGGTACACCTCTATCTAACCATTCGGGGACTACATGCGTGATGTTATGTGTGAAAAAATATCGGTGGAGACCTTTTCTAGCAGTGGGAATAAAAATTCAAAATGTAAAAATAAAACAAATAAATTGTAACCTGCACTTTCATTGATCATCCTCTGCGCTAGATTGCCAACAATATCCGATCTAGACCTATTATGCCTTGTTCCTGGTACTGGCAACATATCGCCTGAAAATAAACAATATTTTATAGAGAAACATCGACTTTAAAAACTGGTAATACTACGCACACATAGACGTGCGTAAGAAATAATCTGCAGAACTACACTATCACATCAGTTCACTATTACAGTTGAGAAAGAAATATAGAACCCGTTGCAAGCGAAGTAGGGGGAAAGGGGGGACTTTCAAGGTTTATGCAGGGCCGTGTTACGATACTCAAACTAAAACCCAGATTTTAGCTTTGCACCAGTCAGTTTAATTTGACATGTTAGATCACATAACAGGCGACGAGAAAAATTCTGTTGTTGAAATTTTTTTTTTTTTTTCAAATCTGTAGCTTGTATCGTCTTGAGATGATTGAGTATCGTTGCAAAAAAATAAGTACCCGAGCGAAAATAGGACATATCGAGGTTTACAAAGCGACCGCACCTACCACAGATGTGATGGGTGTAGAAAGACCCTGGACGAAGCCAAAAGGCACTTGTTCTGCCCATCATCGCGATATTTGTTTTTTTTTTTTGGTTTGGACCATACCTGGGAACTATCTAGTTACGGAGATATTGGAGGTCAAAGTTCCAACTTTGACCCTACGGATGCACATAAGAACAAAATGAAGAAATGTCATGCGTGCACCCGTAGGCTCATAACTAGTCGGTCACAATTGGCTGGTATTTTTTTAAATTATCAAAATGAAAACACATCACGTCACTGTGAGGCCAGGTCAGTTTTAATTCCTTTAATATTTATACCAATAAACAGGTAAACTCATAACGAATCCCTTCGACATTCGAGCCACTTTTAAACGAATGTTTAGGGACACTCGAAGGGTTAACAAGTTATTTTTAGATACGTTAAGTTTTTATCGTTATAACTTTACTTTAAATGCCTCCACGACCCCTCTACTATTCAATGCATCCATCAGCACAATATTTTGAGTGCGTTACATTAAGTGTTACTGTAACACGTGATTTTTCACCCAAAAAAAAGGTCTTTTCCTAGCAAACATTTTTGCGTACAATTACCAAGTTTGATGTATGTACAGAATGGTATGGTTTACTTGGTTGACTTGTCGGAGGATCCGTTTAAACATTGTATATGAGTGACAGAAACGACGCCTTACAATGCTGTCATTTTCTAAACCTCGATATGCTTTTTTGCAGCCGGTTACTGTTATATGTATTTGGAACACTTCGCTCGCAACAGAGCTAAAGTAACAGAGTGGTCAAAAAGAAGTAAGAAGAAGAAATAGGAAAAGGTATCTAACTAGCATTAATCAGGTTGCCGATGCAAGGATAGCTACAATACGCAAACAACTATGTGTTATGCAGGCACTTCATTCGGCGTATTTGTCGCAACATTCGCGTCATCTGGTTAATACAAAATATACCTTATTACAATTATCAAAAAGGTTATTTTGTAAACTCCTGGAAATTTATTGTTAAACTAACTGTCCGTATATTTAAATCACAACTTCTTTCTTTGAAATGGCTATAACAGCGCAAATCGATGTAAGGTGTCAATTCATTAAACAATTAATTTCCCTGGCGGTATTTACGATACAACGCGAACATTTGCGCCAATACGCCAAGTGCAGTACCGGCATTGGGGTCTAGAACTTCACTTTGAAATGTAATACCAAACGCATTGCATTTAGGTAGAGTGTGGTTCTTGTTACTTGGTACTCTTCGCGTGAGGGAGCGGGGGAACGTCGACGACTTGCTGTGAAGGTCGTACTTGTATTTCGACTTCAGAAACAACTTTGGCAACTGATTGAGACATGACTTCATAATTTTCTTGCATTTGTCTGCACATTTTGGATGGGTTTGCATGGTAAGTTGGACGTTATGGACAGTTAGAATAGTATTAGTTGTTTTAAAGGAGTTCGGTTATGTTACTTACCGCTGTATTTTCGCGTGTCGCTTTTTTCGTCCTTTTTTATGTCATTATTACTAGAACAAAATTCATTTATTTTAATTATTTTTTTATGTTTTATTTACATAGTTGTAATCAAAATAAAAGTTAAATTACAGTGATATAATATAAATACCTGCTTTTATCAGAACCGTCTTCGCTATCCATCATAAAGTCATTTTGCCATGATGGGTCGTCCTGGAAACCAAATAACACTGTAAATAAATTTTATTTGTTCCGGATGAACGATTAATGCCCGGTTCCTATAAACAAGAAACGAGTCGTTTTGCATACGGATAGTAGTATTTTCTACGAGGCGTATGTCAAAACCATTCCTATAAAAAACGTTTCGTAAGTTAGGTTACCGATAGATCACTACCTACGGATGGGAGGGTTACGAATAACGGACAGTAAGGCAAATGTATGCAGATGTCTAGCGATGGTGTTCCTATAAAAAATAAGAAACGTCAACGAGCTGTCAAAGTTACGAGCCGTTAACAATTCGTTTACCGCCCGATTTCGGTCGGTTGTTTACAAAAGTTTTACTCATTCTGTGTTATTTGTTATAAATACTTGTAAAATGTGGCTTTCAGACAGTGAATTAAGTGATTTGGAAAGGTTATCGGACTGGAGTAACTCCGAATCAGATGAAGAAAGTGGTTCTAATCGACGGAATTACAAAACAAGGGTCGATCATTTTAGTATCTTGGATACTAATGAATTCCAAGTTAGATTTCGGCTAGATAACCCGTCTGTACAAAGTTTACTCGTCGAAATTTATCCGCATTTAAGAGTAAAAGGAGCCAGGTATGTATTTCTCAAACTAACCTTGAAATATTCACTTGAAACAACCAAAACAACAATAATTCATTACGCATTCTACTCCTAAAACATTAATTTAATCTTTGTTTTAGGAACCATGGTATACATCCTCTTCACCAACTCTTATTGACGTTAAGATTTTACGCATTAAGGACAATGCTATTATCAGTAGCTGCCTTTGTTGGGGTATCAAAATCATCGGCTTGTCGTATAGTATTTGATGTAAGCTGTGCTATAGCATGGTTATACAACAAATATATATACATGCACCCTGACACTGAACAAGATTTTTATGAAACTGCCCGCTTCCCAAGGGTTCTTGGAGCACTTGATGGTACACACATCAGAATTCAATCACCATGTAAGTTCTTGTTGAATCTTCTAGGTAATCTTTTAATTTGATAGGCTTCTACTTTTTTATTTAATTAACACAATTCAATTCTTTTTCATAGGTTCAGAGACTGGAGAAGAATTCAGAAATCGAAAGGGCTACTTTTCCCTTAATATACAAGCTGTGTGTGATGCAAAATTATTATTTATGAATTTAGTAGCCCGTTGGCCTGGTTCAGCTCATGATGCAACTATATTCAATAACTCAGAACTAAGAGGTAACAGTAATAATAGATAACAGCATTATGAAGTATGTTTTGTGGTCATATAATTTAATCCAGTATCTATACCTAACTACATTTTTTTTCAGCTCAGTGTGAAAGCGGGTTGTATGGAAACAAATGGCTGCTTGCAGACAGTGCATATCCTCTGAAACGATACCTATTAACACCTTTGTTAAACCCTGAAAGTAGAGGGGAATTGCTTTATAATGAAGCCCACATTCGTACTAGAAACTGTATTGAAAGGTATGTTTTTCATCAGTGTGGAGGAATGTGACACTTTCCATTTTTATTGTTCTTGTGTACCATGGGTGAGATAAGAGCATTCATGATTAATATATAATCCTTACATTTAGAGAAAGACTACCTCATTGGTCTAGTGGTTGCAAATGTGACTGCTGAGCGTGTGGTCTCGGGTTCAAAGCATCATGCACCAAGTCGGGCAGTGTTATTGCTAAAGATAACTGGTTCTTTTTTATTGCAGATGCTTTGGAGTGTGGAAGAGGAGATTTCCAGTAGTAGCTTTGACATTGCGTTTAAGTCTGTTACAAGCCAATGCAGTAATCATAGCTACTGGTGTGTTGCATAATATCTGTCGATTAAACAGTATAGCTGATGTCCCACCAGAGGTAGAAATTCCTACTGCAGAGGTAGTGCCTGTACCAAATACTGCTGAAGAACCAGATTACACAGAAAGAGCAACACTAATTTCAAATTTCTTTTAATAAGTGAGTAATAACAATCTGTATAGTGCTAAGCTGAGGTGTCAAGTTTGAAACCTTGACTATGTTAAAGTACTGTGCACTGAATATGTTTAATAATTACTTTTTATTTCATTTCAGTTTATCATCACATGAGTAATTTTAAGTTTGTATCGAGAAAGAAAAACACTTATCTGCTACATACAAAACAAAGTGTATGAAGAAATTACCGTTGATGAAGGACACTGGCTTAGTTATAGGGAAATATTGTTATTTTAAGTATCTAGCTTTACTATTAGTTATTAAAAGAAACATTTTTATATAAAACTTTATTTTAATTATAGTTTTCCTTAATATATTCTAAATTATTATGGCACTAACACAAATTAAAACTTACATATGAAACACTAACTATAAACATCATTTACAGTAACATTATTTTCTTCTTGTGCTAATTCTAATTTTAAAAGTCTAATTTCTAAATCTAATTACTCCTTTTTCTTGTCATAGTAACTTGCTATAGCAAGGTTACGGGTGATGATGGACGTCTGTACATCTCTGTCTGCTGTCTTTTTACCTGAAATAAATGGAAATATGTTTTATTTCATACAATGTGTTTGACCAGGGTTCTAGACTATAGTTTACAATATGGGAACAGGTATAAGAAATTCACATAAAATATGTGTGTAAATTAATAATAAATTTAATTATGTACCTTTATTTTTTGTTGTTAATTGCCTGGACATAGGCATGCCAAAGAAATACTTGGAGCCCTGTGCACTGGGAGAGCTGTTGCCCTCACACAAATCAATTTTTCTTTTTTTTGCATGTATGTCTGAAAAAAATGATTTGACATTTACAAACAAATTAATTAATAAAAGTATAGGTAGAGAAGGAAGATTTAATCAAAATAATACCTCTACATGGTGTTTCAGCTACACTATCTTCTGAGATAGATGGAATAGCATTAGTTGCACCATTTATTCTAAGACGATGTCCATATCTGCCACACTCCCTTCTGCTATACCACCCACATCCAGGACCGCATTACCACCATCAATACCATCACCACCAAATAGCACATCAAACCCTGTGCAAGTAGACCCCAGAAGACCAGTCACCTTTTCCAATATCTCATCATGTGGAATAAAATCAGGTTTACATTCACTTGAAACATCCAAAACAACAATAATTCATTACGCATTCTTCTCCTAAAACGTTAATTTAATCTTTGTTTTAGGAACCATGATATGTAGGATACATATATTATCATGGTTCCTCTTTCACCAACTCTTATGTTGAGTTAATTATGTTTTACTACAAAACCTTAGAATTGAATTTAAAGTTCCTTTAAAATACATGGGTCAAGCCAGACGCTATCAATTGCGTTTTGTTCACTTCATTCAGTAGCCCGAATAAAAAACTGTTTTTTATTTTTAATAATGAGATTTCTTCAACACATTTTTTTTTAAATAAACGTGTAAGTTAAGTTTTCTCCATGCAAGTATAAATATGTTATATTATGTGTATTATGCACAGGTTTTCACTCTAATCCTAAACATGCTCGATTGTAATAACGAAACGCAAGGAGGGTTGCACATGTGTTCATGGAGGGCTTCGGTAAGTGAGTTACCAACAACCGTTCGTAGCAGGTAGATGACTCAAAAACTTATAGGAACGCCTATTACCATCCGTTACTCGTAACCCAAAAACGAATGGTACCTTTTGTACAATAACGAATCGTTGTTTATAGGAACCGGGCATAAAACGTTTTAGATAAGACAGTTCGGTGGAAATGTCGATATGAGTTTCCATAGTTTTTTTTATAAGGTTATTAATTCGTAAAAACAAATTAAACTACGCCCGTTGTCCCTAAAGGGTTAGGCAGGGGTGTTACTATATCGGTATGAAGAGCAAAGTGGAAAGTTTGTCAGCTGCTGACAAAACGGTATATAAAAAAACAAAACCCACCTCTAACGCATCACAAACACACTTCTGCACATCATCGAAGCATATCACAGGATTGTTAGTAAACTCCTCGCCTTCTGTCGTAATCTTCCTCACTAGTTCGCCGTAGCAGTTCTCTGGTAGACCCATCACGGCGGGCCGGGTGGGGGCTAGATAGAGGTCGCAGAGTTCTAACGCAGATGAACGTAAGTTGTCTAGCACAGCTTTTGATGTGTGGGACACGTCTAGAAGTAGACAGAAAACAAAAACATTTTTTATCGGGAAAACTATGTCTAAATATGGTTGAAGAACCACAAGTCGATTGACATAGGAATTCAATAAGTAATAACAATGTAGGCGCCGGAAGGGTCGTGTTAATGACTTAGTGCAATGTATTTTTTCGGGTTATCCTGTTAAAGTTGGTTTAACACAGTAATTTGTCGAAATATCATGTGGCTTGGCTGAGTTAGTTACAGTATTTGTAATGTTATTGGCATAACAGCTATAATTTTCACATACGTAATTGTTAACTAAATCTAACTTCAATAATTTTTATAACTTACCAGCTTCATTCAACTCAATTTCCAACAAATACTGTGCATTCGACCTCCAAGCCGTAGTTGCCCTCAAAAACTTCAGTGACCTTGAAACTTCTTCCGAAACTTTCTCCACATTGGCAGTATGGGCGAGCCCTTCTTGAGGGCCTAAAGTAGCTCTTCTTGCTTGGATAATACGGGTCAAGTATTGTAAGGAGGAAAGCTTTTGTCGGTCCTGCAGCTCCCATTCGCCTGCGCTGTCTCTGGAATGCTGAAGTACGTAAACATTAGTAGTAACATTTAAAATGTCGTCTCACGACGAGTCAATGTTTCATGGTTTTTTTTTTTGTCTAAATGGTGCTACCATTCCCCTAACTGACGATCTCTGAGAATAAAAGGGTAAACAAAGAAAGGGATCATGGACTCGTAATCTCCTGTACACTTGTACAGTCAAGATATTCCCAGTAGTATTATGTAAGTTTAATCGTGTGGAAACGTCTAGAGTGGCGTTCTGAAGGCAGAACCATGCAGATCTAACAAGACCAGCGGCGTAAAAGCCTAACACACTTGCAATTGCAATGCCTTTCATTTTAACAATTCTACAAAATTCATTACGTTTAATTTCTCGAGGCTCGAGCTAACGAACTTTTCAGAAACGTGAACCAATATATAAGGATTTTTCCTTCCAAATCGTTCGAAATGCGATTGGAAGTGTATCGTGTAGCTCAACCCTATTTTAGGGAGCTCAATGCTTGCGATTTTTATAGATTATGTACTTACTAATTTCTGTATATCTTTCTGGACCAGTTCCACGGTGGCGTCCAACTCTTCGGCGTCAGTGCAGCAGCGGATGACTACAAGAAACAGCTCTGATGGCAGACACGAATCTCTACAACACTGTTAACATATAAAACATTAAAGGCCAAAATCTGATTTGAGTTTGGGACATCTACCAACCTACACTGAGCCCGCGTGGTTGATTACCATCTCTTCGCGTGGCTCGTGGAGGGCAGGCCTGTGTCCGAGCAGTGGAATCATTATAATAAACTGTTTATGGTACAAAGTATGTGTTATTTTGACAAAAGCAAGAAATGTAAACCAAAATTTCCCCCAATTAGCAGTGTTGAAATGCCGTGCAGTTTGTTTTTCAAGTTTCGGTGCTACCCGGCCCGAACGATGCTAAACCAAAAGCTCGCTCAATGTCCTTTGCGTTATTTCTATTTACAATGTCGATATTTCAAGACATATACATCAATAATCCTCATGTAATAAAGAAAAAATATATATATAAAATAATATATAATAATAATATATTAAAAGCACTTACACTCCTTATGATAGTCCTGTTGATATTATCAGGGTCGCTCAGCAAGTTGATCATCGGTCTTAGCACAACAGCTGATATCAACTCGATCAGTATCACTTTCAACGCGTGACATCGCCAAGCTTCTTCAGGAGCGACTAAGTATAGGACAGCCTCGGAAACTTCGCACAGCAACTCTAGGAATAAAATAGAACATTAGTAGGTCTTTCATGTACTAATATCGTATACATAACATCAGAACATCGCTCCTGTAATCCCGGAGAGTTTGTTTTCGAAGTCGATGAGATCATCTAATAGGGCGATATGCCACTGGTGAAGTTTCAAAGATATTTGACGAATGCAAAAAAGCCTAAGGTAGATTTGATTGATGATAAAAAATCATTTTATTCTGTTAGTGAGTATCTTAATCTTAAAGAGTCACATTGACATTTTACTATTAATAATTGACAAACCATTGACATCTTATTATTATAACATTTTAATTATTTTAGCTTCAATTAATGTATTTTATAATTTTGCATGCTAGATCTAGCGAATTGTTTGAGCCTCTGTATATAAACCCGACCATCTATAATGTACTACAATTCTAGCAAATAAAAATTCATTTCATTTCATTCATTTCAATTAAAACATATCTTTCCTCATATCTGTGCAAGATTTGGTCTTTAGGTTCACAATAGTTTAATTTGCGAACAAACTTTTGAAATAGAACAAACAATACCAACAAAAAATTGCCTTTATAGCTCTTTTGACCCCAGTTTTAATAGCTTTACACCTTAAAATTTTATCTCCAAAATACAATGATTAACTTACCATACTCTTTATCAGCATCCATACAATACATATCTCGACATAGCTGCCTGTTTTCTATAGAGCATTCCAGGTCAAAAAATATATCTTTGAGAGTTTTCCCACTGATGTTTTCTGAACTGTCGTAAAACTTCGACTTGCCAAATGTTTGTGCTTCTGCAAATAATAAAAACATAATACGGATTTATTGACTGCTAGTATTATTTATGTATCCTGTTTCCAAACATGTAAACAAATATGTCATTTTGGTAAAATAACTTTAGTTTGATCACAACACTTTTATTTTTTGACAGTTTTTGAACAAGTAGTAGTCATGTTAATTATTTTTTTTAGTTACCTTTTTTTAAGTGGAACTAACATCAATCGAAAAAAATGTTTGAATTTGGAATAGCTAAAAGATGAAATGATAATAACCTGGTGGCCAGTACACATCAGTTTCACTCTTATTTCTCCTGTGTGTTTTCTTTTCCTCTGGTTTCTTGGGACTCGGTTTAGACGTCCCGTTGGGCACGTCTTTGGCATTCATCAGATCTACATGTTTCAATCTCACTCTTGACTGTTTAAACAGTTTTAGATGTGTTGTCAACTCTTCAGGAACTCGGGTGGAGAGAAGGTGGATCCAATCTACAGATTTGACTCTGAAATATCAGATGTTATCTAAAATTCTTGGTTTGTTATGGCAACATAATTCATAACTGGTAACTGGCAGTAAAGGAAGAAAAAGATTATTTTAATTAATAAATCACAAAATTTTATTTATTAATTTTAAAATAACGTATAGAAACTAATGATCCTTTATGTTACTTTTATAATATTCATGACTTGAGAAACATTAAACTTTAACGATAATCATTCTAAAATAATTTATAGTCACCTATTAGCTACATTAGCACCAGCAGCAAGCACCAATCTCTTTATAGAATGGTTTGTTAGTTCCTCGTCACTTGTCAAAATCTCGTACCACGGGGTCACATAATCATTGATGATGATCGTTATTATCTCGTTAAGGAATGAATCCACAGTCTCGCTACCTGTGATTCTGTTGTCATATTTTGGCAAAGGAGTTTCTTTTTGGAACAGTTCCAACACCTGAAATATTGAACAACATAGGTTTAAACTCGTGAGCAGAGGGCTGGCCTATTTTTGGAATTTGGGTCAAAGAATCAGCATTGCCATTCAACGTGGCAATGCTGCTGGCAGCATTGCCTTCTGGGCACTATTCCTGTTGACAGTGAAGTGGATGAATATTTTGATGCCCTTTAATACTTATCTTCTTTTATCTGTACATATTAGTATTATTATTTTAAAAAATACCATTTTCGAATAAATAAATACTTTATGCAGATGAAATAAAAAAAAAGGAAAGTTTGTAATATTTTTAGTGAAAATACATTCTTATTTAGTCATTTATTGAATAAAACTATAGGTCCAAAATTATTTTCATGATTCATTATTTTTTAAAGTACAAAGTACATACTTAGTAAACACAATAGTCAAACATTTTTCATTGGCTTTCATTGAATACAAGGAAGTACATACCTTAGGCAATTGTATAGAAAAGTTTGACTGTTGTAATGGATCATCCAGACAGTCCAAATCAACATCGAATATCTTTTTGTTGTCATATGTGAAGTAGAGAATTGTTATTACCCTGAAAACAAAATCAAATACACAATGTTACATGTACATAAATATTTTGTTGCCTAAGACTATTACAAACTAAGATGCTTGAAGAGTTCTAATGTTTTGTAGCTAGTGAGAACCCGATCTTTGAACGAAATAAGCTGACTTTAACTTGTCGTAAAGATGTCCTACATACCGACTGACGATTAGATAGCCTATCAACTTTCCACAATAACAACGATCTTAAAAACACGCGTAAAGAATATAATCATAACAGACTGCTTCCTAACAATAATATTATTCTTTAGGTTCGAATTACGCCTTCTTATCAACTTACCCAGCCAGAAAGGAGACGATGAACGCAAGAAACGTTAAATAGAACCCAAAACCAAACAATCCAGTGATGATAATGGTAACAAGGCCAAACCAACCGAAAATTCTAATAGCCATGTTTGTATTCTATTTTGAAACAACTACAATTTACAATATAATAACAAAATAAAAGTGAAAACAAACTTCAACGCCTCAACTCTTGACGATTTATTTTTGTAAATCTGACATTTGCCATCTGTCAAGACGCTTTAGTGATGAGCGTTGCAAGTTGCAAGTGGATCACATGACCAGTTATAAAACGTTATAGGATATTTTGCCATAGTCTCAAAATAACTATGTGTAAGAAGAGATTTTTCAGGGATTGTATTTGGGCTATTTTTATAAGGTTCACAACGTTTAATGGTAAAAGTATATGATGAAAACGGTAAAAACACAGTATATGGCACAAACAGGTAAACAATGGAATATATTATAATACGTCATATAAAACTACGAGTTTCGTGAGCGTGGCGTTAAAACTCGCGATCTATGGTCCACTGGAGATGTGCGCGGGGGTGCGGGCGGGGGTGTCTGGCTCCTGTTACCGCGCTTACACGAACACGACTTGTTGAGGTGGTGTAACATAATATGTTAATAAATTAGTTTAAGCGGCCAGACAATTTCAATTCACGATTACGCTACATTTGAGCAAGGTCAGAAGAAAAACAATTGCAAGTTGTTCAAATGTCTTTTTATTCGTCATTATAACATTTTCATTAAATTATGTAGTTACTCCAGTACATACCTACTTAAATGAAAAGGTACATTTGTGAAAATTCGTTTATTTTGAAATGGTATTCTGTACCGTGAAAAAAAGAAGAAAGAGCTTCCTACGTTTTTTTTATAAATATGTCGCATCCCCAGCTTTGACGTTTCAGTGACGTAAAAGATCAGTTTTCGAAGATAGCTTTGCAGTTTAAAAAATTAATTTGCATCGAAGTAACCTTCATCAAAACACTAATACAAAAGTCTTATGTACATAACATAAATCTCTTTGCTGTATAAGTATTCTACTCTTTGGTCTGTGCTGCTTCAAGGACTTTAGACAACGAAGTACTTACAACAAAACTATAGACATAATAATTTTAATGCACGGATTTTTAGCGGGATCGGAGCAAATTAAATATCAGTATTTCATAGTATATTGACTTAACATCACGCCTGTTCTCCCCGAAAGGTTAGGCAGACGTGTACTATTGTATTATCGGTGATAACCATCCTAGATGGACTATTTTTCTCCATATTTCGGCATCAGCTCCTCTTTATTAATAATCACATTAGCAGATTAAATTAAATGAAAACAAATTCTGCATAACAGCATTTTGATTTATTGAAATACAACACAATCACATGAACTGTTTATACAGTGGGTATAGATAAAATAGTCTTGAGACTACCTACCTAATAATACTAGTACAATAATTTTATTGTCAAACATGTCAAATGAATAATTTGAACATGATGGTTCTTTACACATTTGAGGCCATTCTCCTCAAAACAATAGACTGGAATATTTTGTTCAATTAAATGCATCTCAAGTATGACCATTGGCAGACAACGACCATGAGCGTGGTGCAGTCTTAATTTTAAAATAATGAATGTATAGAATAGATTTTCACAAGACTAAAATAGTAGCGAATATTCAGAAAGTGCGTTAACAATTTTATCACTTATCAAAGTTATCAATATGTGCATAAAAATACAATTTTATCATTCATTGCCAATTTCTTTGCCAATAACTTTACAATCATACAATTACATAAAAAATCTTTTAATATTTATGCTTCCAAATTTTGATCTTATTTACCCACTCGAATTAGGTGACCATATTATGAAAAACATGAGATAATTACACTAAAGCTTATAGGGTAGTTGACCACTCAAAAACGAGAATTTTGACAAAGTAAATTATAAAAAAATGATTCCAATATTGGTAAAAGACAATAAAATATGGTATAATTTATACCCGACTGCGGCAGAGCCTAAAAGGAGAGTAATGTTTTTCAATGTTCATTCAGTCAAAGTTTTCAAAATAGTCAAGTACCCTATCAAATTATTTACATAATTAGGTTTACTAATATAAACAACATTTAATACACAACCTTTTATTATTAATGTGTATTAAGATATATGAACACGGTGAATGTAGAAGCAGTGAAGCCGTAATTAATTTAATAATAAAACTTTGCCAGCTGTGATAATGATGAAACAGTGACAGAAAAGGTTGTATTATTTCTAATAACAGCCTACTTTTAAGTTATCCTACTTTTTTATCGAGTGAGTGACAATGTAACACTTGTATTTTCACACAATATAATTCGACAGGCCATTGATAAGGTGTTTTTGATAGCATAATAATATTGTATAACAAACTTTTTGTTGAGATATTTATTTAGGATGATTTAGGCATTGGGTTACTAATAGGCTATTTGACAACGTTGAAAATATACTACAAATTTTGGTCATCCTATCAGGTAATGGCGTATTATAGCATATTTGACTGTATTTTAATCCAAATTATGTATATTTTTTGCAAATTACACGAAAATCAAATAAAATATTTCTTGATATTTTATCTGTGACGAGAACGCCATAGAACGCCATGCGATTGGTTGCACTCTAGTGACGTCACACGCAAGTAAATACCAGGGGCATGAAACTTTCGAACAAACGAAAATTCGAAATTGACAATGAATGTTAGCGCCATCTATCGATCAGGGAACCCCCATTTTCAAAGATAGTTTACTTATTAATGACACTAGGTGGCACTTTAGTACTAGACCGGAAACTATTTTTAATAAATTAAATAATTAGCCATTAGAAAAATACCAGAATGCATGTAAAAAAATAATTATTTTATTTAAGCTATTTAATAATCAAAATAATTTTATTTGCTTCGTATAAATTTAAATGAATTCTAAGTTTTTATAACAGCAACACCAAATGTTTTATAATTTTGTTCAAAACTTTGCTACTTTGCTGTTTCGTTCGTTTCTTTGGTGTTTGTTGTTTGTGACTTTTCGTGTATTTTGATTATTTTTGATATCTTTCTACGACTTGGCGCTCATTATACGGATCCTGATTTTCTCCCTCATAATACCGGAACCCACCTGGCTTTGAATTTGGACACCGATTACTGCTTTTCTGATGTACTTGGCGATATACCTGGACTGCTGACTTCTGCCTTTCGATTCGGTTTTGAGCTAGAAGATACCGAAGAAATCACGGTCACATTGCTATTTTGGGTGCAAAAATGATATGTTTTGATTTTTCTAAATAAATTATGTGATTTATTTATAGGTGTTTCATTTCAGCAACGCAGCTGCAGTTTTTCTTACCTATATAAAGTGTGATATTAAGTGTAGGGAAATTTGTAAAACGACAAAAGTGCAAAATAGTGTAATACTATAATTTACTAATTTATAAATATTACACTTTTGTCTTTCTACAAATTTCTCTACACTTAATATCACACTCAAAGCCTATTTGGAAAAATTTGTACACCAGCGCTCCCTGTAGGA
This sequence comes from Standfussiana lucernea, assembly GCA_964057025.1. Taxonomy (NCBI): domain Eukaryota; kingdom Metazoa; phylum Arthropoda; class Insecta; order Lepidoptera; family Noctuidae; genus Standfussiana; species Standfussiana lucernea. Next base: position 6,327,983 of record OZ059791.1, on the reverse strand, counting down.
TTTTTTGGGTACTAAAAGCGCCACCTACCGATCAGGGAACTCAATTAATGTCCATTTTCAAACATAGAGATGCGCATCTATCTCAGTTATAGTATATAGTCTATGGTAAATACGGCTTCCACGACTGAATAGAGTTCGCGTTGTATGTTTTCTAGGTGCTATCTTTCAGCTAGTTTTGTGATAATTTTTGATAAATCTTGGTTAGTGGGTCGTTTCTAATATCATAATGGTGTCAAATTTTGTGCGAGCTGATAACAGTAACCTACCTATGATAGACGCATTTATGGTTGCACTTTTCTTTAAGAATAACGCTGACTATTATAGTGCAGAACTTAAAAATGTAAAAACAGCAGTGTAAGTACCACGTACGAATTATTTATTTACAAACTTTTAAACTTTTTTGTGATCATGCAGAAGTTTTGTAAAATCTCATTTTAGGTTATGTTAATAAATACTCTTTCGTACATTGTGGCACTACACACCATTTATACACCATTATTTCCAATAAAATGATGAAATTCTTCAGCTGCACTGCCCGAGCAAAGTTAATAATATATCTTGTTTACAAAACTTGTTTACTTGTGTGTGACGTCACAAGTGTCAAGTGACCATCGCCATTATAGAAACATCGTTTTTGCCGCGGTTTTGGGAATTTGAACTTTAACATTGATTTTTATTGTTAAATACAGTAGATCTCCCGGAAATATTAATGTGGGATGCTTAGAATGTAACAAAGAATAATTTAAAACGATTTTCCAAAATTAGTCAAATAGCCTATTATAGATAAACAGGATCAGTGTTTGAACAAGACTTGAAGGCCTGTTTTAAATTTTTTGCCTCTATAGGCAGCAAAACTGGGTTGAATATAATGAAAATTCGTTAAATTTAATGGTCTTTTTGGGAAGCAAGACTGGCCCTTATCTACCTTTTACTCGAAGATGTAATTATTATCACATTTTTTTATAAGAAATTGGAATTCCTTTAAGTCAAATTACTTAAGATACAAATTGTGAAACATCAATAAGCTTATAATATTTTGGTGTATTTACACCACTGCATTTAATTGACTATGAAATAGCTCAGAAATATTTTATGGGAACATTGAAGGCAATTGAACATTGTATGCAAACTTTAGTAACTTCATTTACTACTTTTGAACAATTCACAATTTGATTTAGTTACTGATGCAATGAAGATAACATTGATAAATTTATAATTTTTTTTTTAAATGAAGTTTGGAAATTAGAATTATATTTTGGCAACTATAATTTTATTTATTTTTTATCTTTATTTTCTTTTGCAATAGTATCAGACACTTTTCCCATAATGTAATACCTGAATGTAGAAAAATAAATAGCAAACTTTTAGAAAGCAAGATACCTATTTGTAGTTGTATATTATTTTGACGGACACATTCATAAAATTTGATAAAGTTATCAATATATTTATACATGTATGTATATATTTGATTATAAATTAGTATCTTCGTTAACTATGGCAATACAGACAAAAGATAGAAGCATTATTGCTTCAAGTTATACAAATTCCTTTAACTATACATTCAGATCTATTTATTAACATAGAAGAAATAAATAACTAATCAAATAATTCTGCTGTATTATGCATTTTGTTATAAACCCTTTGAACAACATTGATAATACATTTTCAAATATAAAAACATCATTTATCTAAGTCTGTGAAGATGCGAATAAGTAGTCATTCCACTTTGAATATAGTAGGCAAATATTGTAAGATTGCTAAAAAAACGACCCACGAGATTATAAAATGAATTGATAAACATAATTTAGGTTACGTCCCAGCGTGACCAGCGTCCAATCCACCCACATTCAAAGGGTCAAACTGCTTAAAATAGCCTCTCATTACAGAAATAGAAACGAAATAATACCGCACGAATTAGAACTCGTAATTTAAGACTTTGGACCATCATTCTGAAACGGACTTATGTCGTGGTTATATACCACGACATAAATACCATTATCGTACACAAGGGGTATTCGACTATAATTTTGCACTTACACTTTATGCGTTAATTTGTTAGCCTGTAGAAAATATTATTGCTTTGTCGTATTCTACAACGCGTTGTGTACATTATCTAACTAGAGCCATCCGGTCGGCGGATAAACTGAATCAAAATTGAACTAAACTTGCTGCGAATTCGAGCTAAGTATTTACTTCCAATTGGGAACATTAGGTTGTTGAACTTTGTCCAATTTACTTCAGATATTGTTCTGTTATTTATGGCCAGAGGATGGCTTATACTGTGCTCTCTACTAAATAGCTAAAAACTCATCTATATAATACGCGGACAAAAGCCAGCAACGATTTACTTACGATAAAACCATCAACATAACTCTTAAACCATAATTTAACGTAATCTTGTCCATAAATAAGGTAAGTAGTAGAAATAAATTAACAAATACTTAATTCCCCTTTGCTATTACTCAAAATATACACTCATGGCAGACCCAAGATTAGTTTTCCTATATTTAGTTGTAACATTAGTTTCTATACATTATATTACATCATACTCAACAAGAATATCAACAATGGACTCAATAACTATAACTAAATAAATACATGTACTTACATACAATTGTTTTGTATATTACGCATACCTAGGTATATAATGCTTACATACACTTGAGAATTAGGTAACATCCCGGTAAGTCATATTATTAGTTAAATACCATGGAGGCAGATCTTGATCCCACCGTGAAATCTTTGTATTGGGAGAAGACACACAGCTGAAAAATAAAAACATAAAATTAAAAAAGAAAACAAAGCATCATTACCTCATTTTCATGATCAGCTATCTGCGAGTGGAATCAGGGGCATCTGAGTACAACATAAAATCACAAACCACAACCTTCTTGGTTTATTTTATTTATAGAGTTTGATGACTGATAAACAAACTGATAAATACTGGCCACTAATAATGAACAAGGAAAAAGAATGTGACGTAAGGCGACGACTAACAATTCTTCGTGAGATACACTATCTTAGAAACGCCAATAAAATTAGTAATAATCCACAATTTGAGTTTTTCGATTAATATTAAAAGTAAAACTAAAACGCCGACCTGTTATCAGTAAAGCTGTACTCTTGTCATATCACGTCAAAAAGATAAAATGGTACTGATTGTATCGTTTCACTTCCTAAAGATAAAAAGAGTGGGTACTTTGATATAGACTTGAAAAACCTGAAGGTTCATGGAAGGCAAATATTTACCAAACAATATTTTAGGTAACTTTGATAAGAATATGTATCGTGTATGAACAGCAGTAACAACAATTCGAAGTATTTCGTCTGTATAACTATTGCTCTATTTTTATCAGATAAATTATATTTCCAATGTATATCAATTTGGTTGTTATGTCACAGTCTGCCAAATCGATTTTAATCAAATATGATTTGTTTGCCATGACAAGACATTACAAAGTTATTTAGTAGCCTAGTTGAATATGATCATTGTATATAATTAGAAAGAGAACTAGTGTGTAACAAAGCCTCAAAAAAAAAAAGAAACCTGATACTGTTATATTCTGATAAAATGTTTTATGAAACAAAGCCCAGTAGTGCTTTAGAATCTCAAGTATGCACAATCTAGTAGAAAAAAAAGTATAATTTACCTTATCCTTAAGTTGTTGACACATATGGAGTGCTGCCGTTAACATGAACAACACATCACTCAGCCACGGTACAGCACAGTCAGCCTGACAAGAGTCAATCCTCATTGTGCCATGGACCGAACTCAGTTGGTATGCAACAAATATAAGCTTGTGGGATTGTATGTAAAACGATATTGCTAAGTCTTCTGGCAGATTTGGAGATAGGGCCTTCTGAAAATAAATTGTAGTGATGAATTGTGGTTTCTTGAATGAATTACAACCTACGAGAGGTCAAGAGGAGAGTTTTTACTACCTGTTATGAGGATAAATTATTTATACTTCTAGCTAATACGTGTGCACTTGAGCTACAATTTTTATAACAGAAAAAAATTGTACATACCATATTTCTACTCTTCATAAGCTCGTCTATTGCTTTTTTCTTAGGCAACACTAAAGCGGTTCGGGCTCGTTGTAGTGAGCCAATCAGACACTGTATTATGTGGAGCACTTCTTCTGATGATCTGCAATAAAAGATTTATTTTAATAAAATGGTAACGATTTTATTACATTGAGGAGGATGCGTGGATTCATGAGAAATGGAAAAGTGGAGGGAGGCCTTTGCCCTGAAGTGGGAAAGAACGGGCTAGGAAAAAAATATATAATGTTAAGGGAAATTAAATGTAATTACATACATTACTTGTTTTTGTGGTTCTTAATAATTATCTAAGAAAGTAACATGTGCTAGCCATGTCTATGGGTGAAGTCAATCTGGCACAAACAGATCAGCATTTTCTAGCATCTTTTAAAAAAAAAATGATGCCCCACACTAGGAAGTTCTCCTGTATCGTGGGTGCGTTTACAAACCCGGACCAACTTTTTATAGACCAAACAAATATTTGTTCCCTGTGGGGGCCGAACACGCGACAAACAACGCAGCAGTCAATCGCTCAGCCACTGCGCCAACCGTGCCTCGTCGTGCGTCTTTTTTCCCTTTATGCCAGTTTGAATTGCAACTCACTAAAGTGAAAGTTCAATCGCAAGTTAAAATGCTTCCAATGCAAATGAGTGCTTGCAGCCGACTTTTCGATCCACCAAATGACGCCTTCACGTGACTGAATGAGATAGTCATATCCGAAAATGCTGATCTGTGTGTGTAACTCCGATTTTCACCCATCATAATAATCATATACATAGGTGTATCAGAAAGTGTGACATAATACAATCATAAATGATTCACAAAATGTACTAATTTATGATCAAATTAATATTGATAATTTTTACAGTTCACGATCAGATAGCAAGATAGTGTACCAAAATGATGTAAGAAAAGATATATCTTCTTAAAATTAACATAACTTGAAAACATCTACAGTTATGGTAAACATGAGATTATTGTTATTCAGGTGAAATAAATATGCATAGCCTTGAGCTCCTCTGTCATGTGTGTTGAGGTCATATCAGTTGTGTTCATGTGATGTTTTACTATTCAGAATGTTGGTTATTTCCTTTCATAACAGGATGAGAGACACTGGCTGTTCACAATAATATAATTGCTAATACAATTCAAATCATTTATAAAACTAGTAGTTTATTTTGATTTAAATGTTAGATTATTTTTAAGTAGTGTGTGAAGAATATAAATTATTGAAACATGTAGAGATTTATTTAAAAAAATGAGTAAAAAAGCCAAGAGAATTCTGATTTAACCATTACCAGTTTTTTTTTTTTTATATTGCAAACACAAATGTTGAATACTAATTATATTAGTATAATACATACCTGAACACGTAATGTTTATCCACATTATCAATATAACCAATAGCCTGTTGCAAATGATTGGCAGCATCCTGTATCTGCTGGAGTTTCCACGGACCGTCCTGGTTGATCGATGTACGGCATATTGTGTGCATTTGTCGCAGCACTTTGAAACTTATGTCCTGGCAAGAGAACAGCATCTATTACATTCAATATGATAAAACAAAATGGTTTAAAACAGTGTACAGAGATATGCCTGGTTTTTGTTTGTCCTACTTCTGAGCATCCTGGTGAAACATTAACAAGTTGTCAGATGGGATAAAAGATTGCAACTAAGAGAAGAGACAAATAGAGATTTCAACAGGTTTCATGTTAATGTTTCCCCAGTGAAAACCCACAGTTATGGCTACTATATTGATTGCTATTAATGATTCATAGGGGTACTTACAGCATGGGTTATACTGTCCCCAGTAAGTGTCACAATACACTTCAGTTGTTCAGGCTGTGATGTCAGTATGAATTTGTCTTGTTTCTGGCCCTCGTTGCCGTACAAAGGCACTGGAAATCTATGAGCGCACTCCTAAAATGCAAATCTTGTCTCAAAAACACGTAAAAAAAAATCTAAAATTTAGTGATATTCATTTATCTTGATCTGTGACACTTACGACTAAAACCGTATGGAGTTGATGTAATATCGCGTGTACCTCTTCACGAAGAACCCATTCGAATTCCTCTTTCTAAAACAAATTACACAAAACGAATATTTTAATAGGCAAATGATCGAAACAAATTGTTCTACTCAGATCTTTTTTCCACAACATATGCAAGACAAATTGTTTCACAAACCAGATTAGCTGCTTCTTCCTTTTCGTTATCACACATTTCAATGGAATATTGGGAAGTCAAATATTAAATATTCTCGCTCGGGCAAGGAAGAAGGAACGTTGCCTTTTCAATTCACGAGAATTTTACAAATCACAAATTGAAGGGGGTGCAGAAACCAGGGGCGAGAGGGGGACGTTACATTTCATGATCTGACTTTAATCATTTCGTCCAGAAATTCCAACATTGGTTTTCATCGTCACAGCAACGAAGCGGAGCTGTTTTATCCATCCGTTTTTAAACGACTTCCACAATGACTTATTATTTGGTTTGAAACGATAACTTACAAGTTACATTATGATTAAAAATACTCTTCAATCAATTAAAGCCCCAGTTTACCCAATTGACCATGCGCGTTCGGCGAGTGCACTCCGCCAACGATCCAACGTGTACTAGGGCATTACTTTACCCTGTACTATTCAATGCATCCATCAGCACAATGTTTTGAGTGCGTTACATTGAGCGCTACCATAATTAATTCGTGACTTTTCACATACAAAAAACTTTTTTGCAAAAAAAAAACCGACTTCCAAAAAAAACACTAAAAAAGTGGAAAATAACTTTACTTTCGGAAGTCGGTGACTATTGTTTGTTTCATTGACTTTTTTGCCACCGACTTTTATTTTACCCTTTTTAGTTATCGTATCACACACAAATCCTTGTCAAGTATCAATTTCGCAATTTCTTTCACTTGGATGATATTTTTTCCAGCTATTTTGATTTCAAAACCAAACTGCTGAACCGATTTTGATGAAATTTCTATGGGACCAATCGGGAAGTAGATCCATTCAGATAAAAGAAGAATTTTTCAAATCGGTTCATAAATGACGGAGATATGAGGTAACAAACACAAAAAAAAAAAAAACATACAACCGAATTGAGAACCTCCTCCTTTTTTTGAAGTCGGTTAAAAAGTATTTTCCCAGACAGTAGTGTTCGATCGAAGCTTCGGCTTCGGCTTCGGCCAAAAGCCTCCTTCAGCGAGACCTTCGGCTCGACTAAAATAGGGCGAAGTTTTGACCGAAGCCGAAGGTTTTTAACAAGCGGCGAAATTGAACCAACAGTTATGAATTCGCTAGAGGGCGGTGCAAGAGGCAACGCGCGAAGGGTGAGGGTTACACATTTCGAATTTTCGAAATATCAATATTTTTGTAAAGTTGCAAGATAAGTATAATTAACAGGCAACAAGGATTTTTAATTTCATCATCATGTGCCTAGCCTTTTTCCCAAGTAAGTACCTATGTTGAGGTCGGCTTGCAGTTTAACCGGATGCAGCTGAATACCAATATTTTACATGGAGCAACTGCCTGTCTGGCTTCCACAACCCAGATAGTACTGGGTAATGAAATACATAGATAACCCCTGGGTAAGATTGGTTGTCAAACTTTCGGGCCACTGACTAGTTGACTACCTGTAACGACATGTCAAGATCTACAAAGTGTGCTTGCCGAAACACGGAGGAAACTCGGTATGTAATGTAATGAATGATCACCCATCCACAGACCGACATTGAGAAAATCAGCCTTACCTTGAAGATAGACTGTTGTAACTAATGGCAGAGAGCTCGTTGCTAAATAATAATAACACCAACAAACACGGACTTTTCATTTAAAATTTTATCACTTTTAGCAATGTCTTGAACTGAATTTCTTAGGGTTGTTGAATTATAGTTAGTGATTAATAGGCTTCGGTTTGGGACAAAAAATGTTAGACTGACATTATTTCCCAGCAATGAGTTTTGCGCAGTGTTACTTAGTTTGATGTACAGACTCTTTGGTTAACGGCTTCGAAGAATCCGTTTACACCCTGTATAATCGTAGTGAGGTCTACTTACGTAGGTACTTATACATATAAAAACACATACATCATCTTCAAACAGCCAACACAGAATGAAACACGAAAACGTGTAAACAGTGTTATTAGAAGTTGGCACAGTGCACTCGGCCAACGTAAATAGAAAAGCTAAGTATGTGACAGTTTTTACTTTTTAAACTTATCAGCAATGCTTGCCAGTCATGTTGCCAGTGAATCAGTGATAGTTATATTTTCTGTCAATCTGCCATTGTCAGTCAGACAGTTTTATGGTTTACAATATTAAAAACATATTTAAGAATGATCTTCCCTAAGGACTTGATACGATATTATGAGTTCGTGGAAAACTACTTGCGTAGTCAAGAAATAATTCCAGGGTATGTAACCTGAAACTAAAACATTTTTTAAAGGCAAATCATCCACGTTGAGGTAGTTGTGGGAAACGGGATAGTAGAACGCAGACACCCCATTTACATCCACTATGCATGCGCGTTTACATCGATGCGGAGCACCGGCACGAACTCCGCATCCACTTTTTCCCTCTCATCAAGCTCATTACTTTCAAACTTTTAACAGAAATAAATTGTTTTTCAGAAAATCTGGTCGTCACATGAAATTCCCGTATACCTTCTCGGCAAAAGTAGCTCAGTTTCCGTTATTTTTTTACTTGAAAAATAATTGGATTTGGATGTATTATCCATTTGGTGCATTAGGGGGTTTATGGGCTTTCAGTAAAATACATAAGGTAGTTAATTCTGATTCGAATAAAAGAAGTTGGGCAGACTCTCAAAGAAAGATTGCGGAAAAAGAAGGTCATCATTAATTCTTCATTTTAGTTGATTTTCTACATTAAACTTTCAGATCCATTCCGTTACTTCACGATTGTTTAGTGATCTCTTAATCAATTATACGTACCACTGCTTAGTCAAGTTGTTTTTTTATTTCTAACTGGAAACTTGAATTATCAGCTTGTCTCTCTCACTCAATCAAGACTGCCAGTCCAGTTGCCGGAACTGTGTGCAATTTGTCTGTACCGGTTGTGATTGTTTTTTTTTAAATGTGTACAAAAGATAAAGGAAATAATATTAAGTACGTTAAAACATGCGTGGGTGCAAGTGTACGCCATAGAGGAATAATCTATAGCAGAGAACGCCATACGCCATAGAGGGCATAGCTGGGCTTGCCAAAGTACATTTACCATGTGACCATACACGTCATATAAAACTAGTTCATTTGCCGACAGACGCTAGTGTGTATAGTTTTATGCCGCAAATAAGTTCTATCTAAAAATGGTCAATATTGTGCAGTTTCCTGTAGTGTGTGAGTTCCTTTATTGTGTGGTTGTATATGCAAGCCTCAGTGTGTGATTGTCAAACCCCCGTAGTGTGCTGAATGTGTTTACCACGCCTCCCGAAAAAAGTGGAAAAACAATTTGTACGGCGATTCGCTCCTTCTCTTCTATAGCTAATTCCTCTATGGTGCACGCTCGCGTATCTGTTTGAAAAATAGTATGAGCAGCGCTCACCAGCGCGTTCGCATGCGACGAGTTTCCTAAAAAGGTGTTACTATTCTTGATTGATATAAGGCCGTGACAAATATGTATTTATATTCACACACCAAATTGAATTTCGCGGGCCACACTAGCTTTGCTCCCTAAAAGGACACTCTTTAGGTTGCTTACATTTTAATAGTTCTATTTATGGTTGATTGAAAATTTGAATAGGTATTACTCAGTAGCAGCCACAGAGTCTGTGGTTGTGTCCGGTTGATGGCAATGGGCTCGCCCTGTATTAAATGGGACTTAAACATAACTGTTGTAATGTGAGTGTAGGTGGTACCGCTGCCTTATACTTCGGGGATTACAGGCGTGATGTTATATTATAAAAATTTTAAATTATTATATGCAATGTAACAGTGCTGCCATTGCTTTCATATTAAAATCTTTAATGAAAAGGCTGTTATTCCAAACACCAAATTTAAATGACAAGAATGACAATTCAGAAATTAAAAAATATCAGTGTCAAGAGATATTTTGTTGTTTGTGCCCTTGTCGAAATTTTTGTTTTCAAAAAATATTTTTGAGACTCAACGATGTTAGCGTGTACAAAAAATTAAATACTGGTTATTGACTGTGTTTTGATAATTATCGACATGTGGGTTAAACCTCAAGAAATTTTCTTAAAAAGTGCGCTTTGGTAATTATGTTTACGATGGCCGCTTATCATAAGTATATAACTTGATTGCGAAATTGTATTAATGTTTTCGTTACAATCTTTAGGGATACCGATGAAACGACTTTGTACTTCGTCCTGCAGAGAAGGAAAGGGCATGGAAAATCGAAAGGTTTCTCCTCGCTTCTTGTGGGTACTTTAGATAGCGTCCGAGATACAAAACCTGCGCCCTATAGGATATTACACCAGACGCCTAACTCAGAAATATACTATGGTAATGCATATTTTTGTCCATACTCTAGTTTTTCATTTTAAAGCATGTGAGCACACGCATTTGATGATGAACATCCTAATCCAATCTGGTTGCACTGACTGATTATCAATGTTATATACTTTAGTGGCTTTATTAATTTTGTGTTCGAGTTGAAAACTTGAACAAAACCCTGGTATCAACTGACACACATAACTAATAAAATAAAAGTAAATACAAACCATGAAACATGGTTAGTTGACTATGTGATTGAAACATTGATTATGACATATTTATATTTGTTGTCTCTTGTGAAAATTATATACTGAGTGTTTTCCTTACCTTTCTGTTGTAACTAAGAAGTTATTTACAAGTATTTTACAACACACAGGTATATTGCCTATTCCATTTTATACATTTCAAGAGGCATGACTCACATTTGATGGTATTCCCATGATTATTGATTATAATGTACTTATTTATATTGGATTCCAAAAAAAGGAGTAGGCTGTGCATTTTGATGGATTTACTATCCTGATGCTAAACAATTTTCATTAATTCAGTTTTCATAAACTATCCGTTTCTCTATTTCAGTTTCCCTTGTGTATGCTGGCTTTGCTCACAAATACCATTAAAAAAATATTTTTAAAATTAATCTAAGGTTTACAGCAACAAAAGCTTTAAATTCAAAAATAACCAGAACTTCCAGATCACCTCTTTCTTTATCAGACAACTGCGAAAATTCACATTACCTAATGGTCATTACAGCATGCCTAAATGTAGAGAGTGGGATGAGCTAGATTGCTTCAACAAAGGCCAGTCTTAGTTACCTTATATCAAGAGAAGTGGATAGATAGTGGAGAGACCATTGCTGTTGTTCACTATAGGTTCTATTTTCCCCAAGCCTTTTCTGTCCCACTTCTGGGCAAAGGTCTCACTGAAAGAGCCCTTGCTTCCTCGTTACAGCTTTGATGAAACCTATCCAGTCAGTACTGCCATCTCCTTGGTGAACTGCCATGAGCTACCTCACTGTCTCAGACCACAAGTTATGCACTCTTATATATAATTTAATTGCCCACATTTTATTTCAGTATCCCAATTTTTTGCAATCATGACTTAAAAAGCATTCGTTTAATTGCTCAAAATGTTACAGTAATAGCCACCGCATTGACTGAGCCAGAAATACGCCTGGATTGGCAGTGGCTGTTTGACAATGTGTGTCCAACGTTACACTCATTTGATACCGAGGAAGAAGTGACTGAGTTTGTTTGTTGCAAAATCAACTCCATCATTGCAACAGAGCAAGAGACTATTACTGAAGGTATGTTATTCATTTTCTGACTCTTGCAATGTTGCTATTGCGGTTTCAAATATTTATTTATATACAGAGGATTTTCCTTTGATAATATGACCCTTCTTAGTTGCAGGATAACATATTAGATTAAATAGGAAAAAATATTTTAATATCTTCTCATTTTCAAATAATTTTGCATTGAAAAAAAAACGATTTTAGGATTCTGACTCCTAGTTAGTAAAGAGGTGTATTACAAAAAAACGCAAAATTGCAAGGTTTCCTCGTTGAAATTGTATGTTATCCGGTCGTTGTTTGAAATAACAATTACTTGTTCAAAATAGTTCGTTTCCACAATAATAATAAAACGAATTTTAGATAAAATATTGACTTATTCAGTAATAATCATTCTCCCGATGCATGATGTTTAGACAAAAACTCACGGAGACGTGATTTGGGAGCTCTAATTTGTAGATCCTATTGAATATAGACCATCAAAAAATTTTTTTCGTCTTAAAAATATCCCCAACTTCAACAATGATAGAATACATTTTCGTTATATGCCTTTACTGTAAAGAAAAAAAAAATGGACGTAATTCAATTATTGACCAAAAAGACTTCGAAAGCCCCAATATCTCCGAAATTGTACATCTTTTGACGTAATATTTACATATACTAAAATAATCTTCAACATTCTTGATAAATGATTCTGTATTTATATATTTTTTCCAATTTCTTTGTCTAGATGAAGACACAGTCACATACAAAAATGTGGACTATGAATTCCATGAAAGGTTCCGCATGCCCAAAGATGAGAAGTTGGTCTGTTACTACTCCTGTAGGTAAGTAACGGTTTTATTATAATTTGTTTGACCGTCCCCTACACTAATTGGAATATATTACACAGTGAATTGATTGCCTGTGTTTTTAGGGTGATTCATTCTTGCTAAAGATAAACAGACCAAACTTAAAGTGGAATGGACAAAGAGCTACTAATATTTATTTTGAGTGGACTTGCACGCCAGGGTTATTCATTCCTAGCCGCCGATTCTGTATGTAGCGTGAATCATGCTTTATTTGTACACTAAAAATAATTTTAAACCAATGCTGCTATTCGAAATTATTCGTAAAGCAGCTTCTAGCAGTAATTTGATAGCAAAAAAAAACAACATCATTATAGTCCAATATGACACATGGAGGCGGGTGGATGCCCGTTTTATGTCCATAAATCGCCTTTATTCACCTTGACCATGACAACCGTAATTTCGCGTCAAATAAGCTTTATTATAAATTACGCCCATGCTTCGCAGGTTTCCAATCTACTAGTATGTGGTGAAATATTGTCAAAACATCCAGATTTCTGCTTCACAAAATCGTTAAATAGCTTAGAAGAACAACGGGAATACACACAGACACAAAAACCCATTTTTTCTATACTATTTACGTTTTCTCCATTAGACGGACCCTATAACAGAATCGAATCTACCTGATAAATGATCTATACCTAAACCCAAATGTATCTTAATATTACAGTTATTGGAAAGGGAAGATGCCCCGCCAAGGCTGGATGTACTTATCTGTTCACTATATGTGCTTCTACTCCTACATATTTGGACGCAAAACTTCCATCAAAATCCGTTGGGCTGACGTCACAGAACTGGCCAAGACCAACAGTCTTGTATTTCCTGACTCTATCAAAGTGGTCACCAGGGATGGAGAACATTACTTCACACTGTTTCTGAGGAAGAATGAGACTTTCGCTCTAATGCAGCAGTTGGCTAATATTGCTATGAAACAGTAAGTTGAAGTTTTTCTGAAGCATATTTTTCTCGTCAATTTAGCATGGAGATCCAATGCCATGTGAGTTACGTCATAACGACTAGTTTTCCGCATAACAAATTCCGATTCCGATTATCTCAGATGGTTTCCATTAACATAATAAGCGTTCTGTTCGATAATAATTTTATTGTATTTATGATTATCTAAAAAAATTGCTAGCAGTATTTTTGCGATTGTATGTGAATTGGTAAAGGTGAGCGTTTCGTTGCGAAATTTTTCGTTTGCGACTTTTCACCTTTACCGCCAACCCATATGGGGCGGTAGACTCGACATTTATTCGGTCGGTTTCACACTTTGAAGGGCAAAAAGTACATACTTTCAACCTTAATTAAGCATGAGTGTTTAGCATTAGGGTGATTATGCGAAAGTAATCTCGTGTTTCACATAACACAGTGTAGTCATGTATGAATTGGATTAAGATAAGAAAGATGTTGTTTGAGGAGCAAGATGAACATGCTTGCTGAAGTCATTTGCACTTTAGTTAGGTCGTGACGTGCGCAATATACTGCATCAGTACCTATATTTTAGTTTCTTATACACTTAGGTACTAAAGTGCGCTACTTTGATGCGCTGGGATGCGTAACGAGATTTTAAAATCGTGGTAGTTGCGGTCATAAAACGAGCGAGTAGGACAGTGAATACTTTTAGTACCTACTTTTCTTTTAGAATTCCAAAAACTCGTCAGTTTCCTGCAGTGCTGCTCTCGCTCGCTCTCTCGTTTTATGACCGAGACAGCCAAGAATCTTCTCATAAATAGCGAAATCTGAGTGAACCGTACTATACATCTCTGCCTACCGCTTCTGGAATAACAGGCGTTTTGTTTTTATTATTAAACCCTTTAAATTATACTCAGCATAACAAAAGAGGTGTTAATAGCGAATAATTGGAGTAAAATGAGACTGCTGATAAGCTGAAACCAAAACCGGCTGTTTATGAATCAGCTGTTATCAACAGTGATAACAATGTGATTTAATTTTATTGATTCGTTGGGGTTTGTTGTGTTTTTGTTTAATTTAAATATAGGATGACATGATATGAATACCTACCTAATCAAATATTTTGATGTTATGCAAGGTCTCTCAGTTAATATCTGAGTTTTTTTTATAAATTTCAAAATTCTTTCACACCTACTTTTCTTCATCATGCTCTCGAAATGCTTAATTGCAGACCATAAAGTGTTTATTCAAGTTACCTCATATTTACATAATGCTTGTATTTCTAGAAGAGGTACGAGTAGGTGTAGATGTGTTGTTTTGACGTGAATTCGTGTGAACTGGGGGTGAAAAACCACCTGTGGGTGGGGGTGGGTGTCCCCACACCCACCCCCACCCACAGGTGGTCAGAAATGCGATTAAGATAATTTGACTGTACTTTGCGAGGTTTATCTTGAAACGTATAATGGATGGCGGGACGGTGTTACGTTGTACCATCGTATTAGGCATATGAGCCTGTGAAATACTAATAAACGTAGTGTGAGCTTTAAGGTTCCGTCTCAACCAGTCCTCACTTAATCGGCAGCGAGAGCACGCACCCTTAAAGTGATTCATCTACTTACTGATATTTGGTGGTTTTATTCTAACTAGTGTTTCTAGTGAACACCACAGAGCCCAAACAGTATCGGTAGTGTCGCCCAAAGACACTGCCAGCCGATTTTTTCTGTTGTTTTGAAACGAATTTTCCTAAAACCTTTATTTTTCAGACTCATCGACGACAAGACAGGATCTTTCAACATCGACAAGGAACTGTTAACAAAACTCAGTAAAAACGTGCCAAAGAAGCCTTCCTTCCTAAAGAGAGACTTGGATGCCAGAAAGCAATCCAACCTGTTCACTCTAAGGTTCAGATTACCCCAGAACGAGAAGTTGGATGGCACGGAAGAATGTACCTTATGGACACCTTATAATAAGAGACATAATTGGGGAAGGCTGTATCTTTCGCAGAACTTCATTTGTTTTGACAGTCGGGTGAGTATTGTTTTTTATCTGACTTTTCTATCGAAACAGTTGTGATCTGGATTACTTTTCAAAAGCGCTCGTTTTGTTTCGGCGCAAACAGTCACCGTGTGCATATATGTATGTCGAAAAATACTCAGAATATCTGGTTGCTTGGTACAAATAGATCTACAATCGTTTGAGCCATTATAACTGTAAGGTTACAGTTAACATGATTATTGATAAACAGTTCCCCTGTGTGTCATTCTTTGTGTGGTATTGTAATCGTTCTCATAATACTGTGGGCTTAATGCAATTAAACTTGCATTCAACTATGAATTCACTTTGTTAACACCAAAGAAATAAATCAATAAATAAAAACAATGCCAGACTATGCACCATTCTAAATTAAAAAGGTGTGAAAACAATAACAAAATCATTATTATGAAATGCATGCACTTTGCTTTTGAAAGCAATTGTCGACCTTATAAGAAAGTAATGAGGATTATCTAAAGTGTACTTAATACGGTACACGCTACTTTCATACGCAAATATCGTCCTTATACGAAAGTAATAAGGATTATGTAATATTGACTTCGCGTTGTATGTGCAAATAGTTATGAGCTATTTATTGTACCAAGTTTGTTATCATTGCTCTTGTGAGTCAGAAGTACTGTTTATGTAACCTTTGTTGTTCTTATTTATCGCTGTTTAATATTAGTTAGGACTACAATTTTGTTGTTTATTTAATGTTTCAACTCGTTAGAAGAGTTCATCTAATGGTTGGTTAATTCTGTTTTCCATTACGTAATGCTTAATGACTTGTAAACCTCCGAAAATTTAGATTATGACTACAGGACTTAGACGTTATAATGCAAAATAAACCTTATTTCTATTAAAATAAAGTTTATTTTGTATTATAAAACACAAGAACATATTCGTACAAATACATCAAGTGTAGTGCTATTACAGTTGCGGCTTTAACAAACAAGAAGACTTACTCATATTGCAAAGGAAAACAATATTTGTCAATGAACGGTATTATCAATATGCATATTCATTGGTTAAAGATAACCTTACTATCTTTTCTTATTCATTGTTGGCACGAGCTATACAATAATAGCTCATGCCTTGGCGAAAGTATATCCTGATAATAGTATAGTTCATTGGACATCAGCCAGGTAGGACCGGCGCGGCGTTGGCATAGACTTGCCATTGTCCCTAAAGCTTGACGCGCCCCGAAACACGCGCTGTGTTCTACAGAAAGAAAGAAAAAGTATTTATTGGACTCGCACAGGACAAAAGAAAATGAATAAAAATAACTGAGAACAACAAAACATAAAAATAAACTGATATAAGACAAACATTAAACTAAATTAGTCCTGTACGAGGCCAAAAGGCCCCATCTCAGCACGGTGCTGTCACATCTAAAAATGTCACAGGGCTGATATTCTAATGAAGCCCAAGTGAGGCCACGGTCAGATATAGCTCTTCATTCACTGAAGACAAAGTTGATTTTTCGTGTAAACGTTGATGTATGAGGCTTCCCATTGTCCCTAAAGCATGCTTTTATGAAAAAAAAAGACGAATAGCCTTTTATCTGGTTTTAGAATCAGCGCAGACAGAGCAGCAAAATGCCCTGGCAGTTCTTCACGCATAAATTGTAAATGAAATTGGGCATGACATCTTGTCAGCCAAGAACACGCTCAATCATTTTGCTTCGCTGTTTACACCTAGTTTCAAAAATATTCAATAGCACAGTTTCCTCACAGGTTCGCAACTTAGTCCGCCTCACGATTCCCCTTCGGAACGTCCAACAAGTGGAACGGGCAGACTCTGGTGGAACCGCCAGTTCCTCAGGAGATTCCGGCAGTATCCTCATCACCACAGCACACCACACCAGTTTCCTCTTAGGAAACATATCTGACAGAGACTTTTTGGTCCATAAGATATCGGAACTCCTTGCTAAGTTGCCGAAGTAAGTTAATGTTGTTGTTTTTGCATGTTGAGGTGTCTAATCTTATTGGTAAGTCATTTTCTTCTACTATCATTATCATCGTCGTTTAGGCGTAAGACGGTCTCTTTTGGACACGCATAGGCCTGCCATAATATTGTTTTCAAATTTGGGATTTACCTTATTTTGCATATACTTGAATTTCTATTTTAATATCAATGTAAAGTTATTTTGTAATGGATTTGTCTTTGTTGAATGATATATGTGCTTATTCAATTATGACGTCTTTATTAGGGTATTAATTTTCAAATAACTACTAAATTCGAATGTCGTGAGTTTCTTAAAACATAATGTGGTGTTTTATTTTTCAACTTCATTTTCTAACAATAACTTGTACTCATTTTATCTGTGTTCTTCCTTTCCAGTGTCTTTGTATTGTCTTTAAAAGGAAGCTTCGTCTAACCCAGCATGTTCCAGCCTGCATCTTTAACACTAGATTTCAACTTTGGGATTGATAGCTTTAAGGTTTAATTTTCCGTGTACTAATTCAAATGCGTGAATATGCAGTGATGTGTACAGGGAGAAGGCGACTAAGGCAGTGGCCCAGACTGACGACGAGGGTTGGACGCCGCAGCCGCCCCTTATGACGCTGTTCAGGACCCACCAGACATCGCCTATCAAACAGATTCAGGAGAAAAAGGTTAGTTGAAGCGTTTTTCTTTAACTTTGTGTGATGTATTTAAATATTCAAATCATTTGAGGGGATTGTAAGTGTTATATCCTATAAATTTGTTAAATTCTAGAATAAGTCAAACAGTTAAGAAATTCCTTATTTTCTGTTAGTGAAAGAACTTCCATGTTGGAATAATTTATAGTATTAAAAACGTGAAAATTGCAGTACTTTCAGTTTTTAAACATTCTTAAGCTGTGAGAGTTGTTACATGTGAGAATCATATCACATCAAAAAGTAATAGTTTCAATTTCAAACACTGTGAAAATGACATTCGTCATGTTATATTCTACAAAACTCCTCAAATTACAGGAAAAGCAATGGGAAGACCACATGGCCGAAGTAGGTCGAGGAGTCAGCATGTACCAAACCACTGAAGGCAGCGAACTGGTCGTCAACGGCATACCAGAACTCCTACGTGGAGAGCTATGGAGTGTCTTCTCAGGGTCCATACTGCAGAAGGCTCAAAACAAAGGGTTGTATGAAAGGCTGGTGAATGAGGCTCTTTCGACCAAGAATCAGGCGAATGATGAGATCGAAAGGGATTTGCATCGGTCTCTGCCTGAACATAGGGCTTTTCAGAATGATGTTGGTAAGATTATTTTTATGATTTTTATACAAATTGCCCTTATCTCAATTTATTTGGGCTCGGCGCAGCATGTCTTCTTCTTCCATACTTATTTATTCTATTCTGTTACTCGTCGTCTCACCAGACACCTCCTTTCTTGCCATATCATCCTTCACACAGTCCATCCATCTTTTAATTGTCTGTCTGTCTGTCTGCCTCTACTCTTATACCCATCTACATTCATACACAAAACTCTCCTCACGACATTTTCCTCATTCCTCCGCATATACTCGTACAAATTGCTAAATGTATTCTAAATAAATGGACTATAACACCTAATGTTAAATCATGTTTATGTAAAGTAACTGTAAACATATTTTGTTTCTCGCTCTGACATAGTAATTACGATGTTATCCCGCCATCAAATTGAGTATTACTTTGACCTTGAGCGCACCTACTGTAGGCCTTACGTACGGAGTTTCAATATAATTTGCGGTCCGCTCATGCAGATTTGGTTACCTAAGACTGCACTGCAGACTTGCAGCCTGCTGACTACTGGGGACCTAAAATAACCGTTTTAGCAGAATAATTATATGAATTACGTTACAATTCGTAAAGAGTACAAAGTGACAATTCATAATATTACAATTTACGACTATGACGATTTTTACCGTGATTCATGTTATTATCCTATAATGATTCAGCTAAAGCGGCCATGGGACGTAGGGAGAAACTAAAGTATGCCAATTCCATCGATCCTTACATACTCCTTTCGAAGTCCTCTGCCTCAGTGGTGTAATGTAGGCGAGAGATGTACACCGGGGTCTTCGGCTTCGCGACGCGCAGTTATACGTTGGGCTCCACAGGAGCCTTGCCGCAGTGGTTCTTACAGCTTCGCTTTCCCCCTTTGCACCGTCACAAAACCGTCATCAACAGCCCGGTCCGTTGCCTTTGTAAGCACGGGCTTTGCGGGAGGGAGCAACAGGGGTGCTCGCAATGACCGCTGGCCTAGGTGGTCGCGTCGGTCGGGCAGGGTTGCGGGGGGAGCTGTGGGACGGGAGCGGGGCTGCGCCGGGGTTGCTGTGCTGTGCTGTGCTGTAATATGTACATATACGTATAAATATTATGTCGATCTATAACAGTTTTTATAACACATTTGCTCGTAAAGGGTCTCTTATTTCACCAATTTCAATATCGTATTGTATCTCATTACGTACTTGAACGGTACTTTTTTAAATCTTAGCAAAGAGTTTTTTATGTCAGAAAAGTGGTCAACATTTTATGAATAAAATTAACTTTGGGAGATAAAATATAATAAATAAACATTTAATTCTTTAATTTAATTAATGTTGACAATAAATTACAACCATTTATCTGTAACAAAAACACGAAAATATTAATTTACTTTATTAGTAATAGTGGCTGTATTTGTGTCTTTGCTTTAAAAAAAAAGCGCTGATGCTCGCGCATCGCTAATTTGTGAACAAGTAATAATCAATTTTACAAATTGGTCAATTTGTTTTAACTGCTTTAACAAGTGATTAATGATTTATTCGTTTAAGAAAGTCCGAGTTTTATTTATTTCTTCGCAAATATGTTATAAAACGTCGTATAACATACGTGCGCTTTGATAATTATTATTACAGCCTCTGCTTTCTTGTAGCCCTCGCCTACGGCTCAGGCTAGCAATATCGCCTCGCCTGTGATTTTCAACTTACCGCACTTATATCATAATGTACTATTTTTCCACCCTTTTTCAGGAATCTCAGCGCTCCGCCGCGTGCTATGCGCGTACGCACTTAAGAACCCACAGATTGGGTATTGCCAAGCGATGAACATTGTAGCCTCGGTGTTGCTAATATACTGCCCCGAAGAACAAGCCTTCTGGTTGTTGGCGACCATATGCGAGACTCTGTTACCTGATTATTATAATACTAGGGTGGTTGGTGCTTTGGTAAGTTTTATTTTGTGTTTAAACTCAATCTTAAAGCTTACATTTCAAATAAATTAGTTTAGACAACATCGTTTATAATTATAGGGTCTTGGATTATTAAAAATACCTATGATACTGGCAGACGCGGTTATAAAAAGTGAGAGCGAGATGACAAGAACTTAGAATTCACCGTCGTAATCGCTCGATTTACGACCACGGCTGCCGCTCATCGATTATACATGGATTGTTAATTGTTCTGAAGAGATTTTTCGTGCACGAAAAATAGATGTTGCCATATTATGTTCTGTATAAGTAGTACAATATTACGTATTTGATACTGCTCCTGAAGTAAAATGTTGCTTGCAGGTGGATCAAGGCGTATTAGAAGAGTTAACAGAAGTCCACCTACCAGAACTTCACGCCAAACTGGACGAGTTGGGCATGATGAAGATGATCTCCTTATCTTGGTTCCTCACGCTTTTCATCAGCGTCATGCCATACGAATGCGCCGTCAATGTCATGGACTGCTTCTTCTATGATGGCGCGAAAGTTATATTTCAGGTTTGTTATTTTTGCATGATAATTATTATGGTTCTTTAAGGGTAGTTACGTTAATTCGGTTTGGCATATTCGATTTGGCAGTATTTGTCGAACAACAAAGATCCGAACTAATTACTAGTTATATTCGCTTGGTTTTTATTTGGATCGTGCCGATCGGCTAACTCTTAATTCACTATGTAAATTGTTAACATTTTGTAGTGTCTGGGTCACCAAGATACAGGCTGTGCCTAGTTTGGGGCCCGCTGTTATACATGCCAATATTCTGTTGTGTAAGCTAATAAATAAATAAAAAAAATAAAAATTATCGGGTTGACTTGGAATAATTCGATCTAAGTCGAGTGGCTTTTCTCGAACGTCAATATACAACTGACTGTCTCGTTCGTTGACTGGTCGCAAGTGAC
Source organism: Standfussiana lucernea (assembly GCA_964057025.1). Classification (NCBI taxonomy): domain Eukaryota; kingdom Metazoa; phylum Arthropoda; class Insecta; order Lepidoptera; family Noctuidae; genus Standfussiana; species Standfussiana lucernea. Next base: position 6,306,276 of record OZ059791.1, on the reverse strand, counting down.
ACTGCTGAGCATGTGATCCTGGGTTCAATTACCGGGTCGGGCAAAGTGTTATGGGGTTTTTCCATCAGGAATTTCGGTAGTACTAGCAATATCAGTCACGGAGTTTGGATTTGTGGCCTGTTGATGGCAAAAGTCTCGCCCCCAATTACATGGGACTTAAACATAACTGGCGAAATGTGGGTGTACTATTTAAGTACATCTCTGCCAAACCCTTCGGTTACAGGCGTGATGTTATGATAAAATCTAAAAATATTTCATGTTACCGCTCGCCTCTGCCGAACCATGTCGTTGTAACTTATTCATTTGTAACACAGAAATTCGTTTATTTTTTTTCTCTTTATTTCTAGGTGACCCTCACGATCCTGGATATAAACCGAGAAATACTTCTCAAATGTACAGAAGATGGTCAGGCGATGCAAGTCCTGAACGACTACCTGCAAGGTGTCTACAATGAGGAAGCTATGGCGTTGTCGACTGAGCCGCGGACGGCTGAAAAGGTTCGTTGTAACGTGTTTATATTTTATGAATGGGACACCCACATTTCTCAGTTTTAGCACGAGCACTATGGAATAGCAGCGAAGCCTATTGTCACCAGTTTTAGTACGAGCACTATGCAATAAAGCTGATATGTTAAGGACAGTATACAGAATATAGCCTATATTCTCATGGCCACCGAACCTATTTAAGTTGATGTCACTATTAAAGTATTAGCTTCTTACCTATAGACTACAAATGAGCAGCTAGCTGTACTCAATAGTATTACATTTTTATCATTCACAGCAGGCACAGTGGTGATACTTTCATATAAGCCTAAAAACTTGGCTTGACCTTATAACCTACCACTCTTCCTGATGTTAGGGTTTCTGAACAGTCTGCTTGCCTTAAGGACTTGTTGTATTGTTGGCCCCTAGACACGCCACGTGCGCGAGCCTGTATTTAGCTGTATCTGTTTAATCCAGGTTCTAGGAATACCAAGAATGTTTTCCTTCCATCTCGCCTCCAATTCCATAGAAAACGAAAGTTTTAAATCTTTTTCTTTGTAAATTACAGACAGTGAAAATCCAAGAGCTAATATACCAGTCCTACCGATCATACGGCGGCAGCGTTTCAAGCGAAAACATCGAACACTTACGACTAAAGCACCGCTTGAGAGTTGTTAGGCAACTTGAGGACAGTCTCGAGAAGAATACGCTTCGAGCGCTGCAGCAGGATAAACTGCTTGATTTTAATGAGCTGCAGGTCAGTATTGAGTACTCAGTGTTTTGATGGTCCTAGAAAAAGATCAAAGTCGGAATAGTTCTCCATACAATTCTTGTAAAATCTGGTTCACGAGCTATTTACGGCTTATTTTCCTGGATTAGAACAAAGTAAAGCGTAAATGGTGTTGCTGTCTGGCCAACTAGTATAAATTTCACTGCTTCATTTTATGAATCAAAATTCAGATACCAGTGAAATAACCAGTGATTTTGATTCGCAGAGTAATAGTCGAGTGCATTTAGCCAAAAAATACTCAAGAGATGAAACGAAGTTTGTAGTGGTCGGATTTTCATGGGCCTATTTTTGTCGAGTTCCTAGAGGTGTGGAGAAGAAAGTAAAAAAAAAAATTTTGGCCTTCGCGACTTTTTTTTTTAAATTTACTTATAATTTTTTTTTCGCGTTTATGAAAAACTTGAAAAGATTAATTTATATTGTGAAAATCCGACCACTATAAACTTCGTTCCACCTTTTTGTCTAATTGCACTCGACTATAATCTAATATTGAATTGATGAGATAAATCAATTTCTGCAAGTACTTTCACGAATTATTTGATGACTTTGTAGCAGAAGACACCCTTAAAAGATGTGCTAAAAATATATAAGAGTAAATAATTACAATACTTTGTTTCTAGGAGTTACTCAGCGCCATTCGCGAAGAGCTCCTCTGGGCTAAGCGAGTGCCTTGCGAGCGGTTAGAAGCGCCCTACGAATCCTACAGGCTTGACTACACACAGTTCAAGACTTTGTACTTTGCGCTCTCACCCTGGGCCAAGGGAGACTTCGCTGAAGCTATCACTGCTAGGATGTTTAAGGTAAGATTTCTATATGTATTAACAAATCACTGGTCAGGAAATTGCCGTCGAATATCATGTGGATTGCTGCACAATTGCATTTGGTTAGACTGGACACCGTCCTCAACATATTTAGGTAGAGGATGACAATTTCATGATAACAATTCATGGTAAGGGCAGTTTTCTTGGTTCAATTGTTATAAAACTCGGTACTTGCTTGTTGCATCTTGTCTTGTTTGGTGTGCTATAAAAAGTACCTAATTTATCTTTATTATTTAAAATCCAGCTAATGGACTACGACGACGATGGCTTAGTAAGCGCTCGCGGCCTCAGCGTGGCGCTAGGGCTGTGCTGCAAAGCCGACGCGGCGAGACGTCTGCGTGCGTTGTACGCCGCGCACTCGCCGCCCCTACTGCCGAGACGGGATCTGAGGCCCACGCACTTCACGGATACGGGGGAGGAATTGGCTACTGATGCTATTTCGTTCTTTGATAGGTAAGTACGTACAAAGTCCTTGTAACTTCAGCTAATGGACTAGTTCAAGCGCGTTACAGTTCAGTCTTTTAAAACTTGAGATTTGATACAACAAGGATTACTGATATCAATCTTTATTACAATAATCCACTCGCTGTCACACTGATATTGAGTCAAGTGATTTCACCAAGGTAGAAATGATTTTGCCCCAAAATTTATCATCGTAACATTTTCTTATAGTGTAGAAGAAGAGCCTGAATCGCCAGAACCTGGGCCTCTGCAGCGTTCAATAAGTGAGGTGTGCGGAGACGGCGCGACCATGGACAAGAGTGATTCTGAAAACAGCCAAATAGGTAAGCTAATGTTAATTTGAGTTGAGATCGTTTGTGAGATGTCTCCCCCGGGCTTGCACTTATTGGCCGCCAACTTCCAAATTCCGGGCTACTTCTGAGAAATTTCTAATGGAATTACTGCGCAGTGCGTAGGGGTCAGCTAGGAGGAAAAAGAATTGCCAGATTGCATTGTAGTGAAATTTTGAGAGTACAGGAAGCAAACTGAAAGACAGCGATGGTTGCAAGGGCGTCGCCAGCTATTGAGCTAGGGGAGGGGGGGGGGCAGAAGGGTGCGAGTATAAATGGATTTGCAAGGGTTAAGTTGACTATTTACATGTGTTATTCAGAAATATACTTTACTTAATCGACTTAGGGAGACCATTTAATAAAAGTAACTAACACCGTACGTTGGACAGGTTAGAATTGTTTTGACCTACCTACCGGAGTAACTTGAGCGAGTTAAAAACAAAGTTAAAAATCAAATGAAAGGACGCTGCAGTAGCGAGGGAAGCGAGCTTCTTGGTGACGTTTACTGACACGCATGGTTTATGTGAGAAATTATGACAGTATCGTCTTTTATAATGTTGTGAGTTTGACTCTTAGGCAGCGCGTACATAAGCTGCTCGAGCGTGCGGTCGCTGGGGCTGGCGGGGCTGGCGAGCGCGGCCAGCACGCCGGGCGCCGCGCCCGCCGCGCCGCCGCTGCCGCGCGCGCACTTCCTGCAGCTGCTGGCCGTGCTGCACGACCTCACGCAGCGCGACCATGCCGTCTATGAAGCCGTCGTGCTGGCTGGTGAGTTCCGCAGATGTCATCGTCATTCTAGCTATAAAACGCTCGAAGAAATGAAAATCTTCTTCGTAGAGTCGACGATACGAATAATTATTTTTAAGTCAAATTAGCTCCGACCCGAACTCAGCAACATTGACGGCGTTGGCATAGTTCGTTATGAAGCTCATCAAAAGTCGATTATTTCAAATTAGGCAGAGAATTGGCACTTGTTGAACGACAAAATTATCTAATAGAGTCCCCCAAAACGTCAGCCCATCACAACTTCCTAGCGTATTGGTTTGAGGAGAAGAAGTGGCGGGACAAACTCCCTAGCAAAACATATAATAATACCTTCCCCCATGCAATCCATGATCAATGTCACAACCACCTCGGCAGTGCAGCTTCCAGTATGCGGTTACCAAGAACTTTTCGGATTTCTTATTTTGCTATAGAATACCTTCTAAGCGAATATGTATTCTTCAGGTACCCTTCTCCTACAACTGGGTGAACTGAACCACCGACCGCAACTAGACCGCGAGATCTCACAAGACAGTCTGTTCCTAGCTGCCGCCGCTAAGCAGCCTGAGGCACAGGTAACTTGGTTAATATAATAAATGTTCTTAACAGTGCCCGGGTGTAAAGGACACCAACACCAAAACGGTTAGCACGTACGAGTATTCAGTACATCATTCTGAACCACATGAAAATTTTTCATCGGTATTTAAAAAAAAAACAGCTTTTCCATACATTTTAATCATCATCAGTCCCTTCCATCTTGTATACCCATCGAACTTTGGAAGGAGACTGCCACTAGCTCTAGTGACAGATGTCGTTCGACAAAGAAGAACTTTTTCTCTAACTCGATCGATGTTGGTCTTTCAAAAAATCTTTAATGACCATTTTTTTTATGCCATATTATTGTCAGAATTAAAATTTTGCTTGTTTCGCAAACCTCTTCAAGGGATAGACAAAGAAAACTAGTATTCAATTTAATTATATCTCTCCCCTTTTTACGTTGCAGCCCAAAATACTTTAATGCTTAAAAATACATGTTCCATTTTGCTTGCCAGTTGGACCCCAACGGCAACGCAACAGAACCAGAACAAGAAAGCCCAAAACCGTCTCCATCCAAAGAAGCAGAACCGGACGGCGTCTGGTCCATCACTTTAGAGCAGTTCCTAGCTACCATGCTCTCCCAACCAGCTCTCGAAGAGTTCTTCAATCAGAAGGTGTCTATCCTGCCAGACTTAGAGCTTCTGAGACAGAGGGACCGGCTTCAGTCGGTTTCATAGCTGGTGGAGATAGCCGGGTTGCTTGGCATAAGCCTGTAGACCCTGCTTTAATGGTGTGTTGGAGAACCTTTTTCTGGGTTGTGACTCCTTGGTGTCTAGGCGTCAGTTGAAGGTATTTTAAGCAATGCTTGTTGATTGTGCTTTTTATCAGATTTTTTTTGTAATCAGACCAAACATGAATCATGAGCTGTCCACGCAGCCTGCTGTAATGATTTCTCAGGAAGTAACCGCACTCATCGACGTGGAATCGACTTGAGCTGGCCGGAAAGAATGAAAAAGACGTAATTCGCCTCGTTTCGGTTCGGACCACGCGGCTCAACGTGATGCCACCACGCCGCGACAAATAATAAATTCTTTATTTCAATACAGTGACAACATTGTTAAATGTAGTGATCACAAGCAGATCCTCGTCTATATGCGTGGTCCGTGCCTAAATAGTTAAATTTCTGCAAAATGTGAAGTCGTCAACACTCCGTAATGCCGGTTGTAAATGTGTGTGTGTTCATTTTATCATTATTTTTTCGCAATTATATTTCTGATAGCATGCATTGTTCAAATATCATAAGTGGTATTTAAAGGCATAACCGCGATTTGAAAACAATTGATGGCCTTAGTATGTGTTAGAATGTATTCACCAGACCTGCTATGTACCACGAGTTTACTTAATCTCGCTTTTTTCTATGTAAACATTGTATATAGTGCGTAAGTAGGTATTATAAGTCTAGGTACTGTAATGAATTGTTCTGATTTCTAGATATTTTTGTTTATCCAAAATTGGGAAGTTAAAGAATCAGACGTTACTATGCGGAGATCCATGCCACGCTAGGCAAACTTATGCTATAGTAAAGGGTGGGGTGCATGACATGTTAATTATATTAGTTTTTAAACTGACATGGTCGCTAACAGTATCTTTAGCGTATAAAACGGGATATTTACCATGTTTAATAAAGAAAGTCCATGCTAATTATAATTGCTTTTCCGGTAGAAGGTGCTGCATCCTGCATCCAAGCCTGGATATTTTTCGCGGAATTAAAAGTAAAAATTTTGCATCATTAAATCCAAAAATGATATTAAAATGAAAGGAAATGTAATGTGTATACAGAAGTGTATTTAAAATGTTGTCTAGGTTGCGTTAAATCTACAGGGGTGGTACAATAAGCTCTTCCTAGAAACTAAATTGATGTATGTAGATATTTAATGTATCTTCCAAAGACCAATGTAGCTGTAGCATACATCTTAGAACCCCCTTTGTAAGAAATATGGAAAACAAAACTATGCTTGTTGTGTAGAAACCCCTCATATGAAATATGCCTGTTATTGGTAATATAACTTTTAAATAACATAGCAACTATATGTGCTAAGAATTTGTGAAGGAACATTCCAAGATAAATATTATAAGTACCTACCATAATATTGACTAAGATAACGTTTTTACTGGTATATTTATCGGTTTACTAACGAATTGGTAACGAGTATTTAATGGATAACTTTAAAATGAAGTTACCGTGGACTAGTTTTCCTTAACTGTGTATCGAAAACAACATCTGGTTTGTTCTTTATTTTGTCTTCTTAATTAAATACTTTAAAAAATCGTCGAATGTTTGTGTTGATGATTCAGCAAATAATTCGTCAAAAAACAAGGGCCTTTAATTATCTATCAGTACCAATAATAAATAGTTTGTTTTGATTACCTATACATAGCCATATTATTTGTAAGTTAGCCTGTAATATTAAACGTTAACCTTTGTACCTAATCTATAAAAGTGTATTTTAACAGAATTCATTAAATATAAACACTAGGATTAGTACAAAATAGCATTTTCTGTATAATATTTAGCACTTATATTAAAACCATTTACTTTTTAGATGTTAGCTTCGCCTCTAAATAAAGATTTTATTTTCAGAAACTTGTAAAGGCAGAAAAAAATAACCTAATATGTATTTATAATTATAGAGGTTGAATGTCTTTTTCAGTAAAAAAAAAAACAATGTATCTACACAATTACTGTGCCTATCGTTGATACATAGGCATGACTAGTGCTTCAGCAAATGGTGCTTGGCGTAATAATGTGCTTGACTATAATGGGCGAAAAAGAGCGTTTACTAGGCTTGAAAACAGCTGGAATCGATGAAGAACTCTTTCGGGTGGAAATCATAACGCTCCTTTCATAAGAATTGATAGTGAAGCCAAATAAACTGTTTAGGATATTAAATAAAAATAAAATTATAATAAAATGTTCGCACATTGTAAAACAGAGTTGCTTATGAAGTATCTAGCTTAAGCTTCCAACGAAATATAACATAGTAAATATAATAAAACGGAGAATTATTGATTACATGAATAATAATAAAGTATTTTTACATTTAACTCGGACTTTGCCCAGTCGCTTCACGAATTTATAGAAACAAATATAACAACCCGGGCAGAGTCAAGAAATCTAAATAAATAGCTTTTTGAATGTTAGCAGATTATGAAATATATAGTACCTATAGATATAGGCTAAATAAGCAATATATCTCCATAAGCATGTGTATACATATTATTCATATTTATTTTTGTAAGCCACAATTTTTGAATTAAACGAATTTTGGGTACAATCGTAGAAGCTTTTAGGTACATTCAATTGCAGAAGGGAGAAGTCCGTTCTTAGATTTTATTTTTCAATCCAAAACATCAATACTTCCCCTTTCTGTTAGCGACTGTACGGCAAAATATTTTGACAATACACATTATATTGTTGTCCAGCAGAAAATCGTAGACCGTTTTCTTAAATTTTAAACTGCCTTCTCAATCTATGTATTTAGAAAAGCTTTCGAGAAAATTCATGAACGACTATAAACTCACCGGGCACAGGAATAAAAAGTTCTAGCAAGCTTTTGCAGTGTTCCGAGTTACAATTGTATCCGATGTTGCTTTGGCTTAACAAAATCTGACGCCCAGTCGGCATTCGTCGTATGAAGGGAACCGACACTAAAACGGTAACCACGTATTCAGTACATCATTTTAACCCCCTCCCCCCCAAATAGAAAATTTTCATCGGTTATTAAAAAAAAAAAAGCTGTTTCCTACAAAACTGCAATACTTACGCGGTCATTTTGTATGGAACAGCTGATACGTGGTAACCGTTTTAGCGTCGGTCTATGGGTTCCACATAGTACTATCAAGCACAAAAATATTTAACATACTTCATTAGAATTCTTAAGGTTAACCATGTCCATGTGAGTAGCGATAATAACAGATATTATACAAGTTTAATTGAATACACTTGTTTGACGTTATACTTATGATTTAATTATTTCCTGGGTTTACTAAAGTGGGTGTTATTTTTTACAAGGCCAAAATAAAAAGCTTCTTTTCTCTAATCTTAATGTGGCGTGAACGAGAATTGGATGAGGAATTAAAAAACTATGATACAGCTATTAGTATTTATTTCAAAGTAAATCTCAATGTCCAAGCGCTATGAGATTTAGCGGATGTTATATCAGGCAGCTGTATTGCGACCTCTCCATTAGTTATCTTCCACTGAAACAAATAAAACATGATAAGAGAATGTATCAACATGTATGCTGAGGTTAATGATTCAAATAGATTAGCCGAGTGTTAATAGATACACGAAACATACTTGCATCATAATTAAATACTTACAGTTAAGTATTGTCCTTCATTGCCTAACATCTCGACCTGATAATTGCCACTGTGCAAATAAGGTGTTATGTCTCCGAGTTTCAGCACACTCTTCTCCGGCCACACGAGTACAATGGCAAAGATAGCCTCTACTTCATCATTCACGCTTGGTGGATGGGTGGGGTGAGTAGCATTGTACGTCGCCCTAATACAAGTGTACCAAACGTTGCCGTTTCGAGTATCGTTTTGAGAATGCCAGGGAGAGCTATTGTAGATGGCCTCGCCGTTTATTGACAGCCATTTACCGAGCGCTAATAAGCGTTCTTGAAATATAGGTATTATTGTACCCTCTTTAGTTGGGCCAACGTTGATGAGGGCATTACCTGAAAAGGTTTATTAAAATTTGAAATTCGATTTTTCAAATACCAATAATATTTTATATATTTATAATATAGTATTGGTAAAATAATAATAATATAATGGTATTTGTGCCGATTGTCGTGACGGCCAATGGTCTTATGGCCAAGAGCCTCGACGAACATCTTTCGAGGCTCTCTTTAGGCGGTTGGATCAAGGCCCTGATTCAGAAGGCAGTACTCCTCGATACGGCTCGCATTGTGAGGAGGTTCCTGTCTCCGGAGCCCTAACCACCGGTAGCTTGCACTGCTCCCGATACCGGCGGACAACAATTTTTTTATATTTTTAAATGTTTTTTTGTCTTTTTTTTAAGAAATATTTAAAAATGTAAAAAAATGAGATGATAAATGAATAAAGATTTTAATTTTTTTAATTTTTTAAAAAAATATTATATTATATTTTATATTATATTTTTAATTGGGTAGGTACCTAGTGAAAAATTAGGAATGTGCCATTCCAGGAACATAAAGAATGATACAAAAAGAGAGCCCTATACCCGACAGCGGGTGAATTCAGGCTGTTGATGATCATGATGATGATGAAAAAGGAATATGAAGTTAAAGTTACCTCCACAACTAACTGTAGATACAACTTCGTAAAGCAGTTGCTCAATAGACAGTATATCAGTAAAGTGCATATTCCTTCTGTACCCCCACGATTTGCGGTCAACAGTGAAAGCATTTTCCCATTTATGATTTAGTAGGTGGCCTGAAAATAAAATAAGATTTTGTAAGCTATTTTTCACCGAGAAGGAAAGGAATAAACAAACATTTCACTTGGCCGCTGAATACTTGTATAATTCAGCAACTGAATTCAAGTGAATTTTTGAATATCCATCAATAACACTAACCAGGATTGAATCTATCAGCATGATTATAGAAGTCTCCATGATGTCCAGGGATACCAATACCCCATCTATCATTGACAACCACCTCATCTTTAACAGGGCTATCATTGTACAACCACGCTAACAGGTCTTCAGCCCTCCAATACTTGTCAATAGCTTCCCAGTCACCATCAGACCATATCACTGATGGCTTGTAATCATTGACCAGCTGTTTAATGTCAGGCCACAACTTGGTATCAGTGTATGTTTGATTGTGAAAGTGGTTGCTTTTGTCCTGATTATAGATAGGGTTGAACCACTCATACAAGGAGTGGTATACACCAAACTTTAAGCTCACGTTCCTGACGGCAGCGGCAAGTTCACCTACAATGTCCCGCCTTGGCCCCACATCTACTGAGTTCCAACTGAATGAACGCTTGGATGGGAATAGAGTGAAGCCCTCATGATGTTTACTTGTCAGGACAACATATCTGAAATATTTTTTAAAATACAATGATTTATATTTTGCAGCAGCACTTTACAAATCAAAATATACAAAATTAATTACTTTGCACCAGCTTTTACAAACAGTTCTGCCCAAGCTGCAGGATCAAAAAACTCGGCTGTAAACATGGGAGCAAACTCCTGGTATGTGAAACCTGGTTGGTAGTTCTTTTTCATGAAGTCTTTGTATTTCTGGTTGTCTTTATTAGCTGGAAATTAAAATTAATAGATAAGTATTTAATCATTTTAGTTAGTACAGGATTAGCCCGGGATTAAAGGACTTGGAATTCATGGGGAGAGGCCTTTGTCCAGCAGTGGGATGACACAGGCTAACAGTATCAGTTTGTACAGACAGAATAAATATTGCGATCTTGCTACCTACCAGTACCTTTCCAGTTTGTCCAAAACCATTCTGAGCCGAAACTAGGCACAGCGTACACGCCCCAGTGCAAGAATATGCCTATTTTCGCTCTATCATACCAATCGGGCAACGGCCGGGTATCCAGGTCACTCCATTTGGGGCTAAATCTCTTAGGTACACTGATAACTTCTTCAAGATCATTAGGGATATCAATGTTAATTGTAATGTTATTTCCTATTTCAGCATTCGCGAAGGAGATGAATACTACGACTAATAATAATCTCATCGTTCTGTGTATAAAATAATTTTAGTTTCAAATAATGAGCATTTCGTAAATAGTTTTATAAAACGGTCACTGTCACACGATTCGAGACGACTGACGCAAAGACTACTAAATATTGGACTGAGGATTGACCAAGGAACTTTTATACTAACTGGAATGAGTACAAACAAAATTTTAATATCAAAAGCCGCTTTAAAATGAACTTTATTTCAAACACTTAGAGTTCGTTTTACTTTAATTTATTCAAAGCGGGAAAAATAATTCAGAGCAAGATAGCTTCGCGGGTGGAGTGTCCTTGTCTTGCAATTGCCAGTAACAAAAAATTAAAAATATATAGTAATCGGAAATCACACTGTTATCTAGCTAAACAAACATATAAATCGTAACAGAATTAATTTAATGTTCAAATACAAAATAATTATTTCTTACGAAAGGGAATTCCTTAGTAGCAATTTACAACTTATGAATTCATGAAACTCATATAAGAACTGCATAGTCACGAAATAAAAATAAAAACGTAAATAATATGGCCGAAACATTTTCGCGTTGAAGTTGTATTTTTTGCGAAGTGCTTTTATTAATTATTTAAGGCGCTGTGCATAGTAAAAATGGGCTTCACAAAAACAGTTTTTTAGCAAAATGTATACATTTTAGAGCAGCAAAAAAAATATATGTTAATCTTGATCATATTTATGAGGGAACTGTTGTGTTCAAAACACGTTTTCGTTAAATTTTCCCGATACAAAAAAATCGTAAACTTACTATTAAATATTGAAATTCAAACAATTGTAACTCTATCATCTAAGAACAAATCTTTATAAAATTAAAAACAGTGATGTAATATATAATAATAAGGGGAACTGTTGTTTTTATTTATCGTTTGAAATGAGATTATTGTAAGAATTAACATATTCAATGATAAATAATTGGAACGGGTCGAACGAAACCTCACGCCATTGCATCCTCTTTTGGCTTCTCTTTCATTTTTACGCGGTGTGACAGTGACCGCTGAGGCGTGTTGCTTGACGGATCTGTGTCATTTTTTTCAAAATCATTTACGTATCTGTTTGTTGTTGAATGCTGTTTATTATACTTATTTTGTGAATAGTTATTTCTAAGTTGTAGTGTTGGTGCAAATTTATGTTCGATTTCAGTCATAAATTGTGTAAATAAACAATCAGTGTACATCAGTGGCGAAGAGTCAAAAGAACCCTAAGGAAAATTATACTACTATTTTTTTTGTCTTCACCCCCATTTTCTTCTATTTTCGTTTTGCCTTAAATTTCGTTATAAGTGACCCGAAAAGCACGAAAATAACACCCATGATTAAAATAGCAAAAATTTTCGTAGGCGCCAAATTGATCTTTTTTGTGTAGAATAAAATGTAGAGGAACTATGAACAAAATAAATGTAATTTTATCTTTTATAAATAGGCCAACAAAAAAAAAAGTTGATACCAAATACGTTATCGACTATCTGTCTAGTTCTCCCCTACATACTTTCTATTTCTGCTCCTGTCGTTACTCGATAATCTTCGGCTTACCTAATTCCCTAAAAAACGGTGCTGCTAGCCGCGAAGTCACGTGTGCACGTACATACGAATTTAGATCTGAATTCTGACACCCGAGCGCCGGCTTATTTGGCGCTACCTGTTATTTCTTGACATGAAAAAAGTTGGCATTTTTGTAATGTTTTCATTCCTATGATGTATTAAATGGAATAGAGTTTTACATCACAGTACAGAACTGCGATGTAATACTCTATTTAACTATAGAAGAGACTACACAGAGTACTTTGTTCCCGAAGGGAAACCGGCAGGAATCGGCTTAGGTGCCTTCGGCCCTGGTGTACATTATAAAAAATGGGTAACAAAAAAAATATACGGAGGACAATAAAGAGATGTTATTCGATGAAACAAAACACATGAACGAAGTTGTAAAGTAAGTACCTTACTTTCTGTGCACACCTTATTTTGATTGTATGTATTATTTTATAAATGCGTAATTTCGACATATACATACATATATATGTATGTATATCCATAGCTCGATTGGTGTAACTATCTCATGCGTGGGTCAATTTTCTACATCAATGTCTAACCCCGGGTTCAGACCTCAGAGTAAATGTATTCTTTTTGTTGATTTCTTTTGATATAATTGTTTTTTTTTAAATTATAATTTTTTTTTTCTTATTTTCTTATTTGAAATGTATTTTTATATTTATTTTTTAAAACAATAATGCATTTTTTCCAATTTAAAAACTTACTTGTTTAAATTTTAGATTACAAAAGGATTCTGAGCGTGAAAACCCTGGGACATCATTTGTAACACCAGGAGCCAATCCAAAATTAAATTATGATGAGTAAGTATTAAAGATGGGCAAATGTCATCACACAATGAGAGCCGACGGACAGCTGATGACCCCGCGATCGACTTCAAAAGAGGTGGTGTGAAGAACTTCGCGACTTCCAGCCCGATTGTTCTGAATCAATAATAGTTATTATAACACAGGGAGACTAACCTTACCGAACGTAGGTTCTCAGCTAAGGTCTAGATACCTATCCACTCGTCTATATGTCCACTCACTCGTATGTCCAGGCATTGTATTCGTACACAATGCGTTATTGCCGTGATTTGGAATTATGTATTTTGCTTTTCTGTTTATAAAAAAGTGACGTGTTTTTTATTACAGAGAAATCACTGACGATGTGCTATTCGTTGAGCCGTCGACCGAATCTCAAGATAATGCATACCCACCAGTTCATGGACGAAGAGTCGTTGACATAACGCATCTCATCCAGCAGCTGCAAACTATATCCGGCCATAATTCTTTGTTCAATTGTAACGGTTGATTGCAAAGGTTGTGGGGGGAAAGAGAATTAATTTATCTCTTCGTCGGGGTTACCGCGCGCGTTACAGTGCTGTAGTCGTTTTTTTTAATAACCCCTACCCGAGGCATCTACTTCATATAAAAATTTTAGGGAAAAGTCCCAAAAGCATCCTGAAAAAGTTTGAAGAACGAAGACTGATGAAAAGAAAATTAAAGAAAGCAAAACCTCATAAAAAAAATCGGATGCTAAAGAAAGACAATGCTGTTCAATATGATTTTCGGCTAAGCGTGGACAAGATGTCCGGTTAAAAATATTTTTACTAAACAATATTATTAATTCTGAAAGAAATATTTTTGCAGATCCCATAGTGGCCAGGTACACGTACAAAAATCCGAAATGAAGAGTAATTAATAATATCTGTTATTTACAGGTTACAGCTCATAGCTTGGTCTGTCACTCATGCTGGACATTACCAATAAATAACTTACCTGAACAGCAAAATGTACCAAGCACATCAAGCGGTCATCGAAGAGAGCTATGTCTTAATTGCGGAAGTTCTATACGGTGTAGCAGATCTCATATTCTCAACACAAACTCAGACAGAGAAACACATATAAGAAATGCTATCAGTGAGTGGATAGCACCACAACAAGTAAGGACGGATTAACTTTTTATTAAGTTTACATTAGAATATTATGTGAATTACAATTTTGCTTTTAAAAATGTTTTTACATAACACTAACTTGTTTACTGAAAAGTTATTCTAACTCTCCATGAAAGAGCAACATTTGATTTCTATGGAACAGAATAAAAGAATGTTTTATTTTTAATGTGTTACTTGTACCCTCTTTAGTTAGAATTCATTCCTAAATATAATTCCTAATATAATCTCTGGGCAGCAAAAAAAATTCAAAATGAATTGTTAGAAACTCAATTGATTAGTGTTTTGAAATGGCAATAACTAAGAATTAAATTGTTCTAGGTTCATGGCTCAGATCGCATTTGCCATCCATGTTGGCAACGAGCTGATCGAGTACCAGGTCCTGCTCCAACTGTCACAATTGTTTCACCTACAATTAACTAGCCCAATTTCACAAGAGCCCCTGACACACAAGCCTTGTTTTTGCCCGGATTGTGAATCATCACAGCGACTCATATTTGTAGTCCCAACATGGCTAAGGGTGAAGTTATTCACAGATTAGAATTTTTATGTCCCTAAAACAGCAGAATATGCAGATTTCATTTGCTACAAAATAACTGGGATGAGCTCCTTACAACTTTTTATTATATAATAAACGTATGACTTAATAAAGTCAAAATAACAAATAATAACTAATAGTTTTATTTTAACCACCCAAATACAATCCTATGATATGTAAATAATCCGATTACATCAAAATACTACTGGCAAATTGATTATAGAAAATAATATGCTTATTACAAAGATTTTATCCGACAATTAATTTCAATTTTTCACATGCCATTTGAAGCATATTCTTGCATCTGGCTACAATTTTTTAATAATATTTTCTTTCCTATACTTATGTAGTTTTTAAAATGCAAGTATTTTATTAATAAAGATCTTGTCCACGTTTAGCCTGATCATCCTAACAAACTGAGCAATTGCCTTTATGTATTCTTACTGTTCATACATCTATCTATCGATCCCATCACCCCGTCCATAAGTCCACTCATTGTTCATTCGTCTCTCCGCGTCCGTCTTTCCTCACTTAGTATTCGAATACACCGTAATTTTCATTTAGTTGTAACCTACGTCACTAAAGAAAAGATACTAAAATGACCGCACTTAGCTTTTTCTCTCACTCTCACATTATACAGTGCGAGTAAAAGGGCACGATTAGCTCCTTTGTTTGGCCGCCATTCACAATAATTCTTTTCTGACACGTGATATAAAAGTCATTGCAAATTGCAACAAAAATTATACAGATAAATTAAATTGAAGTGTCTGTCACTTCAATTTAATTTATCTGTATAATTAGAAGATGTATGGTTTAGAAGACGCAGATTGCCAAATTCGAAATAGTAAAGGCAAATAGGCAGAAACGACAAAGTGTTTTGGTGTTTTTGGTTGTGTATGGTTTTTTGTTGCAGATTCTCAAAATGGCAAATTTTCAAAATTATGAAAGTATTATTTTTATTCCTCTATATAGTCGTAAAAAAGGGAACCCTTATAGATTCGCCCTGTCTGTCTGTCTGTCTATTTGTCCGTCCGTATGTCACAGCCATTTTACTCCCAGACTATTGGTACCACAATGTTGAAATTTAGAGACTAGGTGTCTTCTAAGAATCGCTACATAAAAGTGATGTAAAATTATGATAAAAAAAAATAGGTGTGGCTCTCCCTACATGTAACTGTGTGGGGTGTCTATCGACAGCTCTTGAAAATTGCTATTGAGGTTTCTAGCACACTTTCTTTCTTAAGACAATGGTTGATGAGATTTGCTTCCGAAGCCGTAAAAAATGTGTGGCCCTCTCTAAAGTCTAAAGTAGGAGAGAGAAAATTCTGAAACAAAAATGTATGTAGGGTTAGCGGATTCGTCAGCGCAGATGGCAGGGATATCGCGTGATCATGGTGACGCAGCGAGTAGAGGGGGCGAACAATACAAGCGGTGCGCTCTCAGGAGTCTCAGGGCCCGGTCACTTTTGCTTGGGAGCTCAGACGTGACAGACGTTTTTTGGGAACAGTACTTTCGAATTATTTCGGTGTTTAACATAACTGTGTTGTTTTCGTGATTTTTTATTTAAAAATAAATAGTTCTAGGAAGTTTTAGTTTTCCTTTAAAAAAAAAATGAGCTTCTGATCTATAAGAGTAGATTATAAAAAAGTCTCCGAAGACCATTTTCATGTAGCTGCAACAGTTAAGGTAGTTCCCCTTACTGCCCTACTGAAAGTTTCCACCCTGTATATAGATTTATTATTCGTCAGACGAATCTGTTATTACATAATTATTATCTCTAAAATCTTTTCTAGAAAATAACAATTATTGATTAGATTATTTAAAAATAAGAAAAAAAGAACGAATGTTCGAGAAGTTGTTTTACAACTTCTCGAAAATATGTAGGAATAAAAAAAACAGCTGTTTCCTACAAAACTGCAATACCTATGGTCGTAATGTATGGCACAGCTGTTTTTTTTCCACGAAAAATTTATTTGTGGGGGGATTCAGAATGATGCACTCAATACGTGGTAACCATTTTAGAGTCGGTGTCCCTTCCACCATCTATAAATAAGAATAAGAATATTGTGAAGGACGGCACGGTTGAAATAATAAAATGTCGGGCATGCCACCGTCCGGGCGAATCAATCCGTCACATTATCTCCGGGTGTTCTCGTCTAGATACCGGAGAGTACTTGCATAGACACAACCTTGTAGCCAGGATTATCCATCAGCAACAAAATACAGCTTTGTGGAATTGGCGGTGTCGTAATGGTCGTCGGAATGGGCCCGATCCAGTTCTTGAAAATGGCAATATCACACTGTACTGGGATCAATCCATCATCAGTCTCGGGACTATTACAACCAACAAGTCTGATAAAGAGCGATCAGAGCGGCGCGCAATGATTGTTGATATAACGGTCCCGCATGACGAGAACCTCGTGAAAGCCGAGAAAGATAAGCAAATCAAGTATCTTGACTTAGCTCGCGAGGTTGTCGACATATGGGATGTGAACTCAGCGATCATTGTCGACTGCCAACAGCCTCGACCAATACCTGAGGAGGCTCTCGTTAGGCAGCTGGATCAAAGGCTTGATTCAGAAAACGGTACTCCTCGAGATGGCTCGAATTGTTAAGAGGTTCCTCTCTCTGGAGCCCTGACCGCCGGTAGCTCTGACCCTGTTCCCGATACCGGTAGACTACTATCTTTTATGTTTTTATAGTGATTTTATATAGGAATATTTAAAATAAAATGTAAAAAATAAGTTAAAAAATAAATAAAGAAATAATAAATCAAAACAAAACAATATGTGATTGCTGAGATTCGAACCTAGTTTTCGCCGCGGAGGCGCAGTTCAAAGTCGAAAAGCGGCGCGCTAGGCCAATCTTACATGTTACTGGAGTAGTGAAATTACGCTTCTATAAATAATGGACGTCGCGCATCGGCAAAAGTCGGCCGATGCACCTCGCAGTAGGCGGGACTACTCGTCCCCTTTTCATCTGCTTCACCCCCTCAAATCCATAAAAGTCGTCTATTCACAGCGTCTTAAGTGAAATCTTCCACTTATGCGAGTGCGTAAGCTGCGAGTGGCCATGTCAAAAAAAAAACCATGTACTGTAATGTTATAGGTATTTGATTTAAATCTTATTGCGGCATAAAGCCGAAGACTGAATGAGCAGGTAAATAAAAAAAACTATGATACAGCTGTTACAATTTATTTCAAAGTAAACCGTGCGTGAAATTGTGCTCTGTTTATAATCGATATCATTATCTAAAAATGTGCTTAAACATTTAGAGCTTTACTCTAGTGACATTATTAGTGAGTGAACTGTGATGCGTCAAATCATAACAAAACGCCTCGAAAACTATAGTCGTCAACTTCACTATTAAGTTGTCAAAAACAAAGTTGTAAGTAAAAACAACAAATATTGTCTATTTGTTGTTTTTACATACAACTTTGTAAAACAACGAACATAAAAGTGACCAGAGACCAGTGACAGTGATAAAACGACCATGATTAAAATGAAATAAAACAATTTAAAAGTGTATTGAATTTTTTTTTCAATACACTTCCTCGAATACTGGTTCTTATCGCACTACGATTAGGTTCAACATGCAATGTATTTCACACGCGTGGTTTATTTTTTATTTATCGCAGTTCAATTCCCTATAGTCTGCGGGGTACCTATGCTTTTTTTTCACTTCAAAGAGGCGCATGATTTTAAAGCCTATTTAAATGTGTGTGTGTGTGTGTTTAAGAACAGAATTTCATAAATGAACATTATTATTTATAAAATAATTTACTTTTATTAACAAATTAACATTTATTTGTGTTCTAAATTATAAAGTATTTGAATTTTCTATTTTTCATATTAGGATGTTTAGCGGCTTCATACCTTCGCCTCTAATAAAGCAAATAATTTAATTTCTTATTAGTCCATGACAAAAATACTTTTCGTTCTATTATTATTATATTCCTTCGAAAGTGTATTGAAAAGCGTCGTTTGAGAGTCGAGGGCATTTGTTACTGCAGTTCTCGGCTCCTTATCACCCTCGGCCGCCGCTCGTGTGTGTACCTATTCCGCCTCGGCCGCAATTGAACAAACTTTTCCCACTTATGTATATCAAAATGTACCTACTATTTCTTAATGAGTCACAGTAACGTACTTTCATGATTCAAATTTTGTACAAAGAAGTAGGCAGTAGACAATTTCAACACCAATATGTAGCAACCAAGTGGCTAATTAGCTACAGTAAGGATATCAAAATACTGACACCGCCGTGTGACTCCGGGTTCAAACTAGGGTTGATGTTGATGCAGGTTTTTACTGTACCAGCGGTTGCTGATTTTATCAGATCAATATCATCGGATGCTGATGCTGATATTAAAAATTACTTAAATAAAACATTTGTTACTGTAAAATTGTGAGTAAATGTGATATAAGATTTTGAATAAAAGATTTTTTTTTATTCCTGTTTATGATTGGTTTAAACTCCACGTGGCTCGCGCTAAGTCCCGCCTTCAACGAACACGTCACGACTTGAATGTCAGCATTAAAAATCAGCATCGATTGTTGCTGATGCTGATACACAATACTTATATGTATAAAAAATAATGTTACGGTACGTAATGTTAAAGACTCATTAGATTTTGTTGAACGAATAGACATTGTAAATAATTCTAAGGAGTATCTAAGTTATAGAATTTAGTGGTATTGATGTTCCGAAACTAAACTGTACTTTCATAGGACTTTAAAGAGCAGATCGTCATATTGTTATATTTCTTCAACAATTGGGAAAAGTTTTACATAAATTTAATATTAAAAAATCATAAACAACAAGTCAAGGTGTTTACTTGAGTAAATGTCATTTTATAAGATACGATTTTTATTATTTAGTTTTGTAATCGCTTAAAGTTACTACTGTAAAAAGTTAGAATTCTTAGCTTTGCTTTCTTTGACGGTTCTTACTTCGTTTAAATTCTAGCCTATTGCATAAAAATATGCAGAAGTAATTACTTAAGTTAAAGTTATTACTTTAACTTGACTATAGATACGGGTGAGAATGTTCACTTAAACGTAGTCTATTTATGAAATAACAATAGTAAAACTTGGTATACCGAAAAAAGATTATTTAGGTACAAAAAATAACGTCGAATGTTTTAAAAATTCAGTAAATCAGAAAATTGGGAAATTATAATAAATAAAAATAATAGTGTACACACACACAAATTACAAATCCTTCATTACAATAACAAAACACATTCCAAATAAATATATTCAAAATTTGCAAAATAAATAATAAAATGCAAACCAAAAAATCATGCGAACATAAAAGAGCGTTAAGAGCTATTTTTAATAAAACCAAAAGTTGGGTTATAAAAAAACACTAGATATAATTTTTTAGAAAGATATTAAAATTGACTACTTATTAGAAAATAAAAAAAAACTAACATACAGGGTGGAAGGGACAGCGACGGTTACCACGTATTCCATAAATAACCGATGAAAAATTTCTATGTGGGGGTGTTCAGAATGATGTACTGAATACGTAGTGACCGGCTTAAGCGTCGCTGTCCCTTTCACTCTGTATATTAAACAAATGCAAAAATCTGTCTGTAAGGTAAAGGCAATGTGGAATATAATTAATACAAAAACGGGGAAGACAAAAACAAATAGACGTGATAATATATCACTGAAGATAGACAATGAAGAAGTAAAATGCCCGCTAAATTTACCCAACAGTAAATTCTTTGCGAGGGTAGGGCAAAAATTTCCTCGCCGGTGTGAAAAGTAGAGTACGCTCCTCGGGGACAAAGGTGTCTTCGTCTTGGGCAAGCTTAAATCCCTCACTTCACTCAGGATTCCAGTCTTAACTCCTTCGCTTCGCTTAGGAGTTAACTCATAGCACCCTCGCTCCACTCGGGAGGCTTAGACTCGTTCGCCGCGTTCGGGATTTAGAATAGTACCCGTGCCGTAAGACACTGCTTTATCCCCTTGGTGCATAATCCAAAATTAGCATGCATTGATAGTAATTAATGCATGCTAATTTTGGATGATAATGATAATTGCAATGCTTGTAAAAGGCTGCTAAGTCATAAGTACCAACATAACATAACACCAACATTGCACCCTTAATTCGCAATAAACGTTTTGACTTTGACTTTGACTTAACCTCAATGTCCAAGCGCTATGAGATTTAGCGGATGTTATATCAGGCAGCTGTATTGCGACCTCTCCATTAGTAATCTTCCACTGAAACAAATAAGACATGATAAGAGAAAGTATCAACATGGATGCTAAGGTTAGTGATTCAAATAGATAAGTTAAGTGTTAACAGATACACAAAACATACTTGTCTCTTAAATACTTACATTCAAGTATTGTCCTTCATTGCCTAACATCTCGATTTGATAAGTGCCACTGTGCAAATAAGGAGTTATGTCTTTGAGATTGAGAACACTCTTCTCCGGCCACGCGAGTACAATAGCAAAGATTGCCTTTACTTTATCGTTCACGCTTGGTGGATACGCAGGGTGAGTAGCATTGTACGTCGCTTTAGAACAAGTGTACCAAACGTTGTCGTTTCGAATATCGTTTTGAGAATGCCAGGGAGAGCTATTGTAGATGGCCTCGCCGTTTATCGACAGCCATTTACCGAGCGCTATCAAGCGTTCTTGAAATATAGGTATTATTGTACCCTCTTTAGTTGGGCCCACGTTGATGAGGGCGTTACCTGAAAAAGTTTATTAAAATTTGAAATTCCATTATTCCAATAGTAGTTGGAATAATGGAAAAAATTTGGTAGTTTGTGTTTGGTGGTTTGTGGTTTTTTTTCGCTAGTGAAAAAATTTGGAATGGCACAGGAACATCAACAATGGGACAAAAAGAGAGCCGAGAGAAAATGAAGTTACCTCCACAACTGACTGTAGATACAACTTGGTATAGCAGTTGCTCAAAAGACAGTATATCAGTAAAGTGCATATTCCTTCTGTACCCCCACGATTTGCGGTCAACAGTGAAAGCATTTTCCCATTTATGATTTTGTAGTTTGCCTGAAAATAAAGATGTAATAAGCTATTTTTCACACGGAAGGAAAGGAATAAACAAACATTACACTTAACCGATGAATGTTTGTATAATTCAGTAATGTTAAAACAATTTATTTCAAGTGAACTTTTGAATATCCATCAATAACACTAACCAGGATTGAATCTATCAGCATGATTATAGAAGTCTCCATGATGACCAGGGATACCAATACCCCATCTATCATTGACAACCACCTCATCTTTAACAGGGCTATCATTGTACAACCACGCTAACAGGTCTTCAGCCCTCCAATACTTGTCAATAGCTTCCCAGTCACCATCAGACCATATCACTGATGGCTTGTAATCATTGACCAGCTGTTTAATGTCAGGCCACAACTTGGTATCAGTGTATGTTTGATTGTGAAAGTGGCTGCTTCTGGCCTGATTACAAATAGGGTTGAACCACTCTAACAAGGAGTGGTATACACCAAACTTTAAGCTCACGTTCCTGACGGCAGCAGCAAGTTCACCTACAATGTCTCGCCTTGGCCCCACGTCAACTGAGTTCCAACTGAATGAACGCTTGGATGGGAATAGAGTGAAGCCCTCATGATGTTTACTTGTCAGGACAACATATCTGTAACAAATTTTTGCTAAAAATACAATGATTTTAGTTTTTGCAGCAGAACGATACAAATGGAAATATATGAAAAAAAAAATACTTTGCACCAGCTTTTACAAACAGTTTTGCCCAACGTGCAGGATTAAAAAACTCAGCTGTGAACATGGGAGCAAACTCCTGGTATGTGAAGCCTGGCTGGTAGTTCTTTGTCATGAAGTCTTTGTATTTCTGGCTGTTTTTATTAATAGCTGAAAATTACATTAAATAGATAGGAATTTATTATTTTAAATAGGTACTACAGACAGAATACATTTTGCACATCGATCCTGCTCTTGTTTTATATAAAATGTATGAAAAGTACCTTGCCAGTCAAACCAGAACCATTCTGAGCCGAAACTAGGCACAGAGTACACGCCCCAGTGCAAGAATATGCCTATTTTAGCTCTATCATACCAATCGGGCAACGGCCGGGTATCCAGATCACTCCAGCTAGGGCTAAATCTCTTAGGTACACTGATAACTTCTTCAAGATCATTATGGATATCAATAATTGTAATATTATTTCCTATTTCAGCATTCGCTACGGGGATGAATACTATGATTAATAATAATCGCATCGTTCTGTGTTTAAAATAATTTAAGTTTTTAATATTATCATTTCGTAAATAGTTTAACAAAACAGGGTCACTGTCAGACGACTGATGCATAGAGTATAGTAATATAGATTGACTGATGTCAGTTTCACAGTTGTCAATTTGAGTCAGAGAACAAGGAGAGAACTAGAGAACCCCATGCGCGGTGCAAACGTGGGAGGTCACACGGGTCATGACCCCTCCAAAATCGTTGTTAAGGTGGAAGCGCAAGGGTAGACCGCGAAATTCAATTTTCCTTACGTCTGTTGCAATTTGCAGGTCATTGTTGGATTGTATGTTGATTAAAATATGTTTCGCGGCCGTAGCTAATAAACTTTTACTGAGTTACTTATATTATAGAGTTTGCACATTATAGTTTGTTTATGTTATTTTGTATGATTGTAGTGTAAGTTGACTAGGAATTAGGTATTTGTGAGTAATAAATTTTAAATTAAGATATTAAATTTAATTGTTAATATTTTAGTGTTATCAAGTGATATGTCCTGAACATGCTAATGTATTTAACAACTTTGTGCTTACCGTATCCTATGAATAAATGTCTTTGTCGTAAAATCATTAACTCATCCATTCATACAAATCCCATAACATAACCCAAACCATAGACGGGCCATGTGTACTTTTTGCGGATGATATCTCGATCCTGACCTCATGCCAAACAAATGCTAATTTAAATGAAAAACTCACGACTATTCTAGAAAAAGCTATGAACTGGATGAACGACCATAATCTCGAAATAGATTTTACCAAAACCAAATTAATAGCGTTTCACCCCTGGCAGAAAAACCAAATAAATATAGACTGTACTTTTAAACAACATAAATTAGAAACAGTAAATAATTTCACTCTACTGTACTCAATAGACACACATATAAACTGGAAAACACATTATACAGACAGTAAAATCTAAAATTTCTCCGCGAAATAAAAAAAAACACAAACCTACAAACCGCACTAGTCACATACTACGCGTATGGCCACGCTTGGTTTAACTATGGCATCATCTTATGGGGAAATAGCTCAGACGCTCCCTCCCTATTTACCCTCCAAAAAAAAGCTAATAAGAATAATTACCAATATAGAACCAACAGATAGTTGCAAGCCTTACTTCCAGAAACACAAGATACCTTACAACCTTAGTTAGTATTTATATTTTAGAATTATGTAAACTAGTCCGCAAATATCCAGATTCTTATAATACACGGGGAGACATACAAACAAATTATTCGTTGCGTCATAAAACAGACTGAATTTGCCCCCTCCGGCCATAAATTACACTCATCTAGTCCATATTCAATGTCAATAAAAATATACAATAAATTACCAGAAGACATAAAACTACGAAATAAAACCAGTATATTTTTAACTAAATTAAAGCAATACTTAATTAAAAAAAGCTCAAAAACACACAATAAAAATTAATATTATTGAATTTTATTTTAACTCTTTCAAACTTTTTATTTTGGAAATAATCATAACTCACCATCTCTATGACGAAGATAATAAAATTGAATATGGCTTACTCGTCCCTCGTATTGGCATTGGTATTCTTTTAAGGTTATACTCAATAGCCAATTACATAGCTGTTGTTAGGTGGTGATAGTGGGACTGCCAAGAGAGCGTCAATCGAACATTAAGCTCCGCCATTTATTCACTAATAAAAAAAGGTAATCTAACTTCCTTCAAAGAATATGCTAATAATAGGTAAGATGAATAAAATCCCACGTTGACTGCCTTCGTGCAGTGTGTGTGTATGGGACTGTGTGCAGTTTGTGGCTGTGCGTTCACACAAAAGGCCCTAGAAATAGTACTGTAAACATACCTCCTATGTATTTTAATATCTATTGGTGTTATTAAGATAGGAGGTATGTTTTAGCTTTAGCTCCTGAGGTTGTCTTGTTCTTTTTTGTGGGCAGTACTGTGTTGTTCAAACACTTTCATTTCTATTGATTTGTAATTTGCTGAAAGTTAGGTACCTCGTGCACTGCGCAGCCACGACCACTACTTTGGGCCGCAGAAGAGACTTTTGGCCGAAACCAGGGGCTCAACACACAGGGCCACAGTAAGAAAGTTTGGTCGCACGACCGGGCGTCCGACCAGTTTTGTTCATGATAGCGGCAGGTCACTTACATTTACTGTTTTTATTCTGTTGTGTTTGAACTGTAAATCTTCCAGAGTACCTAAACAAATAAATATATAAAGCTCACCTAGTAGAAGTGCCAGCTGAAGTCTGGATGCAGGATTGTCTATTTGTTCAACATAACCCTCTAAAGATCATTTTACCGCATAGAATGTCTTTTTCATGAAATAGTCATTCAACGGGGTAAAATGAACATAAAAGAATGTTTTGATGATTTTAATTATTATAATTCCGTAGATACATACTTACGTATAAAGGTCGCGAATCATATTTTGTTCAATATACAACTTGACACTAACCGGCAAATTGCAAAGAGCGTAAGATATCATTTATAATTTTTTTCGGAAATTGTATAAATAATGAACTTCCTGCTTAGTCGTTCAACAAGAAAACTAACCTTTACGAGGCAGAATGCAAACATTTTCAATCTCGCTAAAACGTTCTGCTATTTTTAGTTCTGTTTACGTTGAAGGAGTTACTTTTTATATCTGTATGAATGAATGAAGAAAACGAACCTAATATTCGGGGTGGAGGTGGGCTACTTATATTTTGAAGCTCTCTTCTCTCGCTCTATCATTCTATTAGTACCAAGTGCGGATCCAGAGGGGGGGGGGAGGGTCATGGGGGTCATGACCACCCCGCCCTGGGTTGGGTCTAGGTCGACCGTGATCATGTTTTTGAATTCATTGATTAAAATAAAATAAACATTTTGCAAAGGAAAACATCGTGAGGAAACCTGGACTTATAATATAAATAGGTATGAGTCTGAAATCGCCTACCCGTCTTGAGCAAGCGTGGTGATCAATGCTCGTGCCTTCTCTTTAAGAGAAGAGGCCTTTGCCCAGCAGTGGGACAGTTACAGGCTGGTATTATTATTATTTATTTTATTAAATATTTTGCATGATGGTAAGCGACTAAGGAAATCCTGTGATCTTGTTTCTGTATGAATGCACCAAAAGTAACTTAACCCATCCGGGGCCGGCCGCGCCTCGTTCGCTTTTGCGTTCTATTTATCTAGAAAATTTTACTATTCTCAGGGGCAGGCTCATAGGCAGGGGTAGGGGTTCAACCCCCCCACCAGGGTTTGAACCCTAAACCCCAAACCCCGAAATCTCGAACAAATATAAAAAATCAACCAATCCAAAACGGTATAGGACGGGATAAAACGGTATAGGACGGGATAGAACGGGATAGGACGGGATAAAACGGGATAGGACGGGATAAAACGGGATAAGACGGGATAAAATAGGATAAGACGGGATAAAACAGGATAGGACAGGATAAAACGGGATAGGACAGGATAAAACGGGATAGGGCGGGATAAAACGGGATAGGACGGGATAAAACGGGATAGGACGGGATAGGCCGGAATAAAACGGGATAAAACGGGATAGGACGGGATAAAACGGGATAGGCCGGGATAAAACGGGATAGGATGGGATAAAACGGGATAGGACGGGATAAAACGGGATAGGACGGGATAAAACGGGATAGGACGGGATAAAACGGGATAGGACGGGATAGGACAGGATAAAACGGGATAGGGCGGGATAAAACGGGATAGGACGGGATAAAACGGGATAGGACGGGGTAAAACGGGATAGGCCGGGATAAAACGGGATAGGACGGGATAGGACAGGATAAAACGGGATAGGACGGGATAAAACGGGATAGGACGGGATAAAACAGGATAAAACGGGATAGGCCGGGATAAAACGGGATAGGATGGGATAGGACAGGATAAAACGGGAGATAGGGCGGGATAAAACTCAAACTCAAAGCATTTATTTCAATTAAACCATTACAGGCACTTTTGAATGTCAATACACAAAAAATAAACTAAGCTAC
Organism: Standfussiana lucernea; assembly: GCA_964057025.1. Taxonomy (NCBI): domain Eukaryota; kingdom Metazoa; phylum Arthropoda; class Insecta; order Lepidoptera; family Noctuidae; genus Standfussiana; species Standfussiana lucernea. Next base: position 6,279,044 of record OZ059791.1, on the reverse strand, counting down.
AGTCCCAGTCACAGGGCATAATAACTTGTGAAAGTACTGTAGTTGCCCATTCGAAAGCGTAGATCTCTATGGAGAAGAATGGGCAAGAAACTCCATGGACACTCTTTTAAATCATTATGTTGTTACAAAGTCTCGGTTACATCATTCATGTCGAGATTAAACATATATGTGAGAACGATGTAGAAAGACGTGCGAGTAAGAGCGTCCAGAATAAAAAGATAAAATTAACAATTCAAAAATACAATAATCCATGGCAGCTGCGAGATGACCAGTCACAACTGACAGCGCCCGTTCACGAACATGACGCATGGATCAGCCATCATTCAACTCAACCATTTTGGAGGGAACTAAACGACCCGACACACGCGCCACCATCAGCGAAACATTTGAGTGAGCATGACATTCTCTCAACCGCCAGGGCAAATTCGAGTCAGTAAAAGATGTAAATGGTAGCTTTATCGTACATAGAACTCACACATGTGCTATGCAATTATATAATACTAAGAGACTGAATCTATACAATGCAAAGATGCAAAGATAAAACGGGATAAGCTGGGATAAAACGGGATAGGACAGGATAAAACGGGATAGGACGGGATAGGACGGGATAAAACGGGATAGGACGGGATAAAACGGGATAGGGTGGGATAAAACTGGATAGGACGGGATAGGACGGGATAGGACAGGATAAAACGGGATAGGGCGGGATAAAACGGGATAGGACGGGATAAAACGGGATAGGCTGGGATAAAACGGGATAAAACGGGATAGGACAGGATAAAACGGGATAGGCTGGGATAAAACGGGATAATCAGTTCCGTGTGCGCGCGCTCAACGCACGGTTGTGTGTATCGATTTAAGTGCGTAAACAGTGACTAATTACCAATATCGCAAGCAAAGAACTAAGTAAAAGTAAAAATGGTGCAATGTAAGAAATGCAAACTGTTTCTATCTTTGGCTAAAGATATAGTGAAATGTAAGGGTGAATGTGAAAATGTTTACCATAAAAAATGTGCAACTAAAAAGTTCCTAACCAGTACACTCTGCGACGACTGCCAGACAAATAAAAGCAGCCCTAAACAACCCGCGGATGATACGAAAATTGTATTAAACCCAAGAGAAATTACATGTCCACCAAATATTTTGTTTTAACTTGATATATATGAACGTTTTATTTTTTGTAATTTCTATTTTTTTTTTGTTATTTCTCATTCCTTTTATTTTATTTTATTTAGATTTTTAACTTAATTTGTATTACTTTAGTTTACATGTACTTAAGTAAAAACTTGTGCATAATTTGTAATTTTATGGGTGCCAATGCCTGAAATAAACGATTTATTATTATTATTATTATTTTTATTTTTGCATATTTTTTCTCGGCTAACCGGGAAGTGCTGATAGCACGGGCCTAAGCCAAGTGGTTATCAGCTGGGTTGAGAGTTGTAGCAGTAGAAATAGATAAAAAACGGTTTTGTGCTGTAGGTTGAACGAAAGATGAGGTGATGTTTGAGTGAAAATGTTGTTGGTGCGGGTTGTCAAATTCACATTGTAGGAACTTCCTCACCAGTCTGCACGTGTTTAATATCACTGCTTTCTGCAGCAGATGGTAGGTGGTAGGCGGCAGGTTCAGGGAAGTAAGGGACTGGTGAAGTTGTTTAGGAATAACTCCTGTTGTGGACAAAACTATAGGAATTATTGTCACTTTTTGTAGATGCCAAAGTCGGGTTATTTCATCTTTTAACTCGGTATACTTAGATAATTTTTCTGCTATCGTACTTTGTAAATTGTGTGTGTTTGGTATAGCTATGTCGATGAGATATCCAGTTTTGTTTGTTTTGTTTATTAATGTGATGTCTGGTCTATTGAAATGGATTGTTCGGTCGGTAAAAATACCTCTGTCAAAATATAATTTAGTTGAAGTGTTTCCTAGCACAGTTTCGGGATTGTATTTGTAGTAAGGCACTATGGAGTCTATTAGCTTGTATTGATGTGCTAGTTTCTGATGTATGACTTTGGCAACTTGGTCGTGTCTATGCTTGTAGTCTGTCTGGGCTATTGATTTACACGCTCCTGTAATATGTTGGATGGTTTCTGGTGAACTATTGCATTTTCTACAAGTGTCATTGCTCAAGTTTTTTATAATATATTTCCTATAGTTTTTAGTCTCGATAACTTGGTCTTGTATTGCTATCATGAAACCTTCAGTCTCTGGGAAGAGTTCACCTCGTTTAAGCCATGCGTTCGACGCATCTTTGTCGACATTAATTTGGCTTAAGTCTTGATGATGTCTTCCGTGCAAAGACTTCTGGCTCCATTCAAGTAGTTTGGTTTTGTTGTCGGTTACTTTTTCGTTTTTCTGTTCGGATTTGTCTTTTAAATTTAGCGGGGTAAAGTGGTGGTCGTTTTTTGCTATCTGTTCATGAAGTGTAGAAGATTCTGCCTTGGTAAAGAAGTATTGTCTAAGGGTTGTTATCTGTTTATTGTGTAAATTTTGAATGTCGATAAGCCCCCTGCCTCCTTCTTTTCTTGGCAGTGTTAGCCTTTGCACACAAGATCTAGGATGATGCTTTCGGAATTTGGTCATGGTGGTATTTATTTTGCGTTGTAGGTTTTTTAGGTCTGTTTTGGTCCAGTTGATAATGCCGAAAGAATAGGTAAGTACGGGTATAGCAAAAGTGTTGAGTGCTTTTATTGTGTTTCTTGAATAGAGTTGTGTTTTCAGAATAGTATTTAATCTGTGTTGAAATTGTTGTTTTAATTTTTGTTTTGTTTCTTTATGGTTTATCTGTCGTGATTGGTTGTATCCTAAGTATTTATATGTATCGTGTTCATCTAATGGATCTATGTGTTCTCCTGTTTCTAATGTGTACTGGTGTTGATAGTATTGTCCTGCTCTAACTGAATTTATTTTGCACTTGTCTATACCAAATTCCATTTTAACATCATTAGTGAATTGTTCTGTAAGGTTCGCTAGTGCACTTAATTGAATCTCATTCTTTGCATACAATTTAATATCGTCCATGTAGAGTAGATGGTTTAAAGTGTTATTTTGTACCTCACGCTGTCTGTCGCGGGCTGTATCTTCTAAGGGGAATCCTGCGCAAGTTGAATTTAAAATGTTTGATAGAGGGTTTAGGGCGAGGCAGAACCACAACGGGCTCAGTGCATCTCCCTGAAAGATACCTCGTAGTATTTTGATTGGGCGGGTATCCGCTGCACCGGTTGAGGTATTGAATCTAAGGACAGTAGACCAGGTTGTCATCGTAGTTTTTAGGAATGTGATAATAGTTGGGTGTATTTTGTAAATTTCTAAAATTTGGACTAGCCATGAATGGGGAACAGAGTCGTATGCTTTTTTGTAATCAATATACATACTGTAGAGATCAGTTTTGGACTTTTGGGCCTTTTTAAGAATTACAGAATCTATGATTAGTTGTTCCTTACAGCCTTGACTAAACTTTCGACAGCCTTTCTGCTGTTCGGCTAAGATGTTATTAGTATCAGTGTGTTGATATATTAGTGAGGATATACAGGATGTGATAATTTTGTACAAGGTCTGCAGGCATGTGATCGGTCTATATTTTGCTGGGTTTGAGAGGTCGTTGCGGTCTTTTGGTATCATATATGTTGTACCTGATGTTAAGTAGGACGGAATTGTTTTGGGATCCTGGATAAAATTATTTATGTAATTGTAAAGAAAGCCATGAACAGCTGTGAACTTTTTGTACCAGTAACTATGAATTTGGTCTGATCCGGGTGCCTTCCAGTTATGTAACCGAGCTAGCACTTCATGAAATATTTGTGGCGATATGTGTTCAAATGTCATTGGCTGAATGTTTGTGCTGTTATTAGATAGTTCAGCTTGTATCCAATCTGCTTGGGTGTTATGCTCGATAGGGTGTTCCCATATTCCTGCCCAAAAATTTTGTAAGGTCTCTAGGTCCAGATTGTTATGACCATCACTAGGGTTGTCATCACTAGGGTTGTTATTCTGAACATTGGTGGAAACCTGTCTGATGTTGCGGTAAAAAAGTTTTTCGTTAAGGATGAATTGGGTATTTTGTTGTTTTCTTTGGGTGCACGCTTTATACCTTTGTAGCCGGCCTGTTACAACTGCAAGTTTTTGTTTTAGCGTGTCTAATGTGTGCTCGGGTTGTGTGTTTGGTTCTTCGTGTACTGTGTGGATTTTATATTGTTTGTTAATACGATTTACATGTTTTATTATTTTTCTGCTTCTATTGCCGTTAATAAATTGTGTCATCCTGCCTATCTTTGATCGCAAGTCTTTTAGTTTTCGCTCTAAACGTCTTTGCCAATGGGGCGTGTATATATTTTTTTTATTTGTGTTTGTGTTAATTTCCCTTGGTTGGAGTGTTAACTTTGCTCCGTTAACTTTAGCAGCGGTCCATGCTGCACTGTATATGGCAGTCTGTAACGTATGAAAGTCAGTGTCTTTATTTACGTTTTCAGGGAGTGTTATTTTGTTGATATAGTCTACTATTCTGGCCAAATTCCTCGACGGTTTTTGTTTGGGGATGTACATTCTGTTTGTAGGATCAGTTACTATGTAAAATTGGAGTGTCTGTTGGAAAGTTTCGTCTATTAATAGGTCTCTATCATCTAGGCTTGTTTGAGAGTTATGTAGTCCATCTGTTGCTATATCTACTTGATCGTTATTTAATATTTGTACTATTGGATCTTCTGTAGGATATAATTCTATGTTATTTGCGTTTAATTGGGTTTCAGTGGTGTTGTCATTAACTGTGATTGCTAAATTATTACAGTTGCTGTTGTCTAGTTGTAATTCGTTCGATATTTCTAATTTTAGTGATTTTAACCTTTCAGTGGTAATGTATTTGTTGTTTACTATTGCTCTCCTTTGATCAGCTATTCGTTGCTCACTTAAATGAGCAAGTGAGGGAAATTTTCTAATGAAATCTTCGTGCATAAGTTTTCGATATACGGTTTGGTTAGTCTCCAAAGTTGTAACTCGATAATATGACCGCATGATAGCTTCATTTTGTTCATTGGTCCATCTCATTCGAGTTTGTGTTTTAGTTTGTGCCCTAGGTGTTTCCAGTATTGTAGACTGTGTTTGTGTAGTTGTGGCTGTTGATTGAATGTGATTAATGGGGGATTGAGTTTGAGTACTTAGTTGTAATTGATTTAACTCCTCTCTGACTTCGGCTTCTATTTCATCTATTGTTTTTTGTGTTAGCAGTTTGTTATTAATAATAGCTCGGCGTTGGTCTCCTACTCTTTGTCTGCTGACTTGCATGTTAGGATATTTCTCTATGAACTTAAGGTGGAGCGGCTCGAGGTAAGTTTTTCTATCTGTATCTAATGAGGTAAGTTGAAGATAAGTACGCAGTATGAACTTATTCATTTCTGGCGTCCATCGTCTGCGTGTTCTAGGAGCGCTTGTAGCGGGTGCAAGCTCAGAGTCAAGGTTGACTTCTTGCACAACACTGTCAAGCGTTGTGGTGGTCGACAAGCTTGTTGTTCTTCTTGTCATGTACGATGGGCGAGTTGAAGGGATGGATGAGAATAAAGAAGTTGTATCATCGCCCGTAGAATCGGCTGTAGCTTCTACGTTGTGAGCCCGCCTGCTCAGCTCACTACGACCAGCTGTAACTATTTTGTCGGTGGGAGCCCGCTTGCTCAACTCCTCACCGCCGATGGTTCGCATGCTGTGGCATCCAGCATCGGCTCCAGATGCGTCCCGGCGCTCCCCGGGAAGCGACCGTAAATTATATACTCTTTTACTCATTTATTCATCTCCATAAAGGGTTACCCTGCCTTGTTAGCCGCGTAAGTTTTTTGTACAGTTGTACAGTACGCGTGTCCGCCCCCCACGTAGCTAGGTGTTCAGCTTGGACGTAAGGTTGGATTTAAGGGGGCTTATTATTATTATTATTTCAAGTTATTTTATGTTCTTCTCTCGTAAGAGAGTACAAAAACCCTACCCACGGGCCAGAGCCAAGTTTGTAGGGGGGAGTTTAAATGGTGAATGTGGATGATATTGTAGAAGAAGTAAGGAATTTCCGGGTGATGCGACAGGTGTTGAGAATTGTTGCTTTTTGGAGCAGCTGAAGTGTGTGGGGAGGCATGTGTAAAGTGTTAAGGCTTTGTATAAGAGATTTTGGTACGATACCAGTAGAAGAGAGCACTATAGGGACGATGTGGACGGTTTGTGCTTCCCACTGGGTTTTTATTTCTATAGCGAGGTCTTGATATTTACTAAGCTTTTCAGATATTGTAGTTTGAATGTTGTGTGAGTTCGGGATAGCTATATCTATTAAGTAAACTGTTTTATTGGCTTTGTCGTGAACGGTTATATCTGGTCTATTGAAATGTATAGTTTTGTCTGTTATTATCGTCCGATCCCAATAGATTTTCTGATGGTTATTGTCTAGTATTAATTCCGGTTTATATTTATAATATGGTTTCATCTCATTTATGAATTTATATTTAAATGCTAATTGTTGATGTATAATAGCGGCAACTTGGTCATGTCGATGCTTATAGTCAGTCTGTGCAAGTGATTTACAAGCTCCTGTAATATGTTGTATGGTCTCAGAGGCGGTGTTGCAATGTCTGCATAAGTCAGTCGGCTGATGAGGGTCTTTAATTATGTATTTCCTGTAATTACGAGTAGCTATTATTTGGTCTTGGATCGCCATCATAAATCCTTCCGTCTCGGGAAACAGTTCGCCTCGTTTGAGCCATTCGTTCGACTTAGCTTTGTCGACGTGTGGCTGGCTCAGATAGGCTCGGTGTCTCCCGTGAAGGGCTTTGGCTGACCACGCGGCAATTTTTTCTTGCGTATTTATGAGTTGTTCATTAATTTGAGTATTCTTATTGTGTAGGTTAAGAGGCGTAAGTTTCGTATCGCGTTCCGTTATATGTTTGTGTAGTGAAGAATTTTCGGATTTGTTATGAAAGTAAGCTCTGAGTGAAAGTATCTGTTTGTTGTGTAAGTTGTGTATGTCTATCAGACCTCTACCTCCTTCTTGGCGCGGTAGAGTCAGTCGATGTATGCTTGATTTTGGATGGTGTTTTCTATGTTTGGTAAGTGATGTATTAATTGTGCGTTGTAATTTTTTGATATCTGATTTTGACCAGCGTATAATTCCAAAAGAGTATGTGAGGATGGGGACTGCAAATGTGTTGATTGCTTTAATAGTATTTTTGGAGTTAAGGTTGGTTTTCAGAATGAGGTTTAGACGGTGTGAGAATTTATTGACCAGTTCTTGTTTAGTCATCTTTTGATGTATCTGTCTAGATTGTTTAAAACCTAGATATTTATATGTACTCTGTTCATCCATTGGCTCTATTGTTTGACCTGACCCGAGTGTGTAACTATTATTTTGTACTTTTCCTTTTACAACTGACAAAATTTTGCACTTATCAACTCCGAATGACATACAAATATCATCAGAAAATTGTTGAGTTTTGTCAGCTAATACGAAAAGTGCATTTTTGTCAGCTGCATATAACTTGATATCATCCATGTACATGAGGTGCGTAAGCGTATAATGTGTGTTATTGTTTGTTAATGTGTATCCAGCGTCTGTTTTATCTAGAAGGTGTGAGAGTGGATTGAGTGCCATACAAAACCACAGTGGACTTAGAGCATCTCCTTGGAATATTCCACGTTTTATGTGGATTGGCTCTGTAGCTATAGTTGAGGAGGAGGAATTAATTTTAAGAATGGTTTGCCAATTCTGCATGGAAGTTTCTAAGAAGTGTTTCAGTGTTGGGTGAATTTTATATAGACTCAAGACGTTTAATAACCAGCTGTGTGGAACTGAGTCGAAAGCCTTTTGGTAATCAATGAACATTGTGTGAATATCGGTCTTGCTTTTAACAGCGCTGTTCATAGTAACTGCATCTATAGTTAATTGCTCTTTGCATCCTTGGCTATTCTTACGACAGCCTTTTTGTTGTTCTGATAAAATGTTATTTTTGGTTAAATGTTCATATACAGCCTCGCTTAAACAGGCTGTTAAAATTTTATAAATAGTTTGCAGACAAGTAATCGGTCGATATTTTGCTGGGTTTATAGTATCGTTAATGTCCTTAGGTATCATATAGGTTACCCCGTGTGTTATGTATGATGGAAGTAAATGTGGTGATTGGATAAATGTGTTTAAATGGTTATGTAAGAAAGGATGTATGCTCGAGAATTTCTTATACCAGTAGTTGTGGATGTTGTCAGTGCCAGGCGATTTCCAATTGTGTGTGCGTTTTATGACGTCTATAAATGTTGCTATTGGTATGAATTCGAATTCCATTTCTGGGATTTCTGGTGCTGCTTCGTTGATCCAGTCAGCTTGATGATTATGATTCACTGGGTTTTCCCATATGTTAGCCCAGAATTCCCGTAATGTTTCGGATGCAGGTGCCTCTAGACTTTGGTTTATTATTATTATTATTATAACCTGGAGAAGAAAATAGAAGAACTTACCAACAACGTTGAATTCTATGGAACAACGTTGAATTATATTCTTGAGTCTGGAGAGAACGTTTTGGCTGAGGTAAATAAAAAGTTAGCGGTGATTTATAACCATTACATGTCCACCAAATATTTTGTTTTAACTTGATATATATGAACGTTTTATTTTTTGTAATTTCTATTTTTTTTTTGATATTTCTCATTCCTTTTATTTTATTTTATTTAGATTTTTAACTTAATTTGTATTACTTTAGTTTACATGTACTTAAGTAAAAACTTGTGCATAATTTGTAATTTTATGGGTGCCAATGCCTGAAATAAACGATTTATTATTATTATTATTATTTGACATATATTTTATGTTCTCGGCTAGCCGGGAAGAGCTGATAATACGGGCCTAAGCCAAGTGATTATCAGTTGGAAGAGATGTAGTGTGGTCACGCGTAGAAGATTGTATGGAAAATGGTAGCGTATTTGAGTTTTGATGAAGATTTTCTGGTTCAAATTGCAGAAACTTTCTCACGAGTCTGCATGTATTTAATATCACTGCCTTTTGTAATAGATGGTAGGTATTTGGAGGTAAGTTAAGAGAATTAAGGGATTGGTGAAGTTGTTTCGGTATTACTCCTGTTGAAGACAATACTATTGGTACTATTATAACTTTTTGCAAACGCCAAAGTCGCGTAATTTCATCTTTTAGTTCAATGTATTTGGTTAGTTTCTCTGCTATTGTTGTCTGTAGGTTATGTGTATTTGGTACAGCAATATCGATTAAATATCCAATTTTGTTTATCTTGTCTATAAGTGTAATGTCTGGTCTATTGAAGTGAATTGTTCTGTCGGTAAAAATGCCGCGATCAAAATACAGTTTTGTCGAAGGATTTTCTAAAATAATCTCTGGATTGTACTTGTAATATGGTACAACGGAGTCTATGAGTTTGTACTGGTGAGCTAATTTCTGGTGTATGACGTTGGCTACTTGGTCGTGTCTGTGTTTGTAATCTGTTTGGGCTATTGACTTGCACGCACTTGTGATATGTTGAATTGTTTCGGGAGAACTATGGCATCTTCTACATGTGTCATTATTTAAATTCTTTATAATATATTTTCTGTAATTTTTGGTTTCAATTACCTGATCCTGTATAGCAAGCATGAACCCTTCAGTCTCTGGGAAGAGTTCGCCTCGATTTAACCACGCGTTCGACGCTTCTTTGTCGACATTTATGTGGCATAAGTCTTGGCGATGTCTTCCGTGTAGAGACTTCTGGGTCCATTCTAGGAGCTTAGTTCTTTCGTCGGTAAGTTTTTCATTCTTCTGTTCAGATTTATCTCTTAAATTCAGGGGTGTGAATTGTTGGTCGTTTTGGTTAACAACTTTGTGGAGAATAGAGGTTTCGGATTTTGAGAAAAAGAATTGTCTTAGTGCTTTTATCTGTCTGTTGTGTAGGTTAAGAATGTCAATTAAACCTCTACCTCCCTCTTTCCGCGGCAGTGTTAATCTCTGCAGACATGATCGTGGGTGGTGTTTGCGAAATTTAGTCATAGTGGTGTTAATTTTTCGTTGAAGGTTTTTGAGGTCGGTTTTGGTCCAATTGAGTATCCCAAAAGAATATGTAAGAACCGGTATAGCGAAGGTGTTAATAGCTTTAATTGTATTTCGAGAATATAATTGCGTTTTCAGAATTGTGTTTAGTCTGTGTTGAAATTGTTGAGTTAATTTTTGTTTAGTTTCTTTATAGTGAATCTGTCGTGATTGTGTGTACCCTAGGTATTTATAACTATCTTGTTCATCTAATGGTTGTATCTGTTCTCCTGTTCCTAAAGTGTATTGGTGTTGGTAATTCTGCCCTGCTCTAATTGAATTTATTTTACATTTGTCTATGCCGAATTGCATTTTAATATCATTTGAAAATTGTTCTGTCAAGTTCGCTAATTCATGAAGTTGACTCTCACTTTTTGCGTAAAGTTTAATGTCATCCATATACAACAGATGATTTAAATCGATTTTTTGTGCATGACCTTCGGTAGTTGTATCTTTTAATGGGAATCCTAATGTTGAAGCGTTTAATATATTAGATAGAGGGTTTAGGGCAAGACAAAACCACAAAGGGCTAAGCGCATCTCCCTGGAAGATCCCTCTCTGAATTTTTATTGGGCTAGTATCGACTGTTTCAGTGGGGGAACTTAGTCTGAGCACAGTTGTCCAGGTGGTCATCATGGCCTTCAGGAATGTTACTAATGTCGGATGTATTTTGTATATCTCTAAAATTTTTACAAGCCACGAATGGGGGACAGAGTCGTAGGCTTTTTTATAGTCGATGTACATACTAAACAGATCTGTTTTAGTTTTTTTAACCTTTTTAAGAATTACTGAGTCTATGGTTAACTGTTCCTTGCAACCTTGACTGAACTTTCGGCATCCTTTCTGTTGTTCAGCTAAAATGTTATTAGTATCGATGTGTCGATATATTAGTTCAGATATACAGGATGTAATAATTTTGTACAGGGTCTGCAAGCATGTTATAGGTCTATATTTTGCTGGGTTAGTAAGATCATTACGGTCTTTAGCTATCATAAACGTTGTACCTAATGTTATGTAGGATGGTATAGATTCAGGATCTTGGATGAATGAATTTATGTGATTATATAGAAAACTATGGACTGATGTAAATTTTTTGTACCAATAACTGTGAATATGATCTGAACCGGGTGTTTTCCAGTTATGTAACCTAGAAAGTACTCTATGGAAAATTTCTGGGGATATACTGTCAAATGTCATCGCCTGAATATTTGTGTTGCTTGTTGTCAGTTCTGTTTGTATCCAGTCCGCTTGGGCGTTATGTTCGGTTGGCTGTTCCCAAATCCCTGCCCAGAAGTTTTGTAACGTCTCTGGGTCAGGGGTGTTATGATCATCATTTGAGCTGTTATCCAGGACGTTAGATGTTGCCTGTCGAATATTGCGGTAAAAAAGTTTTTCGTTGTGGGTAAATTGCGTGTTTTGTAGTTTTCTTTGTGTACATGCTCTGTATCTTTGTAGGCGACCTGTGACGACTGCAAGTTTTTGTTTAAGTGTGTCTAATGTATGTATTGCTTGTGTATTTGGTTCTTCATGCACAGTATGAATTTTATATTGCTCTACTATCTTATTAACGTGTTTCATTATTTTTCTGCTTCTATTACCATTGATGAATTGTGTTATTCTAGCTATTTTTGCTCGTAAATCATTTAATTTTCGTTCTAGTCGTTTCTCCCAGTTGGGTTTATGTTGTTTATTTGCCCTTTGGGTGACTACTCTTGGTTGAAGTGTTATCTTTGCTCCGTTAACTTTGGCTGCAGTCCATGCTGCACAAATATAGTAGTCTGTAAAGTATGGAAATTGGTTTCTTTATTAGCGTATTCAGGGAGAATTATTTTGTTTAGATAGTTAACTATTTGGGCAAGTCTTTTAGAAGGTTTTTGTTTAGGAATAAAATTTCTGTTTGTAGGGCTAGTTTCTTTGAAATACTGAATTGCTTGTTGGAAAATCTCATCAATTACAGGATCTCTATCTAGGTTCTCTTGTTGGTTAGGTAACATTTCTTCTGTAATGTTGACTTCGGTCTGATTTAGAGTGAGTGGAGGTTCGTGTGTGGTGTTTGTGTTACTGATGTTTATAAATACATTATCAGCATTATTTTTGTGATTTCGGTCAACTGCTGGCGTTTGACTAGTAATCCTGGTAACATTAGTGTTATCTAGCCGTAATTCTTGAGAAACTTCTAGTTTTAATGAATTCAATCTGTCATTAGTGATGTATTTATTATTTAAAATTGCTCTCCTCTGATCAGCTATTCGCTGTTCGCTTAAATGAGAAAGTGTAGGATAATTGTTGATAAAGTCTTCATACATGCGCCTTCTGTATACTGTTTCATTTCTACCTAAATCTGTTACTCGATAGTAGGACCGCATTATACCCTCATTTTGTTCGCAGGTCCATCTCATTCGAGTCTGTGTAGAATTTTTAGAAGAATTTGTTTCAAGGGTTGTAGTTTGCATTTGTGTAGATTGTGTGAGTGTAAGTGTTTGGCGTGCAAGGTCAATAGAGCTTTGTATGTGTTGGGTGGAATGATTTAATTGTAGTTGATCTAACTCTTCTTTAACTTGGTTTCTGATCTCCTCTATTATATTTTGTGGTAGTAATTTATTATTGATGATGGCTCTACGTTGGTCTCCTATTCTCTGTCGGCTAACCTGCATGTCTGGGAATTTTTCAATAAATTTAAGGTGGAGGGGTTCGAGGTAGGTTCTTTTATCTGTGTCTAATAAGGTTAATTGAAAGTAATTGCGCAGAATGAACATATTCATTTCAGGTGTCCATCGCCTGCGCTTACTAGGAGCGCTTGTAGAGGGTGCAAGGTCATTGTCAAGATTGACATCTCGTACAACACTATCAAGCGTACTGGTGGTGGACAAGCTAGCTTTTCTTCTTGTCATGTAGGAGGGGCGAGTCGAAGGGACGGATGAAAATAAAGAAATGGTATCATCGCCCGTGGAATCGGCTGTAGCTTCTACGTTATGAGCCCGCCTGTTCAGCTCACTACGACCAGCTGTAACATTTTTTACGGTAGGAGCCCGCTTGCTCAACTCCTCACCGCCGATGGTTCGCATGCTGTGGCATCCAGCATCGGCTCCAGATGCGCCCCGGCGCTCCCCGGGAAGCGACCGTAAATTATATATTCTTTTATTACTCATCTCCATAAAGGGTTACCCTGCCTTGTTAGCCGCGTAAGTTTTTTGTACAGTTGTACAGTACGCGTGTCCGCCCCCCACGTAGCTAGGTGTTCAGCTCGGACGTAAGGTTGGATTTTAGGGGGATTATTATTATTATTATTATAACCTGGAGAAGAAAATAGAAGAACTTACCAACAACGTTGAATTCTATGGTGACATGTATCAGACATTACTTGATTTTAAAGAAGAAGCTCGGAAGAATATCAAGGCGTTAGAACAAAAAAATGTTTATTTGGAGAAATGTAATAAGGCATTAGAAGAACGCGTACAGGAGCTGGAAATAAAAAATAAAGAGAAAAACATTGAAATTCACGGATTAGAGAAGCAGGACAACGAAAATACTATATTAGTAGTCCAAAAATTGGCACAGAAATTAAATCTAGACCCAAGCGAAATTCAAGATGCACAGAGGGTAGGCCAGGAAAAACCAGAAGACACAAAGCCCAAGATTGTGTTGGTCACGCTCCGGTCTAAATCTGCTCGCAGCAGCTGGATGCTTGTAAAGAAGGAAACAAACATAACGAATAATAAAGTCTATGAGAATGGCAGCGAAAAGCGAATATACATTAACGAAGATTTACCAAAATATAAACGGCAGCTTCTTTGGACTGTAAGAAATAAACTTAAGCCGAAAGGTTTTCAGTATGTTTGGGTACAGAATTGTAGTATCCTGGTCAAAAAGAACAGTGACGAGAAAAAGATCTATAACATTAGATCGGAGGAAGATTTAAATAAGTTCGATGAATGTAAATAAACACGCGTACATGATGCGGCGAGTACACACGAGTTGATATCTAACAGCAACATTCGATCGTATAGATGACTTCTCAAGTAATTGTAATTTTAAAAGATACTATGATATAATAGCTCTAAATAACGACCTATCCCAAAATATATGGAATACCCACATATTACATCTGAACATAAGATCTCTTCGCAAGCACTTTAACGAGTTATTAATATTACTTGATAAAAATAAATATAAGATAGATATTTTAATATTAAGCGAAATAAATATAAAGAAGCAAGAACTGCCATTTTATCAAATAGTAGGATATAATACATTTATACATACTAGAGAAACGAGCAGAGGAGGAGGAATATTAATATACGCTAAGAATGGATTGAATTTCGAAGCTAAAATGGTAAACACAGAAGCAGTAGAAACACTTCATGGTCAATTGAAGCACGGGGAAAATAAAACACATTTAATGGCGATATATAGACCACCTGCGAAAAATAAACTGATATTTATCCAGCAATTAGAGTCGTTAGTGAAATCCGTACCCGGCATCTGACAATGTTATAGTTATTGGCGACACCAATATAAACATATTAAACGACACGGTAAATCCTACTGTAACAAGGTACAAAAACGCCCTGTGTGAATGCGGCCTGATGTGTGTAATACCGAGCGACGAGGCAACGCGCGAGGCGATCGCGGACGGCCGGCTTGAAGTATCGTGCTTGGATCACATCTGGGTGCGAGCGGGACGGAGCGAGCAGGACGCGTGCGCGTATGTGCTTGAGTCACGAATCGCCGATCATCATGGAGTCGGATTAATGCTGAACTTATGTGTGAGTGGAAGTGAAAATCAATGTGTGAGTGGCAATAGCACTAGCATGCGAGAAGTGTTAAGTGACAAAACTGTTAAGCAAAAGTTGGATGAATATGACTGGGCCCAATTAATAACAATAACGTGTCCGTTAACATTGTATCAGACGATGTGTAATGTATTTGATCGCATTTACAAGGAAAGTACAGTTAGAATTAACACAGATAATAAGAAGTTAATAAGACAGCCATGGGTAGATAGATATTTACATACATTGTTATTGCGAAGGGATTATTTATTTAGAGTGTGGAAAGCGGATCCAAAGAATATGAATAAACGATTAGACTATACAAAATTTAGAAATAAAGTAAATAAACTAACAAATAGGGCAAAAAATAAATATAGACAGGAACAAATTGTAAAATGTAATGGAGATTTTAGGAAAATATGGACAAATATAAACTTGTGGTTGGGTCGAAACAAAACTAGCTTGGACGATGTTATTTTAAGGCATTTAGGAAAAACAGATTGTATAAAACGGATTTGTACAAACTTTTCTAAAACATTTACGGAGGAAATAAAGGGAATTAAACATGTATGTAATTTGAAGTTTTTAGATAGAAATAAATATGTAAAACCGAGCGAGGTCAGCTATAGATACAATAAGGTGACTTCGTCAGACATAGAAAAGGTCATAAGAACATTGTCCTGTGAGAAAGCACCCGGTTCAGATGGAATACGGGTGCAAGACATTATATATTTACGTAAGAAAATAAGTCCTGTTCTAGCTGCATTCGTGAATATGTCCTTATCTAACAGTATTTATCCTGACCAGCTAAAAAATGCAATTATACGTCCCATATACAAATCAGGAAGTCATTTAGAATATGGCAATTATAGGCCTATCGCAATATTATCTGTTATAGACAAAATAACCGAAAAAATTATTGTAGGACAGATTAGCGCGTTCTTAGAACAACACAACATATTATGTGACACTCAGCACGGTTTCCGGAAAGGGCGCAACACTGTCTCTGCCTTGTTAGGATTTTCCGACTATATAAATGACTGCTTAGATTCTGGCAAACAAATCATAGCACTTTTTATTGATTATAAAAAAGCGTTTGACCATGAGATCTTATTACAGGCAATGGACGAATGTGGAATACGCGGTCCCACATAACTGGTTTAAAAACTACCTCACTAATAGAAAAATAAGCACAATGATCTCACGTGTGGTTGGGAAAGAGGCCGAGGTTGATTTGGGGGTGCCTACTGGATCGGTGTACGGCCCAGTGGGATATATAATGCATGTGAACAGTGTGTCAAATGTCGTACCTACATAAATGTAAGGTGTTCATGTACGCTGATGATATGTGTCTTGTTTATGCATCCAAAGATATAGCTGAGATACAAAAGTGTATACAAGGTGATTTTGAAAACATTAGTAAATGGGCACACGACAACGGAATTATATTAAATCTTTCAAAAACTAAATGTATGCATATACACTCGCCATATAATCGAAATGCTAAAACTGTAAATAATGAATATCTCACAGTGATAGGACATACATACGAATGCTTGCATGGAAATAAATGTAATTGTAAATGTACAAAATTGGAGTATGTAGAGAAATTTAAATATTTAGGTCTAACAATAGATAAGAACTTTAACTGGAGATTACATGTAAATGACATCTGCAATAGGCTAAGGTCGGTGTTAAGTAAGTTGTACTTACCACTTAAAAAATGTATTGAACAGACAGACGTTGAGAATAGTTTATTTCGCACTTGCCGACTCGCTAATGAGTTATGGACTCCTTGTGTACGGGCGAACCTTTGTTACATATTTAAGAGATATTAAAGACATACAAATAAGACTGATAAAGTTTCTAGTTAGTAAAAATGTTAAAGATAAGTGCAACAAAGAGTATGATAAGTTATTTCCTATTTGTAAAATTATACCCATAGATAAAAAAGTAGATTATTTGGTAGGCCTGGAATATTATTATAACGAAGAATATAAAGTTAATGTGAAAAACAAGTACAATACACGTAGGGTTAGAGAGAACAAACTGGTTCAACCACAGATAACAAATTATTATGGTAAGAGAACATCTAAGTATTTGGTACCGAAAGTGTTTAACAAAATAGATTTATTAAGAGAAAAAGTAAAAATTAGTACAGGATCACTTTAATTAAAAAATGTTATACTGGATTGCAAACAGAATTAAATACATTGTATTAGATTAAACGAGAACCATTTATTAAGGATAAGTAAAAGATAATAGAATGTACTTTATTGTACACCAAAATTGTTACACAACTGTTTTATAATATTGCTATCTCTATGGTTACATTGGTGATTTCGTCGCTAATAGCGATGTCTTCCAGACAACCTTTGGATGGACTGTACAAACTTAAAATGAAAATGTGAAAGTACACACATCAAAAGTGTCTAGGGATCAAGCATTTTTATGCGGATTTCTTGAGATTGAGATGTGGCTTTGTAATAAATTTATGATTTTATAAATTTATATGGTGGTATCCTTTTTGGTGCATTTCATAATTTGAATCAGGAACTCTCAATCAAATTCGAGTAAAAGATGAAAATAAGCTGTCAATATTTTCCCTATAAAAACATACAACGCATTGAAGACATTATTAGTGCTACTGTTTCCCTACTACTGATTAAAACCAACGTTATTATGGAGCGGCGACGTCATTTAAGCAGGGAAGAAATGCTCAGAGCCGTGGGAATGATAGAAGCTGGTTCCCGGCAACGTACTGTGGCTTTAGCTCTGAATACAAGTCAGAGTGTTATCAGTCGACTTTGGACACGTTACCGAAGCACTGGTACCGTGGCTGAGCGCCATGGAGGACGGTATCGCTGCACCACACGGAGACAAGACCGATACATTCAAATCTTAACTCGAAGAGCTCCAACAATAACCGCCATGATGTTAGCCGTGAGGCTTCATCACTCTTCAGGGAACTTAATTAGCGACCAAACAGTCAGAAACCGCTTGCATGAAGTGAACCTTCATTCCCGAAGACCGCTACGGTTACCACCTATAGCAATGCACAATCGTAGGATTCGATATCAATGGGCTCTTGAACACAGAAATTGGGCAGAAGAACAATGGCGTTTCGTGTGCTTTTCTGATGAGTCTCGTTTTGGTATGAGACCGGATACAAGACGTATACGACACTGGAGAACCCCTGGACGCCAACAGCGATTAAAATCCTGCCAGGAAGTCCATCCTTATAGTGGTGGAACCATCATGGTATGGGCGGGTATTTGGATCGGCGGAAGAACTGAGTTGATTTGGATCAGAGGCAACCTCAACGCTCAAATTTATGCTGAGACGATTGTATCAGACGTCATCGTTCCTCTACAAGTGCAAATCGGTCCCTTATTTCAGTTAATGCATGATAATGCACGACCGCACACCGCAAGAGTTGTAAGACAGACTCTCGCCGCAGCTAACATCAATGTCCTGCCCTGGCCTGCTCAGTCGCCAGACTTGAACCCGATTGAGCATGCATGGGATATGCTACAGAGAAGAGCTCTGCCGAATATGGAGGGTATCCAGTCGCAAGAAGACCTTTTTGTTGTTGTTGCAACGAACATGGGCGGCCATTCCACAGCGTGATTTGGATGAACTCATTTTGAGTATGCCAAACCGATGTTCTTGTGTTGTTAGTGTTCGCGGTAGAAACACGGATTATTAATTGTTTAAGTTACCCAATAAAATTTTAAAGAAAACTGTTATTTCAGTCTTTTTTTCGAACTTTAATGTTAGTGGTTCAAATGTCAAAAATCCCTTTATTAGGAAAATGGCAAATTTCTTTATTAATGCAAAGGTGACTTGGTTTATCGTTACTGTGACAAACGAAAACACTTTATTTGATGAATCCTTAAAGAAAATTTTAATTAATATCAATCAGGAGAAAAGTTATTGCAAAAATATATGTTGATCCCTAGATACTTTTGATGTGTGTAGTCAGTATATAAGAGCGCCTCTCGCCATCAAACGTAAAAGTTTGGCGAGTTTAGAATTAAGTAACACCTCTGTATAAATTTAATTAAATAAATAAATAAAAAAAAAAAAAAAAAAACGGGATAGGACGGGATAAAACGGGATAGGCCGGGATAAAACGGGATAGGATGGGATAGGACAGGATAAAACGGGAGATAGGGCGGGATAAAACGGGATAGGCTGGGATAAAACGGGATAGGACGGGATAGGACAGGATAAAAACGGGATGCAGGGCCGGATCTGTCGGACGCCCAATTCGGGTTCCGTCGTGGGCGTTCGACGATCGACGCGCTGGCCCTACTCAAGGGCCAGGTGAAGGAGGCGGTGGAGGCGGGGGACGGAGTGCTGGCGGTGTCATTCGACATTGCCAACGCCTTCAACTCCGTCCCCCACTCGACGATATTGGAGGCGCTCCGGTATCACGGAGTGCCCCAATATCTGCGGAGCCTCCTGGCCGACTACTTGGAGGGCCGAGAGGTCCTCCTCGTAGACAAATCGGCCACGGTGAGGCGGTACGGCGCAGAGTCCGGTGTTCCGCAGGGGTCGGTGCTAGGCCCCCCCTTGTGGAACATCGGGTTCGACTGGCTGTTGCGGGGTGCCCTCCTCCCGGGCACGAGTGTCATCTGCTACGCGGATGACACTCTGCTCACTGCCCGGGGGAGGAACTTTGCCGACGCAGCCATTCTGGCCTCGGCTGGCGGGTCCTTGGTGGCAGAAAGGATCCGCCGCCTGGGATTGAGGGTGGCGCTGCACAAAACGGAGGCCGTGTTCTTTCGCGGTCCCCGGCAGCGCTGCCCTGCCGACGCCCACATCGTCGTGGAGGGCGTCCGCATAGGGGTCCAGCCCCAGATGAAATATCTGGGACTGGTGCTGGACGACAGGTGGCGCTTCGGCCCGCATTTCAGCGGGCTGTCGACGCGCTTGTTGAAGGCCGCGGACGCCCTCTCATGGCTCCTCCCAAACCTGGGGGGACCTAAAGCAAAGTGCCGGCGCCTCTATGCCGGCATTTTGCGGAGCATGGCCCTCTACGGGGCTCCCATCTGGGCGGACTCCCTCCATAGGAGGGAGAATGCTACCGCCATCCGCAGGCCCCAGCGGGCTATTGCACAGCGGGTGGCGAGGGCCTACCGCTCAGTGGGCTTTTCGGCGGCGTGCGCTCTGGCCGGCACCCCTCCTTGGGAGCTGGAGGCGTGGGTGCTCGCCAGAGTGTACGAGTGGACGGCGCGCCGAAAGGCGCTCGGGGAGCGCCCCACGGGCGAAGAGCGGGAGGCGGTGCGGCGAGAGGCGAAGGACGCCATCGTCCTCCATTGGACGGAGGACCTCGCCAGCGCCGCCTTTGGCCGCCGGACGTTGGACGCGCTCGGTCCGGTCCTGAAGGGCTGGCTCGAGCGGTCCCACGGTTTCCTCTCTTTCCGTCTGGTGCAGGTGTTATCCGGACATGGCTGTTTCGGATCGCACCTGCACCGGATCGGGAGGGAGGAGACCCCGGCGTGCCACGACTGCGGCGCGGCGGAGGACACGGCGCAGCACACCCTCGAGGTGTGCCCGGCGTGGTCCGAGCTGCGCCGCGGTCTGACCGCGGTGGTCGGACCGGACCTCTCGCTTCCCGGCGTGGTCGACGCCATGCTGGGGAGTGAGGAGGCCTGGTCGGCAGTAGCCTCCTTTTGCGAGGACGTGATGTCGCAAAAGGAGGAGGCGGAGCGCGCGCGGGAGGACGACCCTCTCGCTGCGCCGCTCCGCAGACGAAGAAGGGGGAGAAGGCGTCGTGCCCTCCCTCCTCATGGTGACGGGCGGGCGACAGGCGCGGGGGTGCCTTCGCCCGCATTGCACCCGTCACCTTCGTCGGTCATTCCCGACCCCCCACACCCGTGAGGGCGTGAGGGGGTCCGCCTTGTAATCGTCGGCGGAGGACTGGAAGTAAAGGCTGTGCCGGTTTCCCAGTCCCCCGCCACTCTGACGAAGCGGGAATGCGCTGGGTCGTTTTAGTGGGTATACCGGGTCCGCCCGGGGAGTCCCACATACCCCTCCCGTCCCCCGACGGGTGGGTATGCGTAACGCATTTTTTCCCAGCGTAAAAAAAAAAAAAAAAAAAAAAGGATAAAACGGGATAGGGCGGGATAAAACGGGATAGGACAGGATAAAACGGGATAGGACGGGATAGGACGGGATAGGACGGGATAGGACGGGATAAAACGGGATAGGACAGGATAAAACGGGATAGGGCGGGATAAAACGGGATAGGGCGGGATAAAACGGGATATGACGGGATAAGACGGGATAAAACGGGATAGGACGGGATAAAACGAGATAGGACGGGATAAAACGGGATAGGCCGGGATAAAACGGGAAAGGCCGGGATAAAACGGGATAGGATGGGATAGGACAGGATAAAACGGGATAGGGCGGGATAAAACGGGATAGGACGGGATAGGACGGGATAAAACGGGATAAAACGGGATAAAACGGGATAGGACGTGATAAGACGGGGTAAAACGGGATAGGCCGGGATAAAACGGGATAGGACGGGATAGGACAGGATACAACGGGATAGGACGGGATAAAACGGGATAGGACGGGATAAAACAGGATACAACGGGATAGGACGGGATAAAACGGGATAGGACGGGATAAAACAGGATAAAACGGGATAGGCCGGGATAAAACGGGATAGGATGGGATAGGACAGGATAAAACGGGAGATAGGGCGGGATAAAACGGGATAAGCTGGGATAAAACGGGATAGGCCGGGATAAAACGGGATAGGACGGGATAGGACAGGATAAAACGGGATAAAACGGGATAGGGCGGGATAAAACGGGAAAGGCCGGGATAAAACGGGATAGGATAGGATAGGACAGGATAAAACGGGATAGGACGGGATACAACGGGAAAGGCCGGGATAAAACGGGATAGGATGGGATAGGACAGGATAAAACGGGAGATAGGGCGGGATAAAACGGGATAGGCTGGGATAAAACGGGATAGGACGGGATAAAACGGGATAAAACGGGATAGGACGGGATAGGACAGGATAAAACGGGATAAAACGGGATAGGGCGGGATAAAACGGGATAGGACGGGATAAAACGGGATAGGACGGGATAAGACGGGGTAGGACGGGATATTTTCTCCAGAATTTTATAGACTATACTTAGCAAAGCAATAGGCCTGTAGTTTCTGGCAAGACTTTTGCACCGCTTTTATAGCTAAGAGACACTGCAACAATTTTCCAGGCGTCGTCGGGTAAGACACCTGTTTCTATAGATACTCAGATTAAATAGGCGCGTAAGTGGTTTAATTAGCCTTTCTCTGCAGTTTATGATTAGTGGAACTTTTACTTGATCTGGCTCCGATGCGCAATCTATTTTCAGGTTTTGCATTATGTTAGAGACTTCCTCTTCGTGTGTCTTCGTGTGTGTGTCTTCGTGTGTGGTGCAAATAGAATGATTGAGTGTTAAAGCTAGGTATTAAATATGTGTGAATCTATTAATGATTGGTGAGTGGTTGCTAGTTACAGGTGTCTAGAGATGTTGTTGGAGATATACTGCATGTGATTAAATTCATTGATGTATTATGAGTGTTGCATTTTTTTTGTCTTACATATGTTTTTTTTATTGCTGTCCATAGTTTTTTTGGGATTGTTCTGGTTTCTTTCAGTTTCTTGCAACAGGCAAGAAAGTGTGAAATTTTGATGTGTGTGACAAAAAAAGATAGTCTATGTCCTTCCCCAGGATATAATCTATCTCCTTGCCAAATTTCATTACAATCCGATCAACGGTTTAGTCGTGGAAAGGTAATAAACAAACAAACATAGTTACTTTCGCATTTATAATATTGAGTATGGATTATTAGTTACACAAGTTTACTTGAATACACTTGTTTGACGTTACACTTATAATAGGGGTTATAGTATTCAATTGCCGTTTTATAGTAGTAGATACTTTGAATTGACATTAAACCTTCATGGTGTGAGCTATTCGAGTGAAACTTATTATTTATTTATGTACTGAAATTTATTATTTATTTATTTATGTACACACAAAATACATTACAGGAATTTACATTCCGGACATTCCCATGACATTTTTCTTTTAAAAAATGTGCAGCATTCGATTTTCGAATTTCAATTGTTTTTTTTTTTAAATTCAGTTTAGACGGAAAAGACGGATACTTCGAAAATCCGAGTAATATTTGAATACGAGTTCCGACGCGGAACTACCGCGGCAGAAACGGCTCGCAATATCAGTGCTGCGTTTGGAGAGGAAACTGCTAATTAACGCACCGTTCGTTTTTGGTTTAAACGCTTTCGTAATGGAAACTTCGACTTGAAGAACGAAACACGTGGAAGACCGCCCACACAGGTGAATAACGCTGAATTGAAGGAGATGGTGGAAGCCGAACCAAGTCAAACTACCCAGGAATTAGCAGCATGGTTTAACGTTACCTTAATTACACCAAATCAATAAGATAAAAAATATGAAAAATGGCTGCCTCATGATTTGACTGATTTGCAGAAAGAAACGCGTGTTGAAACTTGCGCTGCCTTGTTGAATCGGTACAAAGGTAAAGGAATATTGGATCAAATTGTGATATGTGACGAAAAGTGGATTCTTTACGATAATCGTAAGCGAAAAATGCAATGGGTGACCCCAGGTCAAACGACGCAACAGTGCCCTAAAGCAAAGCTTATCAATAAAAAGGTACCTAATAATAACTGTTTGGTGGTATCTTCATGGTGTTAATCACTATAGCTTTCTCGGGTCTGATCAAGCAATATCAGTAGATTTTTACTGTGCCGAACAATGATGGCGAAACTAGCAGTGAAACAGCCCCGACTCGTGAATCGATCTTCACCATTATTACGCCATGATAACGCAAGACCTCACACTGCACGGAACACCGTTGTATCTCTACAGGACCTGCAGTTAGAAACCATACGTCATCCTCCGTACTCGCCAGACCTTGCTCCAACTGACTACCATTTTTTTTTTGTTGAAAACCATGCGTCATCCTCCGTACTCGCCAGACCTTGCTCCAACTGACTACCATTTTTTTCGTGATATGGACAATGTTCTACGTGGTAAAATTTTCTTCCCAGGAGGCAGTACAAAATGCTTTCACACAGTTTATCGAATCTAGATCTCCAGAATACTATCGCAAAGGCATAAATGAATTCTTCCGATTAGATGGCAGCAATGTATAGATAATGAGGGTAAATATTTTGATTAAATAAATATGTTACATCTTGGAATAAAACGAGTTTTAATTTTGCAGTATAAATCGGCAATTTCATAAGTTTTACCTTAATTTCATACATTAACTTAAGTGGGTGTTACTTTTCATATGGCCACACTACCAAAAAGCTAATCTTATTGTCGCATAAAGCCGAGAATCGGATGAGTAAATTAAAAACTATGATACAGCTATTATAATTTATTTCAAAGTAAACCTCAATGTCCAAGCGCTATGAGATTTAGTGTATGTTATATGAGGCAGCTGTATTGCGACCTCTCCATAAGTTATCTTCCACTGAAACAAATAAGACATGATAAGATAAAGTATCAACTATATGCTAAGGTTAATGATTCAAATAGATTGGCTAAGTGTTAACAGATACACAAAACATACTTGTCTCTTAAATACTTACATTCAAGTATTGTCCTTCATTGCCCAACATCTCGATTTGATAAGTGCTATTTTGTAAATAAGGTGTTATGTCTCTGAGATTGAGCACACTCTTCTCCGGCCACGCGAGTATAATAGCAAAGATTGCCTTTACTTTATCGTTCACGCTTGGTGGATACGTAGGGTGAGTAGCATTGTACGTCGCTTTAGAACAAGTGTACCAAACCTTGTCGTTTTGAATATCGTTTTGAGAATGCCAGGGAGAGCTATTGTAGATGGCCTCGCCGTTTATTGACAGCCATTTACCGAGCGCTAACAAGCGTTCTTGAAATATAGGTATTATTGTACCCTCTTTAGTTGGGCCCACGTTGATGAGGGCGTTACCTGAAAAGGTTTATTAAAATTTGAAATTCCATTATTCCAATAGTAGTTATGTACTAGTGAAAAAATTTGGACACACACACAACACAGGAATTCAATTCAATTTTTCAATTTATTCAAAGTTAATTTTTTACAATACAACATAAGTCTTAGAAATAATGTAGGTAAAACAGAGTTAGATGCCTGTACTAGGATAAACCTGTATCACAGGCGATGTGTTCTAATACTAAGTACATATTTGGACAACAAATTTTTAAACAATATTTAACATACGATGTTTTTTTTTTTTAAATTAGTGAAAAAAATAGTTAATTTATTATGATAATAATATACCTAATTTACTTTAACTCTATTATTTATTAGATGAGAACAAAATGACAATGAAAAACAAAAAAAAAAAAAAAGAAGAAAGGTCTTAAACATGTAGATAAAAGCTATGTACAATTTTGCGCTTAATTAATTACACTATTACAATAGTTTCAGCAGAATTCATAAACAAGTTAGACTCGGTCAAGTAAAAATTGCAAAAATCATTGTCATGATATTTTTATATAGCGGTCAAGAATTTGCTTAGACAGCAACAATTCGATGAATATCAAGAATGGGATAAAAAAAGAGCCACGAGAAAATGAAGTTACCTCCACAACTGACTGTAGATACAACTTGGTAAAGCAGTTGCTCAATAGACAGTATTTCAGTAATATTTATATCCCTTCTGTACCCCCACGATTCGCCGTCAACAGTGAAAGCATTTTCCCATTTATGATTTAGTAGGTGGCCTGAAAATAAAATAAGATTTTGTAAGCTATTTTTCACCGAGAAGGAAAGGAATAAACAAACATTTCACTTGGCCGCTGAATACTTGTATAATTCAGCAACTGAATTCAAGTGAATTTTTGAATATCCATCAATAACACTAACCAGGATTGAATCTATCATCATAATTATAGAAGTCTCCATGATGTCCATGAGTGTTAACACCCCATCGATCATTGACGACCACCTCATCTTTAACAGGGCTATCATTGTACAACCACGCTAACAGGTCTTCAGCCCTCCAATACTTGTCAATAGCTTCCCAATCACCATCAGACCATATCACTGATGGCTTGTAATCATTGACCAGCTGTTTAATGTCAGGCCACAACTTGGTATCAGTGTATGTTTGAGTATGAAAGTGGTTGCTTTTGTCCTGATTATAGATAGGGTTGAACCACTCATACAAGGAGTGGTATACACCAAACTTTAAGCTCACGTTCCTGACGGCAGCAGCAAGTTCACCTACAATGTCTTGCCTTGGCCCCACGTCAACTGAGTTCCAACTGAATGAACACTTGGATGGGAATAGAGTGAAGCCCTCATGATGTTTACTTGTCAGGACAACATATCTGAAACAAATTTTAGTTAAAAATACAATGATTTTAGTTTTTGCAGCAACACTAAACAAATGGAAATATACAAAATGAATTACTTTGCACCAGCTTTTACAAACAGTTCTGCCCAAGCTGCAGGATCAAAAAACTCAGCTGTGAACATGGGAGCAAACTCCTGGTATGTGAAACCTGGTTGGTAGTTCTTTGTCATGAAGTCTTTGTAATCCTGGTTGTCTGAAAATTAAATGAAATTGATAAGAATTTATTATTTTAGATACCACAGACAGAATTTATTTTGCACATCGATCCTGCTCTTGTTTTATTTAAAATGTATGAAAAGTACCTTGCCAGTCAAACCAGAACCATTCTGAGCCGAAACTAGGCACAGAGTACACGCCCCAGTGCAAGAATATGCCTATTTTATCTCTATCATACCAATCGGGCAACGGCCGGGTATCCAGGTCACTCCAGCTGGGGCTAAATCTCTTAGGTACACTGATAACTTCTTCAAGATCATTACGGATATCAATAATTGTAATATCATTTCCTAATTTAGCATACACGAAGCAGATGAATACTAAGATTAATAATAATCTCATTGTTCTGTGAATAAAATAAATTTAATTACTCACTGTCAGACGACTGACGAGACGACGCTGACACTGACAGTTTCACAGTTGGCAGTTTGACTCAGAGACACCCTGATCCCTGAGTCTCCAATGCACAGAATGCTAGATCCAATGAGTTTATAGTTCTAGTTCGCGCGCATCCAGGTTCGCGCAGTGGAGTCGACATTGGCCCAAGACTTGACTTGGTTAGCCAGTAAAAATATTTGGCTTCAGCAATTGCCAAGGAGAATAATTACATCATTGGAAAACATTGGTCACTACTGTGAAAGGTCAAGGTCAGGTCATCCTGAGAGTGCAACTCCTGGGAGTCAGGCAGAGGCATACAGACTTAGATTTTTGAAAAGTCCAGTTAGGTACTTAGGCTAATTTATTAAGGTTTTGGGAGGTATACGCATGTACCTACTACTTATTATACTTAGAGAAAGATCTCTGGACAACAGCGCAATGCAGAGTTATGTACCTATTGATATTATACTTTTATGGAATCTACATCTACACACCAAAGCCGCCAGGCATGTCAACTGAATGGAGCCTAACCGATTGGCGGTGAACGTATGTAAGGTGGGTGGACCATGGAAGGCCATGCTCCTTCGAAGGCCAATTATTAAAATTTCGTAGTTATTGCCATGTGATGACAAATTCCTTCTATCTACATAAACATCCATCGAACTAGAAATCACAGACGCGGCGGTGAATCGCTCGCGCCACTATTTTGGCAGTACGGTCCCTTGCTTCATTGATATCGGAAATCGGCGACGTTAAAATAAGGTGGGTGTACCATAGAAGGCCACTCTAACAAATAAATAGTTATTATTCGTTTATTTACTGGATAAATGAAACTAACAAATATTTAAGTAATACTTTGTTTTATTACGTAATATATAAACCACTTCTTTTTATTGTAGATTTAATGGCTATTTATTAACCTTTAGTGTTAAATGACTGATTTATTATAATGGCCTTCTAAGGAGCCTTGTTCCTAGCAAGGCCATTTTTAAGAGTTCAATGAAACTTAAGTTTAATCAATATTGATCAAATCTGAAATTTAAAAAAGTGGTTTTTATTTTACGGAATAAAACAAAGTATTACTTAAATATTCGTTCGTTTCATTTATCCAGTATATGAACGAATAATAACTGTTTATTTATTAGAGTGGCCTTCCATGGTCCACCCACCTTATGTATATACGGGTTGGAAAGTACTCAGTAGGTACATCATTCATAGAAAGTTTTCGCCGGTTATTAGAAAAATCTGCTGTTCCATACATTTTGACCTATTGCAGTTTTGTAGCAAACAGCTGATTGATAACCGACGAATAATTTCTATGTGGGGGTGTTTAGAATGATGTACTGAGACCACCCCGTATGCGAAAGTTGCCGACATCGACATACCCGTCGGTTTTGGTATGTAGGCTCCATTGCAACGTTTATAAATAAAAATACATTTATTTTAGACCAAGTAATTGTCTATAATTATTGTTAGTAACAAAGGTTTTAAGACCTTTACTACGTTATTTATTTATTTAACAATTTATGTACACACTAAATACAGAAATCAAGAAAGGAACAGAAAAGAGTACAAAGGTAATGCTTATTTCTAATGAAATCTCTTCCAGCATACCTGCGAAAGGAGATACTAAAAAAAGAGATGTAGACAAAGTGTGTAAAAGAACAAGATAAAATGGAATACATAAAGCATAAAGCAGATAACTATTTTAAATATAATATAAGAATATACTTGCATACGTATAAATACAAAGATACATACAACAAAAACATACATTTATACATTCCGTTAGTTTTGCATCATTCAATAAAATTCAAATAATAAATGATGTGGAAGGAATGGGGGGAGGCTTTTGCCCAGGAGTGGGACAGTACGGGATAATTGAATCATATAAGGATTTAAAATTATTTTTAATATCTAAAAATATTCAATTTAGTTACAAAGGTCTTAAAACTACGTTAGTATTGCATCAATTCAAATATCTAAAAAATCTCATGTCAGCAAAAATCCAAGTGCTTTCTCGTCACATGAAGCTGGATGGATCTCCCTAGCACTGCGGACTCTGGCCTTTCAGAAATAATCTTTAGGATTCCGTTGGTACTCCCCCGAATCCGCGTTGCAGAATCGAGGGAGCCTCGCCAGAATCCTAAAAGCATTGTTGTTGCATTGAATGCGAAGAGCGTTGTAGACCAGCTCGGTGTAGTTGTGTACTAGTCCGTAGAGAGTTGGCGTAAAAGCCTTGGCAGTAGGCTCTGAGTAATGTTACTTTTACGCCCATTGTAGGTACACCTTGCGAATCACCACCATGTACCACCATGTTAGCACGCAGTGCACGCACCGACAACGTCCTTCGCTCCCGCTCGATATCGGCATCGAAATTGTGTGACTCCGTCGTGCGTACTTAAGAGTCTATATAACCTCAGCTCAAATTCTAATTTGGCCCCCACTTCCCCGCGCCACCTCACTATTTTATCGCGATCGGCGCGATCGCACACAGCTCGCGGTGACGCGGGCACACGAAGTCGAAGCGATTTTGTTAGAGTAAACTACACTATTATCGGACGAGTACTAAGTACCTACTTAATAAAATTATCAATCATAATTTAATATTAACTTGTCATTATATGAACATAAAATTGTAAATCGCAAATTTAGTTTCAATGTACCTACTAACGTCAAAATGGAATCACTTACCATGTGTTAGTACAAGTATTTTACTATATTTGTCTTTAAAATCATGAAAAACAACAAATCGTAAAATATTTCTTGCTCTTACTATGTTATTTTTGTTTTCAAATATCACAGCGACTGTACTATTTTTGCAACAAATACATTGCCCCTTAACCACTACCTAAGTTTGCCGCTAAGTGACTGGACAAGCAATGTAAACATCACAAAACGATACGTTATTAAGTGGATGCATCGGCATCGCGGCCGTGGCCGGTGGCGTCTTGCAGCAAGTTAGTGATGTGCTTGTGCAGATCGACTAACGTAGGCTATCGATCGATCGATAGGATTAGATCTCTTTGTTAATATTACGTTTTACCAATTTGAGCAGTTCCCATTGAATAATGACATAAATTATTTCTTATCAAATCTGTCATGGAAAAATATATGAATTTAAGAGTACACTATTTGACAAAAAGTGCCACCCTGCAGTAATATCAAAGCGGCAAGTGCTGCACAAATACTTCCACTTTACAGGTCAGTGAGTAAACACCATAGCAGGGTTCAACAATACCTACTGTTTCAATTTCAATACGCTATGACAGCTTAAACCAACGTAACCGGATTTTTGATTGTGTTAATTTACTTAATAATATTTTTTTTAGCTACATATTGTTTATTTTTATTATAATATTTTCTGGACATGCAGTTTATTATTTATTTTATTTTGAGGACCCCAATTTTTTTTGTACAATAATAAATGTAAGATTCGATAACTTTCCGATTCCGATCACGTCGGGGTCACCATGTTTTGGCCCAGGGTTCCAAATGAATTAAATCTGACTCCAAATAATGCGTATATTCTTGATTTATAATAATTTTATTAGTTCTACACAAGTTGGTGCTATGAAAGATGGCGAGGTAACACCGTGAATGAATGAAACGTATGTAAGACCGTATGAAGGAGTGAAGCAATCGGTGCGAGATCAGTTTGGTGCACGAACATCCTCCGGGGCCTTGGAATCTCCTGACTCCAATGAAGCATCCTCTGCAGCATCCAGCAGGGGACACAGATATTTCACACCTCTCCGGTAAGTGCCGGAAGCTGTCTTGATTTCGGCAACTCGAGCCACTCCGTCTTTTCCTGGGAACAGAGATTGAACACGGCCCAATTTCCAAGACATGGGTGGAGTGTTTTCCTCTTTTAACAACACCAAATCGCCAGCTTGAAGCGGTCGAGTTGGAACCTTCCACTTACGCCTCTGCTGCAGCTCAGCCAAGTATTCTAGTTGCCAGCGTCTCCAAAAATCTTGGCGCAGCCGTTCCAGCCGCTGAAAGCGATCTAGCCTGTTGAAACTTAAGTGTTCCAGGTCAGGTGACGGCATTGAAGTGAGCGATCGCCCGATCAGGAAGTGACCTGGCGTTAAGGACTGAAGGTCATTTGGACAGGAGGATAAGGGATATAAAGGGCGGCTGTTGAGGATAGCCTCAATTTGACTGAACAAAGTGGCTAACTCTTCAAATGTCAAATGTGAGTTTCCTAAAACTCTTTTTAGATGAAACTTGGCGGATTTCACGCCAGCCTCCCATAAGCCTCCGAAATGGGGTGCATACGCTGGTTGAAATTTAAACTTGATACCCTCCCCCGAAGCAAAGCCTGCAACATCATCAGCATGCCTTGAAATCAAGTCCTGAATTTCCCTGTTCGCCGCAACAAAATTGCGGCCATTGTCGCAGAATATTTCTGTAGGTTTTCCTCTGCGAGAGATAAAACGTCGCAGGGAAAGTATAAAAGCCTCTTTCGAAAGCTCACTCACAGCTTCGAGATGTACACATTTAAATCTTAGACAGATAAAAATGCAAAGGTAACATTTTGTAATTTTACATCCTCTCCCCTTCCTATCTGTTATCAAAAATGGTCCAGCGAAGTCGACACCAGCACTAGCAAATGGAAAGTCGGGATTTACACGGTGCTCAGGTAATTCACTAACATCGGTTGTTATTTTATAATTCGCAGGCCAAAACGTTTCCGACATAAATAAATACGAAGGACCGTTCCACCATAAGCCTAAGTTATTTGTTTTGTTTGCATCTACTCCTCGCAATGCTAGGTCTGCCGGGTTGAGTGTGGTAGGCACATGATGCCATTCCGAGCCTTCAGTAAGCTCTAAAATACTGCACACTCTGTTAGCAACAAACGTTTTTAATTTATCGTAACTAGTCCCTAACCATGCTAGCGCGATGGATGAGTCAGACCAAAATATCTTTCGAGTGATAACGCATCGCAGTGCGCGACATGCGGCCGCGGCGAGCTGAGCTCCCAATAGACACGCACACAACTCAAGCCTGGGCACCGTAGTCGGCTTTACCGGCGCAACACGAGCCTTAGCACACAGCAATCGCACTGTGACGTCACCTTGACTATTTACCGATCTCAAGTAAACACATGCGGCATAGGCGGTCGTAGACGCATCACAAAAACAATGCAATTCTATTGAAACCGGATTTTTACATAACACATGACGGGGAATGAATAGATTGCGAATATTAGACATATTATTTATGAAAGATAGCCACGATTTAAATATATCGTTGGGCACTGGTTTATCCCAATCGATTTTTTGTACCCATAATTGTTGAATTAATATTTTAGGTTTAATAGTAAATAAGCTTAATAGACCAAGAGGATCGAAAACTTTACATGAATCAGATAATATAGATCTTTTAGTAGGGTTTTCAATTTTATTTTCATAATTTGTGGGAAAGTGAATGTAATCCTCATTAGGATTCCAGCCCACTCCTAGCGTGTGTGACGATGAGCTGATTATCAGGTTGCGTTGAACATTTTGGGATTCAGAAATTAAAGAGCGTGAATTTGACCTATATTTACGTAGTGTAAAACAACCAGCTGACAAAGCATTTTCTATCGCGATCCTAATTAGAATCAATTCAGCTTCACTATCGCAACCTGTCAACAAATCATCCACAAGAAAGTCATTTTGGATTATGGCCCTTATTTTAGGGTCACTGCATTCCTCGCCTAATTGCCATAAACAACGAGTACTTAAAAAACTTGAACTAGTATAACCGTACGTAACTGTGTTCAATCTGAGTGATTTTAATGGTTCAGTATCACAATTACGCCATAAAATTAATTGCAAGTTACGATGATCTTCGTGAATCAGTGCCTGCCTGTACATTTTTTCTACATCGCCCGATAAAACATAAGCGTATTGGCGAAATCTGAGTACAATATTTAATAATGAATCTTGTATGGTTGGACCGGTTAACTGTAGATCATATTTTATAGAATATCCTGACGTTGTAGGTGCACTACCATTGAATACGACACGTAATTTTGTCGACTCGCTGGTTGGTCTTAACACTGCATGATGCGGAATAAAGTAAGACTGCTTGGGAATTAAAATACTGGATTCCGATAAATGCCCTAGGTCAGAATACTCCTGAATAAATTTGGAATACATATCCTTTAGTTCCGGTTTTTTATTAAAACGTTTTTCTAACGCAAAAAATTGCCTTTTAGCCATTATGAATGAATTGCCCAGACAGTCGGGTTCCGTATGAAGGGGCAACTTAACAATGAACCTGCCTTCATCATTTCGGGTGGTATTAGTAACAAAATGACTCTCACATTCAATCTCCTCCTCAGTTTCAAAATTGGTTGAGTGAGGGATTTGTTCCAACTCCCAGAACTTGGATAACCTTTTGTCCAATAACTCATTTGACACACAACTATCTGAACAATTGACAGCAGCATGATTACAATTTATAGATTTATCTCGCGACTTACAGATTTCTCGAACATACAGTGGGCCTGCCAAAATCCAACCTAACTTTGACCGATGCAAGATGGGTTGGTTGGGACCAAGAGATATCTGTTCACCCTCTATAACTGACCAAAATAAGTCAACTCCTATCAACATATCAACCTTAGCACATTGGTTGAACGTGGGATCGGCTAATTTAATATTAGGAGGCAATTTAACTTGCGAAATATCAAATGTTTTCTTAGGCAAATTACCTGTTAATTGAGGCAATACTAAACATGACACATTTGCTTTAAAATCATTGTGTTTTGATTTAACTTGCACTACACATCTTTGTAGTGAATGAGACGTAGATACATTTCCTATACTTACAATATCGACCTGGATTGGCTGAGGAGTCAAATGAAGTTTATTTTTTAAACTATCAGTGATAAAAGAAGACTGACTCCCGCTGTCTAGCAGAGCTCGAATTGTTGTGAATTGATTCGTTACTGGATTAAAAACATCAACCAGAGCTGTTGAAAGCAGCACACTGTGGTTGGCTTTGACCGACATGCTAACTACATTGTCAGTAGCAACATTGGCACTAGAGACATGCTCGACTGCACTCTCACTCGAGGATGCAGACGTGTGAACATTCGATGTGTTCACGGGTTGAGACGGTTCCCTATGCAACAAGGTGTTGTGACGTCTATTACAAGTAGAACATGGACCTAACCTGCATTGGCGTGATGAGTGTCCCTTACGTAAGCAATTCAGACACAGCTTCAATCTAATCGCCTCCGAGGCTCGATCTGCTGGTGACTTGGCCAAGAAAGACGCACAATCGTACAAACGATGACTACCCTTGCACAGGAAGCACGCGTCAGTAGAAACAGCATTAGCATCAGCTGAAATTGCAAAAGACTTAGTGTGAGTCTTTTCACCTTTAGAAAAAGAAGAAGAATTTGTTTCACCTTTCGATTTATTACTTTGAACAGCCTCTAAAATATTAGCTCGAGTTTGGAGAAATTGCAAGAATTCCTGTAATGTAGGAGAATTTTCCATTGTATTGGTATATTCCTCCCACTTAAACATAGTGCCACTATCGAGCTTCGCCGAGGCCAAATGGACAACTAGACCACCCCACCACTCTGTAGGCTCACCCAAAGTCTTCAAGGCACGTAAGCCTTTAGAGACATGATCTATTAAAAATCGCAGAGACTTGGCAGAATCCCGAGAGGTAGTTGGAAAATTACAGAATGAATTATAATGATTCTTTTTCAACTGTTTAACATTGTTGTATCTCTCACAGAGGAGATTCCAGGCATCTTCATAATTTGCAGAACATACAGGCAAGTTGCTGATGACGTTGGAAGCATCTCCCTCAAGGTAAGAGTTCAAATAATGAAACTTGTGTATAGGTTCAATTCTGTCATTGCTGTGAATTAAAGAAATAAATGTATCACGGAATTCCATCCATTTGAAGAAATTACCATCAAATTTTGCAATTTTAATCAATGGTAATTTGAAACCCATAGGTTTATTACTACAACATTTAGAATACTCGCGTGAAGAATGTAAAGAATTAGGACTACTATTTGGTTTCGAAAGGTTAGCATCTAGAAATAATTTTGCCTCTGCAATCAAAGAACTAAAATCACCTTCTATGGCATCTCTAATGTCGAGTTCACTGTCTAACTCAGAGGAGTTTAATAATTCTATGTCGGATTGCAGATCTTCAAAATAAATAAACAATTCACGAAACCTTTCGTGCCTATTCACTAAAGTTTGCACTTGAGCATCGGTAGGTTTTTCTAAAGAAGTTACTTCGTTTAAGAATTTCTTGAACTTTGTTACGCGACCTTTAACCGAACTACGCTTGATAATTAAATCCTTAAAATCATTTCTTGAATGACTAGCTGTAGGAACTTGAAGTTTGACACTTTCAACAGGTGATCTTGAACGCACATCACTTGTACTTGTATGCGACATAATTAAAATTCAGCAATACACAATTGAACACACAAAGATAATGAAATAATAAAAATACTTAAATGCAATCCAGCGTACGCGTCGATAATTCACGATCGCAGGTAACGGGACAATCGGCTTATGGTTCGGCTGGCGATAGATAACGCGCCGAAGGAAACAGTGAGCGTCAGCCGGTCCGCGCACATCGAGGTACTTCACTCACAAACAATATGCACTGGAATGCGTTATTAAATAAACATTAATTACTTATAGGAAATTTAGCTGGGTTCAGGTGAAACTAAGAGGAATGAAATGGATTAGTGATTAGGTAATGCACTAACCTATAAACTTATGACATGATTTTAAGCAAGATTATTGAATATTTCTTATTATTGAACGGCAACTACGTGCTTATGGAATGAAGGTCTTTAGAAATAGGCGCGATTAAGCTATGGATTGACAATTTGCGCATGCGCACGTGGCTGTGAAGAACAATGAGCTGCACGGCTTGCGACTTGTAACTGACTTTAGATAATACTTTAAAGTATTATAATGATGAATAGCGATTTAACTTGTGTAAAATACTGACTTGACATTCGCTTAATGATACGGCTGTTGTCAGTTTAAGCAAATTAGCACATTGTTCAGGCAAATAGAGGACAGCAAATATGGAAAATAATAGAGGAAATAAAGGATGGATCACTTCCCTGGCTTAACCGCGGCTGCGGTGCTTCTAGTTCACAAATTAGCTGACCGGCGGGCTACAAGCTGTGTCTGGGATGATCTCCTGGCGATGGTATTTGGCTCCAATCGTATTTCCTTGGCTACGTTCACTGTCCATACAATTGAGATGTTCAATCGGTTTCTCCTCAGGTTAAAGAAACCAATCTCTCTTCAAGTTTGTAGAAAATCAACGGCTGGGCAACGTATTTCAAATCGACGCGTGCGTCGGGTCCAAAGTCCGCTTCTGGCAAATGACGAAGCAATTTGAAATATGCCGATAGCTGCGTAGAATCTTCTTAATTGGATCACGTCGTGGTCACCATGTTTTGGCCCAGGGTTCCAAATGAATTAAATCTGACTCCAAATAATGCGTATATTCTTGATTTATAATAATTTTATTAGTTCTACACAAGTTGGTGCTATGAAAGATGGCGAGGTAACACCGTGAATGAATGAAACGTATGTAAGACCGTATGAAGGAGTGAAGCAATCGGTGCGAGATCAGTTTGGTGCACGAACAACTAGCGTATATGTAAAATAAATTGCTTTTGCACAGCACAACGATAGCAACCGATGTTTTTGTGTGGGTAAGTTGTACGGTGCATGGTATATACACGCTGTGATTGATGGGATAAGGTTTATAATTGATCGTGTAGTACGTTCTGTTTTAAGAAATGCGGATGTGTGCGCGACTGCGTAGGTACTTATTGCTTTTTCTGACCTCTCATTGTACGGAATGCCTATACAATGTGAGATCAGCTTATACTGGAAATGTATAGTTTGATAATTATGTAGCCGTGGGTACGAATAACAGATCAGTTACATTTTTAGGTAGGTAGAAGATACTGACGAATTTACCGGAACATCATCTTTATCACCATCGTTTTCAGTACTGTGTAATCGACGTCTTCTAGAAAGATACATTATAATTATTTAGCTAAACTACCAAGGTACGTCAGTAAGTTCATACATTTTATGTATGTGGTAGGTAGCACTACAGTCGGATAAGTAAGTTACAGTTTTGTTTCTTGTAGTTAGATAGGTAGGTACTTACTGAACATACCTATATTTTTATTAGGTATTTCTAAGCGCTTGGCTGCTGCACTGCGGGTCGCGGGTTCGATTCCCGCACGGAACAAATATTTTTATGGCCTAACGATAGTTGTGAAGATTTGTGTTTGTAATCGCACCGTCTCCGATTCAGGAGAAATCGTGGAGTGGGACAACATTATAAAAAACAATTACTAAGTACTTACTGTAGATACCTATATTTTGTTGTAATATACATATATTGTCAAAACAAAAACAAAACTATATAGGTAATTTTTATCTTTTTATTTTTTTTATAAAAGTTGCCCCACACTGGATTTCTCCTGAATCGTGGACGATGCATTTGTGATTGAAACTTACAAACACAAATCTTCACATGCAGAAACACCTGCGACTCGTAGCGCAGCAGCCAATCGCTTAGCTACTGCACCAAACGTGTCGTATGCTGTCTACCTATATGTTTGTTTATAAATAGTAGATAGGTAAATAGATACTTATTTCATTAAGTTTATCATATGTTTGCCTGCTTCCTTACGCCAACCGTTATTTCCCATTGCGCCACACTATAAACCTAAGTACATAAATTTTAATTTTACGTCGTCTTGTTGCGTAATGTGTGTTCTGAGCGCAAGCGACACAGCTCTCCCGTTCGAAAGCCGAAGCGAGACTGAGCGCGGGTGGCGGGCGGCAGAGAACCAACTTCAAGACGCCGATAATTTAGATATTTTCTTTTTAAGGTGAAAATAACAGGAATTTTAAAAAAAATAAAAAACATAAGACCTGCTTTATAGGTAGTTCAGTTAGTATGCCAAGTTTCATGATCTAATTTTAAGTATTTTTTGAATACCAGCGGTTTATCGTTCGGTTTGGAGGTAACTTTGGAATTTTTTTCTATCGAGAAAATTTTATGGAATCGTGTTTTCGTCAAACATAGGACCTAGCATTAATCCTCAACTTTACCGTATATTTATTTCAAAATTAATGCTGCAGTATTTTCGGCATAACGGAGGATCATGCTAAGCCATCTGAGCTACTATAGACCCTTAAACTGAGAGTCACGGTCTAAAGGCACCCGCGTTCAGCGACCGGTGGTACTCGCTCCGGTTGTTTATTGTTACGGGTACCTCTAATGATAATACACTTACTCTTCTGCTCGTTGTACCTCAGAACGTGAATCTCACCATGTCTATGTCTCAGATATCAAGCAGTGTTCTTAAACCACTGAGCAATGGGCTCAACAACACCATGTCATCAGCATAACTGATACTATCAGCGCAGAGGTTATCTTTACGACAGCCAACACGCCAGTTACTGAGCTCACAGATCAGCTGATTAACATATACCTAAGTTAAATAATCTCGGAAAATCTTTATACGTCATGTACGATCCCAATGGAATTGTAGATTTTTATGATCCTCTAATTTCATAACCAAACCAATTTAGTATTTAGTTATAGAGGTACTAATATAGGTAGAGGTAAATGATAGCGAGGTGAGCTGACACGCATAATACAGCCATCTACAAGGAAATATACAAAAATACTGATAAACAGACCAATATATCTACGCCGCCGCCAGGTGTTTTCTGAGACGAATGAGGTAGTTCCGTACCTAAAGAAACTCTTGTGTACATTGGTAGGTGAAATACCTCGACTTTGTAGGTGCATAAGTCAGTAGGTGTAGCGTTTAGCACTTATCGATGTAAACTAAGGGAAATAAAGAATTAAAGCTTATAATCAAACTAAGTAACTTTTTTAATTCAGTTTAGAAATTATGGAAGTGGGTGTACAATCAATACATTTTGCTTCTGAAAATACACTCGATAATGATATATAAATTGTGTCAATTGGTTTGATTTGGATAGAAGTGCGCCAGACCACAGTTAAATGAATACTGGTGACCCGTAAACATATTATTACCTATGCGGCAAATGACGGAATTTTGTTCTCAAATAATTATGCCCGTTTCTACGAACACTAAGCGACACTTAACTTAAATGAGGGTGCTCTGGTGGATTTTTATTAACGGTGTGCTCAGCCTCGAAAGTTGTAAATCCTGTTCAGCACACTTTTACTTTGCAAACGTTGTTAAACATGAATGGCATGAATGAAACATGTGTAAGTATTGTTTTTGTAGGACAATAGTAGATTGTTTGGCTAGGGAGAAAATAACTACATATTTTAAAGGCAAGAGTGTTTCTTTGAATCCAGAGCGGAGCGAAGGATTCTAAAGGAGAATCCTGAGCGCAACGAGGGAATGTCACTCGAGCTTAAAATAGTGTTGCTCCCTAGATGGACACTCTACTTTTTATCACCTTCTATGTGAAAATCAGTAAGTGCAATTTAGTAAGAAGAATAGTACGTTTATTTATTTAAATACAATTAGGAACAATAAGGCATAGCATAGAAATTATTAGAGGCTAGTGTTTATATTTGAACATTTGTGAAAGTGCATTAATTATGCAAGTTTATTTTATATAAATTAATCCCTTTCGTTTGTAAACATTTAGTTTTAGTTATTATATCTAAGATTTACATTAAGTTTCGTAGTACCTATTCCAAACAGGGAAAAGGCCAGGCTGATGATGAGTACTTATGTACTCCAAGTAATCAAATTTTAATCAGAAAGTGCATCGTAACAAGTTTATTACTACCATCCGTTATAGGCATAGTCGTTGATTTATTTACTGTTTGAGAATTAGAAATAGTCTCAGGAAACGGTGTTTCAGGATGTAGTTTTTGAGAAACTTGATTATTTTCTGGTGTGGGTGACGATGTTCACGATGTTCTTTCGACATAAATGGGCGTGGAGACGGATCTTTTAAATTGATCATTTTGACAAATCGGTTGCCAATTTTGCCTTTAAATATAGATTCTTCAATAAAATATCTTAAAAAAACTCTGTCCGATGGATCGGACAGAGACGATGGATCCTCATGGACGAGACAAGTGCGTCGCCAGCTTTTGAGCCGGGGGGGGGGGGGGGGGGGCGAAGGTTGCGAGTAAAAACGGATCTTTTTACATCTTGCCTCCAATAAATACAGATAATTATGTTATTTGAAATCATAATGTCCACATGCTCCATTTTTTGCAACCTTGTGTATGTAGGTATGCAATGATTACCTATTATGGAATCGGGGTAAGGGGCTCCTAATTTAATGCAGCCTCTGTCTAGATACCGGTCGATCATGCGAGTACCAGATCAAAAAAGGTAGGCAGAAAAAAGGAGTCTTTCTATCTATACACTTCCTCGAAAACTGGCTCTTAACGCAATTATCGTATTACTGCACTCGTGGATTTTTTTATCCTGATTTTGCTACATATAACATAAAACAACTGTTCAATGGGGGCTATCGCGCATGATTTCGCCGCTAGAGGCGTTCGTGTAGAGTAAGGTCTTCAGAAATGTCAGATGTCATAGAGTGTTCCCGCGTTGCGCGCTTTTGTATCACGTAGTTTTATTAATATTCACGAGTGTGGTCAAGATTGAGCCATTCCTGATTAATTATGACTTGAAGATTGTAGGTAGCAAGTTGGAAGTTCTAATTTGTTAGTAGGTACTTGAAGGAAGAATGATTTTTAAATGTTTCATGCTCGCTAATTTTAGGGACAATATTGTACATATATACCTTAAGTTTACACTATGTTGTTAAAAGTAATTAAATAAGCTTTTTATGAACTTATTGGTACTTTAAAGTATAAAATAGAATTAATGACAGGACCTTACTCAACAGGGGCGCCATCTGGTGAGAGGAGGAGGAGAAGAGAGGTGAGAGAAAACGATAGCCCTCATTCCCCAATTTCTTATAGTCGGCGGTGATTGCTTTTTTTCCCACAGCAAAGAGGCGCATGTTTTTAAGGCCTTCATATTCAATGAAAATGTAATTGTGTTTATGAACAGAATATCGTAAATAAACATTATTAATTTAAAAATAATTTGCTTTTATCAGCAAATTAACATTTATTTGTGTTCTAAATTAAAAAGTATTTGAATTTTCTATTTTTCATATTAGGCTGTTTAGCACCTTCATACCTTTGCCTCTCCTTCAACCCGGCGAGAGCAAAGCGCGCTAAAAAGCAAATCATTTAATTTCCTAGTAGGTAGTTCATAACAAAAATACTTTTCGTTCTATTTTTATTATATTTCTTCGAAAGTGTATTGAAAACCGCCGTTTGATACATGTGGGCATATGTTACTGCAGTTCTCGGCTCCATAAGTTCTATGAGATGAAAAACAGATTTAAAACCACATGGTTTTAAACCGTCTCAAACAATTTTAACAAATTAAATGATTTAAAAAGATGTACCTAATAATCTACTGCTATTTGAATCTTTCTCTAAAATATTAATATTATAGTCATCACAGTTAACTAGTGTTTTATTACTAGTTGCAAGTTTTGCTAAAGCATCCTCCATTACTGACTAGTAAAGAGTAGTTCTGATAATTTGGGGGTCTGTACACGCACACTATTACATGCTTATCTAGCTCAACACAAGCACACAAGACAGTTCAATATTATGCTCAACCGATAGATCAACAATATCATTACAAGACTTAAATGCAATACAATTTTTAACCAAGATTAATGACCCCCCCCCCCCACGCATCTTAGATTTCCAGTTAAAGCAACTGCCCACACTGTAATTTGCGTAATTAATAAGCATTTCAATGTCTTTTATCCAATGTTCAGTGAGACAAACAGTTACAAACTTTGTTTTTTCTAAAAACAATTCAATTTCTAATTACTTTGAAGAGAAGCCTTGAATATCTTGGTGAAAAAATTGCGTAAAATTCTGCTTAGCTCCTTTTTTACATTTAGCAATTTGAGAACAAGAAGGTACCTGTGTGTTGTTAGTTAAAGTAACATTATAATTATATACAATAATTCCGATTACTATAAACTTCGTTCCACTTTTTGAGCATTTTTTGGCTAATTGCACTCTGCTATTTTGTGAAATGAAACAAAAGTTAAGTTCTACCACATTTATTCAAAGTATTCTATACTCGCATTATTTAAAAATATTTCGTTGAGATCGCAGTTAAATACTGATTTATTTACATTAAAGAACGTAGTAATGAGCTCGTTCCAGATACATAAACTTACGCCTTTTTGTCCATGGAGGTAGGCACCAGGCAGAAACTATAGAGCGCCATGTGTCCAGCCATATTAAATAGAACTTAAAATATTGAGATGATATTAGCTGTGCCCCGTGGTGTCACCTGCCGTTTCTCGTAGCGTGATGGTAAATAACCCAGTGTGGAAAGGACACCGACGCTAATTCTTTTCTTATGGATCCTTTTTTGTTAAAAACCAAATAACCGTCGAAAGATTTCCATTTGGGGGGTGGGGTGGGGGGGTTCAAAATGATGTACTGAATACGTGGTACCCGTTTTAGCGTGGTGTCCCTTCCACCTTTTATAACCTTCCTCAAGAAGTGGGCCATCAAAAAATATCAATAAGATTTTTTTAATCCTATGGAAGTTCCAGAAATTAGCGTGTACGAACAAAGAAACAATCGACAAATACACAAAATATAGCGTAGAGTTGTAGATCAACAAAAATAAAAATATATGTACATGATTAAAGTTAATCCAAAATAAAAGTTTTCTTTGTCACAGGTGATTTTTTTTTGATATCCCAATGAAAAAGCGACATTAAGCATGACTAGAAACAGACTATTTAAAAAATGTGCTCCAGCTCTTATGTACTACATAAGCACATTTATTTAGGTACAACAGTGTCAACAGTTTATGATTACACTAGCGACCCGCCCTGGCTTCGCACGGGTGCATTGTAGATACTAATGTTTTCTCTACTATAATATGCATGTATTATACATATAAACCTTCCTCTTGAATCACTCTATCTATTTAAAAAACGGCATCAAAATCCGTTGCGTAGTTTTAAAGATCTACATCTAAGCATACATAGAGACAGACAGACAGACAGCGGGAAGCGACTTTGTTTTATACTATGTAGTGATGGTACATGATTGTAATTTATAAGCACAGTACATAATAATAATATCAAAAGACATTCAAGAGTAAATGAAAAAGTAAAGCAAAAAAATATATGCATTGTTTGTGATTTATCCACTAAAAGTTCTATTTACTTAATTTAAGTAAAAAATATATTTCTCAACAGTGGTGTCTTAAAACTAGATTACTCTTATTATTATTTATTTATAAACAACCTTTGCAATTTATCATCAAAACCATATATTTTCTCAACCTTCTTGGATTTCTTAGCTAATGTAAAAAGCCCGAGTAGTTTTTTTTTTTAAATATGTTTCTTTTGGTAAAACTGCATTGTTAGGCCAATTAATTACTTATAGTATATCCCTCATTCTTATCCACTTCCTCGACTGGAAGTGGATGACACTGCTATTGAGTGTCAACTTTGAAGTTAGAGTAATGGCATGCTCCATTTATGATTATCTCACTGATTCCTGTAGTAGGAGGAGTGTGAGAGGCTGACAATGGTTCTATATGAGCAGTTGTGGTCATTACTGGGGTTGAGTATAACTTGCTACTGTGCAAAGTAGTATCGTGTGGTTGTGTTGTATTCGCAAACACAGTTGCTAATGTCTGTTGCTCAGGCCTCGGTTCTCTTATCATTCCCATCTTCACTTCGAATATGACATCTTGAATTCTCTTCTTTGCTACTAGAAGGTTCTTCTCCCCTTTCAATGAGCGCAGCTCGTTGGCTATGTATTCCCCGAAAACTGAGAATTCATCTCTAGGTCTAGGTATCGTGGGATAGCCAACATCAGGTTTGGCTGCTGGTGGAGGCGGTTCCGTTCTGGCAATTTTTGGAGGTGGCGATAGACTGGCGAGTTTGCACTCACTCATTGCATTATCTGAATGAGAAGGCAGAACACCGATTTCTGAATTGTCGTCCTGAAAATTATAAATAGAAAAGAGTTAAAAAAATTCTTTGCTGTTCAGCAAACCATCAATATTGTACTGCAAAGGCTATAGGCTTCTAAAAGCTCTGAAAGTTGATTATAATTTACCACTGTTGCCTCATTCAATTTGATTGTTTTGAAATTACGAAAAAGGAAGATATAAAAACTAAGGTCCTGGTGTTACTAACCGATTGTAAAACCCTGTAAGGTTTGCTGGAGTATTTCAAGAAGTGTAAATACTCGAACGCGTACCAGTTACTGACATATCGGTCATTTGGCTCTTCGGCATAAGCGCGGGCTTCCCGCGCCGATTCCCGGTTGTATTGTGTCCTAAGATGTTGAATCTTCTTCGTAGCGTCCGG
The DNA here is from genome assembly GCA_964057025.1 of Standfussiana lucernea. Taxonomy (NCBI): domain Eukaryota; kingdom Metazoa; phylum Arthropoda; class Insecta; order Lepidoptera; family Noctuidae; genus Standfussiana; species Standfussiana lucernea. The sequence continues at coordinate 6,234,751 of OZ059791.1, read as the reverse complement.
TACTGATATTCCTAATAAATCCGAGATCATCCGCAACTCTTCTCGACGCTTTTGTTTGTCTCGCCTTGTCTCACATAAAGACGGATTCCATAGGCTCGCGTTCACTTGCAACAATTCAATCAACTTCAGTGTTCTATCTTTCGACCACTCCATCGCCCGATTTGTATAACCGCGCTCGAATTAAAACATAAACAGTATAGAGTTAGCGACCAATCGTTAGATTATTCACCAAACTGTGTTCAGTGTACGAGTCGGTCGCGGAGTCGGGTCGGGGCCGAGCAAAACGTCAATAATTCAATTATTGACTGTCAAACTGTCCACAGAGTATAAGCCAAAGAGTAGAATACTTATACTATAATACCTAAAGAAAGTATATAAGCGTGACTGTCCGCAACATAATATTATAGATTTTTACAATAATTTTTCCATTAGAATCACTCTTTTACTTTAGTAGCAAACGACAAGGTGCATTTATGCCACAGAACAGTAGTAGGGATGAGCGTTGAATCAACGAACTAGTTGAATCAACCGTTGATCTCCTGTCAACGTATTAACGTTAACTGTATATGAATCAACTAGTTGAATTCGTCAACGACGTTTATGAAATTAACTCCTGTGTCTCGTTCAATAATCGACAACGCTAACGCAACGAACTGAGCAAATTAAAAAACTTCGTTTAAAAGTAACGTTGAAGATTGCGAGCGACGGTCATGTCATACAATTTGAACTCTAAATAACGTGTTACAGAGTTGATTTTCGAAATATTTATTTTAAGAATAGTACTTATGACGTTATTGGTGGAAACTTTTATTCAACTCGTTTGACGAAACGAGAAAATGAACCCAACGGTTTGTTATTTTCAACGTACGTAACATTAAAACTAAAACATTAAAACTCCCGCTACGACGCGATAGTCATGACAATAATGTGAACTCTAAATAACGAATGCAAGATTTCATATTTATTTAGTAATTTGATCAAAGTCATTATTATTATTTAATAATGTCATTATTATTATTTAATAATTTAACTTAGATCATCTAGAAACCTAGGTGTAGGTAGTAGGTTATCCAATTTCATTAGGTAAACTGCATCAAATTGTTCGTAAATTAACATTACAACACCATAAGTAATAAAAGCGTTTAGGCGTTTATCGTTCATGCAAGTTGACGTTCGTAACACGTTAACTCGTTGACGAAATTAACTAGTTGATCAACTAGTTGACAAACGCAATTCAACGTTAACGTTTCGTTGACGGAAAAACCTTCAACGACCCATCACTAATATATACTCTAAAGGAGATTTATGCTATTATGCGCTTCCGTTCCTTTTCAATCTTGAACGTTATTACGTTACCGCGTTTTACAATAATCATGACTGAACATTTTAGCTGCACCCTATATACCATAGTCATAAAAATGGAATCAGTAATAAATTAAAAAGTAGTATTAGTAGTAAATTAAAAATTTACTCTGCCAAAATGTTATGGACTACAATTAAATCAAATTGAAAGAAAAATGAAGCAAAAGTTCTATGCGTGTAACGTATCGCCATAAACATGTTTAGTGATGCGATCTTTAGTGGTTTAGGTAACGATTTATTTCATAGAAATTATTTTTCTTTACCTTAGGTATTTTTTAGTTTTTCTTGTTAGACATCTATAGCTCATATCAATTTTAACACAACAGAATACAAACAACGGAACGACAAATGGCAATACGTATCGCTCACAAGGCGCTAGCCTTTCGCTAGCACTCGTACTAACGCAAAATTGCCGCCAACGCACCACGCCACATTGTTATCGCAAAAATGATACCAAGAAAAAAAATCTAACAAAAGCGAGAACATTGTAATGAAGCGTCCTTACCATAGAGGAAAAAGCCCTAGATATAGTAAGAGCGAATTGCCGAACATTTTGTCTGCCACTCTTTGCGGTAGGCTAGGTAAACACATACAGCAAACTACTAATTTGACAATCTCACACAGAGACATGTATCCCATTGCTACAAACGCACACGAAGAACATCCTCATTTTAGTACATTTAATTTAATAATTAGTGGGGATTTTTTTTACTTGTTAAATATCCAAAAAGGGTTACATAAATAGAAATGAATCTAGATACCCAATAATACCCTCATGGATCGGACAGGTTTTTTTAAACCTGTCCGAAAAACCCACTAAACACACTTAGCTGACAGCTGAACTGAAAAACTTTTATTTTATAATTAATTCGTTCCCGTTGTCCCAGCCAAATCAGCTACCTGTTAGCCCCTGTACTACGTTTGAGCTACCACCGTAGATATCTACCTCGAAATTTTTCTATCGCAACGGCGTAAAAAGTATTTAGAAATTGTATTATTCCTTTATTAAATTTTCTTACATATAAATTATATTTTTAAATATTCTTAGTAACAAATTTCTATAAAAAACATTTAAAAATAAAAAAAAATAGTAGCCCACCGGCACCGAGAACAGGGTCCGAGCTACCGGTGGTCAGGACTCTTGAGAGAGAAACCTCCTAACAATACGCGCCTTGTCCAGAAGTGCTGCTTTCTGAATCAAGCCCTTGATCCAGCTGCCGAGCGAGAGCCTCCTTAGATGTTGGTCGAGCTTCTTGGCTATTAAATAAACAAATAATAATTTTATTTCAAGTTTCACAGACTCATTAAATTAAATAATTATACACACACAGTATTAAGCCATTGGCCGACACGACTATCGGCACTATGACTACTGTACTCACGTCCCACATGTCGACAACCTCGCGAGCCAGATTGTTCATATTGTCCCACAATTGGGCAAAGGCCTCCCTCCATTCCTTCCAACTGTCGCGATTCTGCGCTACTTCTTCCAATTCTCATGGAAGACATCTAGTTCGTCCCGCCCTCTCCTTCGTGGTCTGCCGTGACCCCGTGTCACTGTTTAAGGGCACCAATCCTGAGCTTTACGAGCCCACAGGTCGTTCGTCCCATTTAAGTTGGGCAGACTTTTGAGCAACGTCAACGATTTGCGTTTTGGAGCGCAGTGCAGGTATTTCGAACATGATCTGTTAATTTTACACTTATGATACTGCGCTCCATAACACTTTGGAAAACCTTGACTTTGGACTTTTTTAGGTTAGTCAAAGACCAAGTTTGTGCACCGTAGGTCAAGATGGTGGTCAAGAAGGGGAGAATACACATGCCGATTAACTTTCGCTTCAGAGACATGGGCAGAGTGCCCTTAAAATACGTCTTCATGGACCAGTAACTCGTCCATCCATTTTCTGTTCGTCTTGCAATTTCCTTATCTGACCTTGCCTGGAAAGAGATTATATATATTCTCCACGCCTACGTGTAAGTATGCTCCTCTTGGAGTTTTTCATGAGCTTGGTCTTAGACATGTTCATCTTCAGTCCAACACAAGGCTTGCATCGCTAAGATAAAACGTAACATTTGCTCCAGTCCTGTGGCTGTGGGGGAGAAAAGGACAATGTCATCAACGAAACGCAGATTATTCAACCTTTTTTCACCGACGACAAGCCCTTTCTTTTCCCATTTGATTGCCAGCGTCTGAAAGACTTCTTTTAGGGTACTGGTGAACAGTTTTGGTCGGGCTGTTTGACTCCCTTAAGAACATCGAAGTTTAGACCCAAGCTCTCTAAATTAATAGCAGCTGTACTATGGGTTTTTAAATTACGCAAAAGATGTATGTAGGTAAGTTCTATCTGTTGTTTTGTAAGGGCATTAAATAGTCGAAAAATGCTAGATACAAAGCAGTTTTGTACTCTTGGTGTTTCTCAACTTTGATTAACAGTTTGTAAGTGGTCAGTGGTCGGTGTCCTCGACGGAAGCCTGCTTGTTCTGGAGGTTGTTTTAGATCTAACTTGCCAGATATACGTTTTTCAATGACTTTGATAAAGGTTTTATAATCTTGAGTAATTAGACTAATTGGCCTATAATTCCAGGCGCCATTAAAATTTTATGGCAGATTACCGGTAGGAAGAATGTCGTTGAAGAGTTTTGCAAGGTAAAGAGGAGCGATGGTTCACCCATTCTTAGAGCTTCGGTGCTAACACCGTCTTCGCCGCAGGATCGGTTATATTTTAATGTGCTTAATGCATCTCGGACCTCTACTTTTGTCTGATATGACTGGTATATTTTTGGAACATGAATAACTGGATATGGGTTGTGTTTTTAATGTATTGGAAAAAAGATTCATAGAAAGTTGTGCAAATCTCTAGATCCGGATCTCTATTAAATTATTTAACGCCTCTGTTGTCTGTAAGTCATGAGAAACACGAGTTATTTTTGGTTATTCCTTGTTTAGCTATTTTTAGTGGTCAGCAAAGTGAGTTCGCGTAACACTGGTCATTTTCCCTCACTCCTCACTTTAGTTATTTCGACAGTATCGTTGATTCGTCACTTTCGCTGATTAGACACTTGTGTAAATTCGACAGTTGCGTCAACTCGACATTTTCCGTAACTCGCCGATTCGACACTTTCACTCGAAGTACAGTCGGTAGAAAATTAATATACGAACAATATGTATACGAACGCAATGGAAAAAAAAAATCCCTTAAATTAGATGAACGAATCAAAGCCTTGACTTATTAAAATTAATAGAAATATGATAAAAAGAGTAAACTAAATCGAAATCCATTCTTTAAAATTCATCCATCAATTCATTTTCATTTTAATTTACTATAAAAACACATGTTGAAATTTGATTTAAATTGGATCTCCTTACAGCAGGTTAGATTATACACATTAACTGTCTATATATTTCTATTCTTGGAGTGTACCTAAGTGATGAATCGATGAAAATGGCGAGTTAGGGAAAGTGTTGACGCAACTGTCGAATTCACACAAGTGTCCAATCAGCGAAAGTGACGAATCAACAGTACTGTCGAATTAACTAATGTGGCAAATGAGGGAAAATGACCAGTGTTACGCGGACTCGGCAAAGTATAGTGCATTTTTAACCGACTTCTAAAAACGGAGGTGGTTATGTACCTATTAGAAATTGTACTAAAATAGAACCCTTTTTGTACATATTTAGTACTTACTTGTGATACGAATCCTCATGGTTTTGCAGATGTTAAGTGGCAGATCGTTTGTTAAACAATTGACCATATTAAGGGAGCATTTGTTTGCTACATAATAAGATACACAATGGAGTCTGGCGGCCAATATACTTTGGCAGAGGGGTAAGTCCAGCTATGCCAACTCTAGATCTTTTTACTCTACGTTCCTAATTGAACAGTGAACACAATCAGCCCGTCACAGCCGAGTGCTGGATCTGGGGTTACCACGCTGTGAGATTGATAAATCCGTGATATAACACACGAGCCCAGTGCGGATTAGTGGATTAATGTCACTAGATGGCACTTATCTTTCAATTTCTAGTTCAAGGATTTCATAAGCTGTGATATTTTTCAGTTGCCGTGTTAACAACAGTTTAAACAGTATGCCTGCCTGCCTGGATTATAATCATAGAACCCACAATCTTAGATGAGGGAGAGGCAGACTATTACTCAGCAATTACTGCTCTAATTGGCGACACACAGTCTCAATCAAACTCATTCGAGTAGCTTGTGAGAATCCTCTCTCCTATTTCATGGGTGCGTTTACAAACATTTAAACTCAAACAAACAGCCAGACCCGGAACAACTAACTACCTTTAGGCTATTCAAATATTTGTACCGTGCAAGAATCGAATCTGCGACACGCAGCGCAGCAGTCATTCGCTCAGCAGCTGCGCCAAATACCAAAATGTACTACCTTTTTGCTATTTGATACCTAACTTCAAATATTTAGTACCTCGACTGACAGCGAAAAAACTCGTAAAGAAAGTGGTCAGACATTCTGACATCAGGACGTCTGGACCATTTTTTTTTCATAGTTCGAAACAACACAACTAATTTAACAATCTCTTAGTAAATATTTATGTATGTTTTGAATTTCATGATAAACAAAGATGCACTAAGTAAAAAAATAAAAGTCAGCTTCTAATTCATTCTCATTTATTTACAGACTATATGTGAAAGACTTTCACATTATAAAACAAGTTCTCTAAAATTATATTTACAATATTTACATAAACCACCACATTCACATACAAATGCATTAAGTAAAATATACATTATTAAACTCAAATAATAGGAGAATCCATCCACGTCCATTCAAGACAATAATATTATCATTTAATTATAAAAGGAACCAAATAACAATATGAGGAACACAAAAAAAGCGTTCGGAATCTTGTGATCTTAAAATTACAAGTATTATAAATTAACTTATTAGCTCAATACTAAAGAAATGTGTTACCTGCAGAAAAAAAACAATCAGTTCATTTTATAAACCAACAGTAGTTACATAATTTAATTGATTAACACAAGTGTGAAGTTTTTTTTATTTCAAAGAGACGTTTCACACTTGCAACACTGGCTGTTATTAAAATACCCGATAATAACGCACACAGTGTTGCAATTGTTCATAAAAAAGGTACTATACATATTGCCAATATTGTAACAAGAAAAAAAAACTGGACTGGGATAAAATTGTGAATGAAAAATTATTCAACATTTAAGTTCGCATAAATAACAACAACAATAAAAAGAAAAAACAAACCTAGGGAATAATTTACAAAGATAAGGTTAAATTAATTAATGTTTGAGTATAGATAGACTATAGCAATACATTTTTGACTTCAATTGATGATATCATCCGAGATTCAATTACACAAACAACCTAATTTTCATAAAGGTACATTGGGTAAAACAATAGTTTCATTACATTACATCTAGGTACACAGGCACACCTCTTAATTAATAATGGAAGGTAGGTATACAGAAGGTATCAGTGGTTTTTAAATTAGTTTTCTTTTAAGTTACCATTTATTCGTTATCTACTTGGAGGTACACACCCATCAAAAAATTCAACATTATAAAATATAGAAGTCTCTATTTTTAACAATTGACAACAATTTGTCTATTAAACTGTTACATCTGGTGGTCATTATAAACTTGTTTATTTGTAAAATCTCGTTTCAAAAGTAACAGGGAAACTTCCCAAAGCACAGACAGTGGGCCGAGACTGCGAGATAAAGATAACAGTTTCATCTAAGTTCAAGTCCTTTCCCTGTATCTTTGACAATAGACAATTTCCATTTAGGTACTTACATGCAATATTCGCATCGCAACAATCCCAAAGCGAGTAGATAGTTCAGTACTACACTGTGTCGCTTATATTAGGCCTACAACCTACAAGGACTCCTCATTTGAGTCCTTCATTCGGGTTTAACATTCGTAGTAACTAAATAAATACTAGCTACCTATAACTGTACAAGTCCGACAACGTCCACACGTGCACATCCTACGTGACGTCGAGCGGCCGGTGATCGCGCGACCTGAAGAAGCCCTTCTCGGTGCGGCACTCGCGTATCGTGACCGTCTGCAGGTTCACTGTCACGTCGGTGATGAAGATCTGGTCGGCCACGGGCGAGCGCGCCATCCAGTAGGCGGCGCCGCGGCGCGGGGCCGGGGGCGGCGGCGGCGGCGCTGGCACCGTCGCCGGCGCCTCGCCCCATGAGTCCTCCTCGTCCGCGGGCTGCGGCGCGGGCGGGGGCGGTGGCTGCGCGCCCTTGGGTTCCGCAGGGGCTGCCGCAGTCGGTTGTGTCTCGGTTCGTCGCTCCCGTTCCGCAGGAGTATGAGCATCAGCCTCTTCCGGGGAATGCGGCGCTCGTCTGGGGCCCGTCCTAGGTGCGGCAGCTTCCGCGGCAGGCGAGGCAGGCGCGGCAGCCCCCCCGGGCGGCGCAGCGGGGGGCGGGGGCTGCGCCGCGTGCGAGGAGTGCGTCGAGTGCGTCGAGTGCGTGGAGTGCGTGGAGTGCGAGGTGCGGCCGCCGTTGAGCTTGGAGGAGTCGTGGGAGTGCTGGCGCTTGGCGGCGGGCGGGCTCATGGTGATGGTGACGCCGATCTTGCCCGACTCGCGCGACAGCACCTCGGCCTTGTGCTTGGCGGGCGGCGGGCGCTCGTCGGAGGGGCTGCGCGCGCGCTCTGCGGGCGAGTGCTCGCGCTCGCGCTTCCTGCCCGGCCGCCGCAGCTCCTCGCCGCGCTCGAAGCTCTGGATGAGCCGCGGGTCCAGGATGTTTTCCTCCGGCTCCCACGTGTTGTGCTTCGGCTTCCACCCTTTCCATTTCACGTAATACTCCACTTTGTTCTGAAAAGAGAGAACGGCAGACGGTTAAAAACTTTTATTAATTAGTAACGACGGTATAGCGGCGGTGTGTGCCCGCTCGCCGGTGTGGCGCGACTGCCGGTGGCGTGCGCGACGAACGGGAGGGTTGCACATAGCCTTGCAGATTATATTCGATGATAATATTACGGCGAAAACGGATATTTATGTGCACTGCCGTTACTCGTCGTAGTTTTATTTTGAGGCGGGCTATAATAGACAGGCACGAATTTGGACGGCGAGCTTGTGATAAGTGTGGCATAGTGATGTTATAATAACTAAAGAGTTGTGTACGAGAAAGCGTGCGAAGTGCGAGTGTCTCGCGGCTCATTTGGGGCGCACCTGCCCGCCATGCGCCAGCTGGCCGGCCGGCGCGCTATCTGGCGGGTTGCGCCCTAGCACCCCTGTTGCCCGCACATAGGCACCGTTAGCCCGGCGCGGCGCGGCGCTCACATGCACAATGCTACTAAATGCTACACCAATTATACACCGAGCATTATAACTAGCATGCATCTTAGGTCCTATTGTACATATAAAAAGAGATGTAAACGATATCATGCGATGATCTAAGGATGTAGGTAATCTCTAAACATTCGAATTCCACGGCTTTGAAGTAGTGCAGCGAGATAAAATGAAATCAGAAGCAACAAGTTTAGGTAAAAATGCAATGTGCGAATGTCTCAAAAACATTTTTTTTTCACCAAAAGTTTAGAAAACAATTAATTTTAATATAACTTATAAGTAAGAGTAGTTCAAAGTAGTTTGTAGAATGTAAATAAATTAGGAAGTGGAGAGAAGAAGACTGTCCTGTGTGTAACCTACTCCATATCTCTACTATTACACCAAGAGAATGCCGCTCACTACGCGACCTTGGCTTGTTGGAATTTCGACGTTCGGCGCAGCGTAGAGAGATCAAATTCCAACAGCGCAATAACAATAACATTAAGTTTTTCAGATATTTTGGAGCCGCCAAACACGCATTAGGAAGGTCTTTAGAAACTTTATTAAGAAAATTGAGGTGAAATCAAATACAAAGCCACCTAATTATCTACTTAGTATGTTACTATTTAAAAGGTTGACGTCACACTGGCAAAGAGAGCGATGCGAAGAAGCTCGGCGTAGATATAAAAAAAGAAAAAAATAACGCATATATACTTTGTTTACGTACTTTTTCACGTAGTTTCATTGTAAGTGCGTAGTAATTCACTGACACTTTTGTGGATTTTTCATTTATTTATTCAATTCAAGCACTAAAACTTAGTCCTGAATGTAAACAAACAAACAGTGGCAACAAGTTTGCATAAAAAGCTCTCAATCTGTAGTGTATCTAGTGGTACTGACAGATTCCGCTGTGTGCGGGGGGCGTCTACTGCGCATGACCGAAGGCCTTTTGGATTAAAGCTTTTTTTGAAGGCCTTGCGATGAACCTGCAATTAATCTAGGCCATATGGATAAATCTAGACCTAGTGGTCTCTGTCTCCTAAATTATTTAATGTTTTAGCTAGACTTTTAAACACGTTGTATATTACCTACATAAGTAAGCTAAATAAGTTAGGTAAACTGTTTTATACGTAATTATCACTATTTAATCTTTTTTTTAAACAAACCAGCTTTGACCACGTTTAAGCTACTTACTGTATTTTGGTGAATGTAGCTTAATTCACCAAAATTCAGTACTTTAAACGTGCTCAACGCTGGTTTGTTTAAAAAAAAGATCCTCGAACGCGGTTCGCCGCTCACACTTCGAGTTGGCCTGGAGAAGTACGGCCTTGCAAAAGAATAAGAGGCCAGCTTATACAGGTTTTAATTATAATAATAGTTTATTCACAAAAAGTATACATTTTACAAGGATCAATACAGTTTTGCATTATAAAATGTCAGTATTAGCAACACTGGCTGTAGGTACAGGTTACTTCAAACTTGCTGCTTATTGTATATATTCAAGCGAATGCATTTCAGATACCTTCCATTTGTAAGTACTTACATGATTTCTTTAACATAGATTTAACTCGTAAAATGCTAGGTACCGTATGTATTCTTTTCGATGTAACTGGCAGGTGTCAAAAATGACAGTGCATTTTTTACAACCGCGTCGCGCGTCGGGGCCATCGACAGCAATTTTAGTCGGTCTCTTTTGGCACTTGGCGCGCTACGCTGCCACAATCAATAGCGGTTGCAATTGCAGTTTTAAAAAAAGTCTGGCCAGTTGGACAGTCAAACTTTCTTCCTGGTTTGATGATGATGATGATGATGATTTTCTTCTCAAATTCTTGAGAAGTAAGTAGGTACTATCTAATGTTCCTAAGTAAAAGCGTTTCGTGGTATCGCTACCGGTTCACCAGTGTAGTCGCACCTTTATGAAATGATCTAATTAAAGTGTTCTTATCGCTTTAAAGGCTGATAAAGTTCATGTTTTTGATTTTCCAATTTAAATTTGATGAGTACCAAGCTAGGTACCTAGGTTAGTCACTAACATAGATTTAGCAAAATTGAAGTGAACGAGTTAGCTTCGAAGGTGTGACATTCGTATTTATATTCTAACTTCAGCCATCATCAGATGAGAGCTGGACATGAAAACTACAGTTGGTAGGTAGGTGGGTAGGTACCTTCTTTAAATAAAAAAAATAATAAAAATGTCGGTAGGCAAATGATTGACTGACTACATTAATAAAGTTATTCCACCAAAACTTTTGACGACCGACAAGAACATCTGTGGCTAAGCCATAACAACACGCTTGAGGACATTCCCCAATATGAAATAGCATATTTTATTACCAGCCTTTCACCTTAGGCACTTAATTTGTTTAACAGCGCACACCAAAATACACTCAACAGTCAAGAAAATATGGTTCTAAATTGCTAGTAGCGTTTGGCGTTTAGGGCGTTTCACTTTTGAAGCGGGGATTTCAGACCCTCGCGTCTTATTGGTTTTGCAGACGGAGGGTGAGTGAAAACTGAACTGCAAGCGCTGACTTTGCAGCGGCGTTCTGTGGGAATTTTAAAATTTGAAATAAAATCGTTTCTGTGCCAGTTTTATTTAAATTTAATATTTGTCAAATGTTTGAGATATTGGAAGAAAGTACCTAGTTAATCATCGAAGTAAAAGTAGATAGCTTGGTCATTTTTCATATTTGGAGATGTAACAGTAGCTAGCCTGCAAGTGTGCAGTTGTTATTGATTTAGGAGAAAAACTCAATTAGGTATTTACCTAATTGAGTATAATATTTATTTAAATATTATTGCCTGGTTCACAGGCACATGGCAACAAGTACTTTCTGCATTGTTATATTATTCACAAAAAATACCTACCTACTGAATCAAAATCGATCGGATCGATTATAAAAAAATGTCCACTATGTCTATAATTAACTAAGGGAAACGTCAAGTTATTTTCTCAAACCACAACAAAAACAACAAAACATCATTCCAAACAAAAGCCTCTATTGTATTCATCAATACTAATAAATACCCAACTCAACAGTCAATTTAAACTACAAAGTCAGAAAGCAAACAATGACATAATCGTTGAAAAATAAATAAAAAGGATCCGCTGGGACGTGTGGGCAAGGTGAGGTCGTTCGGTTGTCGCGCGGTGATTGGTCGACACGCGGGGCGGGCGGGGCGAAGGGAGAGGAACTCCACCCCCGCTTCGTCTCACTCCACCCCCGCGCGCCTGTGCCAACCTACAACTTTACCTATATCGGTAACTTAGCCCTTAAGAGGAGGAGTTAAAGTTGATTTTGGTATGTTTGTGTGTTGATGGCTAATGGGAAGTTTGATGGTTGTAATCGCGCCATGGGCGGACCGTGTCTCGGAAGCACTGACGCCAATTAGCGTTGATCGGAAGCCGCGTCGCAATTAACGTGAATAATTAACGATAATCCCTATCGACGCAGGTGAGATGTGTTGATGGGATGCGCCGTGTTGCTAACTGGCGTTGATTGAGTTGATGGATGTGGCTAACGTAGACATGTTATGAATATGGATGGACATATTGGACACTACATTCTATTTAGGTGCTAGATATCTGATTCTCGTGGAACTGCGACATATCTCTTTATTGGAAGCCTATTCTATGAAGATGCTAACTTAACATATTTCCGAAATTATTGTGAAGAAAACACTATTATGGTTACAGTTTTGAAGAACAAGATAGAATCGGAGAGTAAAGAATGTAGGCTGGTTTAACGGCCCATTTGTAAAGCTTATCAGGCAGTCATTCTCGTCTATGATGATTTTAAGTATTTACTAGACAAGACAACAAGATAGCGATACATTTATCAGGGCCCCTCTTGATTGATGTATCGCTCGCAAAGGGAGTTTTTCAGTTGCAACTTGCAAAGGTCCATCAGTGGTGTGACCGTCGGACTGCCAAGTCATATGTTTCAAGTTCAAACCCAAGACACGCACCTCTGATTTTTCGGATTCATGTGCGCATTGTATAATTATCATTTGCTTCGGTGAAGGAAAATATCGTGAGGAAACCAGCATGCTTGAGTGATATTTCTCAACACTCGTTAAGCCAAGTCAAAGGTCCAGAGGCGGGTGGCGTAAAAACTCTGACACCAGGTTATACACTACGCTGGCCTGTGGACGGTGAGCTAAGGCCTAGCTCGCCGTCCCTCCGTCTTAGGACGACAGGCCGTGTCGACGGCGCGTTCGTGTTCCACGCGCGCCTCAAAGAGATGTCAGCATAGGGAAGGGGCCCGCAAGGGCCGATGCCTGCCGGGTGCTGCGGGTTGTTCGAAAGAGATACCGCGGCCCCGGAACACAAAGGGCGATGAAGGAACATGGGTGGGTTTTAGTCAGTAAAAGTCTGACACTCCCTCCCGCTCAGCCCAGAGCGGGAGAAGTCATTTGATGATTTCCCATCCGGAAAAAAAAAGGTTATACGCTAACCAAACGATAAAGAAGATTAAATAAATATCAGTTAACTGCATATGATTAAGTCCACGTGCACACAAATTAGATGCCCGCATATTCAAATAAAGCAGTGATTGTAACGAGGGTTTAAATCATTTAAACGTCGTACGTAGACTTGTGGAGGTTAAGTGGGACTCGTATGGGTTAATATACGTTGTTTTAGTAGAAAACGAGAATGTTATAGCAGTATCATCTTTTGCTTACGACTTCGTACAAATCTCTGCGAAAACTGTTTAGAATTTCGTTATGAATACCGTACCGTTTGCGATTCAAATGTCTAAATCTTCAATTGAGGAAAGTATGTCAATCTTTCTGCTTTGGTCCCATGACTCCCGTGTTACTTGGAGTCGGCGCAACACGTTTTTTTTCTTCCATTCTCCTCTGCCAACCGTCACGCTATCATTTACACCTTTTTCTTTCATATCATTCCTCACACAATCCATTCATCGTTTCCGTGGTCTTCGTCTCCCTCTCCATCCATCAACATTTATATTCATCACTCTTTTAGTCACACGGTAGGGCACCGTGTCCGGTAGGTTTCGTGTCCATTCATCCACCTACTGGTTTAATATTCACAGAAGTGAAGGTCCTAGTGTCTTTGAATTCACGTGCATATCAAATCCAGGAACCTTCTAAATAGTTATTAAGCTAGAGGGCGAAAGAGAAGAAGTAGTCTCTATTTGAGCATGTTGAAACCTATACCTCGTATGAGCTTCGATAAGTTGACTCAGTTCGAATTCTCCGAATCCGGGAAAACACAGTTAGTACCCAGACTACGGTGCGGTGTTGCAAGTTGTCATTAAACATTGCTTTGCAAATGTCGAAAGCGTTAGATTTGCTAAACCTAGCTGGTATCATCACTCCGACGAATTTCAACTTCGGCCGGAGTTCAGAATCCGGGAAAATGTAGTTAGTAAACTAATAGGTAAGGGTTATAGGAAATATATATGTTTCGCTCGTCAACATTGGAGACCCAATCCAGAAACTATTTTCTCAGAATTGCCCGTAGATTTGGACAGTGTCTAAATCCAGGGATTTTGTGTGTTGCGATTTTTCCATGAAATTTTGTAGGTATAAAGTAATTTAAGCATCGTTTGGTTTATCGAATTCGAATTTCGGAAATTTACGTGATGTTTTTGGACTGGCTAAGCTAAGCTTTCGACCAAGCAGATCGTCGATATTGTAAAAGGTTTCTTGATAGGTATTTTGAAAGATATGTATCTGTGCTTGTCAATTTTTTGGACTTCAGTGCTAAAACTGCAATAGTTAGTGCACTTCAGAGGGGGAGGGGTGATGCACATAGACATTCACATCCATCGTATCAATATATTGAGGGTGTACTTAATACTGTCAGAGAACCTATTCAAACTCTAAGCAAAGCCGATATATATTACGACAAAGAAGTGTTTCTGGAGAAAAACCTTCAGCTTTTAATTTTTACGTACGGTAGGCAAAAACGACGCTGCGGCTTTCGTTGGGCTGACAAAGGCCCTTTCCTGATTTGTGGATGTGGTGGCACTGCGGTATAGTATGTGTACGAAACGATACTGCACTGCGTTTATTTACGGACTCATTAACCTTATCAATATAATGAAGAATATGTAATACTGTCAGAGATCCTTTCAAAGCTTACGCAAAGCAAAGCGCCACATTACGCCGGGCCCTTGTTTTCGGCATTTGTGCTTTGACTCTAGTTTGGTGTAATCCCGTCTCCTCTTTCGTATAGTTATTGGTTCACCAGTTCGCCACTAATCCAGCTATGTTAGATGCATTGCTGTTAATTAGCAGTCTAACCGAGATTACATACCTATACTGACATAGAAGTATTTCTTCCCTAGAGATTAACATTCAACAAAAGTTTTCATGTCGTCGAAAAATCATAGGGACGCAGCAATTTCAAATTGGAGTGAAAATGGAATCGATATTAGTGTATCATTTTCAATTAGGGTCTAGAGTTTAGTATTGGTTACAGTTAATATTAATTCAAGAGAGGGGTTGAGTATGGGATCACTTCAGGAATTAGGATGCTTCACAGCGGGAGCGCATTGCAAACTTGCTTAGCCTCGGGGTAACAATACTGAGATTGCATTACGATTACGAAGCGGGCGGGTTATCACAGGACACGGCCGATTAGCTCAGTCGAGCAATGAATAAAGGAGGGTATTGATATTTTACCAACGTAACGTATCGTCTTTCTACTGCATCTATAGTAATCGAACGTCCTAGATGATTTTTTAAATACCGTAACGACGTTTTTTTTTGTCAGAGGGTGAACATTGATTTTTTAAAAGGGCTATTATCCCCAATTATAGTCTGGAATTTTGTATCTGGATGCAGTGGATATTAATCCAAACTCACACAAGCTATCCTGGGTTGTGTGAGTTTCAACTTGGCCGTAGCTTATAATGATGGGACCACTATAATGCTTGGCAACGAGAGTGCATAGCTTTGTGGTAACAATGCTATACGAAGCGGGATATTACGGTACACGATCGAATAGCTCGGCCGAGCAATGAAATAAAGAATGGTGTCGATATTGTACCACTGTATCTTATGCCTACTGCCATCAGGGTAGTAGGCTTCGTCGAGCTTCATTGTCTCGGCGCTTTTCTGGTGGTCGCCACTATTGATTCTGGCTTTCAGGAGTTGCAGTGGTTTGGGAATAGTGTGGCGGGCTTGACCTATAGTAATCGAACTTTGGTATACCTAGACATTTTTTTCAAATACTGTAATGACGCAATTTTATTTATGGCTGATCATATTGGAGTGAATCTGTGAAAATGGAATTTTCATTAGGAGAAGGTATTATCCTCAATTAGGGTCTGGAATTTGTCTCTGGATGCAGTAGATATCTATTAATCCAAGGGGAAGGATGGTTTGTGTGAGTTTCAACCAAAATTATCACTTTCGGGTTAGGACAAATTGCAACGCGAGTGCAAAGCCTCGGGGTAACAATACTGATATTGCATTACGATTACGAAGCGAGCGGGATATCACGGGACACGATCGAATACCTCGGTCGAGCAATGAATAAAGGAGGGTGTCCCAACATATCTTGTATCTATCTACTGTAGCTATAGTAATCGAATGTAATCTATAATATACTATTAAGTGACGATAATTTGATACTTAAATGTCGATTACTTACATAGATAGATACATTCGTTCTGAATGTATGTAATGATAAGATTAGCAATAAAAATAGAAGCATAATAATGTAGTTTGTATGATAAGATAGGTAGAGGTATTTGAGTTTTATTTCGGAACCCATAGCACTACTATTGGATAAGGCGTCAATTCACATGAGTGTTTAGTTAGCTTTTCTCTAGTACAATGTAGTTTTCAAGATGTATTTGTAAATCTAATTTGTATTGAAAATGTAAACACAAATGAAAACATCTCTCGGCTGTCAAATTCAGTAATATTTGAATTAATTAGGATTCTCGTATCTTCTACAATTAAGTATAGGGTGTCCATTAGACACCCCAGCTTTAGGGGAACGAAGAAAAACAGAAAAAAAACACAAGACAGTAATGAAAACTCGTTTTTTCCGTTTCTTACGCCACTCCTCCCGTTTCCCTCACCCTCACAATTATTACAATGTAATAACAAGCAGATGTCACACCGTTTATATTTCTTTCTCTTCACTACGACATTCTGCGTAGGTACTGTTAATAAAAACCGAAACTTCCCCCTTTTATTTTAACGCATAACAATAATCTTTTACAACGATCGCGTCGAAATGTCTTTTAATATCGTGCGAAGTGGAGACATTGAAGTTAGGATAGAGGGGATGTGAACAACAGAATACAATTTTAATAGTGCTGGCACGAAGCCAAAATTCGTCCGTACTCACCTAGTCTACATTATTCTGCACTCAAATAACGTGAACAAAAGCGGGAGAGAAAATAGCAAAATAAATATCGGCGGGAATTTGCGAAGGAATCGATTTTTTAACGAGTGTTTGTTTGATGGAGATGCTAATAGCCAACTAGTGTGAAGTCGGAACAATCTATAGCTTTGTGAACGTTGGGACGACACGCCACCCGCGTTCGAATGGGACGTAGGTGGCTAAGTGACAGATTTTGCATTCTGCAATCTGGTTAGACTGGGAGCCGATCTCATCATTGGGAAAACACTGCGCAGATGATGATGTTAGTAGTAACAGTTCATAAAGTAAGACTCAACCGTTACACTTACACAGTGGAGATAAAAGTAAGGTAACATTTAGAAATTTGCAGTGAAGTCCGGACAACGAAAATATTATGATAAAAAACCGAATAATTAGTTATTTGATACTGTCTTATTGAGGGGTATTTCGAGTTCGAGAGACCCCTCAATTAGAGTTTAAATCAAATAGATACTCAAATCAGAAACTGGCCCATAAATGAATGAACATTAACGACATAATCATGCGTAGTTTAGTACGACGTATTCAAACAAAGGCACTAAAATCAATGCACGTCCTAGCGGAGAAATTCTATTACGTTCTATTCCAAGGTTTCGTCGAATATTGGGGTATCTAAGTAGCTAAAACTAAACTCAATAAGCGGACGAGCACGTTGCATGGTAAATGCGTTTTGTCTAAAATCAACGGTTAATTGAATGGAGGGGTCCATTCAATTAACCTTTGATTTTAGACGAAAATGTTTCACCAATTTTGCGACTAAAATGCCTGTAGGTACCTATCTAAGTAATCGCTGTATAGGTATATGACGCTGTTAACTAACTCATTTACCATGCAATTTGGACTGGGTAAGTTATTGTTTGTTACTGATGCAACTTGGCGATATCGATCGGTTTCTTCTAGGCAAGCGTGCTCCAACCTAGACAGTATCATTGCTTCACATCAGGCCGCCAAATGCAAGCATATTTTGCGTAAAATTATGAATATCTCATGATAGAATTCTAGTTAGACTGATGAATTTATGATCACGTTTTCCGTAAATGAATAGTAAGTTAGAAAATTATATCAGTATCCAAGCTTCACTTTTCTAATCTCATTTAAGTAAACCCCACCACAGTGCAACAGAACTAACAAACTTACTCAAAGTAGCAAGTCCAAACAATACACCGCTCGTTCAGCAAGCTATTGCAAATTGTTCCGAGCTCTCGTACGGAGCGGTCGCCAGGGAGGGCCGGAGAGGGTCGGGGAGGGTTAGATTAATGGTTCGAGCTCAGTTAGCTGCCCCACCCGGGACCGATCAGGCGTTTAAACATGAATCCTCTCAAATTGCCCGGATGACGCCTGCGGAACCATGAAAGGGTTTGTTTGACTAAATGGACTGTGATGCTGTGAAATGTTTGTTCATTTGTATTTGTTAAGTTTTTAATTAAAAATCTGATTGACTAATGTATATAAGGTGTAAACAGACCCTTCACGAAGCCGTCAATCAAGCATTCTGTACTTACATCAAATTAAGTAACTCTACGCAATAATAATGTTTCACTTCACACTTCTGACGTAGATAAACATATCTACGTCAGAAGTGTCAAAACAGACTTTTGGAATGATTACAGGAATAGTGATTGCCTACCTAAAAAAAAAATATGGGAACGTTGCAAGTAACATATCAATTAGGTACCAAGGTAAAAAATGTAATCATTATTTTATGCTTACAAAACTCTAGTTCAAAAGTATACCAGTATGACATGCGTTAATTCTGGAAAGCATCATATCACCGATTTAAAACTATTTCTAGTTTTTGTTTCAGTGTTATATTTCATCAGTGGGGTGTTTGGAAAAAATCTACAGTTAGTTGCGTCCTTCTTTGACTAGTCAAAATCACAATAGACTACCAGAAATTTTGATATCCTGTCTGTTAAAAGGGAAAAATAATGGATGAGTCCCCAACGGTACAAGACAGCAAAATTAATTCTAATAATTAGATCGTAGTGTTTATAGACCCCTTCGTGGTCACTGTGGTCATACTTCGGGCACAAAAAACCAACTATAGAGGTATACTACTACTACTACTATATCGATTTGCTATTTCCAGACCAATTTTAGCCCGCTGGTCATAATGATTAAACCACGCAGTTCATTTTACAGATAGATATATGAATGCGTGACTGCTCAGGGACGCATTGCTTGCCCGGGAAAGCGTGACGGGTCCACGCACGACCTACGCTTTGACGCTCATTAGCGTCCTCCCTGTTACGGTACCCAAGCTAACAGGACTGGAATTCTTGGAGACGCCAAGTTCGAAGACAGTTCTAATTCCGACAGGGATATGTACCTGAGTGAATATGCTGTCGCGAGCATTAACGTGTTTGCTTCTGTGTGTGAAAGGAAATCCAATCAATACTGAGTGTGTACGTTGGGTTACCATTGATAGATTTTGAAAGTAAGGTTTCTAGTTTGTGGGGGATCTACTACTAAGTAGTAAACTGACAAGGTTACTTTGATCCAGTAAACTTGAAGAATTTTCGCGAAAAAGCTAAGAGCATCCTGAGTATTCAAAAAGCTGAACGCATCAAATATGTAGTGATATTTCGAAGCATTTGACAATACTGTCCCGATAATGTACACAATTTGTATATTGCATTATCGATATGGCAAAACGCACTTCAAAAGCATTAAAATTCAATATCAGATCAGCACTTACGAGAAGTATTTACGGCAAGGAATAACAGGCTCAATATTAAAGCTCCCGACGGTGTAGATTCGAATATAATTCAATTGTTGCGTTTAATTTCGTAGACCGGGGGAGTCTCGAAGCGTTAAAAGGGATGGAGGGATCCGAAGAGGGCAGGAGGGTGAGGGAAGGTGGAAAAATGACAGGATGAAATCTCGGGTCGCAAGCCGCGGGCGATTGGCGCAATAACGACGTCGTGATTCATTTTTCAGAGGCGTTTGGAAATGATTTGTCGATTTCTATTTGATGCTAGCTTGCTGTTTGCGTTGGAATCAAGATTTATGAAGTGCTGACGTCGTTTTCAAAGTTACCCTGCAAGATGAAGGAAGGTATCAGTGAGTAAGTGAGTTAAGTGTTTATTCGATCTTTATCGTCTTAAAAATCAATCAACTACTAGGGACATCAATAAAAAAGATAACAGTGATGAGGACTTTATTAATTGTGTCTACTTCTAATCAGTAACTTCATAATAGATAGATGGATACCTGTAAACGC
Source organism: Standfussiana lucernea (assembly GCA_964057025.1). NCBI lineage: Eukaryota > Metazoa > Arthropoda > Insecta > Lepidoptera > Noctuidae > Standfussiana > Standfussiana lucernea. The sequence goes on along the minus strand of OZ059791.1, from coordinate 6,214,481 downwards.
TATTTGTGTAAGTTCTATAATACATAGAGCGTAGGATAGTTAGATAACAAACGGGCGCTTTATTGAGCAAACAATTAGCTTTGATAGGTTTGTCGTCGCGCCGGCCTCGCGCCGAGCATCACAAACGGGTTAAATTGGACAAGGTTCACACCCCGGACAGCGCTCGTGTTTATTCAAACCACGTACGGACCTCCGCGGAGCCGGACGTGACGTACCTATCAGCGTTCATTTGCCATGCATCCAGGATATGCTGTATGCGTACGTCGACACCGCTAAACAAATTATTAGACTCACTTTGAATAGACGAATAAATCTAAATTTTATGTAACGAACGGAATTACATCATAAAACCATAAACTGCACACAATGCGACATTAACAATAAAGAAAACAAGTTTTTCCTTGGTCGCAAATATAAAAAAAAAAAAATACAATACATCACAGGAATACATTTCAAAGGAAGATGTTTTTTTTCTCTCTCGATTCAGCTCAGTGCAATATCGCGCGTATTCTTTCGTAACTCAAATACCAGGAGCGCAGAAATGCTGAACAGTATACGGTTGAAACCAGAGCTGTGTGTGCGAGAGAAAATTGATATGTCAGACAAGGTAAGCAAGACTGCCAGCCGGCCGGCGAAACGGCGGCAAACACATGAGGCACGGAGGCAGGCCGGGCGTCAGTCGGCTCGCGACTGAGCTACGATGCGGACGTATTGATTCTCCTGTCTTAATGTTTATTTACTACTATCGTTCTCAATGGATGAAATAATAGTCGTTCTTTTTATACGAAGGAGGTGTGAATTGAATTAGTTATGGTTGTGATTATAGTCGCGCTTGATGAGAACGGTTGATAGATACGAGTGTTCCAATTTATACTCCATTTTATGTTACTGTTTCTATTGTAGTGAAATTTATATCCTACATTATCTGACGAATGAGTATAACTTTTATTGATGCTGATGGATGTAGTTTCTAGTTTGTGCTCTATTTAGGTAGGGTCTCATAATCATAATAAAGTTTACTTTGAGGTTAATTGTAGAGAATGAATGGTGCCGCCACGTGCATGGCACAGTTTTAGGATCGCTTTAGGCACAGCAGCAGTGTATGCCAGAAATAAACAGTAGTGTACTGGTGTACAATTATATCGGTATTATAAAACGGTTGTTCAGAACGGGGACTGCGCTCAGCGGTCGCACGGTCATCGACTCAGCGACAATTAAATCGACGTACTTGTCAAGTACCGATTGTCATCGGCTTCTTCATGCTTGAGGCTACAGAGAAAACTTGACGAGAAAAAATATACACCAATGGTCAACGTCAAACAAAAGTAGAATTATGTCTATATCGATGGTCAAACCAAAGTAGAAATGATTCTTGGTTCCTGCGAATTGTACCGGAATGCTTACACAGCGTTTTCGTTAATACACCTATGCGTATTGGAGGGATATTTGTACAAATTACCGGTTCTGGCAAGGTAAGCAGGTCCCTCGTTACACACAAAGGGGCTTCCGACCCTCGCCACTTGTGGCCAAGTCGGAGAGCAAACACTTGTGACTAGTTTAGACGAGGGGACGCGAGATTTGGCTAGTGCATGGGCGCCTCGATTCGTTAAATTCGACATCGAGTGCCAAATTGGGTAAATTCATTACCTGGATTTGGAAAGAAGATAGACAAAGACAAGAAATATTATGCGAACGAAATGAAAGGGTTTCATAAAAGATACATTCGTTATAATCGCGTAATAGATACGTCAGTAATAACTCAATTAAGCGAGATCACACCCCACGGCGGGACAGAGATAAGGGTACCGCGCCAGATAACAAAAAAAAAACAATGATGACGAGCGGGTGGCTTTGGCGTAGGGGTGCCGCAGCGAGACAAATATTTTGTGATACCCTGACCCTCGTCTACCCTTCATAACAGCGCCGTAACTGATTACATTCCATTGTTATTGAACGTATTAAACAATGTGCAAATATTGTTGTTATTCGAGACGAGACGCGTTTGCTCGACAAGTGACATGCAGCGAGTAAAATTATTTGGTTCATTCATAAATTAAAGTGCGAAGTAATCATAGGCATCGTGGCGTGCGGCGTTCGTTGATATTTTAACGAGCGCGGTTTCACTGCCGAACAATAGCTAGAAATGTGGCATCACGTGGGAACATCTCACCTGCGGCGCCGACCCGCTATATCCTTCACTAATTACCATCCTTATCTGAATCAGATAAAGGTGTACAAAAAAAACCACCGTTCTTTCCTTTTCGTTTTACATTTACATAATAATGCGTGGGGCATAACGACCGGCGGCGAGCCAACAGGCGCATTATTATAATGACACCAGCGGAGCGCTAAGCGCCAACTTGTCTCTGCGTTTTTATGTGCCTACTCACTCCTGTAACGGTGTCCATATTCAGCTCGACCGCTCACTGCTTTCAAAAATGGTACGGACGTATTAAAAAGCTAAGATCGGTGTCGGTGATAAGAGTCGTGTTTCAAACAGACAATCGGAATAAAATCGATTAGAGTCGGTCTGTAACGCGAATCGATAGAAGCGATTTTCAATTGGCGGCTCTGTTTTATCATCATCTGATCGTTAGCTCTCAACGGAGGCATTCGGCTGTGGTGTAACGGAACGCGAGCGTGCATGAGACAATGCAGACTCAGCTTTAATTGTGTGTGGGGTCCCCATATGACGCTTCCCCATTCACTAGTTTAATATTCGGAGCGTACGTGCATGCGATTAAGTATGCTTTCTAAATATAGGGGACCCCTTCACATAGGATTTTTTTCCATGTTTCGAGGGGTGTTTTGTACCTACGTAGTCAGTACATAAGACACGTAATTATGCTGAGCGATGCATGATAAAGATATCTATGGAGTACGCATGCTACTAAAAGTTGTTTTTGAGCTCATTTTAAATGTACGAGTAGTTGCAAAAACCATTTTTTTTTCACGGTGACCTAATTGTTAGGCAGAACTTTATGGTAACACGTTTTCAATTTAAAAACTTTAAAGGAGTTGTACGTAAGTTTTCTACAAAAGTTTTCACGTTGTTTGTACGTCATGTTGTCACCACTTCATGTTTGTCAATATCCTCTCTTCATTTATTTACCTTTATATTCATCTCCTCCGTAGTCCCATAAGCATCATCCCTTCTCATCACATGACCATCCCCATTTAAGACAAACGATTCCCTTTCAACTTTTCTATCAATGGCGCCACTACCAAACTCCCTATTCCTCGATACTGATTCCTTACTTCATCCTTTTTCGTATCTTCACAAAACCATCTCTTACTCAACATTCCAATCTCCGATTGAAACCAGCATAACAAAATTCAATATATTGTTCAGTTCCAGATAAGGGACCATTAACATACATGATGGTTATCCGAATACATTGCAAGAAAACGACACAATTATGTAAAAGTATTGCAAGATTGTCACAACAAACTTAGTTTTTTGTGTAGACTGTTAATGTTAGCCTGTGTCATCCCGAGAAGCTCCCCATGGCTTCCAAATCCTTCGATCCATGGCTAATGTGGACCACTGGACGTTGGTTCTGTCCAGCTCGTCCCGCCATCTGAATAATCCTATACACCCTTAAATAAAATATCTCATAGAAACATGTCAACTCCACAGATCACTCTGTTCCCCCGGGACTTTTTTATTTCATTCCAATACAGGGATGGATAAAATTACGGTGAAGCATTGTGAAGCGATTATTTATAGAAAATTTGGCCGCTTTGTGTCGCTTCCGAGTGCACACTGCGGACGAGTTTCAAATTATTATCGGCACCACACTGCCGTGACCCTATAACGGCTTATTTTTTGCGTCTTGTCAGTTTTTTCTATGTTTTGGGGAAAAAAGGTCGTTACATTATTTCTTGGCATGAGTATCAGACCCAAATTATTTTTCCCATACATCTATTTAATCATTTATCGCGTCAAATAACAGGGAATCACCATTTTCTGTCTAAGAAACCACACGATGTAATCCATTCTGAAATCGTTTCTGAGCCTTCTAAGTTTTACGGGTTGCTCAATCTAAGCAAAACTTAGTCGACTAATCTTTTATTTTTATAATTTCTTCAATTTCCGTTATTGCAAAAAGCGCCATCTATCCAATAACCTCGGAACTATGTCGTACGACACTTGGCCAACAGAGTGCAGGGTGAGGCCCAAGTAAAAAAGGCAATGACACTAAACATAAAAATTCACCAATTAAATAGAACAAATATTGATATCGTGTGATTAAAAATGTAAATAAACCGTCAGAAAATACTATTATTAAAAAACTTAAGTATAATTTGTATCGCGGCAACACACACTACGATATTTTGCTGGACGGAATATTGCTCGATGCTGATTGGCTGAACGAAACGGCGGGGAGCATGCGCAACTCAATGACTGTTCGGTCGAAGCCGAATACTGGCGCGTTTGCTGCGAGATACCAGGGCTACAGAGCTCTGTAGGAGTTTCTATGTTGACGTCTGGTAGTTAACCGAAATTACGCTTTATGTTCGAGCGATAAAACACATAATCCCCTGTTTCAAGATGTTTCGTTTATATTAGACCACGCTGGCAGATAACAAGGCGAGTAAGTCGTGAACAAAATTGGTCTCTATTCAGTAGGCAGTAGATTGAATTTTCTTATTGCTTGGAATTTGTTTTGATATTAAGTAGTTTCGTAAAACTGACACCCGGGCGCTAGCAAGCGGGCGTTTGAAACTTTTGGCGGCACGAGTGAGACCTATCAAAATAATGGAATAGAGTGAAATTGTGTTCGTGTCGTGTTAATTGATTGTGTTTCTTGTGATCTAATGATCCGTGATTTACGATAACGGTCTGTATTTAAAATAAACGGTAAATTATTGGAGAAACGTGGTTCGCTTATTATGCATTTTCATAAAACAACGGAGTGGAGTATGGTATCCGTGGATCAAATGCTATTTTAGGTGATGCGGTAAAGTAAAGGCGCTAATAGGTGCCGAAATAACTTTTGCTGGGTACTTTGAAAGTTCGAACTGTGAGAAATATTTTAATTGCTTACGAGATTGGGAACCTCAAGAGCTGTACATTTGTAATGCGTTAAAAGCCCATCTGGGATTTATAGCTCAACGTGGGTGGGTCTATTCAATGGTAGACTGTATTAAGATAGTACATTCATATTGGTGAACGAGATCAGACAGATTCAATTCATTCTGAACTCGTTCCAATACCCTTTCTTACATAGATAACGGACTCATTTTTCTCAATAAGAAGAGGAACAGTTGTAAAATAGTTTAGAACGGTAGCGAACTCCAACTTGAAGACAGCCTTTGGTTGACACAATCCTTTTTGGTTAAGATGATACGTATCTAGTTATACCTACTAGCCTTTGCCTTCGGCTTCGCTCCCGATGTGCGGAAATTAACCCACGGCACGTTTATGTAACCTGTGACACTCGGTCATAATATAGCTTCCCGAGGATTAACCCAACATACAAACTTACAAATTTTACCTCTATGATATTATTAACGAAGACCGACAACAGGTGCTTTGTCGTCAACATTAAACCAGATTAAGAAATAAAAGGTGGAGTTCTGTGGAATAAGATGTTATACGTAACCATAACCAATGTAGTTCATCTAAATAATCTTGTATTCGTCTTGAACATTTGATTTGACTGGGACGAAATTGATTCCATTGCAAAGGATTGGCCCTAATTAGCAGAGGATAAAAGGGTATTCAAAAATAGGGGGATAGGGCTTTGCCTTGCAGCGTGCAAATTAAATTAGATTTTATTCCAAGAGCTGAAGGTTCATGGTGCTTTAATTGAAGCCATTAAGACAGTCATTTCTGACAGATAACATATATTCTAGAATGATGCTTAAGCATGATTCTGGCTAAAAAACTAGCAGATTGTTCAAAGTATACAAGTATGTATTCTAGCAGAGAACATAGGTAACATCACGCCTGTAATACCCGAAGGGTAATTCAGAGGTGTACCTAATAGTACAGCCACATTTCGCGAGTTAGGTATGTTAAGTCCCATGTAATAAGGGGGTGAGCCTATTTTGTTTTAGCAAATGTATACTACTTATTTTTCTACAATTCAATGAAAATTACGTTATAGCTGTTTGTGTATTGATTGGATTACGAAATTAATGAAGTTTCTTAGAACTCTTGTCCTTGTAGAGCTTTCATCTGAAGTAGTGTTTGTATTTAGTTTTCAACAAGAAACTGTAGAGGTCAGAATATAAAATGAACGAGAGTTCTCAGAATTTCGAGACATTTTGATTTAAATGCTTCGCCTGATGGATCCTTAAGAAATTTTGTAGAAGGGATAGTACCTAGACGGATTATTTTAAGACAAACTGGGTTTACTCTCGCAAGTAGTGCTGTAGAGACGTAGTTAAGCCTCTACGATTATTTTAGAAGTGACTGGAGCATTATAAAGGAAAAGAAATAAACAGCTACTTTGGAATTACGAATAAAAAAGATTAGATAGATCTAGACGTCTGTCAAAGTACCTACCTTGACATAGTAAACATTACGATTCGTTAAATTAATTACTTATCTCAATTTAAGCATCTTAAACACCTATTATTTAAATAAAAATACAAATCACGACACACAACACGGTCACATCCCTAAAGTACCGAAAAATAAGCTGGGTGTTTAGAAACATCCTACGAATCGGGGTCGGCTTCGGTCTAACCGAATGCAAGCTGAATACCAGTATTTTTACATGAAGCGACTGCGTATCTGACCTCTGCAACCCAGTTAGTGCTGGGTAATACGATATCCCTTGGTAACACTGGTTGTTAGACTTTCGGGCCACTGACTACCTGTAACGACTGGCAAAGATCTACAAATGACAGCCGGGACCAGAGCGGCTTAACATGTTTTCCGAGGCACGGAGGAAACTCGATATGTAGGTAATGGGTGGTCACCCATGCACGGACCAACCTAGGCAAGCGCGGCTTAACCTGAAGATCGATCCGAGCGGCTGCTATTATTTAGCCACGAGCTCCTCCGGCTCCCCTTCCTGCATGACGAATGGCGCAGGATATTATTTCTTCAAAGCTTCGAGTTGTAATGTTCGAAGCGAGAGGTGATGTAGATCAACGAATGTTAACTTGGAAAATCAGTCTTCGATTTAACGTAGGCACCATGAAATCGTAGGTAATTATTGAACCAAAGGGTTCAATTGAAATTCTAATAGTTAAACATTATTTGCTTCCTGATTTGATCTCATGGTTATTGATTAGCAAACAACCGATACATAAGAGCGATTTTACTTTTGCAGCTGAACGTGATCAGCGCATGTAAACGCCGTTTAAGAGCTGTCAGTGCCAATCCCACAGCAATTATGAAACTGTCAGTTCTTGAGCCTTCAAAAGCCGTCAGCTTGTTGATCGCGTTCATTTTCATTTGCAAAATTCGCCCTTTATGGAAAATGTTTCACAGTTTGCCGTAAAGCTCCCAATAATTTTATTCTCCGTACGGACGAACCGCGGGAAAGTCAAACACAAATCGAAATACACTGAGCTTGCGACACGTGTAAATGTACCCATTGAAGTCAAATAAAACGGACACGATAAGGAAGAAAATTAGAGGGAATACGGCAGTTTCGAACACGATATGAATTCCTGTACACAAAGACCAAATTGTGTCTGTATTTTAACATGTTTTGTCGAGTTTAGAAAAAATATAGGAAATAAAATTAAGTTTCTTTGATAGGTACTCACAAAAGAAAAACAAAAATTGGTCTTTGTTTATGTAATGAAAAGATTTGCCATAATTTGAATCAACCACTACGAAGCCGTAGATTTATTGTAACTACAATAAATACCCCAAAACCCTTAATCTCCGTAAATTCATTCATTCAAAATCCTTAAAAAAAAACATTTATTTTATGAAGCAACCTGGAAAGCTAACTGCTTTGAAAGAAAGTTCAACTTTATTCAGAGGACTTCATAGTAAACATTAACATCATTTAAGAAAAGGGAATTGGAAGACATCGAGCTATTTGTGAGCATTGATCTGACACGCAATAGATTCGAGCACAACCCCATTTTAATACGCAAAAGGTTGCCATGATTCTAAAATCCGACAAAGATGTCAAATACATCGGATCGGTCTCATTACACGGTTGTAGGATCGTATCTCATTATTGGCCAAAGATCAATACAGAAGAAAATATCCTTAAGCTGTTAAAGGGACCGTAAAGTAGGGCCATTTTATTGGAATCAATATCAAATATTATCGATGGAATGAAGAAAAAAATGAAGAAAAGTAAAAAAAAACGAGTGCTATTTGACAAAAGAAGTCGGAAGTGAGGAATGTAGGAACTAAGTCCTGTATCAACATAGTTTCGTAACAGCCAATGTTTATTCTAGCAGCAATCAGTCTTACCGCCTAACCTATGATGTTGTAATGGCAAGTCTTTCCACATGATTGACTGTACTTACCTTATTAACACCTTGTTGTCTTGTCAGCGGACTTGGCTTCAGTTGACGACGTTTTGTTTTACTTACAAACAATAATGGGATTCATTACAGTCGGTCGATATTATTCTGTGTAGAGATGTTTATATTACTTCTTAGCTATTGCTCGATTGAGCTAATTGTAATTTACTACTCGTAACCCTTCGCTAAGATGGGGAAGACTTGAGAATGGTAGACGATAAGTCGCCTAATGAACCTAGTTCCTGTTTCAAAATACCCGTTACAGACACAATCGACGACCGACTGACAATGAATCCCCCAGTGACCCCAACATGCAGTTAGGAAAACGAAAAAGCAAATAAAAAACGCAACCCAAAAGCATAATTTTATTGTTATCAATATCGGGATCAGGTTAGTAACGGGGAACGACTCCAAAAAAGATAATGAAAAAGGCATATTACAATATAGCAAGGTTACCCCTCACACGGCTCGTCCAAACTTGTTTAATGTCAAAAACTTAATGTAATCTCGAGAAGGGCACTGATTCTAAAGAAGTTATTCAGTTTCTCACTGAGGTCCCCGGTCTCTATACAGACTTATGTAAGGGGACTCCTGATAATAATAAGAATCGAAAAACACCCGTAAAAAGGAACACAAAACCCTTGCGATAATTTCTGAACAGCTGCCGTCACATCACAATACTGGGATTAATAAACAAAATGTAAACTACGATCATGCTCAGCCGTGCATTTTATATAAAGCGTTATAAAAGCATGTTTTGAAATTCGGTGCAAGCAAAACAATCAAGCGCTCGCATGTTGCGAAACAAGCAGTTTACAAATAAAGCCACCAATCGAACCCGCCAATGATATGTGATCTCGCATGCAAGTTTCGCAAGGTTAGAATCAGTTACGGCAATGTTTTGTAAAGAAATAAAGCTCACCTTTCTAATTCTCTTCTTCATGATACGCTCAGCGGCGTACACGCTGTCACCGAGCTCCATCTTATGCATCCCCAGTTTGGAAGTTGGAAAAGTGAAAAATCCAAATCCAAAATCACTGCAATCCAAGTATTGTGATCCAAATCACTGCATCCGTTTGGTAGCGCACTGCAATCCGATACACATTCTCTGTCACAACACACTCCTTCACACTGTCACTGTTCAAAGTTGCCGCGCGAACGATCCTTTTTTTGCGGCACGCAGCAGCACGTCCTCTCTACACAACGTCACAGCCGAAACTGAAGTAGGGGGAGGAAGCCCCTGCCCCGCGCGCCCCGCCCGTCTCACTTCGTTTCTTGCCGACAGAGTGCGCCACGAGTCCGCCAACACCCGCTCGATATTCTGTAAACAAGTTTTATTTTCATCAGTTTTGTGTTTTCAGCGCTTATACTTGTAATTCACCGGTAAAATACTATCGTAATTAATATGATTGACTTGAATAGCTGTGATTCATATTTTACCGCTTAAATATAACTAAATACATATCTATGTAGTACATAAAAAAGTAAATAAGAAAGTATATACTTCAGTATATAAGCAGTAAACAATAGTTAAGTAGTACGACAAGTCTAGAATTAATCCTAAGTTAGTATTTAATCGCAAATGTAAAGTAATATCGTGATTGAGTACGTTGTCGTGTCGGTATTGTAGGTATATTGCGTTGGCAGATCGTAGTGAATGCGTCTCGCTCGAGTCGGTGGCGGCGCGCGGCGAGTCCCCGCAGCGCGGCAGCGGTGTGTCGGTGTGCGGCACGGGAGCGCGCCACGCGGCCGCGGTGGAGGCACAATAACGCCGGCGAGCGCGACGTTGCCGCTGTGCGCCAGCTGCGAGAGAAAGACCGAGCGCCTACCCTATTATTTACGCGCGACGTTGCCGCTCCGGGCGGCCTACGTTGATTACGAGGACACCGCTTTTACGTTCGATCATCCGGCACAAAAATAATCGTTTATCTCACGATTCTCGTTAGATATAGAAATTCTGCTTTCACCACCCTTATTATTACATGTTAGGGATTATTAATACATAAAATTATAATTTATACCTGAGTCAATCAGCTGATGGATATCCACTACTCGAAGCGAAGCACATTTCGTGTATTAACCGGCCGCGAGAATACAGTCGGCGAGAACAGTTTGTTAGGATTTTCGCTGGAAACGAGCGAAAGCGACCAGTCAACAGTGCGCGCGTGAAGTAACTAAGGCATTTTCGGTCGTATCGAATCGGGTTGGCATTCGTGAAAGGTCGGTATTTTGGGCCTCGCGGGGCGCGGGACGTGAGAAACAAGATGTGCGGTGATTGGCTGTGAAACTCGGGCGGCGGGCGCTGCGTGTAGCGCGCCAATGAGAGAGTGCGACGCAGTGCCCCGCCCGCTGATGTTCGGTCGCCGAGTGTTTCTGTCCCTCTCGCACGGGTGCTCGGTCGATTCAAGCGCGTTGTTTTTTACTGAGAGTGGCTCACATAGAAAAATAAACGGACATTTTGGAATGGATTACGTGCGCAGAGAGAGAGAAGGGTCGCCGGATCCGGGCTCGGGCACATTTATTTATTTTGTATTGTTGTAGGGAGAGATATGGCGCGATAAATAGACACCGCTTGAGCCGCGTCGTCGACACGTCCGCTAGATAGCGCGATTTATTTTTAAAACTGTCACGTTTGATGCATGGACGGCGGTTTGAATAGACTATGTTTTTCATAGAACTGATAGAGTTGACCACTTTTCTAATGATGTAGTTGAAATAAGTACCGATAGAGCTATGATGGGTTGTTAACACCAATCTGCTTGCCGAAATATTGTTTATTCTACGTAACAAACAACATTAGACTGAAAAACATCCGCTTAGACAAAAGCGAGATTAATCTTTTCTCTGGCACAGAAATCCTACCGACTACTATAAAAATGAGTGCTTAATACGGGAGAAATTCCTTGATTTCGATTAATGAAAGCAGCGCACAACAAATAGGTGGATGGGCATAGCGAGCGAAGTCCCAACAAACGACGGCAATATCTTTAAAATAACGCCAATATCGACTCATGTCCGACAAGCATCATCATGCCATTCTTGTAATAACACCCTTGATGATGCATGCATGATGTCATGTCTCAAACGCTTGCTGCATGCTATTATCATGAATCAGCAGACAATGGCTCCAAGCCAGTAGAATACCGCAACGTCTTGTTCACTAGCTACACGCTGTTTCGTAGGCGAGAAAATGGCGCGATATTTGATGCCAATGTGTGATACAACGGGTAGTCAGTCATACACTATAAGACGAAGAAATAACGAACCTCTTGGCCACGACACACGCGACAGCGACTGAAGAGAATACGGAAACGAAATTGCCGTGAGCATGCCACGACTCCAGGAGCCACCGCGATGCAACTTGCAGAGCGACAATTTCGAATTTAATGTAGAAAAAAACAAGTGACGCTCGCGCACCTTGCTTGACGCAAGTTGCATCACTCGAGATCGTGAACGGAACCTCTGTGTGTGAGTTAGGCGATTCTCATACGACAAAGCTCTGCCGCGCGGTCGGAAGCGGATCTCACGTCGCATTGGCTTGTATGAAATCCGTTGATGCCTAACACATGACACCGCCCGACCACGCGGACGAGCGGCGTTTACCAGTTCTCCGCGCGGCATACTGCTAATACATTTGCTTCACCGTCTCCGCCCGTCCGCGTGGACCAGTGGTAGCGAGCAGTGGAACGAGGAGATTGTCGACAGCTTCAAAGCAAGAATCACATACAGGCGGCAGTGTGTGCGCAATGACATAATCAGTTGAAGATACGAAGACGAAAACGTAGCCGGATGAGCGCGACGCTTATAAGATCTAGCGACATCGCGGCAAATTCAGTGGAAGATACAACGACGAAGAGGGAATGATTTAGACACTATAATTAAGCTGAACTAACGCAATCGCAAATTCAGTGGGAGACGCTTCAAAACGATATAATAGACGGATGAATTCGATGCCAGTAAGATTTAAAGACATCGAAGAAAAGTAAAGACATGGCACGAAGAGATAGATTCATGAGTTCGGCGTTAAGACAATGGATAACAGCATCTCGGAGATACGAGCTTTATGTAGGAACAAAATCAAAGATGAAGGAATCAGGAATGGACCGCATATTTGCTTGAGATCGAGACTAGTCACCGAGTTGGATATAGCGGTCTGAAGAATTTTACCTCCTGAAAAGTATGTTACCAAGAGGCTGTCGTTAAATACTGGACACTGCTATGTCCGGGTATTAACCACACGCCTGTCATAATAATTATGCGCAAACGCAGTCCATCCGGTCTGCTTACGAGAAGTTTAGCAATAGGTACCACTGGAACTCGGTCTGAGATCATGTCGGGCTTGTAATGCACACCCGAGACCAAGAATTGGCATCTGCGGCAGTTAGGTATCAGTGCCTGTGTGTGTGTGTATGACTATAGATACCATTATCTATAGTCATTATCTATAGCTCCATAGCTGGTATTCTTTACTCTGCGTTAGACGCGATCCGTTTATCTTGTTGTCTTTGGAATTATTAAGTATTTGGAACGCTTTTGGAATCCCTAAATTATCATGGCCAAAATATGTCCCGCGAGAAGTTTGCTTGAAATACGCTGCATTTGAAGCAAACGCGCGTACTCGCGCCCGCAGGTGACATCGGCGCGATGTTGGCGGCGTTTAACACGGTGGCGCACGCATCGTTGCGGCCAGCCATTTCTTTTGATAGGTAAATTGTTTTAAGCGCGCTCTGCACTCGCGGCGCGAATAGCCGCTAAAGCTATGAAACTCGAGTGTAAATGGGTTCGCGCTTTTTTGACGGAACTGCGAAACATTGCCAGTATGGGGGGATTCGTTTTCACACGAGTTTGCGGCGCGAACCGCGGCGTAAATTCACAGCAAAAATCGTGCATTACGGAGAAGTGGCGTGTGAAATGTAGTGATACCCGCGACGGAGCACGCGGCGTTCCACGCGCCTCTGCACTTCTCGCGTCTCCGTAAACAACATTGTACATCGTCATATCGTTTGTGCTAATCGACACAAATTAGGCTTTATGTCTATGCAAAACAAGCGAAAAAGACGTCATTTTCCTGGTTTCGTTTCAGACGTCGCGTCTCGACACCATCAGACCATTCGCTCTTATTAAATATGCATTAATTTCTTTGTGACCGGCTCAATCCGATTCCGCATAGATATGTGTGTAGCTTTATTCCGTTGCTGCCTAGGTTGTGCATGAAGTGTCAACGCCGCGCGTTAGCTGCGCGATTTTATTAATTTCATCAGGCCACGATTATGTTGACGTTCTCCAGCCCCGTATTTGTAGGTAGCGTGGCCGTGAGTGCTGTGTAGGCCACTCCCAAGCAGCACGAATCAAATGTGATCACCTTCGTGCGTCGTAACGTTGCAAGATCTTCCGAACCATCCGGCTGTCTGGGCCGTTGGGTTGTCGATGAAATATTTATGAATTTGGCTTTCATTTTGCTTTATAGGAACTCCGCATGCTTCGATAATCTTGTTTCGTGAAAAACCTGTTTTCATTAGTTAAAACGACGAGGTTTTACGCTATTCCAAAGTTTACGCTAAAGTCCTACAAATATGAAGTGCTTCCATAGTTAGGAGGCTCTGTAGTTGCAGATAGGAATGAAAATCTCTTTGAACAGTCCACCTTGTGAGTGGACAGGGAATTGATGGGATAAGATGATATGGGACTTTCTAATAGCGTGAATTTCCCGCATGCTGTTTCGGCCTAGTCTAGTAGTTTCATTGCGATGTACAAATCTATGCCAAAATCTGGACTACTTACTATAGCTACGATTTGAAACTGGCCGATGTAAGTCCCATTCACGACTATAGGCGATGCGCTGCATCCGCAAACCGCAGTTTTGCCAAAGCTACCCGTATTTCTGTGACAGAACTGACAGATCACAGCGTAATGCCCGCCTACCACTGCGAAAGGGTAATGAGTGGGAGTAAATAGTCCTCACCTTCCATTAAGAAAGAGTTTTCAGTGAAAAATGGGTTTTGCCTTCCATTGCCGCCGAGTTTTGAGGAGTGAGCTAGGCGGGAAATGGGAGGAGTCAGATGAGCGAGTAGTTTGCCTTCCATTGTCAGTGAGATGAGCGAGGAGGTGCAGAAAAATATCTCAGTGCCAGGCGCCGCGCTGAAGAACCAAGTCGTGCGGTAAATTTTGCGATACTGATGTCCGACGATTCTACCGAAGAGGACTACGTAGATACTATTAAATAAATGCTTGCTATTCTACCGCTATAAAAAGAAGCGTAACAAACAAATAAAAATGTTTTTATCCCCATGACGATAGTATAATCTTTGTGGTTGGTGTCCCACAACAACGGGTACTGCTGCACTGCTTCAATGAACAGCTCCATGTCGACACGTTTCGCAAGCGCAGGCGTCCTGATCTGACTGACAAAGGACGAAAGCGGGCGAGGGAAGGGGCAGGGACAACTAGTGCGCGACACAATGACACAGCGAACCCATTTTAAGTCGCTAAGTCCGCTTCGCTTACACGTTCTTGGTGAAATCACTTCCATGAAATTTTCCGTTGCGAGTCGAGCGGAGTCCTTACGGAGTCCGTTACAAATCCGCTCAACCCTGTGACCAGTTTTGCAACTCTTTGTACTCTTTTGCTCCGCTCCGTCCGCTCATTCACAGTGAAAGCACTTCTATGAAGATTGCCGTTGCGAGTTAAACGGAGTCCGTACGAAGCCCACTCCGCAGGCAGTGGAAGGTGGGCATTACGGTTGGTCATCTGCCTCGCTTTCCCCAACTATGTTGGGTTCGGGTTCCAGTCCTATCGGATGCAGCTGAATACCTGTATTTTACATCAGAGCGACTGCCTCTCTGACCGCCACAACTAAGTTAATACTGGGTGCTACGATACCCCTTGGTGAGACTTACAGGCCACTGACTACTTGTAGCGACTGTCAAAGATCTATAAATATCAGCCGGGGCCAACGGCTTAACGTGCTTTCCGAGGCACGGAGGTAACTCGGTTTGTAATGAGTGGTCACGCATTTACGGACCAAGGCGAGCGTGGCTTAGCCAGAAGATCGACCCGTGCAGCTATCATTATTCAGTCACGAGGTCCTCGCATGATTGCAGAGTCTAGAGATGAGAAAATAGATGTTGGTTTCTATGTAGGTACTCCACGAAATCATTTCCGTAGTTGACGACATCGCCGCCTGATATTGTATTGTATCGGAATAATATCCGTTTACTGTAGATTTTCCGGGAAACGAGGAACTTAGCGACTTTAAAGGCGAGTGAGTCAGCTTCACCAAACTGAACGGTGACTAAGGGTATACCTACCTAAATGTAGTTTGCTCGTATTGGTTGGTCAGCGTCAGCCTACCTATAACCAACAGCTTGGGTTATTCATCGGGGCAACATTTGCATCTGCTCAAGTCTTTCTTTTGCCTTTTGGCCTTGGGAATTGATTTTTGTTAAATTAATTTGAATGAAATATCACAAAGTCTTGCATTCTTTCACTGACAGAAAAAGCAGTCGAAAACGCAAAACGCTAGGTTTGGAAAAACGAAATTGTGCACTAGAGTTCCATAAATAATGAAGATAAGCACTAAGATAAGGGTTTTTGAAAATTCAACCCCCTGAAGGGGTTAAATAAGGGAAACAATGTATGGACGTTCCTCATTTTTGATGATAAGTCTAATCAGCCGGCCGGTATTTGTTTACATCGACAGCTATAAATTGGCTGTTCACTTATGCGAGTGCTTAATTTTTTTTAGGCAAGTTACTAAACTAGTGATTGCGTAACCAGGTAGCCCCAAAAACACATTTTTTATAAACATTGTGGTACGTTCCGATAAGCAAACAAATTCGCTGATTATAATCCAACACTGAAAAAAATGCAGACTAACTAAGATACCTTTTCTCTTAGTTGGCATTAAAATGTTTGCAATAATTATTTATCTATTTACTTTAAACAAGATAGCATAGTTGCCAGAACATTTTCATTTTAGTTAAATCGATAAATATGCACATGTTCAGTATAATCAACGGTGTTTGTTACATCATACATGCTTTTGTTTTGTTTTACTTCTTCACTTTTATATATCAAATAATAATTTAAGTTCATGGTAACAAGCAACTTGTTAGCATTATACAATTTAAATAATAGTTTTTAACAACGAGCATGGTTGATTAAAAAGGCTGCATAGTTAAATCAAGCAAGAGAGGTGGTTGCATCTAATAACGCTTTGTAATGTCAACTAAAGGCGATGCTCCCCGCACCTCTCCCGCCCCCCACTTGCTCATAGACCAATAATTGTTCCATTTGTTCGTAAATAAACGCACGCGTTTTGACAAGTTCGGCTGCCGGCGGCGTCTTGTGTGAAAATTTTGTATTTAACATATTTTAAATAGTCCTGAGTGCTCAATTGAACACATGGAGGAAGTCGCCGAATTATTAAACACATGGGAGCTGCTCAATCTCATCCCAAAATTTTCAGGTAAGATAAATCATGCAATACCTACTTAAACATAGTACCTAGGTATAATTAATGCTATTAAATTTGTAAGTAGGATTATAGGTACTTTGCAGACTACACCATTGATTTTGAACGCTGACGACCCACTGATCAAAATGCGTTCGCTGGTGCCGATTATATCTCTCATAGTTTCATCTTAAATCACTATATTGCGTAGGTAGATACCTATCTACTAATAGGCGATCATGCGGTCAAACGATAATAAACAATAACTTTATACCTTGTACCTACTCGTTTTGAAATTTATTTATTTCACCAGTTCACGAAAAATTTAAATTGTTGATATAGATCAGGCGATCAACATCCGAGCCTTATCAGCGTTGAGCCCAGCCAACGTCTAAGATATCATCCCTCAGATAGAGCCAAGGGTGCTGTTTATGAGGTGCTGGAGAGCTTGGAAGGCAGAATTTATAGGCATCAACAATATATCATTACCGGTAAGTTTTGTGGATCTGTGCAAATAAATTATAAATTGGTACCTATTCTATGTGATAAACTCCAAACTTTTGTATAGCTCAAAGTATTCTTCTACCTTTGTTTTAATGTAAATTTTACTTATTTTGTTCACATATAAGTCGAAATATGTATTTACAAACTAACAACATAACACCTCAATAAGGTGTTATAATAATATTTTAATAGTACCTAATAATATAATTTGAGGAAATTAGCTACTCCAGACTCCAGCAAAATATTTATTTTACCCTACAGTGACTCACTGACCTTTTTTTGTTTGCAGAATCAAGATTTGTCGGATTTAGAATTTGGACAGGACCCAAAAACGTATCTTTTAGAGGAGAAAGAAAATGTGCCCTCAAGTAATGTTGCAAATTTTTTAATACTGGAGGAAAATGTACCCACAAATAGTGCCCAAGTTGATCAAGGAACTCAGGGTGGGGTATGTTTCTTTTAAACTTTTCTGTAGTCACCAAATTGGTTAGGAGATGAACAATTTTCAATATAAATATTCTGATCAATGAAAAAAAATATGTTACTTTAAGATGCGCATTATAATTAATGTAAGTAGGATGTGTAATGTGTTTTGCATAAATAAAGTTACAATCAGAAAAAAAATGTTGTTTGATTGCTATACGATTTAGTATAACGTGGATTACGCTATGTATGTATAAAAATATCTGCGCAGAAATAATCAATAATCTAATTAATTGTCGATTTATAGCTAGTGTTAAGGTTTTTTCGAAATGTTTTCTTGATATGCGCACAAAATAAGAAATATCCAGTTTCACCCCCGTTTGTACCCACCGTTTACAGAACGGTGGGTACAAACATGTTAACATTGAATACGAGCTTAGTTACATTAATCAGTTCATCACGGTTATTTGATGCACGATTTTAGTTGAAACAAAAAACAGTAGGTACTCAACCATAATTATTGCAGTAAAGTTACTTCGTTGATATGCAAAAGACACTGACTTGGTTTGACGAATACTGGTAGTTCATATGACAATGACTCATGTCTACGACGAATTTGAGATTAGTTGAATTAATTAGTTTATCACGGTTACTTGATGCAAGATCTTAGTTGAAACAACACAAGAATTTCATTGATCTGATAACGTTTCACAGACGTCTTATGCAAGATCTTAGTTGAATCTACAAGTTAAGTGTGTTAATGTGACAATGTCTCATTTATAAACTGGCAAACATTTCAGATAATTTAATTAAGTGCCCGTGATTATACCAATACATTACTTAGTAGACGGAACTATGATAATTTAACTAAGTTGTCATAGCTTCAGGAGTCAAGATCTTAGTAGGCTCGTATGGAGTCAAGATGCGTGATCACAATAAACAAGATGTTTGTTAAAGCAAACAATTTTTTTTTTCAGTGAAACGACAAAAACCTGCTTAATTTAAATCCTCGAACACATTTAAATACATATTATGCCTCTGCCTCTAACATTAGTTTAGGAGGGTTTCAAATGTGCGCGTGGGCAGGTTGAGATCGTTATCGAACCTTCCCGATGTTGCCCGAACGCCAACGAATTAATCGCTTAGAAAATTCGTAACGACTGCTTTGAACGGAGTAATAAAAATAAAATTGAAGAAATCTTATGGTGGAATTGATGTCTGATGATTGTGTTGTACGGAATGTATGAACTTTTTATGACTTGGTCATAAAAAACTTCATAGGTACATTTTTAATGAAATTTGTAGATGGATAAGTATGAATGGCAGTGACGGTTGCAGTTAGTAAGAGGAAAATAGAAGGTTAGCAGCGTGGTGGAGGCTATGATTTTCATCAGCTAGGTACTCACTGTAAAGAGAAAAAGAAGTTTTATTTTAGCTTGGGTTCGCATACCTACTCACAGGTTAATGGGAAAGTGGAATTGTGTTGAAGACTATTTTAATAGAAGAACAGAAATCTGCCTCCTCTCGGTCCTTGCTATTTATTGTATTCGATCAAAAAAAACATTTTTTATAATACCACAATAGTTCTTCCAAGCCCATTACAGTAATAGCCTATTACAATTTGCATTACAAGTACAACAAAACAAAAAACAGTACTAAAAAGAAACAAAAACATTATCTCATCATCCGTAATTATCTACCGGGACCAACTAATCATAACATAATGGCACGCCTTTACCGCCATAAATAAATTCTTTATGATCCTTCACCAAACAGGTTTCCACAAAAAATATATGCTCCAACAAAAACCGGGAAAAAAAAGCTGCCATTGTAAATACCTAATAGTCGGGATTTCAATTTCGGGACAAACGCAAAAGGTTCTCGCGACAATGAAACTGAAAAATCCCAAGCACCTTTCTATTGTAACTATCGAAAAGCGGAAAGCGCTGCAAAAACAGAGGCGTTCAGAATACAACACACAATAGAAGCGACACAGCGCTGTCGTAGATGAAATTGGAGCTGAGACACCCGGAGCGAAATAACTGGGGTATCCCATTGATCCCTGCATTACAAAACGGTGCAAGCGAGATGCAGTCCTGTGGTTCAGGGTATAGGGTTGAATTTAAATTGTGATACCGTTGTTTTGTAATAACCCTGGCTTACATAAAGGGGATGTGAGATCTGACAAAATTGCGCGTTGTAATGACGTCCCGACAATAGGCGTTCTGGGAACCGAGGATGTTTTTGCCACGTCTGTGCAAATTTGCGAAGTTTCGCCTTCGCATGTGGCTCTGGGCTCACAAAGGAACGAGTTGTTTGATAATTATAGCAAGAAACGTGGAATTTTTAAAACAATGGCTTTGAATTTTGTTTCTATGGAATTATGGTCATTTCGAAAGATGGTTTTGGTTTAATTAACTTACTTTCGGAACATGATGTCATCAAAACACATGCAGCAGACTGATGCAGACTGTTCATTAGTGAAATTCAATTTGAAAATGAGATGCTCCAAAATCAGCACACGCACTTAAGAAAACGAGTTGTCTGTTATAAAATACAAACACACAAATATGCTGCTAATCAGTAGATAATTAAATACAAGATAAAAGAAGAAGAAGAACATAAAACACAATCTTTGCATCTAAACATCCAATACCCGTAGAAGCCCTATGAGATTTGAATTAACGAAACAGCTACGAAGCAACCCATAACAAAGTAACAAAACATCAATTTTTTATCAAATTAAAGGGAAAACACTAAACTCTATGAAAGAAGGAAGGCTTTCAGGCGAGGCTTAAGGCGAAGAATTGAAAATACTTGGGCTTATTAACATACTTTATCCCCAAAAGTCCTGTGTTTTTTGGCAAGATTCGCAATTTCATTTAGGTTTGCCGCAGCTTGGGCCTTTACTTGTTCGGAAGTGAGAACCAAATAGGGCAAGGGAGTTTTGGCATCTGTTTCCTGGTCTTCTTATGATCAGAAAGTCTTAGTAATGATTCTTGGCGCACGAGGTTGTCTACATGTGGAATGTGAGCTTGGTTATCATTGTGCCAATTGTCGTTACGTCCAATGGCCTTATGGTCAAGAGCCTCGACGAACATCTTTCGAAGCTCTCTCTAGGCGGTTGGATCAAGGGCCTGATTCAGAAGGCACGGTACGGCATGCATTGTGAGGAGGTTCCTGTCTCTGAAGCCCTAAACATCGGTAGCTTGGAGCCTGATACCAGCGAATCTCTATTTTTAAATGTTTTTATATTTTTTAATGTTGTTAAAAATGTGCATAAAAGATAAAAAATATAAAGGATACTGTTCTTTTTCTTATTCTTTGTAATAGGCACTAGGCAATAAGAAAACCTAGCCAGCAGAGTCTTTACCGAGTCTCTGAAGTTGGTTCTGCTAAGTATTTGGCGGATTGGTGGTTTTTGGTACTAGGATATTATTATGAAGAATTAAATAAATATATCTCTACTACGAAGTTCCAGCTGAATGAGTTTGATATCTTGATAAAAGAATAAGATATGGAGACGTTTCTGGTGACGTCGGAAATCCACTTGGCTCTTGCAACGGAAATCTTTTCTGTACGTACTTAAGTTGGGCATGATTTTAAACACAATTTTTTGCGATTATTAGGGTTTATAAGTGCCAATTTCAGCAGCTGATTCTGATTCAGGTGGTTGAGAATTTAAACAGGCGGGAGGAAATACAAAAAATCTGGAAACTACTGGGTTTGGTAAGTTTTGGAAGGTGGAGTCGAAAGTTGATACGCAAAATTAGAAAGGTTTTAAGAGTAGGTAATTCGTCTTTGACATCATATGTAAAATGTAAATTAATAGACTTCTTACTCTGTTGTTCCTGATCTCGAAATAGTTCCTCACTGAAGCACAAGATTAACGAACAAACGTCGCCATTTGGTCGCCATTTTATTCACTGACAGTGAAAGCTTCATAGATTAGAACCGAAATCAATAAATGCCAGTTATTTGGACAAGTTGGAAATCTACCAAGGAGGAAGGAAGATTATCCGATGAATATAATTTATTGCAGATTTCATTGAATTTATAGCTTGTTATTAAATCTATACTAATAATATTATAAAGCTGAAGAGTTTGTTTGTTTGTTGGATTGAACGCGCTAATCTCTGGAACTACTGGTTCGAATTGAAAAAATCTTTTAGTGTTGGATAGCCCATTTATCGAGGAAGGCTATAGGCTATATAACATCACGCTGCGACCAATAGGAGTGGAGCATCAATAAAAAATGTAATGCAGACGAAGTTGCGCGAGACAGCTAGTCTATTATAAGATTCCTATAACATCCACAATTAGAAGTTACCGACTTCGCGTCTTGAATAATTTGACTGGACTAATTGCTTAGATTGGAAGTTTGGGCATGTTTATAAATATGGATATGGTTTTGGTGGAATACTTGGTGTGTTTTGTCTTAGAGATGTAGATAGTTACTAGCGGATAGTGGATATAAGAAGTTGCTGGATAAGTCTTCATCTCAGAAGATAAGGCAAATACTCATTTTGTTGATGCCGATAAATGTTTGGCTTCGGGATACTTTTTTAGACTACGTTTTTTTTTTTCAACATAAGACTTAAATTCACCAACTGGTTTATCATGGCCATTTGTAAAGATATCTCGGTGTAAAAGTTTTGTGGGACCGTGTCTAGAACTAATAAAATCACCACATTCCATTCTGATCCTCTTACAAAAGTTGTAAAACAAACTGCAACCCGTTTAGCATCCCCCACACGTATCAGCATGCATGAAGAGATAAATATTCAGAGGCCGAAGCGGCAGGTTTTTAATAAAATTACCCCCGGGCGGGGTGTGGGGGCGGAAATTGAAAACATCGCTCGCCGCATCCACCCCCGGTTATCTGTGGCGCTCAGCAGGGATCCGATGGATTGCCTCGCGAACTTATTTTAGTGAGTGGTTATCATTTTAGTGGAGATCTTCGGGTGGGTAACAAGCGTATCGAGTAAATTACAATGCGTTTCAAATAAGAATAGGAATTTCAATGGTCTGTATCTGTCAACTGCCACATGAAAAGTACGGTTTGCAATCAAATTTAATTTACGCAAACAAAATAATAACATTATTTATTTTCTCATTAATATATTTTCTGTACGTATTATTTAAATTACCTAGCGAAACTCCGCAGACCGTATCGATTTCTCAAAGCGATTTCACAAAAAGCTGATTTCCTAAACTTGTTCTTCAAATAACTAAACTACCTGAAGCAGTGGTCGTTTCCCAAAAAAAAATTTTTTTAAACAAATATAAGAAAAAAAATTAACTCTTGTAAAGTTGGATCAAATAATCGTACGGCTCTATGATAATCAGATCGAGCTGATCATTCAAGATCAGGACGCAAGAACGTGGACAAACACAAAACTACAAGATACAAAATGTTGCCAGATACATAGAGCGAGGGAGAGCGGGATAGGCACCCCTCCTGTTCTCCTGCATACCCCAATTACACACCCTCTGTTGCCGCGCAATGTTTGTTCAAAGTAAGTCTTGTAAGCCCGACTTGCCATACACGTACTATAATTGGCTTCCCTGTTTAATTAGAATAAATTAATAAGTGAACGTCAGTAATTTTGTCTATACAATTAAGTTGCTTAGGTAGGTACATATTTTTTGGAAGAAAGAGAGGTCATCCCGCTGTGGGACGAAAATCGTCAACGAGACGGGCCCAGAAAAACGCCGGCACGTTTTGGACGGGTTGGTTGGAGAAGGCAACGGAGAGACATCAGGAAGTCTATGCTTTGTCCAGTACAGGGACAGTATTCCTATAGGTTAATATTATAGTGGAAGTGCCAGGGTAGCCCGCAAAAATCTTTTATTTTTTTGTTTTTATGCAATTTTCCGGCCAGAGGGTTTTATTGGTGATTTGAATGATTATAAATCTGTAAAGATATATTTTTTACGGACGCGAATCATATTTTAATCAACATACAACCTGACAATGACTTGCAAATTGCAAAAAAAAAACTAAAGAAAATTTGAATTTCGCGAAAAGAAAAACCTGCAATGGACGTTTTATTTGAAATGACAAAGTTTACACAGCATTCTAAGCAAAACAAAAGTAGAATTAGCAAATGAAAAAATGTAATTAAGCCGTATCTAATCTTTGGTGTTAATTGAAGTTTGCTCATTAATAACCTACTTGTAAATATGAAGATCAAGATCACGGATGTAAATTACGATGCGATAAGGTTAAAAATGGTTACAAAAGTGTAAAACGAAGGTCTTAACGAATCAACATTTAAATAAAACGGGATGATATCCCGTTTTTCATATACCAATAATGCATGATAGTAAGCCCGTAGGTAAATTATTACTGCTGGGTAAATTATTTCTATCGAACAAGCAGGACACACTTCAATGAGAGACATCTATTCATATCATCATTATATAATAGACAACTCCTTAATGGTTTACCTCATGATAAACACTCGTTGAAGTAGTTTAGTTAGTAAAGTACCTACAGAACCTACGTCGGGGTACTTTCTTCCAAGCACACATCGTACCGACAGTTGGATATTCCTCTACAATAAACATTTCAAATCCTGTGAACAACCTCATTATTTCTCAAGCTCGCCATATCTGTCAGACAAATCATTGATATCTCGAGAGCAGAACGAAATAATGACTAACAGTGATCATCAGACGAGCCCGCATTGATATAGCGCGTCGCTTTCACCGGCGCGCGCGCACACGATCGCGGCTAGCGCCATTGTACAAGAGTTATTACTGTAATCGCTGTGTGGTCTACGGTGAGAGAATGGCCGATTGTGGTTTATATAATTGTTTAATATCTAGGAGTTTTATGTGATGACGGGAGTTGGACTTAAGTTTTGGTTCGTTCAGTCATTCATCACTTTTGGGAGGCACTTACTAGGTACCACTTTGTGATTCAACAGAATCTTTGATCGGAATAAAATTGTTATGTTTTACGTAAACGATCGCGATGTTGAAAATGTTGGAGATCAACGCCGTGGTATAGACGTTGATTTGCCGTAGTTCAAAAGCGATGAATTGCAGCATGGTGTTTATGAAGATACGAAAGATGGAATGTAATGCTGCAATATCCCATAATTGTGTTCGGTGAGTGATTGGGTACTCACCTGATTTTGTGTGGGCACTCAACGACAAATAAGTGGTGCATGACGTGCTCACCTTTAAGAGATTGTTACACTAGTCTAAAACCCGATTTGATGTATCTAGTATCCTGGTATCGGTGTATTAAATTGTTGGTGAGTCAAACAAATACTGCATTACATTCCATCTTTAGTTTGTAAAATTGTAACTACTAAGCAAAGCAGCAGTATGAAGTAGATTTTCAGTTATAACACTGAATTATGTAGATGTCTAAAATTTATATTCAATGCTACTGTATATTACGTTTCGCAATAAATTCGTAATAAATAATTTAGTGCATTTTAAAACACAGAAATTATGTGAAACATTTTAAAGCTACTTTGCAATTGCGATGCGAATTAAAAAATGCAGTCTTAATTATCGCCTAATTTACGACGATGCTGATTTTCAGAATGCACAGTTATTACCTTAAGTTTTTCCTTTTCTCACTTGGAATAATTTCTACGAACACTTTTTACGATCAATTCATAAGATTGATCGGATCGTAAACTTTTTACGGGCGATACAAGATATCTATTGAGAAAATAAAACATTTGCAGTGAAATTGCTTTATTCTTTCATATCTTATTGATCTGAAGACATTGAAAGTTTTCTTTTTTATGGGAAAATATAAATTGACGCAGTCTTTTGGAGTTTTTAGTCTAGTATAAGGAAAGAATATTGTGACATCAAGATTAGCCCGAATACGCTTTCACAGTGAGATGTAGGCAGTTTTTTGAAAAGTTGCATTTGTAAACAGTTTTAGTAGGTATCTGTAAGTTATTAGTAAAGCACTGTAATAAAAAAACACATACACAACCAAAAATGGCGGACGCGGACGTACACTAAGTTTTAAGAAAAAAACTAAAAAAATGAGACCATGCTAGAATTTCACCGAGCATTATTTAGTTGTTTTATTTTTTCCAAAGCCTGTTTTCTTTTATTAACTAATTAAATATGACGCTTATCGCGTATGAAATACGCCGCCCGCGATATGTACAAAACAATGGCGTGTCGGAGACAAGGGTCGCCATCCATCATGGTTGTCCATTGAAACGTCACGCACGCACTGCGCCTGCGCCGGTCTGTGGTCGACGGTGTGCCTCTCATGGACTTAACTTAATATTATAACATTGCTTAGTCTTACAGAATACGTAGGCCTTTATGTCATAAGAGGAGGGGAAGAGATGGTCGTTGTTCATCATGATTGTTCATTGAGACGTCACGCATGCACTGAGCCTGCGCCGCCGGTCTGCGGTCGTTACTTAGTAGTATTACTTTACTTATTCTTTTAGGGTAGTTAAACCTTCAGACATTAACAGAAGAGAAGGGATGGTCGTCATCCATCATGGTTGGCCATTGAACCGCCATGCACGCTGTGCGTCTGCGCCGGTCTGTAGTCGCTTCTCATGGGCTTAACAAAGTACTCATGGTGAACAATTGGGCATTTTTCCCACGGGCATCATCTAGGGGTTTCCCATGCTCGCCCTGATGACGTGCTGTTATCAAACCCTTCGAAGCCGGGGACACGAAAATGTATCAAATCGTTATAGCGCGTACATATATTCATTTGACAGCGAAGCCTTTTATTCATACATTTCGCCTCTACGTTTGTTGGGCCGTTGCCTTACCGGTGGTGTGCCGGTCCTAGCCAGTGGAAACCTATATGCGCACCACCTTAACAGGGTAACAGCTGGTGGAACCATAGTTATACTTCAGATCATAATGATATAAATTACGCCCCGACCTGTCACCAGAGTAGGTAGAACTTTAGGCAGATCCTTGAATAAAGAACAGATTTCAATCGTTTATTTTGATTTCTACATCTAGTTGAAATACTCAATTGCATCTTCGTGAATAAAAAATTACATAGAACGGGTCCGCAAAACTGTCACTTCAGCCACCTTTTCTTATGTAACATTTTTTTCTTTAAACAATGGTCTCTAGTCGTATATTAAACTATTAGGACCGGAGACAATTGCCATTGTTACCACAAAAGCCCATAATTTGCCAGTTACGCCGGAGTGGCAATGGGCAACGTCTTTACGCCATATGCCAGACATGTGGCTTGCCACAACGACGCTCTATCATTCTCTATGCCTGGCCGCACGCTTGAGGTTACAGACTTTCAAGTTTAATAATTACATGATAATTACGTGTTTAAATGCGTTTTAGTTAGATTATGGGGATGTAAACGTTTATTAGAATATGAAGGATTGATAAAACATCGTTTTTTATTATGTGTTGGTATATTTTTTAGCCTTGGTTTTTTTGTCATAATGATTTTTCCTTATTAATTGAAAATCAAATGAAGGGTCTTGTTATGCTTTTTTACTAAGAAAATCAAGAGGAATCGTTGAGGAAAACGAGCAAGGCGAATGAATAGACAGTTCTTGACAACTAAATTATTTAATTAGAAGTTCCATTAAGCATTTCTTCTATCGTAGCCAACTGACAAATAACTCAATGAAACTATTGATATGCCAAGCCACATTATCAACAGTAATTCTAATTCGAGCCACTATCATTTAAGTCCCACCGTGAGCATTCCTATCAAACGAGTCTTGAGGCGCGCCTGTGAACTGTCAACTATTTCTAATGGTCCTCCACACATCGACGCGTGGCGTATCTGAATAGACACATTGGATACACATGTGTGACTCGATATATTGGGGGAATATGGACGTAAAGTCACTTTTGTAAAACTTAAAACTATTTTATGGTATTTCGAGACGATTTTTCAGTCGCTCCATGTTAAATACCTACCTGGTTTTTCGCTGCATCTGATCATACTGGAAGCAGACTCCAACATACTTGGGTAAAGTTTAGACAAATGATGACGATGAATAGTGAGTGAGTATCTATGGGCTACCTATATTGTTTTGAGAAATAACGGAAGAAAAAACCGTTTAATATAAGATAAACAGCTGGATTACATTGATGAGGGCAGACGGAGAGTCAAGTGGGACTGCAGTGCACTGTTAATAGATTGGTGACGATGAATATGATGCATATTGTAAAGTTAAAACGAACCTGATGAGGAAAGATCTGTCCATTTGTATAATAGCTCCTTTATCTTTAAAAAGGTTTAGTTAAGGAGTCATGCTTGTCTGAATCTCAGGACACTAACCAAACATTAACACATGAAACTTGTTTGTAAAGTCCTAGAGTGGCGCTAAAGATACAATACTGTGCCACCGAAGTGCGTAATACGGAGAACTTGCACTTGACATATTTCGGAATTGTGTTCGGTTCTTGGAAGACTGCGTTTAGAAGTATCTTCTGCTCTTTGGATAGAAAGGCGGTAAACACCGATGGCTGTTCCAGAAATGTGTGGAAGAAAAAAAATGCACCAATCCCAGCAAAATTGGATTAATGGCAAGAGAATGAAAGTTCACGTATCAATGTTAATGCTCCTACTTCACCTTTCTTCTTGTGAGTTTATTTCCATCCTAAAACATTTCGGTTTCTACAATCTTAGGAATTAAGGCAGAATTATCCATTATAGTGATGCAGAGTATAATGTTCTGCTATCTTTTCTAAAACTCCAGTTGTTCCTGCATCCGATTACTGAATACCAAGTACTCATGATGTCTTACGATGTATTTTTTTGGCTTGCGAGGTCATCTACAACCCGTTGGTTTCATTTTGAAGAGCATGTTATGGGCCCGAAACACTACATTTTTTTACGCGCACTAAACACTACGGGCCGCCATCTCAAGACTGATGAAAGTCGGATGACGGTCATCTTCAAATGCTACTTTCTCATCCAATTATTCTGGCTATTTCAGTGACTACAGCTATGAAGCCCCCCCCGCGTAATAGCATTGTGTTTTAATGTACCTAAGTTGATAACTTCTACGGATATACCAGGATCTGGGACAGAAAGAAATCCTACACCGAAAGGAACAACAACTTTTATAGGGCTTATTGCCATTGGGATAAGTACCG
Source organism: Standfussiana lucernea (assembly GCA_964057025.1). Classification (NCBI taxonomy): domain Eukaryota; kingdom Metazoa; phylum Arthropoda; class Insecta; order Lepidoptera; family Noctuidae; genus Standfussiana; species Standfussiana lucernea. The sequence continues at coordinate 6,185,545 of OZ059791.1, read as the reverse complement.
ACTGTTCATATTTTTTGCTTGTTTACCAGTTTGTAAGTGCACACGCTTATTTAAATAGTCTCAGAAGCAGCTATTTGTATGCTATCTGTTTCTTCAATACTCTTTAAGGCATCAGCTACAACTATAGACTTATGATTGACAATCTGTCCATTAGCAATCTTAATTGGATGTCTGGCTGACATATCCTTGTCTAGCCTAGCCTTTACGAAGCCTAGGTTCAACTTAATCATTTTTGACAGTGGTGGCTCGTAATTGGCTGGATTTACATTTGTTTTTGGAAGAATGATGAAGGCATTTAGGTCTGGTGTAGGTATATCCGTGGTTTAGTCAACCATTACGGCTTACCTACTCATCATTCGCTTCCCTTTATCACAATTTATTTGGGGACGGCAGTACAAGTCTGCTTCTTCCATACTTCTCTTGTAATCTTACTTCACTCTACTCCAATGCGGTACAATTTTTCTTTTGGTTCAGATTTGTCTATGACATTTTTTAGCGCTCTCTCATTTTAATTCAATCTAGGTTCTAATTTATATTGGGTTTATTATATATTGGGTTGAAAGTTTTATTCTCTAGTTCCAGTTTTGTTTTAATTCCAAATTCGGTTTAAAATCTATGAAATTGAAAATTAAATATCTAGAAGCATATTTTCAAACCTTCTTATCCCACTCCTGCCACAATCAATTAAGTACGCAGAAAGTAACAGACATGAAGCCGCATAAATCCGTCACAAATCCAAAGACAAACAACACTTCATCCAACATAATACGCATTCACGTCACCGAAGGAGGGATTAATTCTAAACGCATAAATAATAAGCGGACAAGTTCCCACGTCATCTCGCCGTCGACGTCTTTATAACTTTATAAACCATTCACGCACTTGACCCTTTCAGCATAATACCATCCGACGAGAATCAAATTATCAAAACGAATAAAACGTAACCCTCGACGAGAACGCACACATGAAAGCCGATAACCTCATTCGGACGTATCAAATGGTTGAAAACATACTCACACAGACGCAAGCCTGTCGTGTCTACGCACACACATGGAAGTTACGAACCGAAAACACGAATTTCGTTCACGCAGACATGCTTACTTCGTGGGGCTTCGTATTTCAAACGCTCGAGCTGTTTCGTTTCGGTGCCAGCGGCGGCATTAACTTGGACTCGTTGCGCAGTGCGATTGCCGCGTATATTTTTAGCGCTGATGTGTTTTTGCTGAACGATGTTTGTTACGCATTACCGTTCCTTCGATGTAAAAATGCGCGGCCGGGTATTCGTGCGCTTAATGAGTCGCACATACTTTAATTGCACCATGTATGGTAATGTCAGTTTTTGCGTGAATAGGCCACCTTAACCGTACTTATATTAATTGAGGACATCTCATTTTGATTTACATTAAGTATCGTTTTACCTGTTTTGACTACTTATAAAATTCTTGTTTTAACGTTATATGTGGATTTTAATGAATAAAACGGCTGAGGCATTTCGACTTAAAGCGTCCAATAAATTACTTATGCCATGAGAAACACATACCGTGCATTATAAAATCACATGTATTTTTCCGAAATCACATTCCACTTTTTCCTACAAAAAACCCCTTTAACCAAGAAATTCTAAAGCCAAGCTGCAAAGGTTGAGCCGCGAGCGGCGTCACTAATTTGGAGAGCCTCGGAAATATTCTGTTGAGAATAAGTTCGGACCAAGCTTTGCTTAAAACTCAAGTATAAGTTTAAGAAACATATGAAATGTTGGACAAATTAATTTGAGTTCTAAGCTATTTTAGTCTTTTACCCATTTAACGCAAGTTACACTAAGTTCGGATCGGAAAACGAATACGAAAATGCTTGATTACAAGGTGCTTGGATAATCTTGTCGAGATTCTACAAGCTATTTCAGCTAATTTTGAAACATTGGTTGTCTTTGGATGCTTCCATAATGAAGACTTCCTATCTTGGTGATGGTTTCTATCGTAAACAGCGGAAAATTTGGAAGAAAATATTTGACGGATTAAACGACGCAGATTTCTTCATAAGCTAATACGTAGGACGTGTAGGTCCTCGGCCTCCCGTAATTTATTTACTCCATCTCGACACAATGAATTCCTGAGGTAGGATTGTAAAGGAAGAGGTGAAGGTGAGACGACCCGTACCAACTGCAAGGGCTGGTTATAGGTATCGCAGGAAAAGAATATTTGAAAAATTTGTGGGACGGCCTTTGCAAAGCCTCGGGACTATGTCAGTAATAATAATAATACCAGTCTACTACTGTCCCACTGCTGGGCAAAGACTTCTTCTCAGACAGAGAAGGCACGAGCATTGATCACCACGCTTGCTCAAGACGGGTTGGCGAAAAATCCAACTGGTTACGATTTCCACTACACCTTAAGCGTAGTTAACGTAGTAAGGATGCTTCTGTAAGATATGGAGAGAATTTTGATTTTTAAAAGAAAACACTCTCTTTCTCTTTTCTCTCTGAGAAAGAGTTGTATTAAATATAGGACGGTTTCCGAGGGATTTTTTTACGAATGATCATCGACGCGTCTGCACGGCAACAGCTTCTTCTGAGACGGAATAAGGGTTGATCTCAGCGAGGTTGCTACTTCAGACCAATCAATCGAGGTTCTAATTAGGAACATTAGTCGCAGTGTACCAAAACAACTGCTTTCGGCTAGATTGGAAGCCGACTCCAATACAGTTGGGAACAAACTTAGCAGATGATTGTTGCCAATCCGAAAACGAGTGCAGTAAATGAAGATTTTGTCGGTATCCGTTTCCAATATTGGCTTAGTTGTCCTCTCCTCACACGGCAAGATTCGATATCAAGAAGTATTTTAGGTACAAGATGGCGGAGTACCTACCTGTTCATGAGGTTTTCGGTTTTCAAGTCACGTGCAGTATCATGCGACTGCGCCACATCGTCATGCTGTGCGTCATCTAATGAGAATGGTGATGGCATCATCGGACAAAATAGATTCGGTATCAATTTATTTTTTAAAGTATTTTTTGTAACTATGTTAATTAGGGCTTCTTCTTCTTGCAGTAGGTACTAGTCTAGTTAGGAACAGATTACTGCGGAACATTTTGTTGTTTTTTTTGCAAAGCGAGAGGAGATTTATTCCAGCAGTAAAGATGTTTCAGGTCAGGCCTCCCTAAAAATTTCCAGGTAAGTAAAGTCACCTCAAACTAATTCTTGCGGTACGCGTCTCGGTCGCCTTTCCTGAAGAGGTGGCGAGGTGCAGGGGTTGCCCACAGCGGCAACGCGCGTCGACTATCTTCAGGCAAAACCGTGTGGAGATGTATCATTTATTGAGCTTATATGTATAGGTAACCTCATCTTTAATTGATTGAGAAAATACAGTAGTTAGGAACCGAACCCATGGGATACTTTAAATCCAAAGAATAAAAAAGATACCTCCGCGATTAAACAAGTGTTTAATTTAGCGGGTCGAACTGACACCTAGACAGAAGCAAAAAAATTGACAGAGTCTTTCCGTAGTAGGTATGTAGAAATACAAATTTCACGTTTCCACAATGAGTACGTCAGTTATGAAGGGAACGGCAGGCTTGTTCCTCAATAACATTGCCGCTTTTGTTTGTATTTTATAAAGATTACATTCTTTCTCCCCACGTCATTGGTACAAGCGTAAATACAATCTACAACTTTGAAATATGGCAGCACGCCAACAAAACGCTAGTAAACAGGTAGGTATGTAAAAACCCAAAGAATATAATACATTACAGAGTCTGTGGTGTAAAATAAACGTTTGGAACGGATTAAATGAAGATGATGAAGTCAAGGCTACTGGCAGAGTTGATTAATGATGTTTTGAGAAATTGCGAGGGATATCGCGCGATGATCTCCAAACAGCAATGGCTTACGATAGGTCATTTCGATTGTCACTACGGCGGTGTTTTCTTACAATTGTTAATCGCAGAAAAGTGATTTTCAGCAGAAGACACGGGTTCAGAAGTGAATGTTAAAATCATTCATGATCCGCTTCTACTGCTTATTTATTTCTTTGGGACGGATTTTCAATGATCGCAAAACCACTCTTCATATAGCTATACAAACAAATTCTTCATATAGCAGCACCTTAATTGCGTCATTCACTCGGAATCACAATAATTTCAAATCAATGCACGGCAACGGACATCCAGTTGCTACCAGCCATCCTGCGAAGATCGTCACGAAAAGTCGTTTCTGAAATATAAAGCAATGGATTTTGTTATAGTGTAGAAATGAATAATTAGAATCATTTCTATTGTATGGCGCATATCAGGGTGCCGTTTTATGATTTACGGGCCTTGAAGTAGGTAGGCCTTCTTTGGCGTGTCCACCTCCTGGGCCCGACTCATTTAACTAATATAGGTAAGTATTTACCATTGATTCGAAAAGAAGAAGAAGTAGGTTTGAAACTCAAAAATGACCCAATACACATAATATGTAAAATGAAAGCTTGTAAAAAAGGCGTGTTTCCCAGGAAGTCGGCTTCCTCATTTGTTTAATTTTATCGTCATCCGTTGTTCCGTTGATACGTGATTGAGTAACAAACTGATACACTTCCGTGTATAAATGTTATGGTATTAAGTATACATAAGGAAAATTGGGATTCTAACTGAAGTAGGTTTGTGCAGATTCTCATGGAAAATATCGTATGGAACTGGAAACCTGAACATACTAAATCATAATCTGAAAAAGAAATGACGAATAAGGCGCAAACAGGCGTTGTGATGTTATAAATACTTGATCCACGTCTTTTGTAAGGTGCTGAAATGCATTGAGATCTAATACTAATGCAATAATTACTTATTGGTTTGTTACATAAGACGGGTAGGTGTTACATTATTTAAGTAAGTACAACTTTCTTGATCGCTTGTACATGCATTCTTTTTATTTTTGACGTTTGGGTTGCAAAAGATTCCTCCCTAATCTTGAAAGTATTCAATTAGTTTCAATACAGCATTGATTAGCACTTGGAATATATTCTTGGGTAGATTTTTCAACATTTACCAAGGCTCTGTCGTCAGTGATGACTGAGCTATAGTATTTTACTAGGCAAGAAAGGTGTAATTTTTCACATGGGAAAATAGTCGTTGAAAGCGAAGCTTGAGCCTTTGAAATAAACTGTCGTCTAATAGTTAATCATGAGTGATTTTATATACATAAATAGTGTCAACCTAACGAAGATTACTATGACTATTTGATTTGCGCTAAATTGGCGCACCCTTGGAGTGATATCCAGAAAAGAAACGATTTGACAGGTTAGAAACCACTCGCGATTTCTTAGAATTTTCCGTTTTCTATTTGAGATCTTCTGCATGTTGCTGGTGATGGAGGTAGATGTTTTAGGAAATAAATCGATAGTTTATTACTATTCAGCTTAGCGTTTTCACTGATCGTAAGGTTCGCTTTGCATGAAGAATTGGCTGTCCTGTTTAGCAAATTGCGTTCAGGATTCCGTGGGCACCTTTTAGGGCAGTTAGGTGATTTCTCTTCTTATACGGAACGATTCCTACTTAGGTACAGCTTAGTCTAAGAGTATTTGTTTGTTTGGAAATATTACGCAATCCTTCTAGATCCTTTGTGGAAACTGCTGATTTCTAGATGACTTGATCATATCTCGCCGAAAGGTGGAGATTATGCACATATTTTGCATTCGTTTTCTTTAGTTTTGAACCCCTGACGAAAGCACACGGGTGTTTTTTTTCTATCCCAGCTTCACACTGTTAGTATGTGGTGTTTACGAAGATTTTTTATTTTCGAAGAGTTTTAAGTGACTTAGCGAAGACTCAGCCTAAGTTAATTTTGTTTTCGTTTAGTTATTGATAATTTAAAATGTATTATATTATTGTGTGTCTGTGTTGTATTGGTTTTGACTATATCTAATAGGATAGACATTTTGGAATCAAGATTTAAATCATTTTGTGATTCTTTTTTTGGTTTAGAGAAGATTTGTAAAGATTCCACACGTTTTTGTTGTAAAGTGACTTTGGATGCATCGAATTCGAAAGCTAGGCTAAGCAGGTAATAAGCGATGCCATCAAGCAACAAGAACTATTAAATGCAAGTTAGAAAGCAAAAGCAGCAATGGGCAATCAAATGGTAAATTACCGTGTTGATATAAATGTCTTTACATCAACACAAATAAATTTGAAGAGAACCATAGAGCGATGAAACGATGATTCTGAATGACAATAATGGTGAACTATCGTGTCTCTATGCGAGATCACGATGCCCCCATTCACAGCGAGTATCAACCGCCGCGCTCGCTTCATCTGCATCCGCCATTTGAATTTGTAATCAGATTTGCGGGACCCAGCTTCATCCATCATTCATTACCTCCTCGAGACGTTAACGACGAGCTTAAACGTCCCGACGATTCCCTTTAATCAATTAGATGAAGGTAAAATGATGAAATCGCCCGGTCGAGAGTCTCGCCGCACCAGTAACCGCTCATTATTTCTTCTTACACGTTTTTTATTGCGGCAACATTATACGTGGGTGTGGTTGTAATTTCCTTTCACCGACGTAAGGGCACACACGCAATCTAAAAATTACTCGCGCGATTTTCAACTCTATGTCTTGAAGAGCAAGACTAAAATTGGTGTGTCGTGCTATGTCCTGATGAGAAGATGCCTGATAAAATATTAAGGCGTCCGTCCCTTTCTGTCCTACAAGGTTGTTCTCTGTCGCTCGCGTTCAGAATTTCTGTGGATGTTTTTACGCGCGCCGGGGGGCAAAATGTACGTTGTTTTGGCGGCAAAACGCTTCGGGGACTTCGTAACTCAATAACGCGAATACTCAGAAGAAAGACAGCGCAACATGTTTTATTTACGGCATTTGAATTGAACTGCGTTGGTTTTCCGAGCTAGTGACGTGATGAGTCAGCGCGTTTGTCGCAATGTGTGCGTGACAGCGTGACGTCGGCGCAGCATATTGCTTCGGAAAATAGGTTGTTTATGAGATTAGCTTCGTTGACACGCAATCGTTTTTACGATCGCTGATATTGATCTGCCTGATGTATGGTTATGGCCGTTTGGTTACAATATTGTCCCACTTATCGTGTATGGAGTTGTCCATTACTTGTGCCCAAATTGGGAATGTAAAGTGGTGGTTCTTTGAGCCATAATTTAAAGTAACAATCCGTATGATGCAATGTAATCATATTCGAAACGTTTTTCGATTGATTAAAATTGTTTTTTTTTTACAAATACACAAGAATCTCTAACAAACAAGAATAAAACTAAAAAATATGCTCCAATGAATCTGGATCCAAACTTTGACCCAACGACTAATACACGAGGAATTAAAACTAAAACAAGCTAAACAAAACGCGACAAGAAACTCTCTTCTAAATAAAATAAATGGCTGCTTTGATCCTGCTCGTATTTTATTAAAATACGTACGAGCGTGCATTACCCCAATTTAAGCGTGCAATTAGTGTGCGCGATCCCTCGGGGGTGGAAAGGGGTGGTGAGCCCCCTCGTTGCTTCGCGAGGGGGGTTCTGGGGTGGCTTGGGGATAACGGACAGCCTTTGTGATTCCCCTTTGTTCCGTGCCATTTCCACCAGACGCCGCGGACAGCGGAAATGGGATTGGAAAATGATTTGGCTTTTAGTTGATTGCCTCGCACTTTGCTCTTGTTGAGGTTCTTTCGAAACCTTGTTAGGGCAACAATGCCCTTTTTATTGTTGGAAACTACTTATCGTCATTTTTCATCATTATCTTTGTAAGCTCCTAAAAGCGTTGGGAATGATTTATCTGTTCCGCGAAGAGTGCTACAAAACTATCTTGCTGGTGCTAATTCACGCTACGTTAATGTTTTTCTCATCAATCCCAATCTTACTTTATTTCCAATAACTATAACATATAAGGTGTTAGTTGTACCGTGTGGGAGACCCAAACAGCTAAAACACCCATAACATAGCCTAGCTAAAAAGTTTTAGAATACTCATTACTGGACTCTGAAAAACAGTGCAATATTTTTGCTCAGCCAAGTCTAATGCTGATGAAACTCTAAAATGTCATCTTATCTAGAAGGGTTTAAGTACAAAACCGCAAACAAATGAATATCAGCTCATCCAGTCAAATAAAAAAGCCTTAGCAAAGAAAGAAACAAATGACAACTAAAATGTAAAAAAATTAAAAATGGATGCGTGCTCAGCAGAAACCACCTGCTTTCGCTCCACAAAGATAATGCTAATAGATGTGTTGGCAGATCTTGAGGTCGTCACAGTTACTGCTTTGAGTGAGAACACTGTTAAGCAAGTGATTGTCGTCCCCGAATCGCGAGAAAGATCTACAAAGACTACAACGTGCTTTGTGTCTGCTTCACACAGGAAAATAGTCACTAACATGAAGACACTGTAGATCTAATCAGAATGTTGATGAACATAGAGATATCTGGGGTTTTTTGCCAATTTAATAACTTACCTAGATGATAATAAACGATGAGTACGAGGAAGATAAAGAAGAATGTGAAGATGACAATACTAGAAAGGGGGTAACTGTTCAGATGAAGACTAACATAGAAGTAGAAGACATGCTGCGACGATCCCAAATGAATTACGTCTTCATTATTATCATGCCCTTGCAGGAGAATGAAGACGATAATGATCTTAGAAAGCTTAAAATAGTAATGAAGTTAAAATTAAAAAGCCAGTAAAAAATAACATTATGAGGTAAATATTCCCAAGTCTAAGAAAATTGATCACAATTGCACCTTTTATTTAATTATACACCCATCAATTTCGGGATCCACCTGCAGATTACCAGTTAATTGAGTGCTAAAGCAGCGAACGGATAAATATTCGCGATGTCTTCGTATAAATTTCGCCGTCATTAAGCGTTGTACGAAAAAACTTGCGCGTACGCACGGGTGGCTGCGAACTATAATTTAGTGACATTAATGCACCGGTGAGACGAGTAGCTGTCCAGACAAGTATATTGAAATCAGATATGTATGAATACATGTTATTATATGTCATGTGCATCTCATCGATAGCCTATATATGTCGGCAGCCAATTTTAGAAAGAAAAAACTTTAGTGAAAGATACGATGACGTTGATAAAGAATTTGACCGTATTTTAAAGAAATATAAAAACAGGACATCACGTTTAATCCTCCAAGATTTAGGCAGAAGATTTCTTCTTATTTAAGAAATGTAAAGTGCTGAACAAGTCCAAGTTATGCTTTTCAAGCCGATTACGACGGAAATATATTCTTCAATGTAAGTATGTCATCTATGGTTTACTATAATACGTCACTGTTTTGTACCTATACTTTGAAACTTCAGATAACAGAGACGCCTCCGCGGCCGCTGATAGATAACACTTTCCCATACAAACCAAATGCTCGCGCACCACAACACTAATAGCGTAAAGAATCAAACGACTTTTTATGGCGGTCCGTGACAGAATTAAGCGCATTTTTACAATAATTTTATTAGAACTGCTATCTCTAGACGCTGCTGGCGCTGCGATTTGTGCTCTATGATACTAAATTCAATATCTTATCAAAATGGCAGGATATTTATACTTATATATTACGTATAGCAGTAGAAAGCGGAGGGAGGCATACTCAGCAGTTGATGATTCCGCGCTGAAATGATAATGATGAAGATTAACTTTTAGTTTTTTGCACTAAGCATCTTTAAGCTTCTACAGGTACAAGTCACCAAAAATCTCTTATGTTTTCCATATATTAACACCAAAATGTCACAGTATCGCGATGCTGCCTAAGCCATTTACGGTCCCATCTCCGTAACGGGCTCTTTATCGTCAATCGTGCTTCTACCAAGAACACATCATTACCCAGCACATTCCCTTGCGGTAATAACGGTTGTTGCATCTGTCGCCTCTCAAGAAGCCGTGATTGCTGCGTCTTGACAACATGCATGTATAAAGGTGTAGCCATGCTGCGGTTGACGTCGACATGTCGATATTGATCGCCTCTAAATATAATTATTATGTATAAAATGGTAGATGGTAAAACGATAAATAAACGATCGATATGGATGATAATTACTAGTGATCGATGTCGAATGAAGACATTAAACATAAAACTAAGCAGTCGAAGTCGGTGGATCGAAATCTGGTTGCCACGCATATGATGCACAACACTGCTGCCGTATTAAGCAAAAGCAGCGTTGTATGTGAGGAATAGAAATGACGAAACGAGGACGACAACTACGACGTGACGACGTGATGGAATGATGTTTGAATTGCTCTCAAAGGAGATTCGAGGGAAAAAATGGGTAAGTCTTCCTTACTAGATACCCCTTTTAGTCAAGAAACGCACGGCAGAATACTGGATCAGCATGAACGGTCGATCACATCAGTCGACCGTAGTGTGGTTGCACCTTAAAACTCATAAATTTTTCTTACAAATTGTCACATCCATTTTCCCCGAAGAGGATTCATCCGGCCCTGAATAGGGGAGCGGACGAGCCTATCTCGATTTTCGGACACAATTCCAATCTCGGGCCTGTCTGTGAAAGAAATATTGTTAAATTCGTTCGTCCGAGAATTCCGCACTGCTTACGCCGGCTGCTCCACCGATTCCAGGTCAATATTTATCTTAATTCATTTTGACTGCCTCGTTGGTCGACTGCTGAGCATGAGATCTTCGGGTCGATTCCCAGGTCGGGCAAAGTGTTATTGGGTTTTTCCATCAGGAATTTCTTAGTAGCAGCCACGGAGTCTGGATTTATGCCCGGCTGATGGTAATAAGCTCGCCCCCGGCTAACCGGCGAAATGTGGGTGCAATATTAGGTACACCTCTGCCTTACTTCTAGGATAATAGGCGTGATGTTTTGTGTATTTATCTTTATAGTTTCATTTCAAAGCACGCGGTGGACATTGTTTGCAAGTTTCAACCTATCATTATCATTTTTCACCACTAAGCTTGAACGTGGGTAGCTCTTCTTCTTCCTGTTTATGGCACTTACTATTTATTTGTAATACTTCGCCATTTCCACGATATGGTCGGTCGCAGCTTAGGGGTCACTTTGCAAGCCTCTAAAAGCATAATTTATCGGGCTGATTGCTAAGAAATAAGAATACAAATTCTGACAACTCTTCATTTATAAATTCCGATCAAAGAAATACTGATATTTCTGTCAAACAAGTTTATTCAGAGTTTCAGATGAACTCCGGATATTGATTGTCAAAACTTTTGACCCTTGTCTCTTGTCAAATGATAACATCTTCAGGCGTCGTCACCGGCTCGCTCTATCAAATTATAACTTTTAATTTGAATATTAATTATCTGTTGCTGGTTTCGGTATTCGCCACATGTATGATTTTTTTTACGATGATTAAATATTTGGTGTTTGCCACATATTTTATTACTTACGACTTAAGATAATCTGAGATTTTCCTCATAATATGAGGGAATAAAAGACAAGGGCTCTTTGCCATGAGGGACATTTACATGCTTAATGGTAAAACTGATGTTTTTGTTATAAGTTTAAAAACCTTTTTTCAATTTAACTATTTTTCTCCTTTGCCTTTTAATGTGATCAACTGTGTCCGTTCGCAGTACTGAAAATATTCTCTTAAGTTTATTAACTTAAGAGATCAGTCTAACCTAACCTAATCTGATTGTTAGATCTAACCTTAAACCTACCTAATTAGTACCTATCCTGATTCAACTTTAAATATGAATGAATTTATTATGACTGATACTGTCTCTACATGGTCGTGTTGAAATTAGCATGTTTGATTGAACCGCGATTTGCATTAAACAGTTATTTAAGTACAAATGGAGCTATTCCGAACATTTACATGCAAATTCGATCATTTCAACATCAGCCGTATAGCACGGGTTGTTCGTGATCGGTGTTAATAATCTTTTCTGATTTTATCAAAAGTAAATCAATAGTGTCTTAATTAACTTTTAGTTGTGTCTATGGGTTCATAAAATTCTAGCTTGTTCTGTTTGTTTTTAAGAAATTATCCTTGATCGTCTAGACGCCAAGAAATATAAGCTGACAGAGTGATGATTAAGTAAATGGAGAGTCGTCATCATCATTTCAGCCCGAAAACACCCACTAGGTGTAGGCCTCCCCTTTCTTCTGCCATAACTACTTCTCGGTTCTGTACGACTATGGTATCTTCTAGTCAAAATTGCAATTTGTGTGCCTTTCTGGGCAGTTCCTTTTCTGAAGCCATTAATTTTTACTTATGTGGGTATAATTTTTCCGGTGGTGCCTTCGGTCTTTGGACATCACAACGCATTTGGTCGTACTACATAGGAGTGTTATCGCTACTCTAGCGGTTAGTGCGAACTTGGTTATAGGCTCTCACGACCTCTTCATATTATAATTCGATACTTTCGGGATGTTCAATTGTAGGAATTGCGTCAAGAGGAGGATGAGCGTCTTCTCGAAGGTACTCTTCCTATAATTCAGAGCGGTTGCCACAATATTCTGCTGATGAACATAATTCATTTGGTTTTGAGCTATATTGATCATGTAACAAATTAATATAGTCTTGATAGCCTTCCAAACGAGGCCACAAATTTCAATTTTTAAATCTGACATTTATCCTATCAAGAATTTATGTACAATCGATTCCAAATCGAATACATTAGCTAGATTACAACGTGATTAATTATACTTAAGATCACAAAAAGCACATGATGGCCAATAGATTGACATTAGCGCTTTACGCACTATGTCCTAGTCTGCGCTACGTTTTAACGACATAGCTGCTATTGACTAACGTTTATGGCCTATAAAACTATTTTAATCTGTCCATTAGTATGCTAGCGGCGCTCGTCAATTAGGAGGCCGGCGAATGTTGCCACGTTTACTTCGAAGTTGCCATGTAAGAAACCTTTTTTCACCCAATATTTATTTCAGTTATGGCTAAATAATGCACAGTGCTATTATGATGAATTGCTAAGTTGAATTTCGCTGGCTATTTTTATGCTCATTTGTGAAGGAATTTCAGTTCGTTAATTTTTTTTTAAATTATAATTGTTTCAGTTGTATGCTTTCCACGTATTTGATGTAGATAAACTAAGTGAAGTTAGATAAATATAAATAAATAACAGAATAATTCCAGTCACGTGAGTAGCTTGTATATATTAATTTAACATAGTTATTTTGTACTGTTGATCTTAATTTCTTCAATTTGACATTCATAATTCCCTAATCTTCAAGCACAAACTTATCGCTAATCCAATTCTTCCACCTCACCCGACACCCCGAATAAAAATTCCCACATAAAAAACTCAAGGGTTGTAATAAATCCAATCGCCCGTAACTTTAATCTGGCAACCCAGCGCATGCTCAGAGTTGCTCGCCGAAAAAACTCGTGCGCAGGCCAGTCCGACCAGTTTCGCGTTCGCAGAATTGACGCGAGAGCGAGAAAAAAAAAAAAAACAAATTGCCAGTGACCGGTGGCCCGAGCGACTGTCGTCAAGGTTCACTACTTTTATATTTTAGTTTAAATATGTGGTAATTGACACCAAAATGTCAAATGGTCGACTACATTTTGGACTTGGAGTAAATGAGATGCGACAAAGATGCTCTGTTTGGACATTAGTAGTCATTAGTACCTATAGATAAGGACACTGGCAGACTAGTTAACACAATTGATTGTGTTGTCTTCTTTTTTAACCTGTCCATAGGTGGGGATGGAAGCTAGTTGAAGCTGTAAGCTGTCTGCTAAACAGATGATGATGATACAAGATGGTCAGGTAGAACGGGTAACGCTAATAGTAGACTTGAGACTAGGCACCTGCCTGCCGCCTCTCTGCCGATCTCATCTCATCTCATCTTTTATAAACATTCCTACGAATAAATGCAGGTGTACATCCTTGTCTATGGATATCCACAGCACCGTTCGCTACTACCTAATGCTGGCTAATCCCTTACAATTTTCAGGAATAATCTATACTTATATATGTATACTTATCCATAGTACAAAAAAAAATGTAATTTCCTCTTTATACAAATCAAAATGTTAGGTTTGTCATGGTTCCTCCATAAACCTTAGTGGTTTTCATTTAATAAGGACTGACAGTTTGTCTTAGCATATTATAGCTAGCCTAGATGTCTACGTTATTTTCATTGATCACAGCTTCTTCAATATGCTATTACTTGATCATCATTATTATTCTTCTGTCTTTATCGAAATATTTTTGGGGTCAGCTCAGCATGTCTTGTCATGTCATCTAGAGCTATACAGACTTCAATTATTTGGGTCTACTTTCACCGCTACCGTCTATGCGTTTGCGCCGCTGACGTTGGCGAAATCACACGCGTTTCCGAAGACGAAGCGATTATATCTATAAGAAGAACTACCATTTATAAGTCTCGGCTTTCGGCAAACAACTCGGCTTTTAACATTTCCATGTATGGCACTCAATGAGCTCAAGTCAATATAATAAGGTTTTATATGAAATGGAAACCTCTTGAGAAAGTTGACGGAGAGACGAAAGAGCTATGTTTAAAAGCTAATTATGCGACATCACGAATTGTAATTTATGTATTTTATGATGTTGTGCTGTTTGCCTTTTCTACGTAAGAGGTATTGATTTGATAGTTTCACTATTAAAGAAAGTTAGGCCGGTTGAAGGTGGGAAAGCAAAGTCTACCTTAGGTATATTTATCCAAGTGTTTCCCGACGACTATGCCACCAGGTGTCAGATTTGATCGATGTAACAGATTCGCTACTAAAGAGCGGAAAAGTCAGTCAACTAATCATGTAAATTATACCAGTGTTAAGTTTAGTAACCTCACACCGCGCCCGTTACCTTTTCTTGACAGATTCAACCTGTTTATTTATTTTTCATTCTTTGCAGGTATATGATAGGTAGGTAGGTATGTAATAGAGTCAGTTAGTAATTAGAAAATTAAATAAAGTTAGTTAAATGAAAGTTAGTTAGTTTGATGAAATTGTTGTTAAAATCGTGGAATTGAATAACTAAGATTAAGACCATTATTCTTAACTGCGAAGGATCGGATTTTTCGCTCAATTCAACTACAAAAGCGAAACATGTTTTTCGTTTACATGGGCATTGCATGAACTATCATTCAATGCAGCAGTATTGAATTCCGATACAATAAAAGTGAATCACAAAAAACAAGTACGTGGAACCACGATATCAAGAGAACACGAATTTATGAATAGCGGTAACAATTATATCGAATTCAATATTCGATTCACGCGATGTACTCGTAGCAGCTACTGGCACTCACACATAGGTAGCAGTTTATCTGATGATTCTGAAATTGTTATTCGATTTATGTTAGAATTATATAAGGTGTTGCTTTGCATCCTCGTCAAATTCAAGGAGGTAACTATGATTCTCGACCCAAATCAATAATAAAATGGGTATGTAATTTTTTACATTTTTTTCTTAATATCGGAAATCGATAAGTGTACACCACCCGTATTAAAACGCGGCCCGTCTAATACTAGCCCTTTAACCGCGCTTTCACACACACAAACAAACGCAGACGTTTATTCGATAAACG
The DNA here is from genome assembly GCA_964057025.1 of Standfussiana lucernea. Taxonomy (NCBI): domain Eukaryota; kingdom Metazoa; phylum Arthropoda; class Insecta; order Lepidoptera; family Noctuidae; genus Standfussiana; species Standfussiana lucernea. Next base: position 6,170,047 of record OZ059791.1, on the reverse strand, counting down.
GGTCATTCTTCTCTTTTGAAAAGGGCTTCATTCTGAAATAGTGTCAAATTAAAACAACTAAAAAAAGCAGCGTTTATTATTATTGACCAGGTACCGTAATTTATATTGATTATTTACGTCTTCTATGACAACCTCCTGAATTTTGACGAGGTTGCAAAACTACACCTTGTGTAGGTGTGTAACTGAAAAATTGGGACACATTTTTCGAGAAACATGAGCAGCAGCTTATTCTCTGAGTTCTGGTTTCTTATTGCGATGTCCAATAATGTGTAATGAAATTGACTGTCTATTTATTTTCAATTACATAAGAAAACAGCTGAAAAAAAAATTGTGTAATAGAAAAATAAATTTAAATTTCAAACTATTTATTTCAGCATGCATTCATTAAATAATTATATTAAAATAACGCTCAATCTTTTTGAGGTAAGATTATGTGCGCTATCGGTTTGGATTTAGATGTTACTCGCTCACAGGTATTTGTCCGGTAGTAGACCCACACGGACGCCCTTCCCCCATTCTAAACTTTCCAGTGGTAAAATTGACTTTTAGGATGTTTTTCACTGGTCGAAATTTTTTATTTTCTAATCATAATAATGTTCCTTTATATTTTCACACCTCTTATCAATACAGTGTACCTTAAGAACCTTTTGTCACATCATCTGAACCTGTGTTATGCAAATCAATTATTTTTATTCGAATACCAATCAATATACAAAATCAATCAATGTGGGATCGAATACTGAAAATGGTTTTTTAGCGATGATGCTTCGACGACGATGTTTTTTTTTATTATTCAGAATGATATTCGGTTTAGCTTTGCAACAATAGTAAAAACTTTCGTGTATTTTTCATTAAAACTATAATATTTATGTGTATGAGAAATAAATACTAAATTAATTTCTTTTCACTACATTCACTACCAATATTTTAAAAATAACAATTTATCTATTTAGAATTAAGTTGAATAAAGCCATTACAGTACCACGTCACAGTCACACGCTCAAAGTAACTCAACTCTAATTACGCACGGTATCGCGGAAACCAATTAGAACAAAATGTGTGTCGCGCGTAAACTAGTGCGTCGACTACTAACTACAGCGCTTCTGTTGTCTCTGTTAATGAGGTTGAGTGAACGTTGAATCACTGTGTAGTTTGTTACTGTGGCGTTATCTAGTGATTAGGGTTTGCATGATTAACTTACGGAATTAATTTAAAATGAGAAATTGTTTACCAACTTAATAAAATAATTATGTAATTTAAAACATTCGTTTTAATAATTTTAGGTAATTAAGCAGAACATAATAAGGTCATTCTGTATAAAAGTAAATAATGGGCTTTCGCACTTGCTCGACTTAATTGTAGCTATTGTCTGCTGACACCTGTGCTTCGTCTTCTCTTTTTTTCATGTGTATAGTAAGTTAAAGTTTATAATATTTCTATGCTTTTAATAATTTTCAGTACCTAACTATATTTTCTCTGTTACAGTACTATTCCCATTGCAAGCAGCAGCTGAAAACTTATTAGTCTCATATTTTGTTGAAAGGTAATTTAAAACGGCCGGATGAATATTACGACGGTAATGGTAAAATAACTTGCCGAGTGAGCCAGTAATCTGCAACAAAATTCTGGACATCAGAAGCATAAAGTCGGATGTATAAACTCTCTGTACTTGAACGTCCTACCTTATTCTCAGACTCACAAGGCCCGATGTACAAACTCTCTTTATTGGTACATCCGACCTTATACTTTTGATGTCCACAACTGCGAATTACTACGATCACTTTATTTATATGGATACGGTCTAGGAGAGAAAGCTTTCTTACTATGGTATTGAAAATCTATAAGAGAATGTAACACAATATCACATGGTGCTGCCCAAAAAGCAGCAAGGAAATTAAACGTGTTTCGTTCGTGTGTCGCATCACAACGAAGCCTATTGTTTGCTTGTCGAAGATGTTGTTAAATCACTGCGCGCGGTTGTGTTGTGGCAACTGTTGCAAAACGGATTCAGGGTTGTCGCAATTTTATAATAATTTATTTCGGAAACAATTGATAGTGTTAGTATCGCCGTGTCTTATACTCTACTGCAGTGGAGCCTAAAAGGAAGGTAATGTCTTTGGGTATAGTTTTTAAATTTAACCAAAATTGTTGGAAAGTTAATAAACTGGTTCTCTTTAGTTTGGCGACCTGCGCAGACCTGTATAGCCCTTTTTTATATATTTTTTTAAATAATACTTAATTACAACGCAGTGAGTCTCTCTATATAACACACTCGAGCAAAAAACCCTCCCCTTATATTTTGAAATATCCGGATACTTGAAACTTTCCTATAAGCCATTACAATATTTATGTAAATGCATGTAAGTACAACATAGTAACTTGTATTCTCAATATGTTAAGATACGATCATTTCGCGCAACTCAGCCATAAAACAGTTCATAAAATTAACGAAGCATTCTCACAACAATTTCATTTTCACACTTGCGGACCTTTAATGCCTCCAGGAAAAGAGCTTTTGCTAACATAAAAATTGTAAGAAAAAGTGTTATGTATTAAAAAAGTAAAGAACTACAACCTACTAATATAAACATATTTAAAGGGGGAAATATTAAGTGTTCTAAAAAGCTATGAACATGTTGTCTTAGTCTCATGTTGAGGTCTGTCGGAAGAACCTTCGGATGAACAGTATCTGTCCGCTACTGTGCCGCTCGCATATGTAAGTATGCGAGCGGGCGGCTACTGATGCAGGCTTCAAGGTAAGACCCACAAACTTCACCTGGTCTACCAAGTGAGGGTGAGGGTACGCACGCTAACTTAAATTTCGTTAAAACTTGGAGGAATTTGCGTACATTCCTCCAAGTTTTAACCAAACGCATGTCCTGCCTATTGCCACTTCAACCAGCAAACAAGATATCGTTGTAAAATAAATTGCCTATCAGTGTATGTCATGCCGATAATCCTATTGTCATTTAAAAATAACAACTCACTTAACACATGTTACTAAAGATAATGGTAGGTATTCAGGTAATTGGTTATAATGGTACTTAAGGTGGAAGCGCCAGGGATGTAATGACTATGAGATAGTTATTCATTGGGGTTGTATGAACTTTGAGGGTTGTATTGATGATTTTAATGATTATAATTCTGTAACTAAATACCTATTACAGCCGCGAATCATATTTTGTACAATGTACAGCCTGACAATGACCGGCAAATTGCAAAAAACGTAAGAAAATTTGAATTTCGCGGGCTATCCTGGCGCTTCCACCTTAAGGTAGACTGGTAGAAAATCACTCTGGACCCGAGACGGTGGTGCGTAGTGCTCCACGCGCGCCTCTCTATGACGTAACGGGGGGAGTTTTGTACACCTCACTCCCCCCGGGACGAGGCCCGCAGGTCAAGCGGGCCGGCACTAGTCCGGGGCAGCGGAGTTCACATTAGTTCCCACTGCCCCCCGACGCAAGTGTGCGAGGGAACACAGGTGTGGTTTTAGTCAGTACGAGTCTGACAGACCCCTCCGCTCACCCCAGGGCGGAGGACATCCATTGATGATTTCCACATCGTGAAAAAAAAAGACTGGTAGAAAATGCCCAAGCCATTAAGTCCCCCTTGGACAGTGTTTTTTTATACCTGTGCATAAAGTTTAATAAATAAAAATAAATAATGAATACATCATAGTCAATTTAAAAGTAATAACAAAATATTACGATGTTTTAAATTAGTTTAGTGCTAAATAAATAGTATGTAGTGGGTCGTGGTGCTACTGGGATTAAGTGTTTTATGAATGCATCATAATATGTTATAAATAAATGAAAGTATTATTTTCATTATATTTTACAAAGCGCCAACCCTATCGCGGCTACCGAACGTTAGCTGTTGCGACTAACTACCAACTAATGGACGCTCGGTAGGTACTCGCGTAATTGTTTCCTTTTCACTACCTACTGGCTAATTTTAGTAAAAACTCCAGTATTTGGAAAGTAAATAGGTATGATTTTAGGTAGAAAACTTGAATACCTACTAAAAACCTGCCAACTTATTCCGCTTAGGTTGGGAGGGTTAAGTTAAGAAGCGAAAAAATCAACCGATTTTATTTGGATTTTCCTTCCCTTTTTTAAACTTTTACTAAAAATAATTATGTAGAAAGATTATCTAGCAAATGTATAGGTACATTTCTACTGTATGTAGGTACGTAATTATATAGTTTTGTAAAGTTTCAGGACGTTCAGGCCATTTTGGTACATTGATTTTCTCAAACTGCTATCACTAAACCAAACTTCACAGAGAAAAATGAAAAAAAAAAACTGTAATCAAAACAATCATAGCTCTAGCTAGACAATTTAATCACCGGCAAAAAAAACAAGTCTCAATAAATCAATCCGGCATGGTAATAGAACGTTACACACAATAATTAGCCACTCATTAAACACAAAAAAACTGTAAAAAGTGAAGAAATAGATGACCAGTGAAAGCTGAAGTGCTATCAGCACGCGAGTAAACAAATGACTCTATCTGCCTTTTTTTTTTTCTTAACTCTGAGCCGTCTATGCGTGAGTTTTACTACTAATGTTAGAAATAACCCCTCTACTGCTTCGGGTCATTAAACAGACTAAGGTAGATTAAAAGTGACTTAATGTTAAAAGTGCTGTGTAACACGTTAGATTATTATTAGGTGTTATTATAAGAAATTATTTTGTGTAGGTGGAAGTTTATGGCATTTAAAAAGTTTTCACAATAATATCGTGTCTAGATAATCACATTCACGTACCTACTTTATTCTTTTATTTTGGTCGAAATGCAATGCTTTATTTTTATGCTGAAACTTATAAAATGTCACGCTATCAGCTTCTAAGATAGACGGAGCAGGCTGTAATTTTGTGGATAAAAAAGAGAGAGAAAGAACGATCGTGCTGTCCCGTGTTTCCAATAGCACGTTACGCGTGACACGCGTGGCACGGTGGTCGTTATTTCGTCAGGTTTTTTTTGTTTTTCTTCCTTTTCCTTCGTTTTGATTTATATCCCCATTCTCATATCCAAAGAACACCGTATTATTTATTATTATAATAATATGTTATTGATATCAAGATAAACATTTTAATTTTTAAGTCATTTATAATCGAATTCTTTGGAATACATATTGCTTCTTTCAGAAGGTTGACGAAAATAATAGAAAAATGCCAAATATTTAAATGGTACTATGTGTGATAGTAATCAATTAATTTTCTTTACTATTTAAAATGGGACTATTGCAGTCCCAGACTCCCGAGTCATGTGACGCTCTATCAAGTAAAAATAAGTTAATATACACTATTATCAAGTATTCTGAAATCGTACAATTTTAAAAAATACAATACGTTTGCAAAACTTTAACAGAAAAGTGGAGACAGGTTCGGTTGAAAGCGTGTTGCTCCCGTCACGCGTGCGTGACATTGTGCGGTAAAAGTAATGATACATTTATTGAATAATACTTCTACTTACTAATAAAATTATAGCAACAATCATCTCTGTTATACGTATTTCTTTTTTGGAAACAAAAGTCTAAACTAATTGACATGTTCCTATGCAATAATGCGACAAGCGTGCCGCCGTGTTTCGTCACGCGTGGCGTAAAACGTAGATTAATAAGTATATAAACGAACACTTCGTTTAACATTACTAACAATCTACATATTCCTGGCAAAAAGTAATATGTTAAGTGCAACGTTAAGTAATCTTTGTGTGTGAAAAAAGTTTAACATTCATAATTGACAAGTTTCGTATTCAAAGTGGCAACAGAGACAATAATTTTGCAAAATGATTAATGATGTTGTATATTTAAATTACTTATTCAGTACATATTTAATCTAGAAACATGATTATAACTATTACTCGTTTTTTATTATAAGGAAAAAAAAACTGATTTACAAACGAACACTATTGGCTAGTATCTACTACATTGGCAATCGCGGTACAAATATTAAATGATGTTGTGAATTTAAATGCCGATCGCATTTGATATTTGCTTAATTATTCAGTACATGTTTATAGCAAAAATATTATTTATTATGACTACAGTGTGTTATTTTTTTATTAAAGCGATAATATTGTGTTACAAGTTAATTGACAGGTTTAGTATGCAAAGTGAGAGTTGAAAGCGTGCCGTGTGCTGTCAAGCGTGACACGCTTGTACGCAGAAATAATGATAGAGTGCATGTCTACGTAGTTTATGTTAGGGTATTTTTTATTGTGGAACATAGACATACATTTTTTAAATATTCGACATCAAAATAAAGTTTTCTTGTGTATTCTAAAGACCTATTAAATACAAAAGTTTATAACAAAAGAGACGTTTGATACCTATCCAAACGCTTCATCCAATTTACATGTTACGTTACTCTTCTCATGAAAACACTGATCGATTCTCTCATGAAGACGTAAACAAATCCAGCATCACTGTTTGTTTTGTTCGAGTACGCCACCCGTGTCACGTCAGCCCTGAAATTCTCGCAATTCCATTGGTATTCACGTATCACGCTCTCCTGATCTGTCTGTACGCTTCACGCTGCAAGTGCCACAACTGAATGTTGTGGCCTCAAATTTAGTCTGTTGTAGAAGGTATTCTCTCTAAAACTATCTTTTACTTTTTTTACTATCATGTACTTAGTTTTAAATACAATAAAGAAAGAAAAAAACTTTATAATGGAAACCGGTGACTTTGTTTGTTTCATTGGCTTTTTGCTACCGACTTCCAAAAACGAAGTTATTTTTCACGTTTTTTTGAAAATCTTATTTTTTTTTTTTGAGAGAATGATTTGATATTACCCTTTTAAAGGGACCACCGCGCTTTCTCTACGAAATGAAAAAATAATCACGCAAATCGGGCCAGCAATCCCGGTGAAGTCGGTGTAAACAACCTCTTCCTTTTTGAGTTTGATTCAAATCGCGGCCCGTGGGCCAATGTACGCAATGTGTGGCGGTTGTTGTAATGAACTAACATTACGTTCACGCTGATTTAGTCTGCTCCAGCCGCAAAATACATCCTCGAATTAAGATAGGTCAATAATTATATACTTATTTAGCTCTCAGGGGCTAGCCTATCCCGTCAGCATCATCATCTACAGCCCGACTTCACCAATCACCCACTACTATATACCTACCTCTCTTTGTTTGTGCCAATGTCCAAGCTGTAAATAATTCCAAAACACAACTTTTCTAAAAATACACTTTATTTTAAGCCTGATAAAGTGATAACCCAATTAATTTCCAATTAACTGTAAAGTTAGATTTTTAGTTGCTCCGAAATCAATAAATAGTTGAGTCATTGAGTTTGCAGATTAGTGACGTCACTGGTTGTTATTGTCAAACAAAATCTTTAAGGGAATCACGTTTTGACAGCTCAAAGAGTATGTCAATTGATTGGTGATGACGTCAACTACCCAACTACAGTATGACCACTTTAAGTGTGCATTTCAAGGTGGCGCTGCTTGTCAACAAAACAAAAAATGCATCGAGATGTCAAACTTAATACATTTATTTTAGTTCTGTGTTTTCCCGCCTGCACAAATAAGTTGCTCATGATATGACACAAAAAACTCAATCTAGCTCTTTCTAGGCACAAATTAGATATTATATAATTGTGAAAGGGCCCTACTTAATAATAGGGTTAAGTGCCATTACCGCGTCAAGCGAGCGAGGCAATTTAAAAGTAGTTAGTAATGTATGCATAGCCATCTAAGGCGGACCATGGCCATACACATATGCATAGAAATCTTAGTAATAGCCGGTAAAGTATGTATTTAGTAGTGATTTTGAATATTATCGGGAACTTATGTATGTCTTTTCTAAAGACAGATTTAGTTGGTAGTATTGATGGACTTTTAATGGGTAGGCTTGTGTCGGCTCGTGTGGAGCCGTTTTCTCTTTGGAAAGGTAAGCCCACGTTCGCATGCGCGCCTTTTTATTGCGACATTTTTTTTTACCGTCGCGTCTCTCGGACGTTGCAAAATGCACTGTTAAGCCCTTCGCGCATTACGATGCTCGTAGGATACGATACTTGAGTCGAACACCAGTTGAATACATGTCCGCGACTCATGGTTCGCACATTACGCTACTGAAAATAAAGTCATTTCGTCATTTGCAGCACACACTTCTGATTAACAGGACGTGTTTTTTTCCAATTTCATCCCAAGTCGTATGTTTTCTCACGTAATCAGGCAATTTTAAGTTACCTATATAAACACGTTCCGCTGTCATTTTGACAAGATCCGTAGCCAGACGCGACACGCGGATATCGCGAGACTGGTAGCGGACGCGTTGGATACTGGTAGCTAAGTGTGCGATTCTCCATTTAAATATAAATGTGAGATACTCCGCGGCGACTTGTCTCCGAGACTCCTATTGGATACTAATAATTCAGTGTTTCTTATAAAAACTTTGCGTCTTGTTTGAACGTGGTCTCAAGGCGATTTTCATTAACGAAATTGAACGCGATCCGCTCATCTAAAATGCGTTCCATTTTCATCGGTAAAATTCGCCCTTATTGAAGCGTTTCTCGCTGGATTCGTTTGTGTATTTTTCCAAGTATGTTTTTTTTCTTGGACCTATTTAATGTTTCTGCCATGTGGACACCAGACTCTGGCAGATATTTCAGTACATTAGGTATCTGTCAAAGTCTGGTTTGCTCTCCAGTCCGTTCGGTTTACCGCACCTTAAGTTTAAGTAGGTACATGTATATCGAGTTACTAGTTCAAAAGTAAATGCTTGCTTTTACGCAATATTACATAACCTTATTATTTTGTCCCATTTTCTCTCTCCACAACTGTAAAACTCGGACCAATTGCAGCACATAATTATTACACAATAACCCTAATCACTTTACGACACCCTGCAAAACAATAGCTTCGTATATTTAACTCAAAGGAACAATAGCGATAGTTATTGAACGGAAACTGTACAGACGGATAGACAAACAATGATGGTAGGTCGGTAGCTAGCTACCGTAGTTACCGCTGTCACTACACTACGTTCGTCATTTAGTTTCCGATTATGTAAATAAACGTGTATTTGGATAAACAACTTTACCACCAAATCATAAAGTTTAGTTTCAGTTGCAATTATAACATTTTATTTTTCAATAGTACCACGTTATATCTTGCCTGTAATTTCGCCGAAATTTGGAAGAAATGTAAGTACCTGTCTGTAGTAACTGGTACTCAATTGAAACTATCATAAAGTTGATATTCGTTTTAGACGGAATAAAACCAATTGGAAACAAGGATCTGAATAGACTATACGACAGCTACCGTGCCCGCGGCGACTGACTCAGCAATTATCGAGAATGGCGCCGACACACAGACACCTACTGTGAATGAATTTAGTCGAGAATTCTTTGTGATTTTTAATGAGGAGTTTCTTTTTGAGAGCGTAGGTGCTGCCATTGTTAGGGAGTCAGGTATGAACAATTAGAGAGAGACCGGCGGAGCCAAAAAACAATAATTTCACAATTGAATTTTCACACATAAAAGGGGATTCAGGATTTACTAATGAGACAAAGAGAAATAGTGGGAGGGCGAGAGGAACACCAACACAGGGCAAATACAGGAAACAAATATTTAAAGTGAAAAACCCCGAGTGCAACTAATTAGAAGTTTAAAACAAGGTTACTTTTCATGCGGTCGAATGCAGTACGTGGCAGTTGAGTATAAAACTAACGATAGCAATAGTTGGATCACGATTCTGTAATAGACAATCACGACTGAAAATCATTAAGTAACGAAAAGAAAATCTTTATCTGACGAAAGAATTTAATTATCGTCTGTCACAGATGTTCCTTTCTCGATCGCATCTCCTGATCTAGCGTAGATAATCAACCACTTTATTAAAAATCTCGATGTACGCGCGGACTTGCGGAGGTCCACTATGCCGTATCGCTCATCCAAGTTAAATCCATAACTTCGATACACATATACATACATACATACATAACCTCACACCTTTTTCCATGGGGGTAGGCAGACACCACAGAAGGGGCTATCTGCTACGATCCTTACACACTCCTTTTGCCTCGTCCACGTTCATACACATTTATACAAGGAAAGTGTTATTGGGTTTTTCAATCAGGAATTTCTCAGTAGCAGCCACGGAGTGTGGTTTTGTGCCCGACAATAGGCTCGCACCCTGTAACATGGAACTGAAAAAACATAACTGGCGATATATGTATAGGTAAACCTCTGACTTCAGGAATTACAGGCAAGGGGTTATGTTATGCTTAACTTGGATCTTATGACTATGTTATTCAGTTTAAATAAAGAGTGGTCTGAATCCATCAATCTGCTTTATCTCTACCTAAATTTTTCTGCTTTTAATCACCCAAACCGAATCAGATTCATTCGTCATACCAACATTACAAACATCTCGATAGCTCTGCGCGGGCGTGCATCAAGGCTAAATATCTGCGTCGGCAGCTGCAGCGGAAGCCGATAAGGACTGATAGCGTTATCAGCGCGATAGCGGCGCTTTGTCGCTGCCGACACCTGGGTACCTAGTTCAATGTTCGCGAATGAGGATTGGGGACTATTATATGGTGCTAGTGGTGGTGGTATTTCAAGTCTTGTGTTGCTTTGTGGTGGCTTATATAATGCAGATATGCATAGGGAATATCAAAGTTACGAGTATATAGCGCGTGCTTTAGTTTACTAACACGTTCCCGTCTTTGCTCTGCACTTGTAGTTTTGACACGTCATGCGATAGTTGCTTGTCCTTTTAAATAGATCTTCGCTTACGTTTTTTTGGCTTTTGTCAACGTCATTTTCATCGGTCGTCCTGTGTAGATCATGGATTGCAAGATGTGCATCGGCTGAATAATATGGCGGGAGGCCTGCTTTATACTTTATCTTTGAAAAGGTTGTAGGTATGATGCCGTAATTTCGTATACGGGGTGGAAGGGACATCAGAATGAGTATGTGGTTTCCGTTTTCGCGTCGGAGTCGCTTCCAACCCGTATATTCAGCTTCCTTTCTCGGATAGCAACGCATCTATGATACTTCCTACTACTTCTTTCTGTAACAATGGCTGTTGCTATAGGATAGACTGTAGGACCAATCAACACGAAAGTTGGCATATACCTACAGCCTACAGTTTCCAGTAAAAGTTTTTTATGGGTGTTTTCCCAACCTCCACGCAGACAAAGGCACGGCAAACGTCATTTAATTTTATGCGTCTTCTTCTTCTCTAATTTGGACTCAGATTTGGTCCGACCAATCCGTAGCAACCTGGACAGCTCTGTCGTTTGCCTCATTAAAGTCCTGGAGGGTACAATTATTTGTGCACGACCAGCAGGAGAGACGGTGTGGCATATCCTGTTTAGAGACACTCACATTATGCTCTCAATTTTATGCTGCTATACAGCCCTATGCTGTTATTCCAGATCATATATAATGCTAAAGTTTTCGAAAGCAGTCTTGTAAATTGTTAATCATACTACCTACCTATCCGGCTGCCAACCTAATTTCAATTTACGCATCCAATTAATAGTATAAGTATCTTCATCAATTGACGCAAATCGGTACAACGACGTGTCACCGCTGTGGTTTCCTTTACAAGGAAATCTGTTTGTGGCTGTTAACAAAATACCACAATTTACAGTCATGATCGGATCAAACAATGACTAGTTAAGAAAGGTATTCTGTTATTGTAATGGTTGTTTGAAGTTTTTTACTTTAGGTCGTTTAGGCTCTTGCTGTTTCTTGGAAAATATGAGTTGGTACAGAATTAACTAGATATTATGTCTGATTCATTTCTATTTCTAGTCTAGTAGAATTCGAAAGAGAATTTGACAAGAAACTTTGTGTACACAAACACAAAGTATATAACAACACTAGTTTATCTGGTGTGCCCATATCTTCATCAAAATCCGTTCAGCCGCTTACGCGTAAAAAGGTAACACGCATATAGGCAGACTTTCGCACTTATATAAGTACGGGTTCTAGAATGATAACTCAAGAAGGATTCCCTTATTTCAACTGGCTCCTTTTAGGAACTGCAGCTGGTTGCTAGGTCTACCTGCGTGATGTTTACAGTCATGATTCGTGAAAAATTATGCTAGGCGACGAGTCTTTCGACTGTCTTACAATCTCCGGCTGCCGAAAAGCCTGCCAAAGCACGCAATGGATTTTGGCTTGCTTTGTATGAATTCATCTAGCACAGCGTGCACTTTGGCGGTTTTCACACGACACCGACCGTCCGCGCGGTCGAGCGATGAAGCGGATCTCACGTCACATTGCATTGTATTATATCCGTTGGTGCCTAACATCACCGTTACACCGACCGACCGTGCGGAGCATCGCCACAAAAGATTCGCGGCCTCCGCTCGACCGCGCGGACGAGCGGTGTCGTGTGAGGATCCTAACAGTATGAAGAAAATAATTATAATAATCATGATAAACCTTCAATGTTTCACAGGGTTCTTCCCCGGTGACTCCGCGCTAGCGATATCAAAATCTCCCGTCCACAAACAGATTTTGACAGTCTATTTATCGCTAGCGATGTTACAATCATTGTGTTTATTTCATTCTGAAAAAGGAGAATTCGGATAAAAAATCAAAAGCAAAAATGCTATTGTAAGGAAGAAATGAGTGTCGGATGATGATCATATAGATTTCATCTATACTAATATACTTATTATCTATGCTAATAATAATATATTAAAGAGGTAATGGTAGTAAGTTTGGATGAAGGGATCTTCGGAATTACTGATCCGATTCCGAAAATTCTTTCACAAAATGGGAAGCAACATTATCCCCGAGTGCCAGTTATAGGCTATATACGTAAGGTCTAACTATTCATACACGAAATATATTCAGAGAATCAACTAACGGCATATAACGAAGCCATAGCTATCAATGGTTTTGTTTTTCTAAGTATATTTTTATAAAAATAAATAACTTAAAATTACTTGACCCACAAAATTAATACTGGCTCTTTATTTTTCAACATCAAAAAATGTTTTATTTTTAATTTGTTTTATTGTTTTATATTCTATTATTTTCATTCTTTATTCTATATTTTTAAGTAAAGAATCTAAAAAGAAGAAGAAATCATAAAATAGTCTCCCGTAACAAAAGATTGCGATTTTTCAAACTGATTGCAAACTTTTTTTAGATTTGTTTATGCGCGTCGCCCGCGGCGTTGACACATCAAAAAAAGTTTCATTTTTATTCTGTTTTATTGTTTTATAATCTATTTTTTATATTCTAAAATTTAGAATTATAATAATTTCGTAAAAACAAAAACAAAACACTGATAAAATTTCTTTTTTCGTTGTTATATGGCGACTTTATGACTTATAGAAGTTACTCTTAAAATATTTCGTGTATGAACAGACGACCTTATACCTACATACAGGCGATCCCGTGAAATAATTTCCAACCATAACGCGAGCGAAACCGCTGGCAAATCTAGTTAGGGATAAAGTAATTAATGGTAGCGTAACATCGAGCTAGATTTCAACCAGTAATAGGAATACTGGTTGAAATGGTTTAGAAAGGTATTTCTCTGGACTCTAGTTATTTGGGAAATTGTTCTTTGCATCGTACAGTGACACGGGTAAATGAGTAAACGGACATGATAAATGATGTTTATTTTGCAAATAGGTTTTTACAAACACTTTTACACGTCTTCTTTTTTAAAACTAGAAGAGGCCGGTGTTTCGTATCTGACTTCTCTGAGAAGAAACAGACGAAACAAACTCAGAGGTCATAGTCTCTTCTAAGGTCCAGACATAATCTTGATAAACTCACATGAGGACTATGCAGATGAGTGTCTGAGATGGTCTTTTGAAGAAAGAACCACACAGATTTGAGTGGACCTGTCCAGCCAGCCATGGATATTCGTTTCCCGAAATCGTGAGCTTAGAACGTCTAAAATACAGAAACCTCGAAATCTAACAACTTGACACATGAACACATTGTAAACAGTTCGTAACTAGACAAATCGACACAGGTATACTCGTTATAGCGTTGTTTCCTAACCGTCTAAATAATCACTGTCATGAACAGACGACTGTTACGAGTGCTATTTATTAACTCTCTTCAGAGGTTTCCAAATAATGATGGAGCTGTAATTTTATTTATATTTTACCCGCTTTATACTTCTGAGCCTTTAAATTAATGATCTGTTATATCTTCCGTATTCACCATCATTTTCATCTGCCTAGCTTTGTCCAATCAATGTTGGGGATGCAGCTGAATTTCAGTATTTTATTTATAATTCTACCAACATATTTTCTGATTTTCATCTCTGTTTCATTGTTCATCTACTTTTATGTGTTGTGATTGTTTTCAATCGTTAACTATTACTTCTGTAACAATACCTTCAATCAACCTACCACTTTTACCATCATCACTTTTTCGGGGTCGTCGGTGCAACCTGTCTTCTTCTTCTTCCATACTTTGTTATTAGTACACTTTTCAGTAGTCATCTAGCCATATCATCGTTGATTATCGTCTAGGTAAGAACGATATAAAATTGGCAAGCAGAACGTAGGTATATCTATCAAAATTGTGATTAGATCTACAGTGTCTCCATGTCAGTGACTATTTTCATGTGTGATCAGAAAGAAAGCAGCCTTTAATCAATCTTCTACCATTATCAAATCAAAATCATCAAAATAGTTCCTTAAACCGAGTGCATATAGTGTACGTTTGTACAAGCGAGTGTGTCGCGTCAAGTCGCGTGCCGGAGTCATTGACTGCCGCCGTCGCCGTCGCACAGTCCAGATTAGAAACGTGCCGCGAGTGCCGCTTTCTACCAGAGCTCAGAGGCGGCACTACACTGGACTGCGAGGTTGCCGCTTTGCTGCCGGACTGATATTTGGCTGGATGGGATGTGTTTTGATATTGTTTTTGATGGCTTTGTTGTGATTTATGATGATAGTATGATTGTATAGTAATCTGTAAATGTATTGGAGTGCATTCTGTGATACGCATTTTAAGGTGTACTAGATTTACGATTACCTATGGAATATGGCTTCGCAGGAGCAGGAGCATAGGAAATTAGGATTAGAATATAAAGATGTGATGACAGCAATTAAGTATAATAGAAAAGGGTCTAAGATGTCTGGCTATGTGTGGGTATAAGAATCGCTGTTAGATTCCGCCAATGTTTAGTTCGTGTTTTGAAAATTGATCGAGTTGCTGACACGGAACGGATATGTTTCTCAGGAATACGGATTATGGCTCCTTGTTTTAACCGACTGCATTGGTTAATAAATCCTAGATGAGAACAGTAGCATAAGACATTGGTTTTTAGACCAAAATGTTTATTCCATGGAAAAGATCGTAGTTTTCGTATAATACGGATTGAGATTGTCACGGACTGTTAGTGTCATTGCTTTTCTTATTCCGTTAATTCGTAATCCAGCCACCTCATCAAAATCTACACAAATACCTTTAGAGAGCCTTTTCTCTTTCAAAGAAGTTGTTCTCGTTCTAAAAAGGTTCAGTAGACAAATATAATGACAATCGTGAAAATCTATGCGCTGAAACTTGCCGACAGAAACAAACAAATTGTGGAGATTTTACATATTCTCTCCAATTCCTGGGAGATCTTGAATTAGTATAGCTTCAGAAATCTGACAGGTATTTTGAACAGATAATTCAAAAGAAGACTGTTCAATATTGTCGCTCCTTTCTGGTTATCTATTCTTATACGCGTATTGCGTAAGTGATAGAATCAATGCTGCACACCTATTAGCATATTTAACGTAAGAAATAATTAATAGTAAAATACTGAAAGATTTACGGACTCATCGACTAACTGGAAACGCTGACGTAAGTTACTGTGTTAGCTAACTAATTAGGATACAAGTTAGCAGGACGATAGAAGAAGAAACTATTACGTACCTACTGCTACTAGACATAGATATCAAATTAGATTTCACAATCTCATGCAATACAAGTAAGTACATAGTGTACACAGGTAAATAAAGAGATAATATCGATAGCCGACCAAAGAAAAGATGGATGGATTATGTTTAGTTGAAACTAAGACGGATTTACTCTAAATATGACGGCAAATAACGATTCTTTGTAAGAAAAAGCCGTGCTATGTCGATTTCCAAATATAGACAGGACGATGATGATAAAGAGACCGTACTTAAGAAGAAAGCAATAATATAAGATACATTTCAGTTCTTTCCGTACCAGAGGTAAATATATTCAGTCAAAAAAGGATCGGGAATGAATGATTTGTTTATGGTTCCAAATTATTTTTTTTTGTGATTTTTGTTGTTGTTAGATTGGCACAACTGTTTTTCATTTTGGCGTGGAGTTTGAGTTGCATCTGTTATTTAGATTAAATACAGTGCAGTTTTTAGTAAGATCATTTATCTAGTGTGTATTGCGTATTTCATAATGGACAAGAACATCGAAAAAGAGTATGTCGTAAATTTTGCATCGCCAATGGAATTTCGTGTTCGGAGTCCCTGAAAATGTTACTGAAGGCTTACGGTGAATCAACTTTATCAAAAAAACGTGCTTATGGAGTGGTACAAAGGGTTCAAAAGCGGTCGAGATGTGATGGAAGATTTGCCTCGCTCTGGTAGGCCATCAACGTCTTCAACTGAAGTGAAGGAAATAGTGACTGAAAATCCTAATCCAAGTTTGAGACAGAGATAGCCGCTGTACTTTCTGTGTCTCACGAGTCGATCTGTACCATTTTAAATAATCACTTGGGTATGAAACATGTTGCCGCCCGGCTAGTCCCAAAAGACCTGAATTTTCTCCAAAAACTCAATCGCATAAGAGTCGCTGAGGTCATGCTGGAACGAGTCAATTCCGACCCAACATTCATGAAACGCATTGTTACTGGTGACGAGACGTGGGTTTACGAGTTTGACTGAAACTAGTCAACAAGCTTCGGAATGGCACCTTCCAACTGAACCGAAACCGAAAAAACCACGCCAAAGTTGATCAAAAGTCAAAGTCATGTTGACCGTTTCTTTGACTATCGCGGTGTTGTGCACTCGAAATTCTTGCAGGAAGGTCAAACAGTAAATAAAGAATATTATTTGAGCGTAATGCGGCGTTTAAGAGAGCAAATTCGACGAAAAAGGCCAGATTTGTGGAAAGAATATTCTTGGATTTTGCACCACGATAATGTGCCTTCGCACAAGGCCATCAAAGTGAACGAATTTTTGACTAAAAACTCAACAAACACCATCGAGCCACCACCTTAATCACCAGATATGGCTCCAGCCGACTTCTTTCTTTTTCACTAAAATTACCTCTTCGTGGCACCTGTTTGTCATTGTCATTCGGTAGGAGACTTAAAGGAGAATTCGCGGCGAGAACTGAACTCAATTCCGGAAAAAGCGTTTAAAAATGTTTTGATGATTGGATTATTCGTTGGCGTAAGTGTATCGTTTCTGAAGGAGCATGCTTTGAAGGCGATAAAAATAAATTTGGGTGAATAAAAATTTTTTTTTGTATTATTGATCGTTTCCCGGTACTTTCTGGACAGTGTAGTACGTCGTTTTTTGAACACAATATAAAAATATCGTATAGCATTTGAGTTAAATTGTTTGCAACAAGCCCAATCAGTATCATCCATAGATATGATAAAGTTCTTAAAATGATGAAAATATTGTTTGTGAAACGAGTATTTTTAATTTTAAAATCGATGTATTTACGTTACGTTTACATCGCGCGGTCGTGCTAGGGCCTCAAGTATCAGAAAATACAGATCTTTTTGCACATCAAGTGGTCGGGGAAAATATCCGCACTTAAAATAGGTATCGGCAACTATAATCTGATTACCGCTATCATTTACGCACATTGTCCGATTAGATTATACAGTACATTGTTTATCCAATGCATTATCGTGAGGTGTTAAGTAGTTTCTACCTAGCACTTAGCCGATTTACATGGTTACCTACTTAGATATTGAACATTATGTCGTGACAAGTTTAAATTCTGAATCTAGATTATTCTCTATGATAGCTTGATTGTGTTACGGCTTGAGGTAGGTCTATTACTTTTATAATGTCTTTTGATTCTTCTACTTTGCCGCTGACGATTTTGCTAGTAGGTACTTACTTTATTTATCCTTTACGCACAATTATAACATATAAAGGTGGACTATGTCCGCTATAATCAAACGGTTGTCTTCTTATATTAGCTTATGAATTCCTTTCATTATTAGGTTTCGGTTACACTTTATGCTCGGAGTTTATCAGCGAGAGTGTGATATGCTTAGCCACATTGGGCATGAAAGAAGAGCTCATCTAAGATCTCAACCACCATGACTAGATGAAATAGAACGCACTTGTTGACTGCGAAAAGCCGCTGAACCACATCAGCATCATCATGAATAGCAATAGCAAGAGCCAATGTTGCTTCCAGTGTCTTTTCGAAAACTTTGGCTTTTAACTTTTTTGATGTATTTTATGCAGCGTACGTAAGAGATGTTATGTCGATGTTCAACGGAACGATGTCACGGATTGGATATATACAGGTATCGAATATTATAATATAAATAAACGAATAGATTTCACATATAGTTTGGATAATTATATCATTTTCACATTCTTGGCACCTATCAGCGATTCGATTGCTCAATGACTTATTTGTAGTGCTACAGGTTTTTCGTTATTCAAGCCACAATCTATGTAGTAGAGTTCATTTAATCGATTTGTCCATTTATATCGATATCGCCGTTTCCTGCAGGATTTTCCTCTTCAAATGTATTTCCCACTTTGATGTATGATCTATCTTCGGTAGATACATAAGTAAGTATGCATGAATACTTATTCATTGTTGTTCTTCGTTCTTTAGAAGTTCCGCGTCTTCCTTCCGAATCATTGCCTACTGCTCTGTGTTCCCTTATAGTTTCGTTATCTATTGTTTGCCTTTTTTGCTCTTGTATTAAGAGCAAAAAAGGCTTCAGAAATATGCCGTTTGGGTTATCTACCAAATTATCCGAGAATATCCATAGCGGTTTGGTATTTATGTAGACGACAAGGTTGGTCAGAGGACCATTTCGAGTTTTTCATTAATTTCTTGTTATTCGTCCGTGGTTTTTAAACTTACGTAAATACGTATATCTGTCCTCTTTTTAAAACTTGTTTTTAAAAGCCAGCTTCTTCGTGTTGAGTAGTGTGTAGAATAATTTAGGGATCCTTGATTTTCAGTTTGAGCCAGTATTTTGCTGTTACATATTTGCAACAGTCGATTTCAATAAAACATCTCGAATCTCTCAGTAGACTGACCTTACTTCCGAGTACTTATACATTAAGAACCTGTAGTACATTTATGTCTAAGTAATTAATACAATCAGTACGACACAGTATTCACAACCAGATACGATCGAATATCTCTAAATCACACTCCCACGCAAGTCCGTGAGAACACAACGAGATATAATTGGTAGGCAGTTAACATATTCACGAAGTCTATATTTACCTTCGTAAAACCTTCACTGCTAAATTAATTATTAGTTGCGAAACCATTATCCAAGTTAAGTCCGCCGTGCTGCGTATCGAACGGACCCAACAACCTATACATAGTCACCTGGACGGTCACATAGAAAAACTGTTTAGTTAAATACCGTCCTATATCTAAACAATAGCCTAATCCCAACCCTAACACTAACATCATAAAGTACAGAATAAAGTATGCATGGTAAATAGAACCCTATCGCCCTAAGCGTCAGTCAGTATTCTGTTAGTATACAATAAATATTCGGCGCCAGTTGTGCCAGAACACACATATACATAGAGGAGCTAGCGTTGTAGCTTGCCAAGAACGGCAACGTCGCATCGCTTGCCGGCGGATTCCAAGCTTGTTTCAATTTATTCTTGTTAGTTCGACAAAGTTCTAAGTCCGAACTGCGGCTGCAAAACTGAAAAACATGAACCTTATAACAGGCGATATATGGTTGAATGTTGAGGAGATTATGTGGAAGGACTTTGTCATACTGACGGTTTTGTCGGCTGTATCCGAGGGTAGCGGGACGCGTGGCGTTCTCGACGCATTGTGTTCGTTTTTTACGAGACGCGATAGAATCGATGTCAGTTGGCAGATTTTTTATTTTACCGTTTTTTGGCCTTGTTTGCCTCGAATAACGACATAGACAATGAACACAGTGCAAAACAAGATTCGCTTTGACATTGAGCTGTTGGGGAAAATGTAGTTTTATCCTCAAAATGTTTTGATCAAAACATCATACTCAATAAAATAAAATTTGAGGAATGTCCAATACTGCACGAAATCTACTTATTATGGAAAAACGCGAAAGCATAACAAAATAAAGCAAATGATTCTATTTTCGGAGAAATTGATCAAATGTTTCACGTTTTTCATTAATTTGTTAAAGAAATAAGCTTGCTCATTAATAACGCCATATGGACCATATAATATGGCATCAGCTGAATCTAAATCTACTTGCAGATTTACTCTATCACATCTGGTTTTTGAGATATCGTCGTTTCTTTATCAAGATGTCGCAGCAAATAATTCCATTACGGCCCGATTTGGGCCTAAAGGGAAGACTAGAAACATTTAATTTTATCATTACTTTCCTGTATTCAACCGAAAACCATACTAATATTCTATCATTCGTAAGAATATGATTATTAAATGCTCCTCTACGCTTAAAATAAGCAATTTTGCTCAAGGGACTAACGGAACTGCTACATGAAACTTGTCCACAAGCCTCAAAATCGTTATAAAATCCCCTTCCAATTTTACAATCAACCGTAATAATTTCTATATTATAACTTGTCATGGTCTCTTTCTGTGATATATTGATTTTTCTATGTAAATTCGATGATTGTTCCTCCTCACAATCTCACATTATCCAAGATCTATGCGTCAATTAATTTTGCTAGCCCGATTTTTGATATAATCTTATATAAAAATACCATTTTAGTACGTGTTTCCAAATGCTTATATCCTAAAGTTTATAATTTAAATAGTCCTAGTTCAATAATATAAAGAAATACGATTTTATTAGGAAAATAAGGATGCAACTAACTATACTTTTTGAAATCATCGATTAAAACTCCACGTTTTTTTATTAATTTGTTTAAGAAATAACCTTTCTCATTAATAACGCCACATGGACCATATAATATGGCATCAGTTGAATCTAAATCTACTTGCAGATTTACTCTATCACATCTGGTTTTTGAGATATCGTCGTTTCTTTATCAAGATGTCGCAGCGAATAATTCCTTTGCGGCCCGATTTTAGTTTAAAAGAAACATTAGAAACAATTATTTTTTAATGACTTTCTTTTATACTACCTACCTATTATCATATTATTCTGTTATTTATGATAATATGACTGTACAATGCTTCTTTTTCCTTTAAATGAGCCATAACGATGCCACTTTATACAAATTCTCACAAGCGACATGCGCAAACGTTTTATGAAACACAGCCACAATCCTCAAAATCACTATCAAATTCTTTTTTAATTTGACTATCAAACGTAGTAATATGTATTTTATAACTTGTCATTGTCTCTTTCTGTGATTTATTGACTATTCTATGTAAAGTCGATGATTGTTCCTCCTTACGATCTTACATCATCCAAGACCGTTACGTCCACTCATTTTGTTATGACGATTTTCGATATTTCTTTGCGTTATATTGTCACTTTAGTATCAGTTTCCAAAAGATTATATCTTTAGGTTAAATGATCCAGTAGTCCTATGTCAGTTATGTGAATAACTACGACTTTAAAAGTAAAATAAGGATGCGCGATCGTTGCTATTTATTTAAAAGACGTAGATATTTAAATGTAACAGTAAACAGTTATGTAAATAATAAAACAATCATCTCTGAATTTTGACTAGTAAAAATCATCATAGTTTTTGGCACTGAACGGAATGTTTTTTTTTGGAGAATAGAGACAGTATAACAAAATGATGCCGATGACTCTATTTTCTGGAAACATCAATCAAATGCTTCACGTTTTTCTTTAATTTTTTTAAGAAATAACCTTACTCATTAATAACGCCATATGGACCATATAATATGGCATCAGCTGAATCTAAATCAACATACAGATTTACTCTATCACATCTTGTTTTTGAGATATCGTCGTTCCTTTATCAAGATATCGCAGCAAATAATTCCTTTGCGGCCCGATTTTAGCCTAAAAGGAACATTTATTTAGAAACAATTATTTTAATGTACCTTTCTTTTCTATTGGTTATCTATGATCGTAATAATCTGTCAGTAACGAGAAAAGTATTGTACAATGCTCTTCTATGCTTTAAATGAGCTACACTGATGTCACTTTATACAAAAAAAGCGGTATACGGAACTGTTGTTTGATACTCGCCCGAAATCTTCTATATCTTCATATTTATCTTATTTTTTATTTGACAATCAAACATAAGAACATGTATTTTATACCTTGTCATGCATATCTTCCTGTAATTTATTGACTCTACTATGTAATGTGAATGACTGATGTTGAATGAGTTACTCATCTCAATCTTGGATCAGCCAAGATTTTATGCGTCAACTTTTTTTGATAAGTCGATTTTCCATATAGCCACATGTAATTAGGTCAATTTCATATCAGTTTCCAAAAGCTTATATTCTAAGGTTAAAAGATTCAGCAGTCCTATGTCTGTAATGTAAATAAATATGACTTTAGAAGCGAAACAAACGTCTACAATATTTGCTACATCGCGTTGAATAAATCCACGGCTCCCAAAAGACGCAGTCATATAAAAAGTAAGACAACTATGTAAATTATATAAATAAATAGCTTAAGCTAATTTTCAATGTGTGCCTTTTTAACTAGAAAAGATCCTTACATTTCGGACCATAAGTTACAGAAGAAAGCAAAATAAATCGAACGGAAAATACCTATTTCGAATTAGACTCTGTCATAAAATTGATTGGAATTTTGCATTGCAGAGATAATTATGTTATAATATGGATTAGTATTTTTGGATAAGTATGGATATGGATTCTATAATATAGATAAGTCACATTCTTCTTCTTCTTAGCGTATCTATGGCAAAAATATACAGTGTCGGTCTTAAGCGAGACGCGCGTCGTGAGTTGTTCCAACATTCTTACCAGACAATGAATTATTGCTCCAAAACAATCAGCAATTGCTTTAAATATTACGAAATTGCTCGTATAAATCTTTTCATTTAGGTATGATCTCATGATCAGTATGCTGAAAAAAAAATAGAAGTAGAAGACGTAATAATTTTAAGTAAAGAAAGATATCGACAAGACATGGAATTATAAAATTGTTTGCCAACGGTGTTTTTATCCCAAGACTTCGATGTAAGCCCTTTAATCTTAAAGAAAGTTGAATAAACAAAGGTAGATAAACTACACATAGACGGCTATGTATTGACAACACTCAATGAATAGACCATACAATATCACTGCATTGTATCAGCCATTCATTCATATTTCCTTTTTGTTGAATTCCGCCGATTGAAATCGAAGTTTTTTGTTCAAAGAATGGGAATGTTTGCATCATAATGTGAACAAATTTAATGAATACGTACCTATACTTATTTTTTTTGCAAATGTATGGAAATGGTAAAAAAGCCGTTGGCTTAGATGAAGTAATCCTCGTAGGCAGGATTACTGTGCAGTTAAAGAGACTCCTGCGCTGCCGTGACAATTTTTCGAAGCTTGCCAGTGTCACGAGAAAGAAGACCAGATGTCACGTGGTTACTGCCACCCATGGTCACCAGAAAAGTCACCATATCAGAAACGGACCTGAAATGTCTCATGAGCTTGTTTTTTTATACAAATACAAAACGCAGCAATACTGCTTGGCAAAGATAGGTAAGGAGTAAGCACTTTTAAAAAAGATCGACTGCTCTCCAAAAACATAAAGATAAAGACTAGGTATTTTAGATAATCTCTAAGTTGGATATTGATTTTCAAGACATATCCCATGGCAGATTACGGATTCCGATATCAGTTTAGTTTGCTGAGCATGAAGCCTGTATAGCCTGATAATAATTTTCTACATAGTCGCAACTGTGTAGAACCGATCACCATGTGGCTACAGGAATCAGATTGTAGATCGCAGAGATCTTTGATCGTAAAGAAAGACGCAATTAATGTATGCCAGTTCTTATCCATCTAAACTGCCTATACTTATTTGAATTTTGTAATATTTGTTTGAATTTGAAATGTATTTCAGTGATTATGGTATATCCATGATTTTCTCATTTTGCAACAAGCTTACTTTAAACTCTATGCTCGCTTGCTTTTCGCGTTATCACCATGGTAAAGATATATTTCGTCTTAAGAATGCCTCAAAATCGGCATCAGCAACTACAACAAAGGTACTAGGCCATTTCCACTACATACCAGTACATTACTACTGCTTGGACAGGCCTCGTCCAGGCCTCGTCGACCACATGGGCCCATTACCTATGAGTGCGTGGAAGGTCACAGTCTACGAATTTTTGGTTTCAGAATAATTTCAGGACAAGCCATTTCCTCACGCTCTTTCCGTCACCATTTTGAGAGCGGTGGTGATGAATAAAAAGTAAAGTAAATAAAGAAAAGCGCCGATCGGCGTTTGATAAGAAATCTTAAACCCTACATCCCTCGATCCAGAAACGAATCAAATGCGTTTTTAATCAGCTTAACTGCTTATTACATAAAAGCGTTATGTTTCACATTACATTCTATGTTAGGTGAAGTAAAGTAGTAACATTATGAAAACCTGTATTAGCTGATAATCGTTTAATTAAGCACCTACATGGAAAGTGATAAACAAGTAAAAACAAGTTATGTACTGGTTATTGTTGCAAATGTTATTATTTTTCCTTGTTTGCCGGTTTATTATACAATGTAGTTAGTAGTTTACTTAACTAAGTTACTTTGTAGGTACTGAAAATATTCCCATTAACTCATTTACCTAAGCTGAATAAGTATTTTTAGGCCTGCGATGTGATGTATGTATATTGAATGATATGACTGCAACGAGATGTAGCAGTGACGCATTGAGAACAACAAAATGGACTTGCTAGTAATTAATTGGAATTAGAAAACAAGATGTAGCTCCAGTAAAAGCATTCGTTTTGTATGAAGACACAGGGTGTAAGGAAATAAGCTATTATACCCTTGAGGTGGTGATTCAGACCAGCAAACTGCACAACTTTCCTAAATCGACACTTCAGAAGTATTGCGCTTATTTTGTTACACCCTGTATATTATGTACCTGCATTCACAGCATAGCGTCGACGAATCCCCTCATCTATAAACGAACTCCGAAACAGCTGTACTCACTATGTCTGCACTATGTCATCTAATGTCTGCATAATGAGCAGCTAGCAGTTTTATGATGAGTAGCCTCCGAGCCTCCGAGTTCGTCCGCACGTACGCGGCGCACCTTGGGCTAAAAATGGGTACCTACGGAAGAAGAAAAAGGAGTAGCAGCTACAAGAGGACCAGTCGTCATGGACTTCTACAGGTAAATGAAGATAATGAGGAGTAGGTACTCTGTTCTGCTAAGCGCTACCTAATATTTTCCTGTGGTTTAATACATAAAACAACGCATCGCAGCCGTTGTAGGTAGTTTACCGTTTATTTAATTAATCGGCGACAGGATAGATAGCCAAATATAGAGCTATTGGAAAACCCAACGGAATTACCAATTCGAATAAAAACACAACAATGTTCTTGATACCAGGTGTGTGGTTTTAACCAAAGCTAAGACCACCGGGATGCTATGCCCGCATACATAGACAGCATATAGTTACCTACTTACTATACATATTGATGGAAAACCAAGAAATAATGATGAAGAGCGACATAGAAAACACAGTTTATGGTCAGAAGTCAATCGTACCCGGGCCAGTCGTAAACTGCTCACAATGGATCGTAAAAATGCTTTATTACTAGTGTTTGCTGCGGATTCCTTACCAAAGATTTAAGATTTGAAGTCGCTTTGGCGATGTGATGTATTTTCGTGAAATATTTGTGCACCCCAGGAGAAGAAAACATGGTGCGCCGACCCCAAATAAATTGGGATAAGTGCAGGAGAATGATGATGCTGACGATTTGTGCATTCTAGATATAAATATATTGTTGACACGAGAGAAGCAACTGCATTTAATTTATGCTGACTTGTGGGATAAGACCAGTAACAATTGCTATCAACGCGTTCCGTATTTCTCTAAAATTACTTTCAACGAGATTGTCAGAAGCTTTGATTTCTGATAAAATGTCACTTTATTTCAGCCCTCACTGCGTACTTACTGGTCGGACAACTGACTCGCTACGAGAAGAAGAAGTTTCCCAAAAAGAAAAGCACGCAAAAAAAAAAGCCCGCGGATGTAGGAATCGCCAGCATAATTCTAGTTTCCAACACAACTGACTTTTTGTTTGAACAGTTCTGGTGATGGAAGAACGAAGAGTAGGCAAAGATGTACAAGAATCTTTCAGCGCGCAGAAAATCATAACTAACGGTGAAATCTTGTTTTTTTTTTCAAAACATTTGATGAAACGATGAACACAAAATCAATGTAAGTAAGGAGACGGTAAGGATCTTAGCAGGTGGCGTGCTGGGGTTTCTGTGTGTTCTTTTCTTTTTTTCTATCCCCATGTGAAAAAGGCGTGACTTTATGTATGTATGTATGTAAAATCAATGTTTACCAGCAGTGCCCTACTGTCAAAGTCATTTTTTCGCCAAAAGATCATTGCATCACTGTAATTGTTTCTTGAAATAGGTTTGATGCTCTTAAAGCATGACCAGAAGTCTCAACGATGACATGTTGATTTCAAATTAAATAAGCCTCGATTATTGTAGTTTGTGCGCACATGTGCACACGCACATTGTATTGCTTTGCCCATGAAATGTAGAGTCGTCAAGGTTTGTGTAGTAGAATTTTATATTTCTGAAGAAATTATATAAAACAATATATATAAATATTTCTTTCATATCGAAGATATCCACATTGTTATCTTCTATCCCGGGGAAATTAAGGATTCTCTCACGCTCAGCTCATATGATTGGGAGTCCGGAATCATCAATTAGTTCATCTACATCTTATTTGATAGATAAGCATTGTAGAAACAGGTAGGTTTATTTATTGTTCATGCAGTATTTTATTCATAAATCGCTGTTACTCCATGTAATATGATGTATCATTGTTCAAAAAGAGTTAGAGGTACCTAACGAACTAGCTATTTTTAAGATCCTTTTTACTTGACTGTTAGACGAAAGTGTCAGTCCACTTAATATGTGTGTAAGTACACTTCAACCAACTTTTCTATGCAGGTGGGACAACACAGAACTTAAATAAATGTACCAAGATATCGATGCAAATTTTCTTGACAAGTAACACCACCGTGAAAATAAAGTGGTCATCATATACCTTTTAGTCACAGAGTACTTTTATTATATATGGCTTTTAGTCGTTAACTAAATGACGCAGTTGAATGTGTACCACCTTATAATTTAATACAAAGTGCAGGCTTCATTTATTAAGTACTAATGCAGAAACAGCTCAATTAAACATGTTTAATGATTTTTTGCTGTTAAAAGAAAAAAACTCATTAAATGGCTTAATCGTTATAAGCCGCAAATGTTTGCTAAATATAGATATCGCCTCCCTTGCAAATTGACAATAATGTTGACTGTCTACGAGTACATGATTGTCTTAACAATTAAAATTCTCATCGATAGCTTGTAATTTGTAGCTAATTCATCATCATTATCCACTTTCAGCCGAAAGATGACTATTTCAAGCTAAAGGTTGCCTCCTGGGATCAAGCACCAATCAACGACCACGTCCTCAGCTTCTAACATCTAGCGAACTCCAGCAGTTAGCGCATTTACGCAACAAGCGCGTTCCCGCGATCTTCGAAAACCGTTCTTTCTGAAGGGTCTACCTAAAAACCCACGCTGATTAAACAATCAGAATTTTGTTCAATGGATATATACATAATCCGGCAACCGTTCATGCCCTTTTAATGGATTCAAATGTGGTTCCTTCAATAATATAGCTCTATATTTTTTATCTGCCCTCGAATTACGATCGTCGGTTTCTTACAAATTGATGTTTCTCTTACCACAGATTTATTTCTAGAAAGTAGGTTTATTTTGAGACTCCTATGCCATAATTGTCTCAACAGTGAAGACTTTGAAACTCAACATCATCGTACTGCCTTCTACGTTTGTTGTGGTCGGCACAGCAAATATTTTCTTCCTTTCTCCCATATCAACGGTTTCTATAAAATTTCCTCCATTTTTTCTTTCAAATCAGTCCTCTCCTAATCACGTATACTATTAATACTACGCCTACGCTTCATTATAAGAGGATTCAAAATTACTCGTTTCAGCCTAAAATGATCGATAACCACATTAGTGTTAAGTGTACTATAATGGGTTGCCGTCACCCTCTGAATAGGGAGTTCATTTCATTGAGTTTCGACAGTTTCGTATAAAAACACCATTAACACTACAGGGTGTGACTCAAATCCGGAAGCCGTCAAGCGATTCAAGTTTTTCATCGTCATGAGGTGATCTCATGAGGATGTGAAGCAATCAAGGTTATGATCGCAGCTACTTAAAAAACTACTGGTTTCTATAAAGAGATTATTGACTGTCCGTGAAGGTAAACATGTAAGGAAGGCTTTATTTTTATCAACTCGATGTTTGGGGCTCTGGTGCCCGCAATAAATAAAGGTGTACACAAAAAAGCGCAAATTGCCTATAATTTACTACATTTCAGTGGGGGAAAGAGATGCAGCTATACAAGACGTCTAGTCCAGATCCGTTTCTTTCCCACACTGAAGTAGGTTTAAAACAATACGGCTATAGGAGGTCATGGTATGCCACCTTGTCATAATCCACCTCGCCAGGCCAGTGCGGGCGGCAGTCACATGTCTTCGAACAAATGATACAAGTGCAATGAATTAAATCTATAGATTGTTAAATACATGTTGTTTCTACGAGTAGATACATATTTATTAATAAGCATAATATAGATAATTCTGGTAAGAACATACGTAAATTTAAATTAAAGCAGCGATAATAACATAAATTCCTAACTGTGAGTACATGCATATCGAAAGTAGCTACCGATAAAAATGTTGAATGAAACTGATTATAGATTTTAATTGTTGGCAAGACATATTTTAATTTATAAATGAAATTGGTGGATTAAACAAAAAAATAACCGACTTCCTAAAGTAAAGTTATTTTCCATTTTTTGGTGTTCTTTTTGTTAAGTCCGTTTATTTTTTCGCAAAAAAGTTGTTCTTTTTAACCGACTTAAAAAAAGGAGGAGGTTTTCAATTCGGTTGTATTTTTTAATTATAGATTTCGCAATTTCTTTTACTTGGATAACATATAGGTATTTTTACCAGATATTTTGATTTAAAAACCAAATTACTGAAACGGTTTTGATTAAATTTCTAAATAAAATTTCGAAGTATAATGTATATCCTTTCAAATAAAAGAAGAATTTTTCAAATCGGTTAATTAATGACGAAGATGTGAGTTAACAAAAAAAATGCAACCGAATTGAGAGCCACGTCCTTTTTTGAAATTGGTTAAAAAGGATATAGATATGCGACAATGCGGTAACGGTCACTCGGAGCTACCTTCCAAGCCGTCATAAAGTTTGAACAGAACCATACGAGTACATACCTGCACATTTCAAAAACTCGCAGATAGGCCCGATCAATCAATGTTCCTAAATACCTACTGAAGTGACGATATAGGTTGCCAATGACACACAAGCGAAGAAGAATACTACAACAAAACTTCGACTTTGAAAAATGCAAACCCGTGGTAAGGCCCAAATTGCCACCGGACGACTCGACTACATTGCTAATAACAATGAAGACTTTAAATAATAGGAAATGTGGGCTCGCTCGTAAAAATATACTTTTTATACTATTGTAATAATTAACTTTGACAGCTCCCCGATTGGTTTTTCTTAACGTTCATTGGTTAGGGTCCGCAAGTTAAGTATAAGAGGCAACTGCTTATTATGATATCATAACCATTGATTTTTCCTCATAATGCGTTTGATAAAAAACAAAAGAAATTCCGCGTTGTGTTGTATAGATAAAGCAGTGCCGTACGCGCTGTTACAACAATAGGTAAATGGAGGAATTTCCTGATGTTGATAACTACACTAAATTGAACTAAATGCAATTAAAATATAGTTCAAAACTAGAAAATCGGCGATTGGAACGGTGATATTGACCAATAAATCGATTATTAAAGTCGAATAAAATATAAAAATAATATATACCTACACAGTATTAGACTTTTTTTTAAAATCCGTCTTATGTTAGTGCTGAAATAAAAGGAGTTTAAGTATCCTAGTAAGTACCTGTTTATCTACCTTCTCTTGGGTTTGTTTCCTTAGCCAGACATCCAGAACAAATAACGTAAGTGACGTCATTTTACCTCATTGCAAGCCCAACTTTAAATGATTCATAACTTTTTAATTTCTCTTCTTATTTAAACTATTAAACTTAATAAGAAGAAATGGAGACTTGTGACACAGAAACAGTTTGGATTCACTGGACGTGAAGCGGTATATCGCGAATGAATAGCATAAAAAATGAGTTTGGCTGAAAATAGAGCTATAAGGTATTGTTTGCATGCCTGCGGCTTCGCTATGATCGCTAGCATCATCAGTCTCCCAACATTTTCAGCCTATATCAGTCTATACCTGCACCCCGACTGCCTAACACAGTGCCCATCACTATTCCAAGCATTCTGAAGGAAATTCCTAATCCATAGCGCCAAATCTAAGTAGCTATACTAATGTATATAATATATATCTACGTATATACTAATATTATACATCTGAAAAGTTTGTTTGTTTGGTTGAACGCGCTAATCTCAGGAACTGCTGGTTAGAATTGAAAAAATATTTTAGTGTTGGATAGCCCATTTATCGAGGAAGGCTATAGGTTATATCCCACCACGCTGCGACTAAAAGGAGCGGAGCATCAATCAAAAATGTAACGCAGACGAAGTCGCGCGGGTCAGCTAGTAATATTATAAAGCTGAAGCGTTTGTTTGTTTGGTTGAACGCGCTAATCTCAGGAACTACTGGTTCGAATTGAAAAAATATTTTAGTGTTGGACAGGCAATTTAGAAATCTAGAAAGGTTATAGACATCACGCTGCGCCCAAAAGGAGCGGAGCATCAATAAAAAATGCCACGCAGACGAAGTTCCGCGGGTCAGCTAGTGTCTAATAAAATCTAAAATGTATGTAAATAACGCAATAAATAAAACAGAATGTTGTTAAACTGTCAAAATACTATTGTATCAGTATTACGCACTTACCCCGTCGCGCGTCGCGCCGGACTATATCCATGCTCAATTTTCCCGCCTGCGCAAAATAATCTTCCTATAAACTACACTAAAACGTGAAGCGAAAACACAACCAATTTTGTTTGCAGCCAGCACTATGACTCAGTGGCTACAACTGTGTGTTATCCTCATTATATATGATTAATGATTATACGTTAAATTACGTTATTGCTACAACTAAATATTTCGCATACATATGACATCCCCAACCCGCATTGGGCCCGCCTGGTGGATCACGCGGCACTTCTGCTGCTCATAAAGAGGAGGCCTGTGTCCCAGCGCGAGCGGCGGGAACAATATAGGTTGATTATGCTTTACTGGGCTATTAATATACATACTATCGTCGTAAGGTACCGAGTAGGTAGTTTATCAAGGCGGCACACTCGAGACAGAGTCCGATAGCCTCTGACCGGAGATATCTCGCTAGTCTTGTCATCATATTGTGATGTCGGAGCTATTCGTGTAAGGCAATAAAAGTAGATAGTGAGTTATGTTTTATATTAAATGTGACTTTGATAGTTATGTTAGGTTTATGGGTTGTTGTCTGAGGTCCGCAATTAGGTTTACTGCCGTAAATATCCACTCTACCTAACTACATTACCTTTATAGTTTCACGTTTGACAATTTCAAGAGTCGAAAAAACTACGGGGAATGTGCGAAACACACTCACAGAACGAGCACCCGGATTTCGCCAGCATATGAAAGAAAACCAGATTTGTTCAAAATTCTTCGGATTGTGACGGAAAAGTGTTTATTGGGCTGGAATTTTCTTAAGCCATAAACGAGTAGGTATAAACTTGAAGGAGGAATCAGAATAACAATCTCAACATTTGAGGCAATCAGTATGTGTGCCATTTTCTCTAGTTATGTTTCAGGAAACGGATCAGGAGGTAATGTAATGGGTATTTAGGGGTATAACGACCCATCCCATCATCTCCTGGGGGTCTACTCTCTAAGTCCGTCATCGAAGATACGGGCCCGTACGAAAGTAGATCGAAACTTCCAAATGAACACTACGCTCTGTTATTTTCGGATTCATGAGTTTTGAAAATACATCGGGAGAAGAGACAACTGTCCAATCGTGTTGTCATTCGTTTTTAGTTTGAGTCCCTCACTAACTTATGTCCGTAAGTGTTACGGAGTAGGAAACGCCCGTATCTTCGGCCGAAACTACGGGTTTCGTGCTTAGAGAGTAGACCTCCGGATGCGGTTTAATGTGTAAATGGAGCGATGCCGTATTAGCTGTATAAAGTTTCATGCCCATTAAAAGTTTAAAAAAGTCCTACAAAACGACCCAAATATCTTTTTAGAGCAGCTGAAGATGTTAATAATGGGCCCTTACATAAACAGTAAAGTAAGGGTCGCTTAAAAAATTCTTTGGCCGTAAAAGTCCTCACTTCGAGAAGGCGGGTGACGCTGATACATGGTCATTATCATTAACCTACCTAGAGGCGATAAGAATGTCATTAACAAAGATAATGAGTTGCGATTAATAAATTACGCATGGCGACGCGATAAAAATGTTCTTCACCTACTTGTTTACGCGAAGTTTCTAGCCGGTGTATATTTTGCGGTGATAAAAATATGAAAATGGTTATTTTTCTTTCACAAACAAGTCTGATAGTAGTGTAATGAAATATTATATGGTAACAAAGATGTTATATGTGGGAGACGTGCGGAAGTGGTACCCGGAGCTGAAGCACGGTAATCGTGGCTGAAGCATTCCATCATTCCAATTGCGTATCACGCTTTCTATCACAGTTCGAATTATTTTGACTGATATTTCTAATCCATCGCTTCATATGTTTGAAAAATCGTCTGGTTGGCAACGTAAAAACTGCAATGAAAGTTGTTGAATTGTCAAAATGAAAGTACATTATTATTATATTAATTCAGTTTAGTCATTTAGTGTGTTGCGCACTTATACCGCAGACAATGATCATATCGATGAAATGACGTTGGAGTGTTAGCTTTTCGGTATGAAGAAAATTCTCTGTACTTATTTGCATAGTAATCGACTATAAGCTAGAATTTGGATCGGATGCCAGAAGCCGAGGGCGCATCAACATCATTTTAGTCAAAAGACTTCCTCTGCTTCGTACGGGTCTCCCCTTAGGGTCGCCACATCTTTCGGTTCTGAGCTTCTCACATCCTGTGGATCCCCGCAGTCTTCACGGCAGCCTTCGGCCTTCGCAGCCTTACTTCTTGTCGCGGACGTATACCTAAACCTTATTTAATATTGAAGGATGTTGAAGGATGTCGAAGCTGCGCATTTATCTATTTCTACAACACGTGTTCCGTGTAAATTCAACAGCCTGTATCGATTTCAGTACTGTAACTAGTTATATACAGATCCTTATTAAGTTTTACTGTCTTCAGTCACAACTCCGTCCGTTCCGTTTCCTCGTCACAGTAGGAAAGTTATGAACGGAATGGTGCTTTTCTAAATGCTCTCCATCCTCCTTGATAACTTCACAAAATCACGACCTTCCACCGAGTGTAAAAAATTCTGAGATCTAATTTAATTGCCAAAGACAAGTAGCAAAGCTTTCGAAGCGTTAATTTTCCTGCAATGACTTTTAACAGGTATCACCTACTTGATTAATTTAGCGTACACATCGTTGTTTGACATACAAACATGGCCTTACGTTAGAACTAGAACTAACAGAAGGGGAGGGGAATAAATAGAGGGTCCCAAACTAGGCACAGTCTGTATCTTGGTGACCCTTAAGTAGCTTAAATTTCGGTCCTATTGGCTCACATCACTGAGAGTGTCACTCTGTCTAAGCTCACAGGAAATTATGGAACTCGTATTCTGATACTACTCCGAAAGTCCGAACATAGATTAACAATTGAATAATCCAATAGACAAAGTAAGACCTAATCTGCATTGAATTGCAGGAAGATGAGCCCGTACTGTATTGTATTGTAATTACATACATTTCATACTACCTTAGCCTTGAATCAATTTTGAATTTATCATTATCCATAAGGTTAAGGCTTCGAACTTTGGTTATCCATTTCTACTGTTCTTATTACTCGGTTGATCTTAATCTATTGTGATGCGTAATTGTCTTAGGTTTTCGTAAAATCATTTCCATTCGCTCTCAAAGAGAAAATACCTATTTTCCAGCGATATTAACTTTAAAAACTGATACTGATGTTAAGATTTGGACTTCCACCCGTAACGATTTAAAAAAACACCTTTGTCAATAAGTAATTGATCGAGATAGGACGTTTAATTTGAAATAATGATCGATGTACGTTTCACGTTGAAATACTTTTTGTTTTAACTTCAATTGATGCTGTCGTATTAGTTGTTGCTAATCTCAAATATCACCTTTATATTATAAGAATAGAATAGGCGTGTGAATTACGAAAAATGTACAAATAGGTGATAATGATGATTTTGGTGTAGCCTTCAAAAGTCTCTTGATTCTGTATGAAAATACGGTTTGTAATTTTGTATGTTTCTAATTTTACCTACATCATAATTTAATTGACGTATAGAAAGAAACATTTCAAACACGAACGAATTAAAAACGCTCATACATATTTCTAGCATTACGTGCTATGTTTTTTAGATAAGCGCATTACATGCGACAGCCATAATTAATGGATACACGTCGTATGGGCAAACATGTCCGCCATGTAAATGCCATATTCAAATTATCCTCCATTGCGAAATTAAATAAAGACAGAAACAAAAAAAAGCAGCTCATAGCATGCTTCACGGCTCCCCCACCCGCCCCGGGGTGTGCAGAATGAATAGACTTGCACAGAAGGGCGCAACACCCTCCGCAATCAATTGAACCCTCTTCTATTATCATTCGCCGTCCCACTCGAACACAAACCATCTTATATTCTCGCTCTTTTTCTATTTTACGATTAGATTGCGAAACACAGCGAGTGATGCCTCGGGCATCGTCACGAGTTTTGAAAACAGAATTCTTGCGGTCGTTTGCAAAGTTAATTTTACTCTCCGAAAAGTGCGAGATTAACTTTATTGTCAACGGCATAAGGATTAGAAATGATTGTTTTTAGTTTTATGAATAGTGTTTTCCGTTTGGGAATGTACTGGATTGATGTAGGCTTCGATATTGATGATGAGTGATGACAGATAGATTAAATCGCGTTGACGCTTTGGGCGGGAAAATGGAAATTAGGCGGGAAAAGTTATTACTTTGGGTTTGTCATCGTGCCACAAACAAGTTTGAATGGTTGTTTACGTGAGAAGTGTTGACTACCTATTCAGCCCATGAGAAGAACTAACTTAAGTATCTAATTAGATGTTGAGTTTGATAGAAAATTAACAAATATGCGAAGTAAATTAAATATTTTATATTAAATTATTTAATAAGTCTTTCTTTCTTCTTTCTCGTGTGGTTAGTGTCTAACCTTATGCCGCCCATGGGCCTCTCTGACTTGGCGTTACATGCCGCCGAGAATTATCTCTCAGGCATGCTGGTTTCCTCACGATGTTTTCCTTCATCGATTCTGTTTTTCTTTCTCGATTCTGCAAGTGATAATTATACAATACGCACATGAATCCGAAAAACAGACGTGCGTGTCTTGGATTCGAACATGAGTACCTGAAAGTACCTTTAGTAAGTAGGTACCTGAAAAGTTATATTGGTTAAAGTTTTTTTGACTGACATAGTGTAAAAATCATTTCTAATCCTAGATTATTATTGGCTCATTCCATTAGACTCTAGTTACTAGATTGTAGCACATAAACCGATCTGCCGACTTCCGTGACATCATAGATATCGTAGATGCGATGTCTAAACTGAATTGATGAAAATGCCTTAGCTTTTGAAATACCATCACTGTTCAAGCAAATGACAACAGACTGCAGATGTTCTAGGATATATCTTTATATACTAGTGCCGACTTTATGGGCTATAGACCATACACAAGCTAGATGGGTAGTACAGAACGAGACACAGAATTTGTCTCTGTTGCACGCCCATTTTTTTTTTGAGGATTCAACATTTAAATGCGATTTCGAGTTTGCGTGTGTTATTTAGCTGCATTTTCTATAAATCTATCTTATATGTAATATAATAATATAGTAGAAATATGTTCCAAAGTTTCCTTTTATAATTCACACAATCGGAAGCCTTAGAAACGCCAAAAAGAAAGGCCACTACAATGTCTTAATAGATTTTTGGGTTCTTAAATAGAAATCTGACGATTTTTTTTTAAGTTTCCTTTGCCGATTGATCTTTCGTGGTTGATCTTTCATGTAAATAAAACAATATTTTCGTTGTCTAAGCCATTAAAGAGTGTACCTACATAAATAATTTTCATGTGATTTATTCAATAAATGTAGGTTTCAGAGTTGGTAATACTATCCTCCGCGCGAATTTAGCCGCGGGCTAAAGCCAGAATTTCATTTATTTCAGATTTTCTATATATTTTTAGTCAAAGAAAATCACCAACCAAAAAACAAAACTGAACGTAGATGCAAACCGTGATTATAAAACAATTATTATTCCTTAAATTTATGTTTTTATCGTCGAGCAAAAATATTATTAGAAATGTTTATGCGCCATTGGTAAGTCTATGGCAAGTGAGGTATTAACACAGAACATATATACCACTAAAGCGGAAGAAGAACGACTCCATACAAATTTTACGAGAAAATTTTTCCTTACCCGCCGGCGCCATCTAGTGGCCACCCCCCGAAAACTAAAGAGTGGAAGCTAGGGCGGGAATTTCAAACTACAGAGTATTTTATTGATACTTTGTATTGCATTTTATTGACATATTTACTCTTGGAATAAAACAAATATTAGTGCATGGCAGCAATTATAATTTATTTAGGCAACATATATGTTATGACTGTTTTTACATGAATAAAGGCACACCAACGACATAAATTTACAAGGAAAGTTACAATGGGTAATCACAAGTCTTCAATACTCGTCTTCAATTTCACTGTCCGTTCGCACAGTGTACAACCATTATATTCACTCAAAAAGCAACAAGTAATGTAATACCAACACATTCCGAAGACTATTGGTTCTGCCTGGTTTTGGAAAACGGTCTAACGTTATGCTTGCATCTTGTGAAGATGAGAACCCACACTTAATGCACTTTCTTAAGTTTTCCTTCATCGTGAAACACGATTCCCAAAAGAGTCACTATCTCAATAAGAGTCACTACCTCGTTAGAGTTTCTAACACTTGACAATGGAACGGAGGAACAGGATCCTCGACTCAACGTTTTAATAGCACAATGGGATAATTTATTTATTTAAAATATAATTTAAACGAAACTAAATCACAAGAAA
Source organism: Standfussiana lucernea (assembly GCA_964057025.1). NCBI lineage: Eukaryota > Metazoa > Arthropoda > Insecta > Lepidoptera > Noctuidae > Standfussiana > Standfussiana lucernea. The sequence continues at coordinate 6,132,419 of OZ059791.1, read as the reverse complement.
AAACGCTCAACCTCAAAGGAAGACATTTATCTTGTTGTGTTGCCATAGCAAACTACCAACGAGAGTCTATTTATAATTTCGAAACTGATTATATTCATCTATTTTTTATAAATGAAGTTCCAAATTTAATTATATGAACGAAAAAACATTAGATTGCTATTTTTATGCTACATATATTGAAGAAAAAGCTTTTATAGCATACCGATACTGAACTTTATTTTATATAGTAACATTATTATGCATGACAGCTTGTTGGACAGAGACGGCAACAATCAACACTCACTGTTCTTGTCATAGATTAGGCCCCCCGTCGAGTCCAACGTCACCCATACACTGTTGACTGGGCCTGGGTATTAAGCAGCCTAACAAGGTAACCCACGTCGATTCATTCTTTAATCTACGTCATTACAAATATTACTTTGTGTCACCTATTTAAACGGTATATTATGTCATGTAATTAAAAATATACAAGGCAACGGCACGTTCGTCTGTGGAGGTTGCAGGTATTGCGCTATAGAATTGAATTTATTATATATTAATTAAGTACAATTATTGCCCCTCTATTAATTCTATATATGTCCCATTCCACACGCCAATTTGTAGATACCTAAGTGCAGATAGGTTAAAGGATGCAAAAATGAATTCACACGGTTTTTGTGCATAGACCTTGTACAAAACGGCAAATAAATCCCGTTAATTTTTTCTAAACGTCATCATTGGACAAGAGGTCCATAAGCCAATATTAAGAATTTGGGAATTATGTCTTTACTAAGACCTATGTCTAATGCCTGTCATCACCGTATTTAATCCTTCATCATCCTCCTGTCCTTGTCCCATTCTACCATTCTCTCCTGTCAACCGTCACGGCATCATTTACTCCTTTCTCTTTCATATCATTCACATCCTTATCTACTCAAACAAAGTTTCACGTAATCCAAGTCCCGTTTCTTTCGTCTTCCTCATTCTTGTCATCATCCATACACAATATTCTAAACCTTTTCGCGAAATGCCTCTTATTTATCTGCATGACATGATCAACGATTTACAGACGTCTCGGGTGCCGTAATTTTTTCATTCGTTATTTTATTTGATTGATCTATTTGTATTTCTACAAATAACTCTTTAATATCAAAAAGTACGCCATGCTAAATGTATTGTATTTGTCTGTTTTATCAAGTATCACCTGTGCTAATTGAAATTCATTTGCATAGTAGGTAGGTACGGCTTTTGACTTCAATGCCAGTTTATCTACGTCACCTGCCAACACCGGACATGTTCAATCTAGATTTTTTTTATATTTTATTATGTTTTTTGGTAAGAGGTATAAAATAATTGCATTCTGCCAATGTAGTTCGTTCGAAAGAATGCTATTTATAATTCTGCTGTTATTATTTCTTTCCATGATACCTACGTCGTATTATAAATCAAAGAGAAAAAGACTCAAACAAGTTTTCCTTCATAGAAAAATGGAAAGCATGCGATTGTGTCTCCTCTAGCGGACATTTTAAATTACTGTGAGCCGTCGAGCACCGCGCGCCACCTCGACCGACACGCAAACGATCTCAGCTACCAGGCTCTCAGAATATCACAAGAGCTACACGAACTATTCCATTATTGCCGTCTCGCTTACGCTATCGACGACCTCAACCCGATGGAACGAGGCAAATGGCCTTCTCAATTCCTGCTGCATGCCAAACGGAATCGTCGGCTATCGAGATAAGACCCGTTCTACACTGTTATTCCGGGGCATCGCTCAGCTTTAATGATCCCCATCGAAACCTCCATTGTGTGTGCTACGAAAATGGAAACGATTTCTGAAACACGTGAAGAATTTCTGTTATATTTCGTCAGCTTATGGTACCCTAATAACTTCGATGCTTACGGATCATTTTGGCGTGGTTGACATTCCTTTTTTGTACCGGAGTGGAGAATGCTTTGAAACAACCCGAGATCGGCGCGGTCGTGTCGTGTTTGTCTGATAAAAAATAAAGTGGAGGAAATTATTAAGCGGAATGTTTGGCTCGGCGATGGCGGCCGCGGCGCTGCGTCTGTTTTTATCAACATGTTGTCGGTCGTTCTCTACCGTCCGTCAGCGGAGCTCTCGTAGCGCCTCGTATCTTTGTGGGCCGCTATTCAACTGTAGGTTTTATTTACCCTTTTTGGATTTTCATTCAGAATAAATAATGAATGACGAATAAATGACGTAACATAGATACAGATGGACCTCGAACTTCTTCGGTTCTTAGCATTCTGTTATTTTATCGTATCCAGCCAGTGTACATTTTTTTCAATTTTAATCATGATTTTATTTTATGCAATTAGTACATAAATGTCAATCATCGATGCATATTGAATATTCTGATTGCATGTTTTACGAAAAATTAAAAGCAATAAAACGAAACTCACATCAATCAAGCAAACTTTTTTCCTGAACAGCAAAATTTAATTTGTTGTTGAACTGGAACCCAGCAGTAGCATTTGGAACTAGAATGTCAAGTAAGACTACGCTGCCAGTCCGATCACTGATGCGGTAGAGAAGATGGCGCGTGCCGCGACATAGCGGGCAATTCTACTAGGGCCGCATATACAACAAGAGGCGAACCCGCCACGCATTCTCGCGCCGCGCCTCCGCCGCCGCGCGCCGTGCACTAGCACGGTGTTCAAATTTTCTTTACGACTCTACACGCGTAGGACTCTGCGCTCTAGGAATAAGGGGCAATTTAGCGTGATGCATTTTACGAGCATGTGGGTAAGTCAAGGGGAATGTGTCAGAATACCGCCTGTGCAGTATGCTCGCCGGGTGATCAGCGCGCACTGCGCAACTCCCCAGACACACGATGTCACGCACGCTCGCCGCACACACAAGGCAAGCTGACGGGTGAGTGGTGAGGTATTATGCAAACAATACCTATCGGACAGGCTCGTCGCGCCATCGCTAATAAAGGCAAATATGGGCTGTTTATGCGGAACTTGTTAAAGCATCAGTTGGCATTTGTTATTTAGATAAGCGAGCTAATGTCATCATTCGTGTGCCCCAACAAATGAAAAAAACTCATTTGATCATTGAGGCCGCCATTCATATTCATAAATAGCAACCAAATGTCATACGAAAAACTACTTTGTTATGAATTTATAAATTTTATAATAGTCATGAAGTCATTATATTTATTGAGAATAGGTATGTAAAATATTGACCCATTAGTTATACTTATAACTTGAAATAATAATATCTTAATACTTATTCCTGGCATACATCGTAACAATTCATACATTAATAAGAATGTAACTACATAACTATTTGTAAAGAAAACACAAAATGAACAAACAGCAAAAACTCAGTTCGCGCAAGTGTTGGGTTACATTCGGAAAATGAATAGACGGAGTATCTATTTAACCACAATACGAGTTCAGTTATGCACACAGTTACAGTTGTATCGCTTATGTACTAATGCCCATTTAATCACGACCTCTACGTCTGCGATCAACGCCCGCTTTCATCATTCAATTGTAATGTAAATGTGGGGGCAGGGGAGGTCAACGCGACTGGGGGAGACTCGGTACGAGAGATCTCTCCGTGTATTCTGTGCTCCTAGTAAGCTGCGTACAGTGCGGCAGGTTGCGACCGTATCCGCGACCGTGGCGGCAGCGGCTGTTGCCGTCGAGCGGGGCCACGCGACGGCGGCCCGCGCCGTGGGAGGGTCCCCTGACAACAGGGCCCCTCGGCTGTCGTCCCTAGTCGCCGAGCAAACATCACTAAGTACCTACACATACCTACTGCCCACGGCCACTGAATGTTTACTGCTGTTAATAACGCCACTAACACAACACGACAGATTAGACGCGCCGGAGCGCCCGCGATTGTTTGGATTCATTTGTTTGTTCCACATGTTGATGCTCTGCCTGAAAATATCAAGGATTTTAACTTTCTGCTGTGTTTAATACTTTATTAGTTCCATCAACTCTTTGCTTTAAAGAAATGAAAAAAATAAATTTGCTTGGTCACAGCTAAATGATTGCAATTCTATTATAATGGATTCATGCTAGATTGCGTTTCCAATTTTTCTCAATTTGATTTGAAATCGATTCGTTTAGCTTGAAGATTAACGGTTGTAAGCATTTTTGTTTAGTTTTGCGTCAACATGTTTGTAGTAAATTATAATTGCTTCTTGTTTCAATCGTTATCCATTTTAAAACAAAATTTCAAATTGTAATCGAAGTTTTTAAAATGAGACGATAATTGAAAAGAAATATCTGATCGGATGATACGACAATAGAGTGAATTTCAGAGCTCACATCGTTGTCATTAATCAACAAAAGTAGGGAATCCGAAGTACATATGTGTTGAATCATTCGAAACGAACCAATGGACACTAAACATAGAAAAGTAAGTATATAGTTTATATGACATGTATGGAATTGCATATTGACGCCAGCTTTCCACGGATTTTCTGATATGTACTTTTATTTATGCACTAATTTAATGAAATTTGTCATGAAAATTTGTCCCTGAATTTCGCTGATACGGAGTTCAGTTTTCTCCTGTATGGCGTGAGTGCTCATGGGCTAGTTGTTTTAAACTTTCAACTCCAATTGGAGTTAAAGGTATCGAAAACCAATCTTTCGCGTACATAAATAACCTTAGTTTTGCCGATTTATCAAACTGGTTGATACATCTAGGTCTCATCGAACTGATTCGACCCTGTGAAAACTTTTCAAAGAATTTAGATATTTGCCAAAGTATGCTTTATTGCACGTAATCCAACCCAATCCGTACTGGATCCGCGTGGTAGATTAAGACCCACTCCAAAGAGATGAGGCTGGTGTCCATTCAGTAGGAACATGAAAGACTGATTAATTATGAACCGTAATAATGAATCCCAACATGCTTGTCAATTCTAACAGGTGTTATTCCATAATTTCTGACTTTTCGATTTACCAATGCAGTCTTCATTTTTATTTTTGATACAGTCTGCTTATTTATTGTATTTCTGAACATCATTAGCCTTCTGATCCTCCTTTAAAAATATTAGTCCCAACAGCGGATCATGTCTTCTTCCATACACAAGTCTATTAACTAATAATCTTAGTAAACAATCTTTCTTTTCAGCCATTTTATTTTCTCTTCACAAATTCTGTCATTTTGCTTTCGTCTTCCCCTTTAGTTTGTAGAAGTCGTATTTTGTTTTCGATATTACGTTTTTAGTTCTATAATGCCTAAAACTTGTTTTATAGACATTGATAATTGAGTTGTTGGATTGAGAATTTGCATTTTAATCGTCAAGTTTATGTGTTAGGAATTTGATATTTAAATGTACTTAGAAACGCAAAACTTATCGATATTTTGTAGAATTATGTGGTACCTATCCTTATTTTTTTTTTGTTTCTGCTTTGCTTACTAAAATCTGTAATTTTATTCAAATTGTTTCCATCCTAACCATGCATGATGACTAATCTTTCGTAACTATTAGAAGTCAAATGGCTGAATTTATTTATAACAATTTTTCTAGTTAGCCTGGTTTATGGCATCTAGTAGTGGGTATGGCCATGTGATGCGGAGGAATGAGACAAACGACATGATGAATGTTTTGAGTATGAAAGCCATCCAGGCTTGATGAGTAGAGGAAGACCTAAGAAACTATGGGTGGACTTTATGAAGGATGATATGGCGAGAAGGGGTGTGTCTGATGAGATGACAAGTAATAGAGAAGAATGGAAGAAGAAGACAGAAGACGACCCCAAATAAAATGGGATAGGGGCAGGAGTATGATGACGAAGGCTTCAAGTCTTTGACGTCCTGTTTACTTATTGTCTTACTTTTAAGGTAGGTACCTACTTACTTTTATTTCATTACCTTCTTTACTAAATGAATTTTATCTGAATATTTAAATGTCATATCCTTTCAATAAATACTCATTAAATATGGTGATTCCTATTCCCGTTCTCCGTTCACAGCAATATCATTTCCATTATGTTTATTTCCTTTTCTAATGTCGTATTATTACCAACGTAATATGCGGGTACATCGTAAACTTATCTCTAAAAACAGAATTTAAAATAAGAAGTACTAAAACAGACGAACTTGTTTCCCGCGGTCGCTTCGGGTTTCTTCGGCTAACAGCCGGAAACAGGCGAATAGCCGCATCACTTTCTAAAAACATACGTTAGACAAGGAAAGATATGTAAATTCGACAGCTGCGAAGCGTATTACTGTTTATCTGCAGTTTTGATGGACGAATTTTATTTTTATTTGGATAAAGTATTCGAGAAAAATAAATGAACGTCAGAATAACGAGAAAATTATTCATAAGAGGTACAAAGTCCCGGTTTAAAGGCCAGTCTAATTGATGATTATTTTCTTGTTTCGAGTAATTAGTTAGGTAGTGTTTGCCTTGCAACTCATTGTGGGATTATTCTACACCTATGTTATACGTATTTTACCCAAATGTCTGCATCTCTAAAATGATCACCGTCGTGATTAGTGTTGCCAGGTCTGATTTGTTGTAAATCGGTACATGAGGTCAAAAAAATCGGGATTTAGGGTTGCAGATCGGGACAGTACACAAAAAAAACAAGGGGTTTTAAGTCTATTTAATCTTACATAAGTAATCAGTCTTGCTAGACTAGTAGAAATTATAAAATCGTACTTTAAATGTAATTGACGCACTTCAGAAGAATAAAGTACCTAAGTATTAATGTAAATTATTAGTTTTTATTAAAATTATATTTTGTATTGGAATTTGCCGCCTTTAGAATGGCCTTGTTTTTTATAACAGTTATAAAATTCATTGCATGTCATATTAAAGTTGGTTTTAATTTGAAATTCTGCTTTCACATGGTCGAGTGTCAAACGGTTTCGCCTCTCAGACCAAATTTTGATTAATCGGGACATTTAGCGTCCCGATCAGGTACAAATCGGGACGCGTCCCCAGACCCCTGAAAATCGGGACGTCCCGCGCAAATCGGGACACCTGGCAACACTAGTCGTGATCCTGAAAATGTTATCTGGAATGTAATCTCTAAAGTTTTAGTACCTTCAGTGGTCCTGGACCTGGCAGTCCCTGAACCGTCTGCGGACCCAAGTGGGAACATGTAACTGCAAGCTAGTAAAGTGGGTCTACCTCGACGGATCAGCGGTGGGGTGCGGGTGTGGAGCTGTGCCGCAGAACTCGCAGACTATGCTCCAAGGTGGAGCTTGTTCGCTGAGCCCCAAAACATGCAGCCAAAACGACCTCTGCGCTGTCACCGACGATGCCGTGGAATAGGCAGAAGAAAAAGAAGAAGTACCGATACCGGAATTACAGGTTTTTTTTAGGTTTACAGGGTAGCCAGAGCAAAAAATATTTCCGGTCCGGGAGGGTTAGTAAAAAAAAACAATTCAGGAATGAGTAACTCGCTGGTTGAAAAACAGCATTGGTAAAGTTCCCCTTAGAGATTTAACTGAGGGCGGTTTAAAATAATTCGTATGGTGCAGAACTGGTTTAGCCATCAACCGCTATTTATACTGTCATTAGGTTAACATTGAATAGGATATTACCTACTATTAAAAATGCGAAAAATTGTGAGGAAAGATGGATAAATGTTTGTTACTCTTTCACGCAAAAACGGTTGAACGCTGGCTGAATTTAGGCACACAGATAGTTAGTTCTGCGTGCCTAAATTGCAAATCCGTGCACAATCCAAAGGTTTCCTTTCATCCCGTTCCACGTACACATGGCATAATTATGGACGGCCTGGGAATTTAATTAATTTCGGGTCATTCCCTTCATTCTATAAACTTAGTTTACTAAACCCGTTAAATCTAAATCGCGACTCGTGCGCGAACAAACGTTCGACATTATTGAGTTCGACCACAAATCCGCTATTGTAGTCACCAAACAATCTTATGAAAAAAGCTTTTGTCTTGGAATTGGATGGAATTGAATTTTGTTGAGGTTTTATTTTCAATTTGTCTGGAATAAATAAAGACTTTTTTCTAAGAAAAATAATAATTTTTGTTTACGTTATTTAAATTAGAAAATTATCAAGTTCACGATGTGCTTTGTATTAAAGAAATACTTACTTAAATGGCTTCCCTTGAACTAAAATAGATTCTTTACTTCAGTTTATCACGCTACCTAGCTTCTGAAAATAATGTAAGTAGGTAGATATCTACTTGTTTAAAATATCTAACGAATGACAATTTTTTTGTAGGTTTTTCAAAGCATGATTTTATTCCAAAAATGTGCATGTGTCCTTTTGACCTGTTTCCTTGAAAACGACGAATGAAACCTCCCGATTCTGCTTTGCAATTCGTTGTTATTTCACAGGTATACGAGTAGATATAAATATTGAACAATACTTTAATTCAATTTAACGATATTCATCTTAATCTCGACCAATTTCAATATCGCTGTGTTTTGTATAATCATCACTTGCTATGGTGAAGGAAAACATCGTGAGGAAACCAGCATGCCTGCCTGAGAGATATTTCTCGACGGCATGTAAAGCCAAGTCAGAGAGTCATGGGCGGCATAAAAACTCTGACATCAGGTTAGGCACTAACCACACGATAAAGAAGAAAGAAACCGCTGTTAAATTAGAAGGTTTAAATTAGAAGATTTTAAGAAAATCTGTTTTTGGAGGAACAAATTCGCATTCGGAGGCAACAGGGAGACTATGGCATACATGCATAAAAACTCTTTTCAATTGCTATGTAACTTTCTGCTTTATGAAAGAAAAGACACTAGGACTTTGATAAACACTTTATTTGAACTGTACAGCTCGTCGGTTACAAAAATACTATCACACAAAACAACATTTGATTTTCTCAACAGCTCTGTGCCCGCGTGACCAGAGAGGGGGAAAGCGCGCCATTTTTTTAGCCAATGGGTGGACGAAGTTAATCTTTACTTGTAAATACTTGCTAAACATAATTTTAATGGTTTTTAAATGGAATGTAATTTAATTTGTAAGTATTTAAACAGAAAATAATATTTAAACAATTTATTAAGTTTTATTGAACGCAATCACTTGACTGTTACTAGTCAAATTGGGCACTTATAACATTTACAAATCCTGTATTTACTTAAATCCACATTCAAATATCGTTATTTAAATTGTAATTGCTTACATTCGTCCATCCTGACCAATAAGTCGCGCCCTCGCGAAATTTATAAGATAAAATAAACAAAAAATAAAAAAACAATGCTGTATACCTTAAAAAAAAAGGATCAAATATAACGACGTGTGTAAAAACCATAACCTATAATGATTTTCTTAATAAGTGAACAGTAAAAAAAAAAAATATACATTTACATTTTCCATGGTTCATAAAAATAAACATAACAATCAACAATCTGTCAATATGTCTACTAGGTACATTAACAACTATGTTTTCTTGAAAGAATCATTTTTGACAATACAAATTCTCAATTTACACTTGAATCATACAATCATAGCATAATACACATTCACAATTTTCATTTTTCTGATTCCACTTTAATCATATAACTATACCACAATCCAAATCCACAATTTTCACTTGTCTGATTCCACTTGAATCATATAACTATACCACAATCCAAATCCACAATTTTCACTTGTCTGATTCCACTTGAATCATATAACCATACCACAATCCAAATTCACAATTTTCACTTGTCTGATTCCACTTGAATCATATCGAATCTCACCAACTAGTGGTGCCTCACTTTACTAACCATACTGACCATACTAACCATACTGACCATACTGACCATACTAACCATACTAACCATACTAACCATACTAACCATACTAACTAATTAAGGAAATATACTTTTTTTTTCTATTATACTTTTCAGAACTACAATGAAACTAAAACGAAAGAAATAAGAAATCTTCTGTAAGGATTTCTAACTAAACCATTTAGTTTCCATAAATATACAACATAACTGCGTTGTAATACATTAATTCAATTCATTCACAATTTATTGTTCTGTATCCATATCAGAATTATTATTATTGTCATCATCACTCTCGTCCACCGACTGATACACTAGCCAAGGGTAAATTTTATCGACCGAAAATATTCCTATATACTTTTGTTTACCCTTTTTTTTAGTGATAGGCGTATCCTCTACTTCATACCTGTCATTCTGTAGGATTTTGGTAACGCGATACGGACCTAGACATTTTGGAACTAATTTCTTACTCTTCCCTTTCTGACTCACTTCTCTTTCTACCCTAACTAGCTGTCCAACTTCAAACTGACGAGGGGGAATTCTGGCTTTGTCAAAAATACGCTTTTGTTTTTCTTGAGTACGTACTATTTTGTCTAGTGCTTCGTTTCTTATATCTTTAATGTTACATAAATTAGTATCGTCATTTTCCTGAACTGGTAAAGCCAGTCCACTCTCAGTCAATCCAGTTAATCGCAACCCAAATAACAATTGAGCTGGGGTTTTACCTACCGCTTTATTTGTCGTATTGTTTAAGCCCCATTGTACTTGTGGTAAGTACTCATCCCATAATTTCTCATCTTTTCCGAAGGTCATGGCCGTTAATGAATCTAATACCGTCCTATTATAACGCTCAACCTGACCGTTTGCGCGAGGAGTAGCGACAGCATTTAGAATATGTTTTACACTTTTTTCTGACAAAAACTCTTTAAATTTTGAGCTAGTAAAAGTAGTGCCTCTGTCTGTTATTATTCGAGAAGGTACACCGAACAAACTGAAATATTCTTTAAAAACTGAAATAGTTGTACGAGTTTTCGTATTTTTAACAGGTTTAAGGATAATAAATTTCGTAAACGCGTCAATAACAGCTAATATATATTTATTCTTCCTTTTGCTCTCATTGAAAGGACCGAGATGGTCCGCATGTAAGGTATGGAAAGGTTCAGATACTTTTGGTATTGGATGCAAGAATCCAGACCTCTTTCCAGCTGGTACTTTTCCGTGAGCACATTGAACGCACGCCTGACAATATTTTTTGACAATTTTGTTTAATTTGGGGAACCAATAAGTTGTTCTAATTTTATCTAACGTCTTTTCATAAGAAAAATGACCTATGTCATCATGACAAGCACGTAAAACTTGCCATCTGACACCTTTTGGTACATACCACCTAAGTCCTTCATCCATTATTTTATAAATTACCCCCCGTTTTAAAGTAAAATTTTGTTTAATATAATTAATTGTTTTTGAATCCTTGTCATCTAAAATCCGTTTAATCCTTTGCATCTCATCATCATTCATCTGAACCGTGGCCAACCAATCAACATTGATATGGAAAATTTGTAAATCACCGGGGTCTATACTAGTAGTATTTTCATCTAAAGGATTCCTACTTAGTGCGTCTACGTGTGTCATAGAAGTCCCCGGTTTATAAATGATATTAAAATCAAATTCTTGGATCATACTCCACCAGCGAGCAACACGTGGAATCATATCCCTTTTAGTAAAAGTGGCCCGCAAAGAGTTACAATCAGTGACAATAGTAAATTTTAGTCCTATTAAATAACATCGAAATTTAGTTAAACTATTTACAACCGCTAGGGTTTCCAGCTCGTATGATGAAAAGTGTTGCTCTTCTGGTGAAGTACGCCTACTAAAGTAAGCGACTGGTTTCATAGCTTGGTCATCTTGTTTCTGTAAAAGCATACCACCTACACCGTGTTTACTGGCATCCGTATGCAACTCGGTAGCAACATTAGGATTGAACAATGTAAGAATTGGTCGAGATACTAATTTTACTTTTAACTGAGCGAATGCAGTCTCTTCTTCTTTCCCCCAAGTCCAACTGACATTCTTTTTTAGTAACTGTGTCAATGGTCGAGCTATTGTCGCAAAATTTTTAATAAAGCGCCTAAAAAAACTAGCTAGGCCTAAGAACTGTCTAACATTGTGGACATCTTTAGGTGTAGGAAACTTATCAACCGCGTCTATTTTGCACTTTCCTGGTTTTATACCATTCCCCGAGACTTCGAAACCAAGAAACTCGATTTTTGAGTGAAAGAAGTTGCATTTCGAGAGTTTTAACGTAAGCCCTGCATTTTTAATTTTTTCAAATACGGATTCTAATTTTTTAATACCGTCATCAAACGAAACAGAGGGCACTAGGACATCATCCATATACACGACCACTGTGTCAAATCTTAAGTTATCAAGAACTTTGTTGATAGTTCTTTGAAATACCGCTGGTGCATTTGTCAGACCGAAAGGCATCCTATTAAATTCGAACTGCCCCTCTGGTGTTACAAAAGCAGTCTTTTGTTTATCCCGTTCAGCCAGTTCTATCTGGTAATACCCTGACGCAAGGTCTAAAGTTGTATATAGATTATATCCCGCTAACCTATCCATCTGATCCTCAATCCTAGGCAAAGGGTAGTGTTGTTTTACAGTCTTCCGATTTAAAGCTCGGTAATCTATGCAAAGACGTTTCTCACCATTCTTTTTTTTTTACTAGAATTATTGGACTTGCAAATGGAGAGCAAGATTCTCTTATAACACCACATTGTAGTAATTCATCGGTCATACCCCTAACCTCTTGTTTTTCTTTGTGAGACAATCGATAAGGCCTGTAAACTACAGGTTGAGGGTCCACCAAATCAATATTCATTGTCTCTACATTGGTACAGCCTAACTCAGTTAATTTAGTAGCAAAACAAATTCGGTAACGATTTATAACATCCAACAGTTGCTCTTTCTGAAAGTGGTTTAGGCTATCGTCTAAAGACAAGTTATTTAAACTAAAAGGTTCTAAAGGACTGACAACCTCAATCTTATTTATGGAAGGACAATTTATAATTTTTATCTGCAAATATTGCCCTCTGGCAATCAGTTGATCTTTACTAAAAGTTATTGAGTTTGAGGAAATATTATCGACTAATAATATACCTTGGCCATTTTCAATTGAGTAGACCCCCTCTTCTATATTATGTTCTAAATTAGGAATGGGTCTATAACTACCGTATACTAATATGGAACCTGTTATGTTTTGGATAGAATAAACTTCTACATAAGAACATCCGGGGAGAACTGAACAACACTCTTTTAAAAATAGTTTAACCACGCTAATAGATTCTGGAAATTCACGGGAGATTATCACTTCATTGTTAGTTTTTAAGATTTTTACCCCCAATGCATCGGTAAATGACTGGCCAACTAATAATGGGTATTTCAACAAATCATCAGGTACTACAATAACATCTAGTTGGACAATAACGCCTTGAATTTCCAAAAGTACTGAACATCGCCCTATCGCATGAACTACCGCTCCACCAAATCCCGTCATTGCCACTGAATAAGTTCTATCCCATGAACCTAATACTTCAACAGCATCTGTCTTTCTAATAAGCGTACATTCGCTACCTGAATCTAAATAACCTATTTTTTCATGGCCGTTGATCAAAACGGTTTGTACATATTTATCGTTAGATTTAGGCTTACTAATTGAAATTTCTAAGACAGCTTTTGTGTCTTCCTTCTTTCTATAACAGTTATTAGACTCGTGACCAACTATTGAACAGATTGTACATTTTTTAATTGGTTTAGTACATTTACTAACAATATGACCCTCTTCCTTGCAATTATAGCACCTTACTGATTTATTATTAACAAGTTGTTTATCCTTGGTTGGAAATCTCTTATTCGAAGTTTTTTGCACATTATCATTCCTTTTAATACCTATGCTTTTTGCATTTCGTAGGTATGCCAAAAGTTTGTCGGGGTTATCAAATTGAGCTGCCTCCGCTCCTATTCTAATGGCCCTATCATCAATGCCAAAGATTACGCATTCGACTGCCCTTTTGCCCTTAATTTCGCACCTATTGAGTAATGCAATTTTATCATAATAGTAATCCTCTAAAGATTCCCCAAACTTAGCCCTTTTGTCCAACATATCCGAAAGCATTTGCCCATAGTTTTCATCAGACGGAAAAGCTGCTTTGAGCTTCTCTTGCCACTCAACCCAACTATAATTGACGGTTGCAAGACCCTCGTACCACCGTTTCGCATTGCCAGTAAGTTTAGGTATCGTATTATGTATGATTTGTCGGTCTGTCCAACTGTATATGTTTCCTATTTCATTCACTTTATGTATCCAATTATTAATGTTCTGATTTTTAGAAGATGGATCGAACTCTGGGACGACATTAAAGTTACTTATTCTCTCACTACCCCTACTCGAAATTTTATCAAGAACATCGGTAAGTTTAGAAAACATGTCAGGGAATGACTCACGTGCGCTGGCACTTCTGCTCGGCGAACGGGTGTCTCGGTGACGACGTGGATCCCCGCTTCGCCGGTGAATTCGGGTGTTACTTCTGCTGCGTCTTGTCCGTGATCTGCTATTTTCGCTGAGCTGCATCTCCTGTTGATCCCTGGTTCGGCTGCGGCTCCGATGTGTAGCAATCCGTCCCAGTGGCGGCGTCTCGAGCCGTCGCATTCGATGATCAGGACTGCGCACACGATTGCGACTGTGCTTGCGGCTGCTCCTGTAGCTCTGCCTGTAGCAACTGCTCTGCCTACTGCACTGGGTGCGACCCGGCTGCCGGCTCCGCATGCGGCTCTGCCTGCCCAACACTGGTGATGGAGATCGCGGCGGCTGAGCCAAACTTCTATCACCATTGTTATCCATATGTATACCTGATTAATAGCAATAATATACGGACAGCAATCATTTTATGTTATTTACACATACAGAAACACTATAAAGAGAAAGGTTAAATAAACGCATGGATAGCCCATTCATTTACACCACTAATGATCTTGAAAGTATTGTTTTATTATTCAATATAAACCATAAACCTGATAATTGCGATATAGTGTAACTATATTTCAAATTACAACGACGGTTGACACAAAGATCGCAATAACCAGACTTGTTCAAGGCGCATATTCGTAATTTAAATAAAATTACCTAGTATTATTCTAACTCTTAGGTTGACTAGTAGCTTAAATTTTAATTACAACATAAAAAAACGCATTTTAATATTGAGTTATGAAATCTAACCTTCAAATATGCGAAAAAATATTACTTTATAGTCACACTTACATTTTTAGCAATAGAATATGGCAAAAGAAAATAAGACAAATAACACTTACGTGAAGTAATACCACTTCTGAACTGAAAGAAAAGACACTAGGACTTTGATAAACACTTTATTTGAACTGTACAGCTCGTCGGTTACAAAAATACTATCACACAAAACAACATTTGATTTTCTCAACAGCTCTGTGCCCGCGTGACCAGAGAGGGGGAAAGCGCGCCATTTTTTTAGCCAATGGGTGGACGAAGTTAATCTTTACTTGTAAATACTTGCTAAACATAATTTTAATGGTTTTTAAATGGAATGTAATTTAATTTGTAAGTATTTAAACAGAAAATAATATTTAAACAATTTATTAAGTTTTATTGAACGCAATCACTTGACTGTTACTAGTCAAATTGGGCACTTATAACATTTACAAATCCTGTATTTACTTAAATCCACATTCAAATATCGTTATTTAAATTGTAATTGCTTACATTTATTTTTTCGGATGGGAAATCATCAAATGACTTCTCCCGCTCTGGGCTGAACGGGAGGGAGTGTCAGACTTTTACTGACTAAAACCCACCCATGTTCCTTCATCGCCCTTTGTGTTCCGGGGCCGCGGTATCTCTTTCGAACAACCCGCAGCAATGTAACTTTCTGCTTAGAAACAAATATTGATAAATTCTGTCTCTATACTCCCATTACCTACTTAGGTAAGTATGCGATTTTATCAATGACGCGGAAATCGCCAACTGTAAACAGTATTATTATGTCTAATCATAGGTTTTTTAAAATATGCCCCGAAATGTTTATCTACCATTCAGGGCTTCAAAGACTTCAGTGTTGAATTTAGTCAAAGCAGAAATATAATTGTCTATTTCAATCGGCTAATATATCTTCCTTAAAACTGCTGATCGTTATATTTAGATATACAGTTTGATCATCAATGGCACGGCGATCGCCAAATGTAAAAAATTAAATCGTGTATCGTCTAAAAAAAAATGTCCTTCACAGGCCTTCACCATCAAGATCAAGAATCATCAACTGCCTAGAGATTTTCCTAACCAAATTGCGTTTTCCAGTCTAACCGGTAGATGAAGACGACAGGCTAAGTTAAGGTGCTGAATTTCGTTAGGGCAGAATAACAATACCTTCATTAATCGTGATTAGGCCTGTCGTACTGTATGGATCAGAATGCTGGGCTGGGAATTGAAGAAGAGGGATGAAAAACTATTGCATGTAGCGGAGATGAGGATGTTGAGATGGATGTGTAAAGTAACAAGAATGGATAAAGTAAGGAATGAGTATATTAGAGGTAGTTTGAAAGTGGCGCCTGTTACAGAAAAATTTAAAGGAATACGTCTGTCTTGGTATAGACATGTAATGAGGAGGGATTACTAAAAGAGTGATGGATGTAAATATTGATGGTTGAAGAGGGAGAGGAACGTCAAAGAAAAGATGGATGGATTGCGTGAGAAATGATATGAAAGAGAAACGAGTAAATGATGCCGTGACGTCTGACAGGGGAGAATGGAAGAAGAAAACGTGCTGCGCCGACCCCAAGTAGAATGGGACAAGGGCAGGAAGGTGATGATGATGAATCGTCTTATCATCATCATTATCTTCCTGTCCTTGTCCCATTCTACTTGGGGTCAGACGCCACAGCATCATCCTCACACTTACATCCATCCATCTTTTCTTTGGCCTTCCTCTCCCTCTCCAGCCAGCAACATTTATATTTCCCGCTAAAAGCTAGTACCAATACCAAGCTGCTGATCGTGACTGCACAATAACGTCTCCTGTGTAACAATTTATTATTTTAAAGTGCTGCACCAGGTGCTAATGGCGCCGTAAAATTTTTGCATGCCGCGCGTACTGGCCATGCTTTATTTATTTTAGAGATTTTTTGTTAAGATCACGTATTCAATTAGGTATGATGGAAAAACTTGGTAAATGCAGCCTATAATGTACATATGATAAATAATCATGAATAGCTAGGTACAGATTCCTTAAACCAAATTCATTTTTTTTCTCGTCATATATCTATATCATCATAAGCATCATCATTGGTCGCCTTGTTCCTCTCGCAGCTGAAAATAGACATCCACCATTTCGTGTCATGCTTCTTCTCTGGTGGTTGGCATCCAACGGTCTTTCTATCATCTCTTGGCAACCATTCTTTGCTCCTTATGCTAATAAGGAAGATAAACAGAAAATATATTATAAATTATAAGAAAGCGTGCAGTTTAAATAATAATTAATAGAAACTTAACAGAGCCCTCCAGCTTAACCCGCCTTTCACAGAAAATACTTTTCCCCAAAAAAATACAAAAAAACAATGTCTAAAAGAAAACTTTTCAACAAAACAAAACTAAAATTTTCTTTAAATCATGTTAATATAAAATTGGGTTTCCCTTCAAAAATAATCGGGCACTCCAAGTTAATGCTGCCTCTCGCCCAAGAGTACAAAGACCCAGCTACGTGGGCACAGGGTAGGCAGTACGGCAACATCGCACGACCGCTATATCGATCCTCCATCACACCCTGCCAGCGAAACAAGCGCTTTCAAATTATTCTTCTATTAAACGCCACTTTCACTGAAGCGCTGTAGCGGCTTTAAATCATTTCGAATCTATTTACGCACACGCTTGTTATTTGAATTTCAAGCAGTGTGGTGCTGTAGGAATTTTCCGGCGCTAGACGTTGCTGTATAATCAAGCGATGAAGCAGACATGGTATGAAATGCCGCGTAGTTTGCGTATGTGTGAGTGAGGGTTAGGGTTGCCAACCATGATGTCAAAAACAGTGTTAAAGTTAATTTTTGTGTATAATAATGATTTTAGCAAGTAACACCCAATTTGGGGCCATCATTTAATAACGTAAAGTTTTTAGGCCATTTTTAACCGACTTCAAAAAAAGGAGGAGGTTCTCAATTCGGTTGTATGTTTTTTTTTTTTTTTGTGTTTGTTACCTCATATCTCCGTCATTTATGAACCGATTTGAAAAATTCTTCTATCTGAATGGATCTACTTCTCGATTGGTCCCATAGAAATTTCATCAAAATCGGTTCAGCAGTTTGGTTTTGAAATCAAAATAGCTGGAAAAAATGTCATCCAAGTAAACGAAATTGCGAAATTGATACTTGACAAGGATTTGTGTGTGATACGATAACTAATAAAAAGGGTAAAATAAAAACTTTTTTGCAAAAAAAAACCGACTTCCAGAAAAAACAAAAAAAGTGGAAAATAACTTTACTTTCGGAAGTCGGTGACTATTGTTTGTTTCATTGACTTTTTTGCCACCGACTTCCGAAAGTAAAGTTATTTTCCACTTTTTTTGTTTTTTCTGGAAGTCGGTTTTTTTTTGCAAAAAAGTTTTTATTTTACCCTTTAAAAAGTTTTTTATAGCCCCTCTCCCCCTTGCTGATACTTCGTGAGGTTTCAGGCTACCCCTCCCTCCAGCATCATGTGTATTTATATTATTGAAAAATCAGATAAATACAATTATTTAAATATCGCCCTTTAACGTTTATTAATAAGTAGAATAGTTCAATCGAAGCGTCGTCGGTCGTTGCGTCCAGGAACCGCTAAGATTATTATATTTTTATTAGATTATATTTTTTACTTCACTACTATTTTATGTAGTCAGCGGTCACTCATGGACCATGCCATGACATCATTGACAAGTGATAGGATTTCAAGTCGATCAGACCTGTGTAAGTTTTTTATATCTCTTCGTCATCTAGAAAAGAGGTGATGATCTTCAAACGGCTGAAAAGATTTTCTTGAAACAGCTAAGAGCACTCTCGATTCGACCTTTCAAACGAAAAAAACTTGATCAGAATCGGTTCATTCGTTCAGAATCTATGTATGATGCCACAGACAGATACACACTTCAAACTTATAACACCTCTCTGATTTGGTCGGGGATTAAAAATCAAAATGAGCATCACTTTCATTTCAATCCAGATTTTCGGTGTAGCGCGGTTATTCGGACGATAGAAACCATTACAGCTTGGATTTTCCTAGATAAATAACTACCTATAATTAATTTTCTTTCACTACATTGCTTTATGTATAAAAAGGCTGGCAACCCTAGTGAGGGTTGAAACGGGGAACACTATAGAGGGTGGCTTATTCCTAAAAGACCGAAAGCGTCTGGTTAAGACGAAAACTACCTACACAAACGCCTTACACAGTTAACTGTGGTTTTCTTTATATGGGAACGAGGTCTGTGGATTGTCAACTAGCCATATATGGCTAGTAATTGTTACGCGACAAGTATAGAACATTAATCATGACTAGACTATAAAGCTGAATATGGATGTTAAGGATACTTAACTAAGGGAAACCTTCGTTTTATTGAGTAGGACTTACTTTACCGTTGGAACCCGTAGGTAGGGAAAACGAAACTTATTGTAATACGTGGAATGAGGCCTGCCTAGACAAAGTGTCATTTTATCTATACTAATATGATAAATCTGAAGAGTTTGTTTGTTTGGTTGAACGCGTTAATCTCAGGAACTACCGGTTCGAATTGAAAAATTATTTCAGTGTTGGATAGCCCATTTATCGAGGAAGGCTATAGGCTATATAACATCACGCTGCGGCTAATAGGAGCGGAGCATTAATCAATAATTTTTCGCAGACGAAGTTGCGCCGGTGAGCTAGTCAGTGATAAAGATGATGGAAAAGACAATTTATCGATTTGATATAAACCAACGAAAAACTTATATCAATTCTGTTGAAGGTCGAACAAATATGAAACGTTTTGAAATCGATTACGGCTGGTCTAGGCCCTTAGAAGAGTCGAAGATGTAAGTAGGACTGCTCATAGTTCTAAAACAATACGATTAAAATACTGGTATACCCAGAATGTAATAACCGAGGAAAGAGATTTCATTCAAGGTGTAAACAGACCCTCTCAAGCTAGAAAAAAAAAACTATTGCTTGGATACGAATTTTTTTTCGAGTGAAAAAGCACTGTTTACGGTAGGATTCAATGTAACGCACTCAAATCATTGTGTTGATAGATGCATTGAACAGAAGTAATTAGGAGGTGCCCAGGTATCGTCCAGAACAAAAAAATATCGCAATGATGAGGAGTACAAGCTCCTTAAGGCTTCGTCAAGAGTGTTTTTACACACATTGAATATCGTTAGCATTTGCGATAGTTGGCCATCACTCTGTTTTATGTAGCAGTACATAAACGAAACAGATCTACAGCGCCAGTAAATATAATTCATAGATACGGAAGTAATTAAGTTATGCATTTAATTTAAATTATGTATAACATTGGCCTAAACTAAACAAAGAATAATATTATAGTAAAAAAAATAGAAAACATGTTTTAGAGTGACGTCATTTTATTTCTAGTATTCTTCTCAGCGAGCATTTGATACCTACCCATATCATGGGTATGTATAAAAAGTAACTAGTCCGCCATCTTTGGGAGTACACCATATTGGATTTAATGACGTCACTTAGCTAACCATACGTTGTCATCCAAAATAAACATGTAAATATGCAAAATTTCAGCTCAATTGGAAACAGAAAAATGGGACAAATCTTCTAAGATTTTATTACATATTTAGTTACACGTGTAGTTAGTAAAGGCGTGTTAAAAAATCTCAAGGTGTTCCGCGCATCCGATTAGTTACTAGGTATCTAGTAGATACAATCACAGAAATGAAAACACATTCAATCTAACAAAACCTTCATCATCATCACTGGTAGCCTTGTTCCACCCGCTGTTGAGTACAGCTATCTTCCCTCTTGTAAATGGTCTGCACGAAGAAACCATATTCAGACTGACTGACTGGTAAATAGTCTTTCTTTGAATAGACTCTACAGTGATCTTCTTATAACGTTGAATGAAACGCGAGGTCAAAAGAATATCAGCGGACGCGCGTGTAGGTTGCCACTTTTACTATTTATATCCGAAATATACCGATTACATAATTAAAAGCGGAGTCAGGTAAATCTTCCACTGACTTAGAAAAAGCCGGGACATTTCCCTGAAATCCATTTTTAAAACGTCATATCATCGAAGAGCTATTTAAGCGATAGGTTATTCGATTGATGAATCATTTAACAAAAAATAAAGTCAGTGGAAACAGCATCCTAAAAACAGTGGCCCAGAGTCATGTGTTTTCCCCTTTTCTGAGGCATTTTGTGAAGAACATGACCGAGTAAAAAACTTGTTAATCTTCTGTGAAAAATGCTTCTCAAACTCATTGTTAATATTATGTACTAACACTAGGTATAAGGTATGTTACTAACACTATGGATTTCTGTTATCCCGCACATTGAAAATAAATAATAAGAATCAACTTTCGATAATTTTTACGAACCCCGAGGTTGAAATGATTAAAATAAAAAACTTTTTTGCAAAAAAAAAAACCGACTTCCAAAAAAAACACTAAAAAAAGTGGAAAATAACTTTACTTTCGGACGTCGGTGACTATTGTTTGTTTCATTGACTTTTTTGCCACCGACTTCCGAAAGTAAAGTTATTTTCCACTTTTTTTAGTGTTTTTTTTGGAAGTCGGTTTTTTTTTGCAAAAAAGTTTTTATTTTACCCTTTTTAGTTATCGTATCACACACAAATCCTTGTCAAGTATCAATTTCGCAATTTCTTTTACTTGGATGACATTTTTTCCAGTTATTTTGATTTCAAAACCAAACTGCTTAACCGATTTTGATGAAATTTCTATGGGACCAGTCGAGAAGTAAATCCATTCAAATAAAAGAAGAATTTTTCAAATCGGTTCATAAATGACGGATATATGAGGTAACAAACACAAAAAAAAAAAACATACAACCGAATTGAGAACCTCCTCCTTTTTTTGAAGTCGGTTAAAAATGCGTGGTCAACGGAACAACTTTTTACATAGTCTTTTTATTGAATTATCACTAAAAAATTGGAATCGTCTTTTTCGCCGTTTTCCTGTGATCAATAATTACAGAAAAAGTTCACGTAAACTCACAGTTCTCGTTGAAAAAGGGATGGAACTGATTCAAGATTGATATAAAGAAAGAGAAGGCTAAATTTAATTACGTCTGCTGAATATATGAGTAGATTGGCACTTAGCCACCTTAATCGTAACCAAGGAGCGGTTTCTTTGCAAATGAGAGATGTATCGGCTCGAATCGATAAAAGGGCTGTTAATGTTTTAAACAGACACTGACAAGACCAAGGTGGCCGCAGGTTCGACTGACGGCTACCCACAGTGCAAAGGTTAGGCTCTAACCACACGGTAAAGAAAGACAGTGCAAAGGCATATTATTTAAGGGATTTTAGTTACAATTTTTGTTAATCAGTTGTGTTTTCAGAGTTTATAGTCAATTTTCCGAACACGGTTTAGACGAAACGGACCTCACCTCGAAAAGAAGCATATTTTGTAATAACATTCTTGATAATTAATTTCAAGTAAAATCCAAAAAAATCTAAGTATATGAAGCCATCCACTATGTTGATTGAATTTTCATTTAGAGTTTGATGTGAGTAGATCGCGCTTACTGCCTAATGAGTCGGCTGCTGTAAAACGGCTCTTAATCGAAGACAGGGTTTTGACAGCCTCTTGGCCGTCGCCTGCATCAACTTGCTGAAGTAGCTGAATATGGCATGTAAAGACTGTCAATGATATGAAGGGTGTTAAAGAGAATGGCCGCATCAATGGCCATTGGTCCATAGCAATACTACCCTGTCTACCACTACCATCATTTTCCTGCACTCTTCCCAATTTATTTTGGGTCGGCGCAGCATGTCTTCTTCTTCCATACTTCTCTATTACTCGTCATCTCAGCAGTCACCTCCTCTCTAGTCATACCATCCTTCACACGGTCCATCCTTGGTTTCCTTGGTACTTTCTCTACTCTTATAGCCATCTACATTCATACTCAACATTTGTCTACCGCTACTGGTGCTTGCAGAATAGCAATCGGTAGTGGTGATAGTCAAAGTAGTTATCATTTGATGACAATAGGCATGTATGTACCGTATTCACTAGTGTAGTAGATAAGAATGCAAAAGCTATTTGCTCTTTTACGGACGATCTCACTGGATTCAAAAGTAGTCTTTGCTTGTTGCCCACGAGTAGCGATGGACTAGTGGTGGACGGTCACCAGCTCTTCTGTCTCTAATTCCGAAGGTAAGGCTGCCTTCTTTAGCTTACAGAAGAAAGCTACTTGCTGTTGCTTAGTCTATGTAAGTAGTATTTTTAACTCCTTTCTAACTATTAAATAAATAAGTTTAGCAAATATAGAGCGAAATACAAAAAGTTTGTGATGAAAAAGTTTTATAATTGCGGTACAACTTTTAAATGTATGTAGATACTTTCAGATATCCACCTAGACTTTACTTTTATGTAGAGATTTTTGAGCTCCTCTATTACTGAGTTTGATAGTTATTTTTATAAATCTTCTGGTTTGTATTCTTCATCGATTGCCAGCATCAATGCTTATTCTAAAACCATGCATGTGAACATTTACATGATCCTTGTCTAATCCAAATCACACAGCAAAGCAATAACAATAATACCTACAGCCTCAGTATCCCTGTATCTCATCAATACATTGCTCTTATCTCTCTTAAAATACAGCCTCCTTAGGTACGGGCAAGCTCGCTGTAAATTACCGTGTTTATTGCCCGGGCGCAGTCTGTACCCGCAAGCCCGCAAGCCGTAACGCGTGAAATGCATGACCAATCAAAATACCAATGTCGGGTCACGCATACAAACTCACTGTAACCAACGAGCATATGAACACGGAAGGTGTGAGTGTGTGAGTGTGAAATGCATTAAGGTGTGCAAGTGTGTGTTCTGAGCGCACGCACACATGGAACGTGATCAGTGAGTCGGAACACTCGTTCGAGGGATAACGGAGGGCTCACATTTATCAAGACGGATTAGTATGGATGTGCTTCTAATATTTTTAGGTTTTAGAAGTGACCCATTTTTTTTATAGATTGCTGAGATATTTTTGTGCATGATCTCAGCAGTTGTAATCACAGCTGAGTTCGATACGATATCGATACTTCAACTGAGTCACAATCAAGTTATTTCGCATTTACAACAGAGTAACGCAACGTGATAGCGATTGCGGTTGCAACCGCTTGCGTAATACCTACATTGAATTATTAAATTACAAGCGAGTCAATTGAACGTAGAGTTATATAAAGCAACCAAGTAGGTAAACTGAGGAAGTATTGTGAGCTAGGTCAGCATTCTAGGTTATGCATCATAATGCAATGTTTATTGTGAATCATAATAATTGATTTATTTGTAATGTTAATTTTGTGTTGTAACTCCTTTGTTGCTTGTTTGATTGACATTTGTATGAAGTAATTGCAGTAGGTATTTCTGTAAGTGTTGACAACCTGTAATAGGAGATACCTCGACAAATAAATTGACACCTTGTTAAATTGTTACTCATTTATCAAGAACAGCAGTTCTCGTGTTTCTGTGCAATCTGAAACCTATCTGTTTTAATTTTACATTCGGTGTACAGAAGAAAAAATACTAAGTAATTAAACAAACTAAGAGGTTATTCCCTACTTTCTCTAAAACTACAGACATCTCCAAATCAAAATTGTACTTTATCAAATCATTCATGAGGACGTAAGAATTTAACTTTACGTCCCTATTTTCTTTTCAGTTTCACCACAGACGACCCAAAAGCAGATATGTATAATAACATATCGTAATATCATCACTTCGATCGATTCCTGTAAAACTAAAAAACCGAAATAATCGTCCGTCGTATCCACACTAGGAGAGCCAGGCGTCAGCTCGAGCCCCCGCCCACATAAAAAATGACATCTAAATAAATCCATTAGAAGCTGCTCTTCCTGCCCGAGACCCTTTTGTTGATGGCGCCCTGTTTTGACAGCCACGACTTATGATTTGTGATGAGCAACATGCTATATTAACTCTGATGATATAAATATGTTGGTTGAGAATGGATTTGATATGTAAAACAGATGGGTTGTGGTTGATGTTTTCTTTTATGGAAAGAGTTTGGTCTTCGTTAGACGGAATTTTTGTTCATTTTTTGTAAAATCGTATCTGGAAAGTCGCTGTTTATCAATCTAGAGACTAAGCACAAAATAACCGTGTTAGGAAGTGATTGTTTTCGTGAGTTTGCTGTCAATTCCTTCTTGAAGTGATCACCAAAAAGTTCATCAGTCCAAGTCCAAAAGACAATTGCTTTCAATAATTATGTTTCGTATTTCTATACTTAACGATTTCAACAAAACGTGACTATTTCATGACGGTTACGCACACTAATTAGGGCCGTAGGCAGGGAGTTTGGGGATTCTTCCCCCCCCTGAAATCTCTATCTTCTATAGAGAAACCAACGTAGGTATCCGAGGCGGAATGCTAAAATTTTCTTGCTCGCTAGGCTCGCTCTGACATTCTTTGTTTCTAACGCTTTTCTATTTAAATTAACACAATTTCTGTTTTTTAAACAAAAGAAAACCTATAAATTTTTCGACCTCGCTGCGTTGGCTCTTGAATCCTGACTTTTCTGAAATGCCATGCTATAAGTCGACAAAGTTACTCCTTGTGTCGACACCGACAAACGAACACCCAACACATCCGTTGTGGAGTAGGTGCAAGCGCTTTTCATGAAGCCGAAAATGCACCCCCCTGGAAATAATCCTGCCCCATGATTGTGTTGTTGAGGTCAAGCCTGAGACTTGTTCAGCGCTATTTCTCCCTGGAGAGAAATATTGTAAAGTTATTCCTAATTGCCTTTCGTGTTGTACTCATCGGTTGACCCCCAAACAGACCCCCCGAAACAAATTACTGGCCACGGCCTTGAGGCTGATACAATGTATCTTCGTATAAGCTTCATGTAACTAACACGTTTAAAAAAAATATAGTATTGAAACAGGTAAAAAAAAAAAACTTTTTTGCAAAAAAAAAACCGACTTCCAAAGAAAACACTAAAAAAGTGGAAAATAACTTTACTTTCGGAAGTCGGTGACTATTGTTTGTTTCATTGACTTTTTTGCCACCGACTTCCGAAAGTAAAGTTATTTTCCACTTTTTTAGTGTTTTCTTTGGAAGTCGGTTTTTTTTTTTGCAAAAAAGTTTTTATTTTACTCTTTTTAGTTATCGCATCACACACAAATCCTTGTCAAGTATCAATTTCGCAATTTCTTTTACTTGGATGACATATTGTTTCCAGCTATTTTGATTTCAAAACCAAACTACTGAACCGATTTCGATGAAATTTCTATGGGACCAATCGGGAAGTAGATCCATTCAGATAAAAGAAGAATTTTTCAAATCGGTTCATAAATGACGAAGATATGAGGTAACAAACACAAAAATTTCCAGCTATTTTGATTTCAAAACCAAACTGCTGAACCGATTTTGATGAAATTTCTATGGGACCAATCGGGAAGTAGATCCATTCAGATAAAAGAAGAATTTTTCAAATCGGTTCATAAATGACGGAGATATGAGGTAACAAACACAAAAAAAAAAAAACAAAAAAAAAAAAAACATACAACCGAATTGAGAACCTCCTCCTTTTTTAGAAGTCGGTTAAAAAAGGGAAAACTGAGACCTCTAAAATCTCGACCGTGCCGCAGATTTAAATAAAGGTTTTTCAGCAGCCTTATAGGTCAATCTATCGGAAATCCGAACCAATTATAACATCGGCTTAAAATAGCGGGCCAATAACTTTTGCCAACCAATCAAGCCTTCTGGAAATACCTAACTGGTGACTACTGTAGGAGTGTAACAATCAACTGAGGATATATGTAAGAGTACATAATTATTTTGAAAATGAATCCTGATCAGTGTATTGGTTCAGGTTCGTCGCAAGAGGCAGGATTTTTTTTTTGCTGGCTTTGTACAGTACAAAAGTAGTTATTAGCGTAAGTAACCGAAAGCATTAAAGCTCTCTCCGTTTTCTTGTCGTTGTCGATTTTCTTCACTCATTGTCTCCGCCTATTCTCCTGCAATAATTATATATTTTAGTCAAAGGGTGTGTAACTAAATTTACCAATTCACAATAACAGTCATCAATAAAATCTTTAACAGCTCAATCTTCCCCGGTGGCCGTGAATCTGCGTATTTGCATGACTCAGCTAAATCTTTTAGTCGTAAATTGTAATAAAATCTTCGGTTAAGATTATAAAATCATCAAATTGCACATAAATCATGTATGTCATCGATTCTTATTTTTAGGACAACGGAATTTGCTTTGTATTAAGCAGTTTCTACATTTTACCTCGGTCCGCGTCAATTCGTCACTGGGTAAAGATCTTCCTTTTCTAAGAGTTTTAAAACAAAATGTGGCAAGTAAGACATCGCAATCGAACCAAAAACGTTAGAAAATAAATAAACTCCAGATAAGAATAGGTACCTAAGAAATTGAACAAGAGGCATTACAGACTATAATAAATGACAGAATCTTTATCGTAGAACATATTCTGCACAAATTCCACAATAATTCGGATAGATCAATCAGAAAGGAAACCGGTAACTTCCTTTCCAAAGCAATTTTAACTCACAAAGCTTCCGAATTGGGAGACAATAGATCGTTAGTTGTTTGGCGAATTATTGGCAAATGAAAGAGGGATCGCAATCCTATTACCTAAGTCCGGGGACAATCTGGGGCGGTCTGTGTCGAGAACAGCAGTAAGCCGATTAAGGTGTTAGCAGGATTTAAATGTCACTCCAGTAGGTAAGTCTTCGCGTTTATTGAATATTCTGTTTCAATTTTCTTCAATTGGTTCAGGGTTTGCGTCATCGGCATCAGTGCTGTTGGTTTGTGAATCATACTGTTCGACTTTATTGTATTCAATAATATCTGTTTTAATACAATTATTTTGTATTATCTTGGGCTTTGTTTCCCAGACAGTATACATTATTGTATGTATTCTTTTTGTGACTGTATTTTAATGCATGTATTAATTCTAATTCAGTTTGTTCTACTCAAATGACAAAACAAATCAGTCAAAATATGGCGGAACTGTTTAGAGCATGTTGAGCTGTTGGTCTCGTCTGTCATTTATAGATCTTTCACATTATTACGGTTAAACAGAAGCTCAAACCAACCAATGGAAGAATGGATTGAATGTCATGTTACTCGGTGTTACCCAGCATCTGGTTTGTTGAGATCAAACTGGAAGTAGACCCTAACATTGTTAGGAAAATGTTACCTAGGTGATAATGATAACAGGATTCATAAACTTGGCCTGTAGGTCGCCGTAGTTTGTACTGAAATAGGTAAATTCAAACAATAAGGAAGTTACATTCAGCATGTTAATTTATTGTTTGCAGGCATAAAAATGTTGGATACCAGAGAAGGAAGAAGGAATATCATCGACCATGGCACTTGGACCAGTATCGATCTAGTATAGTATTATAAAGATGAGGTTCCTCTTTAATCATCCACGTCCAACCCACAGATTTGACTTGCTGAACAATGAAAAACAATAAAATAAGAGCGCAATACTCGATTCTCCATTCCCCAATCAACACCATAATATCTTGCCTTGACTACACTACCAGCACTTTAAATGCAGCAATATCTCAAAGTATAATTTACATAATCCATTAAACATAAATTTCGCCCGAAATGGACATAAAAAAGAACAACTACGCAACAAAGGGCATGTACGAACGAAACCTCAGCAAATAGCAGTGTTCGCGCAATACTTGCCAATGCAGCACGCAAAGGACCAGACAACAAAGACTTTCCCTTCCGCTCTTGAATCCTCCATTCTAGATCCATCAGGGGTAAGATAGATAATGTTGAGAGGTCTAGATAGTCTGGTCGCTGTAGTAGGCAGTAATCTAAGCGCATTAGAGCGCTCGGCGTCGCGTGACACGAAGTACGTTGACCGCACCGCTCACTGTAAAGCAACTGCTCCATTAACAGGGCTATCACTGCTCCTAATACCCTCCTAAAATTCTTTAGATAAAGTATTCTGTTGTTTTATTTCTGCCGATGTGTAGAAGGAAATTAGTATTAAGTATCGAAGGAACAAAAAGGCACTGAAAGACCACCGCCAAAATATCAGATGCTCCAAAAATGAAAGAAGATTAAATATGATGCGAGGCTGGTTAAAAATTTCGTTTCACAAAGTGGTAACCCTGACCATTAGTTGTACGAAATCTGTGAAGTGATTTGTAGTTAGTGCGCGAATACGGGGCCAACGACCGTGGATGCAAACCACGATAACGGTTCGCGGCGTGCAGTCGGCAATGTTTTGACGGCCCAATTGCCATTAGCGTAATGAGACGAGAGAGAGCGTGACACACATTGTGTGTTTGTGAGCGCGGATGGACAATCAACTATTGTTGGAGGTGCTTTATAAGAAGTGCTTGTTAAAATACTTGCTTGACGAAATATTTCTTAAGAAATAGACTTAACTTGTTTTCTTGATAGACTCGTAAATACTAATAAAAGATAGAGCGTATAGACAGTAACAAAAAAGTGAGAACGAATAAAGTGTGTAGGTAGAAGAGTGTGAATTAAGAGTTTCAATGAGAAAAAATAAATATAGTATTCAAGAAAATATGGATTTAACTATTAGCGAAAGGTCTGGGACATCTAGTTTCACATCAGACGATGATTATCTGTTAACAATTTCTTCTTTAAATCATAATTCAGCAAAATAATAGATGGAGAGAACAAGATTAATGATGGGGATGGTAAGAAAGAAAATACGTTTGAAGCATACTGGATTTTACAAGAAAAAAACGAAGCAGCTTTAATAATGGAACACGTTAGCCACAAGGAAAAAGAACAGGAGAAGAAAATGATAATGATATGTCGACAATGACAGTAGATATTGTCGATAACGACAAATAGAGGTATTGATGGCATGACAAACAGCTGTCTATGTAGTTGTAGATAATTAGGCCACAATAGATCCTATTAAACCTTTAATGGCCATCGGTTGGATGATCCAATTGCACTAATGACCTCCGATCCGATGCTAATATGGATTAAACATTATTGAGTTCCTAGAGACGAATGGAGTGGATTAACGCAATATAAGGAGAATGTCTAAGGATCGAATAATGAAGGAAACTACAGAAAGTGAAATAATCAAAATCTGAAGAAAGAGATTTATATGAAAACTAATGAATCGTAGAAGATGAAGCATGTGATAAAATTAAGTAGTTTGATTAAGATCAGATGATGAAGCTAAAATACCGTTTTAGTAATTTGCACAGGGAACAATTATTTTTAATTTAGTTAGAGATAATATTTGCCACGAGCCAGACAATTCTCAATTTGCCTTTTATCGTAACCAACTCATGTCGATATCGGCACTTCACATTCAGATCAAAGGTATTCGGAATCAAGAGAAAACGCTTTGAAGGTCTAATTGACATGAGTACCACGATTGAAGCTCATTGCAATACCGAATGCGTTGAATTCCTTATTTGTCGATAAGGACAGAGATAAAGAAAAGACTTTCATTTCGGTGTTCGTACTACATAATGTGCTTTGACTGTAACGTCTTCTGCATGATACAATGGAGGTACATATGTAAAGCAAGCATCGAGCGTTCTTAGAATAGTTTGCTGATATTTAAATTGATCGCCTTTGAAGAAAGAAGAGATTATAATTTTGCAGAAGAAGAATTTAATCTAGCAGAAGAAGTTGTAGATACCTATCTTTTCCTACAAGCAGCGTTGCCGTGGTTTGCAGGGTTATGTGCTAGTGTCGGCACATTTACAGGTAGGTACTTGAGATATTAATTACAGCTAACTGTATGCAATGGCGACGCTGTAGTGATGCCTGAAGTAGTGCTGATGACCTAAGGTAGCAGAGATTTAAATGTTAAACATGGCAACGGATAACCTGTTGCCATATCTCAAATCTCTCGGAACAGCATCATACGCTAATCCCACAATATTACAACACGGTAGAAAATTAACATCACATTCACACGACCTTCCACAGCAGCTTTAGTTTATCGCCATTAACAAATAGTTAGATAGTTATAACATTCGATACATTCTCTACAATATGAGCAGGCCATTCAATAAATTGTTGCAATCGCGTAAACGGAGTACTAAAACATAAACTACACTGGTTCACAGATCACGCCATATGTAGTGATTTATGTACAGTTGCTGCCATTATATACGATGGCCAGTTAGTCGTTGAACTTAGCTGGTAATAAATAAAGACATTCAACATGTTTATAGGTGTATGCTTGCCAACAGGGAATAAAGCAATGTTTCGACTTTGTCTGTCTGCAGTCTACATTGTTTCGAATTTAATAGACTTGTTGGAAAAGTAAGGGCCAAACAACAGGATGGGACTCATTTCTTGAAATTCAGAAAGATGTTTTTGAGTGCAACTGATCCAGGAATCTAGATCTAAATGAAATGTACGAAAGAGGCATTGAGGATTTTTTTTACTATTATGAAAGTAGCTGCGCCGACCTCTAATAAATTGGGATAAGGGCAGGATTAAGATTGGGATAAAGGTAGGTACGAATACGTGGCGACAGATCCCACTAAGGGGTATCCTTTTATTTAGTAATCGGGTACTAGAGGTTACATAGACAGTAACATTCTGTTACATCCCGATAGACTAGAAGCGGTCTCTCTCCAATATTGTTGAGAAACGACGTGACAGATGGTGATGACATGGCTTCAGATAAATAATAGTTGTGATTCAAGAACGCAGAGACGGCATGTTGTATTCGTCCGAGTAAATAAAAAAAACCGGTCAAGTGCGAGTTGGACTCGCGCACCGAGGGTTCCGTACAAACCTGTGGGTATATAACTTTTTTTTATATGACGAAACTAAAAATTTACGGTTTTCGTAATTTTTCCTATATCTGTACTATAAGACGTGACTTCGTACAAAATTTGAAGATTCTAAGTTCACGGGAAGTACCCTGTAGGTTTTGATTCCCGTGCGAGTTTCGAAAATTTGCGGAAATTTGCGGCCTAAGTGGCTGTATCTTTTGATTGCGTTGACTTAGAAGGTTGATTTTTCTACAGCTTCCAGGGACAGTAGAACTAAGTATCATATAGAAATTTCAGTTTGATACCTCCACGCGTTCCTGAGAAAAACGGTCTTGACAGACGGACGGACGGACGGACGGACGGACGGACAACAAAGTGATCTTATAAGGGTTCCGTTTTTTCCTTTTGAGGTACGGAACCCTAAAAAAGAATCAGGTGGTCTGGGAAAAGCTGGTGTTTTATCTGGCTTGAGCGATACATAAACTTTGAAAGGAATGTGGCTCTCCGCAATTCGTTCACGTAGTAAATGGCATATTTGTGTGTGCTTTTTTAATATGTTGTTATGGCTGCTGCAAAATTCTTGTATTTTAGTGCTACTAAATGTTAATCGTATATTGAAGAATACTGTGATTTATCTTCCAGAAATAGCTCCTTAATCCTAGTCCCAGACAAGCCATAGGGTGTTCTAAACTTAGCTCAAGACCACACAGAGCAGGTAATAAAATTCTTTGATTTATTTACCTCCATAATGTATGAAGGCAGCTAGTCGGTAGTTAAACTTAATTTGTAATTAATAAAGTCGTATTTCTAGGCTCATTAATAATGCTAACTTATGTTTTACGTGATACAAAGTCACGGGTCTTAGTGGATATACGACAGGTTTACACCCTATCTTAGCTATAATTCATAATTAATTTATTACTTAAATTTTATCTGGTATATTTTATAGCTTTATAATTTTTATCATCATAAATCATCGTGAACAAGTAGTTACTATTAATTTTATTTTACTACCAGTATCGACATGTATAGACAATTCACACCTACCTTAAACATTTATACCATTATTGCAACTCCTACAATAATATATCTGTACGTAGTTTATTTTTCGCTCCACTACTATCTATTTTCTTAAAACAAAGATGTATTTCTGCTAAAGATAATAAAATGTAGTCTCCTTGTGGTTTTACCCTGAAACTCTCATAAAGACACATATATACTATTGCATTCATCATTGTGAATATTCTTGTCCATGTGTGAAATATCCCCCGGTGTTAAAGCTTTTACTACGGGCATCTATCACGCAATCTGTGATCAATGACTGACTCGTTTTTACTTCAATCCTTATTGGAGTTTTCTTTCCTTTTCCTTTTTTTTGCAGAATCTGTAAGCTGTCACGTGTAAAGGTTCGAGCGAGCTGGCACAGATTAATTGCGGATGCGGTTCCGGACAGCGGACTCTGAGAGATTCTTTGAAAGTATTCTGAAGTATTTTTCAGTGTCCAACAGTCGGTAATTTGTACCAATTTGGCATGGTAAAAGTAATCTATGTAATTAGAAGGAAAGACAAGTAGGTATCTGGCTTCCGAAACTTTTTATAATACTTTAGATAAGAATGACAAATTATTTCTCCCTTGTTGAGCCAAAGTTTCGAAAAATGTTTCAACTTTTGAACTCATTGCAATAGGTTGTCTTCTATATAATCATACTGTTGGTAACGTGATACCTTTTACGTTGCAAAATAAGTAATTTCGTTAAATGTTGAGATGCCTTTTATTTCAGAATTCCTATAAATAGTTCACAGCTGTAATCCTTTATTGAATTGTCAAGTACGAAACTACGGGTATCACCAAGTAAACTCAATTGTGTTACAAAAGACCACCCAGGGTTATCACTTAAACTCACTTAAAGACATAATGATCTATCCAGTGATTAAGATCTCTTCATTGCGTGAGGTGATATAGTGATGAGAAACACGCATCCAATGATTGATGATCACGCAAGAATGGGGAAGAAATATTGCTTCATCATTATTTGTGAGACTTTTCTTTTGTGGGCAGCTAAGGTGTGAAGTATATTAAGCAAGAATAAGAATAATGATGTGAAAGGTGTTGGAAATAAAAGCAGAAAGTTCAAATAAAGGCAAGAGTTTGTTGTAACACGTTGACTATATTTCTGGCAAAAGTAATCAAACTATTTCAACCCTGTGTGGTTATTAAAGCTCTAGAAAGAGTACCTCAAGTAAAATTTCATAGAAGAATGGAAGTTTTTCTAAAGGCAATATTACAGATGGTGGCAGTATATTGACTATAAATTCAGCTCGTGTGTAGTGTTTTCACGTTTTTTTTTTTGTATAAAGTGCTTATGTCTGCTAATGTCCCTTTTTACAGGAGAAACTAAAAACTGCCTCACATATCACCCAACAGGCATGTCGAAGGTCCTATAGATTCGTCAGTTGTACCGACCGTTCGTGCTGACTAGCTATCTCAATGTTTTGCCGCTAAGTGGCAGGCTACATTATTTATTTTATTTTGATGAAAAAATGTATTTTGCCGATAAATGTAGATACAAGACGATATGCATGAAGGGGATGTTCAAATAACAGTTGAGTATACTTAAGACTATCATTATTCTATTGGCTAGGCAGTGTAATTATGTAAATTAGAATTCTATCACCTCTTCCTCATAATTATACCGGTCTATTAAGGAGTTTTTGCGTAATAGTGGCTGTTTACGATAAGAATTTGCATAATTATCATGACCATCATCATTATTAGCAGCCTTTTTTCATCCACTTTTGACTATGTCATGCTTCCTAGGTCCGCTTAAGGATCTGCATAAAGTACGTCAAAAGTTCAAAACATGCTTTTGCAGACGTTTTACTATTTCCCTAAGCATGTTATTGGTTCCTCCGTGAAATAACGGCCTGAGAACCAATCGTCAATTTTGTGTGTAGGTAGAGACCACATTCTCGGCCTCTCCATTCCATCTTATAAGGTGCTTGACGCAAACAAACTAATTTACAAGTCTTTATTTGGAAAATTATACAGAGAACTACTTGTAGATCAGACCTTGAAACTAGAGAAAATGCATGAGAGGCCACAGCAAACTGGTTGACCAAAGTGTACACTTGATACAAACTTACAAGTCCACCAACACAAGGAGTTATAGACTTTACTGCAAAAGAGACAAAGGCGAAAGAAGCTGTAGAAAAAAGTTGGCAGAACTGTATCCCAGACGCCAAGAGCGAACCGTGTCACCGTCCTCAAATGTTGCCGCTTCGTAACGAGCGAGAGGGCGCTATCACATTAATTAACAAGAAAGAAAGAGATGCACAAAACGGGGACAAACCGAGTAAATTGCTTCATGATTGGATAATTATTTTATTGATACAGTTAAATGGCATTGTAGACGGACCTTAGGGTATGAATGGAGGGAAGTGCTCTTATAATTTATGGTGACAAAAACTATTAATGCTTTATATTAGACGTTTGCAATATTCATGAGTTTGTTAGCAGTAAATATGAAGCATAGTGCTAATAATGTGAGACCGTTTGAACTGGTAGCTTTCCTATTTCTAGTAAAGAGATTTGGTTTATTTCGTATTAAAATGAGACCTAAATTAAACCTATAGGTTCATGAAAGTTTTCGGAGTACCAGCGTGTTTAGGAATAATTCTATTCTGTTTACCTTAATTCTTCCAAGTATTTCTCGGTTTTCTTCGTGCTAGTTAAAGCAACGAGCCATGTGCAAATGCCTCAAATTAGCAAATATAGAGTCAGTTGCTCCAACGGTTTTACGGTTGTTATTGCTGAATTAAATTAGTACCTAGCCATTCTTACCATGATTAGAAACATTACAAACCGTACTCATGCCTAGAGTCTATGAATATAGATCCAAATAGACGGAGCTGTGTCACCGATTCGCCGAATAAAGGATAAGAAAGTCTTCAAGTAGGATCGAGATCCCCTGGCTGGAGGCCTTGTACTAAAGGCACCCACGGGACAGTCCGTTAAAGCAGACGACAACCTCCTTGATTGATCTGCGAGACGCCATTGACAAAAACACCATTGACAAGGATCACCGGAATAATACTTACTAACATCACCATTGATATTATCGCTTGGAAGAATCGCTTCGTCGAAGTCCGAGCACACACCGGTAATTAAAACAATATCAGTGAATGCAGGTGCCTCCCTATTGAAAAAACCAACTGCATATCGGAAAACAGGAATACAGGTTGACGAACAGTTAAACTTCCACCACTGCGCAAAAACATTAAGCTCTAGGGTCAGAAAGTTAATAACAGTTTTATGAAGTTACACAGAGTGTGCGAACACCATCTATCTATCCCTGTGTCAGTCAGTACTGGAATTCTGTATCTCTGTCTAGGGGAATACACACAAAACTCATATATTAAACCTAGAAAGAGCTCAGCGAGCAGTTCTCAAAGTAATACACAAAAAAAACTTTCAGTATCCAATGGAGCAGCTATATAGGGATTGTATGGTTTTAACGGTTCGATAACTTTTTATCAGGAGGGTTCTACTTATAACCCACAAAGGCTCAACATACGGCCCGGAAATACTGAAAAACAAAAGTAGCAAGGACCTGGTTTTTGACCTGAAACTGTGTAAAACAAACAGACTCCTACAAGAGACAACCGAGCTACATGAGTCCATACCTTTGTAATGAAATAAGTAAAAATATTCAGTTAAATAACTTACCGATAAAAAAGACTGAAACTTACCATAGATAACTTCCGTTTCTCTCAAAATTATGAAAATACTGAAAATCTACTAAAAAGGTTAAAATAAAAACAAAATAAAACACACAAATACAAACACACCACTCACACATATATGTTCATACACACATGCACGCATGCATGCACACAGAAAGAAATGAAATTGTAATACTTACACATGTTTGGAGTTTCCTTTTTCGTAAACAAATTAATGGGGAACCAAAAAGTATTTTTTTTATGTTTCTCTTTTGTATTATGTTTCTTTACTTTGCTATTGGAATTGAGAAAGTTGATGAATGATGAATTTGAAGCGATGTCTCCGCTTCAAATTCATCATGATTATGACGATTTTGTGCGGTGAATTATGCTCCTAACTTCTCATCAACTGCTAATCTTCTTCGTCAGCTTCCAGTGTAACCAGGTGCAGCTTAATACTTACCAGTATTTTTCCTCCACTGCCTCTTCAAAACCAATTTTGTTTTCGATCGTTTGCCTCTTCAAAACCCAGTTAATGGGGTAAGAACTAACAACCGTTGGTAAGAGAGGTTCTCAGATCTTCGGGCTTGCAACTGTCATAGATAGAATTTAAAATTTTCCAACATACATTTAAGTATCTTTCCAGATTCATCATTATCCCAATTTATTTGGGGTCGGCGCAGCATGTATTCTTCCACACTTCTCTATTTATCTTTCCAGATTGTTTTTCGAGAACTTATGATTAACCGAAGTTAAGACGGTAGTCTCAACGATTTACGCCTAAAGATGCTTACACCTGCTTAGGTGTTTGCATCACTTACATCCAGACTTTCTGCTTTATTGGTTGTAAAAGCTATAAAATTGCCTTATTATACTTTGGAACGGTTGTTGATCATGCATATACCATTCAAGAGAAGCAACAGGAGCTGGCGGCTTGCCAAGTAAAACAACGCTTTCGTTCAAATTGTGAGTTGCGCTTCGATCTCTTTTAAAATATTCTTTAAGCGTCTTTTCACTCAATTCTCTGAAAGTATTGGTATCAGGTTGGACAAGAAAACGACTGTTTTAATGATTAAGACTCAACAGGTATGGAATACACATCCCTCGGTCTTTGAATCATAGAAAACGACATACCCATCCAATGATGCAACTGTCTTGCTCTTGGTTTGTGGGCACGAGGACTGTGTAAAGTGTTCAGTAAACACCACGAAATATCCAAATAACCTCCAAGAGAAACTAGTTACTGAAAGTTGGACCTAAAGTAAAATGCATTCCAAGTTGTAATGAGGGGAACTATAGACTTAGTCTCGTGGGGACGTCAATTAAAACTTCGGTACCGTTGAATGCAAATGACAGACACTTCTCTGAGGCAACCGACTGATTTCATACACAGTCTTCGCCGTTTTCTTTGACAGCGACCTAGACTAATTAACTATCTTCCCTTTCTGTCTGTGCTGTCTGAAGACCGCAAAGTCTTTGAAATTTAATGAAGTATAAAAAAGAATCACAATGTCGGAAAAAAGACTG
Source organism: Standfussiana lucernea (assembly GCA_964057025.1). Lineage (NCBI taxonomy): Eukaryota > Metazoa > Arthropoda > Insecta > Lepidoptera > Noctuidae > Standfussiana > Standfussiana lucernea. Next base: position 6,094,425 of record OZ059791.1, on the reverse strand, counting down.
GATTTACGAAGCACCAGTCAAAAACTCATGTTTCAAATCTCACACTTGGACGCCAGTATACTTAATAAGTAGGAATAGGAGACGTATTTAAAACAACCCGATTGTGGGCCATAGGTTCCAATCCAGACAGATACATTACTCTGTTTACAATACTTTAACACCATTGCTCTCAAAACAGAGTGTAAAAAGACAAGTGACATCTACCACAGCCGCACTGGGCCCACGTGGCGGAATACGATCCGCTTCTTCTCGCAAATAGGAGGCCTGATTTCTAGCAGTTTCTTTGCTAAAATGGCACATTATTATGCATATGCCGCCAAAGCTAGCAAGGCGAATCTAACGATGTAAGTCTTCGGTGAAGTATTTGGAGACAAATATTACTGTTTGGAGTAGATTTAAACAGGCTACTTAGTACCTATTATATTCCTACATTTTAACACCCATAACCTCTAGATCTCAGTGTTCTGTATGTGAGACCATAAAATCCTAATCATGTCCTCAAATCAATAAAATACCAAACTAGTTAACAATACTACTAGCTGGTTACCTAAACTGCGTCATACGAATGGTTCGTGGCTGTAATTGGTTTGGCCATATCTTATCAGCGCTATGTGGTGTATTCTTATCACTGTGTTTACTTCAACTCTACCGAGCAACCACCAGTTATCTTGACCTCCCTCCCCCTTCCCTGTCCCATACAAAAACGTGTCAACTAGGTGCATATACAAGGTGCGAAAGAAGTCTAACTATAGTGGGCAATAATATTATTAGCCGATGTTTGTACAACTGAGGTAGAAATATTTTCATTTAGTCACGGCCGTTTCCTGCATGTTTTGAACCGTGGAATGTATCGCGCTTGCGCAAATTAATAACACCGCTCAAGCTACCTACAAACAATGGTTTATAAATACATACGGACAGATAGTTGATAATAACGAATGAATAATCTCGCATGCTGCCTGCCCGAGTGATGACAATGTCCTTGTTTTCAGAATGTAAGTACCTATACATAACATTGTATCAGTCTGTTATTGTCCTAATGTATGGCAAAGACCTGTTCAGCGTTGCCAACAATAAATCAAGTTTAGTGACCAATGGTTCTTTACATCTGACCGTTAAACGACAGTGTAGTAGTTAGCGAGCAAGTGATAATAAAATTGGTGGAAAAATAGATAGAGATGGAGACCTCTCTGGACCTGTTCTCAAAAAGACAAGTAATGAGCATTTTTCACCACGCTTGCTCAAGGTAAAGGTACCTACTGTGCAGTGTGCTGATAGTTTTCCTATACTGAAATGAAAGCGTTGGCATTGTGACTGCGCAAGAGTGTGACAATATTACGTCATCAGTTAAAGGAGAATAAAGATATCTACAAGTGCATTGAGCTAATGCCTTTGAACAAGCTGTTAATGTTTCTTTAACTAAACATAAAGGTACAGCTGCTAATGCAGTTAATACATAAACAACGCAAACTACCTATAGAAACCAATTCAATAAAGATGGGGGAAACAATGTGAAGTAGAGGCAAAGGAAGAAAGAGTAATTACTTCATTATGTATTGACTAAGTCACTATAGAACAACTTATGCACTCTGACGAACTATGTAGGTATATCCGTGCACACCTCATCAGCTACCCATAAAGAAATATTTGGTAAGTCCCAACAGCCAGAAGTTACGTGAAATTGGAATCTGAAAAACTTTCCTTCTTGCCATAAACTTAATAGTACTAAATCAAATCAAAATGTTTATTAGCAAGAAATACACTATACAAGGTGTTGCTTTGCATCCTCGTCAAATTCAAGGAGGTAACTATAATGATTCTTGACCCGAATCAATAATAAAATGGGTAGGTAATTTTTTATATTTTTTTCTTAATTTCGGAAATCGATAAGTGTACACCAGCCGTATTAAAACGCGGCTCGTCTAATACTAGCCCTACAACCGCGCTTTCACACACACACACAAACGCAGACGTTTATTCGATAATCTAGTGATTCTCCTCTTTTAAAAAGGGCTTCATTCTGAAATAGTGTCAAATTAAAACAACAAAAAAAAGCAGCGTTTATTATTATTGACCAGGTACCGTAATTTATATTGATTATTTACGTCTTCTATGACAACCTCCTGAATTTTGACGAGGATGCAAAACTACACCTTGTATACGAGGGAAGATCTTATATACTAAAAGTCGCTGTATTCTGCCTGCAAGCAAGCGTGCAAAATATTAGTTATTGAATTATTAACATTAATTATATCATTTATTATGCAATTAATTAATTATTATCATAAACAAATTTCATACATCCAATTAAGTAGCTATTGGGCCATTATCTAAGAAAGCATTTACAAAGAAGATGAGAGATCTGCGCGGTGTGAACCTAACGTAAATACGTCGATTTTAAAATTAAAAATACTCATTACGTAAATAATATTTTCATAATTTTAAGAATTTATTCATATCAATGGATGATAGTGATTGTGCTTGTTGCGAACAATTTCACAAAAAATGCTACAGGAAGTACAAGCGTGCAGTGTACACGTAACGTAAGATACCGTCGATTTTTGAATCGAAAATACACCTATCATTAAGCATTTTGGGTTAAATTTTTTGCGACAACCACAATTGTTGTCACCCATAGATATGGATAAATTCTTAAAATCAAGTAAATGCTATAAATGAAATGAGAAATTCCAATTTTACAATAGTCCGTACTAACGTGTCGTATACACCGCGCGATCGTGCTTGGACCTCAGATTGGCAAAACTTCTAAGTAAACAGAAAACCTTGTCTGGGTGAAAATTAAAAAAGGTCGGCTGTTGTCAGGCTGTTCCCTATCATGTCGCAGGGAAATGGGGTAACCAGGAATTTCGTGAAATCCTAGGGATATCTGAAGATGTCGAATATTCTAATCTATTAGATCTTTTTACTGAAAATGTTGTGATGCTCCGTTCGTATGGTATTGTAGATACCGCTACAAGGAGGATACAAAACATCTAATGCACAAAAAGTAGAAGATCGACCTCTTGTGTTTGAAACTTTGGTTATATCCACTCATCACCCGCTTCTTTATGCCGATAGAACAACAGTTTTCCTCGTCTACCATCAAAAGACTGGTAAAATTTTAACTCTAAAAGTCAATACACAAACATACACTGCAGCTCACACAAGCCTACTATTTGTAGAAGAAACTTCCATCCAAGCAGCATAAAACAACACAAATATGAAAAATATCATCGACAAAACATTGAATTCACTCAAATATCGCGCGCCTAACCTAACAGTACATTTGAAATGTCTAAAAATCTTATGTTTATCGGCAAACGGCCAATTTCATGGACCATTAGCGTTACGCGCAGTCACTTTACAGTCATAACTTCTTCAAGGTGAAACACCTTAAGTCGGTGAAATAAGCTTCATTTTTGAATGGTAGTTGTACCAATTTATGTTGGAAAATAGCTGAGCTCAAGTTGAGAATTCGATACGGTTCGCGATTGAACTGTGAATACTGACTGACTGTGAGTTGCGCCACGATAGATATTTGTGGTAATTTGCTTACTTTTTTACGATGGTGTATTATGAGGTGCAGTAATTTGAGGGGTATTAAAAGAACTTGAATGTTATCCTGGGGATAATGGCGAAATCGTGACGGTACTTAATTCTGACTGTTCTACTGTATGGCTTCTGGTACGTAATACTTCATAAACAATAATTATATTCTAGTAGTATGTGTTAAAGTAGGAACTATCGTTTTTGGCTTTGGAATACAAGTAGAGGAACTCAAATAGAGGAGCCCTCGGCTTGGGCACCAAATATGGTGATGAACGGTGGCGGAAGTCTATAAATCTAAGGACTGAAAGTAGGAATCAAAGAAATTCAGTCGTTTCATAAAGAAGGACCAAATGCCACCTCGGGACTAGAACCCTGGGTAGTAGTTTCTATATGCAAACTCTTCGAATGATTGGATACGAACCAAAGAAACATATTATTGGTTTCATAACCTCCAATGTTTTTTTCTGATGTCTTTCTTCAAATAGCCAAACATTCAGAACGCGACAACATGCCATCACCAACTATGACAGCAAAAACGCTGTTTTGCACCAAAACACACCTGTAAAACCCAATTTTCCCCATACCCACCCAAAAACCTCTCACCACCACCTTTTTACCACCAGTTAAACAAAAGTGTAACCCAATAAAAGGCGGGTTATTCTCGTAAACAAGTTAAACCAGCATTCAGAGCACTTTACCTGTCGCTAAGTGGCTCTAAATCAGATTACACCCCACCCCCCAGGGTAAGCTACTGTTACAATTTCGTGCCGACTCGCTAAGCCGAAACGAATTTGCAGCTGTGATGTTGAGATTGGCTCAGTATTTTAGAGAAAATTTTGATACCTAATTACGGATTTCGTAGTTAGTGTAATGATTGGACTTTTTGGTGTCGTCGTTAGGTTTACCGGAAAGCGCTGGGTTAGGTCACAAAAAAGATGATTTATTGGAGATCGTGTGAATCCGCTGGATGTGAGAAACGCAGGAGCGGTCGCTGTGGTGATGGTTACGGGAATGATGATGATAGTACTTTATCTTACTTGCTTGCAACACAAGATTTGTCTAGAGCGGAACCTCATACCTGTTGCTATGTCAAGAAACGGAATTTCGTGCACACTAACGATGAATTCTTTACACAATGCTTTTCAAAGCATGCCTGAGACCTCTAGCCATACTTTTGCAGGCAGTATCATAAGACACCAAAGGTTTACTGCAATATCTATATCATTAATCATATTAAAATAGACCTAACCCTCAGTCGTCGCTTACAGCCGGCACGTGCTACCGCAAATACCCCGCTCGTGTTCCCCTTTCCACCCCTGTTCCCCCAACATCCCTTGCTACCTACTGCATATAATGAAGCTAATTACGAGAGTATCACCCTTGCTAACGATAGGAAATTTGGTGAGCGTGATGATTTGACTTAGAAATTGATTATGATTAACGATTTTTTGGGGATACTATAGAGATTTTTGGTGTTGTGCAGTTAAAAGTTAGTTGTACTCGTAGTTGTGTAGCAGTCTTCTTCTTAATTATGTAAAACTCTACAAGTAAATGCTCAAATTTGACGATCAATCAATCAAATCAGCCCCACCCGCTGCTAAAATAGGCAGAAGTTGTAGCAAAAAACAAGAAAAAAAATCTTTCTGTGTGTTAATAAGTTGCAACGTTGCAGTATCTAATCTAATACCGAAATAATGATGGAATGGATGGAAGTATCGTAAAGTTCTAATTCGTATTTTAAGTAACCATCTAAAGAGATCATCTGGCGAGAGGCTTGTTTGTTTCTGCCAAATATTTACTGCACGGCAGTCCCTGTCCAATAAATCAGTTTCCAAAACAATCGGTCGAGCAGTTCTGGCGTAAATCCCTCACAAAATAAACATCAAATCGCCGTGAGAACGATGGCCACTAGCGCCACCTGTTATCCCGTATGTAAACAAATGGCGAGACGGGCGGGGGACGGGTTGGAGGACCACGTTTCATTCACACTCACGCTTTGATATGAATATGTGGTGTTTTTTATTGATTTTTTGTTTTTAAAACGGACTGTTTAATATGTCATTTGATAAAGATATTTTCCTACGACATAAAAAATTTGGCTTTAAAGATATGTACCACTAAAATCAAAAATAATTATAAATACCTGGTGGTGGTTCTATTCCAGTGTGGCAAAAAACTAAAATATTCATAGTAGACCACCGGTAATTCAAAAATAATGCTAACAATGTAGAAATATCGGAAAAAACTAAACTGACATGTACATGAACTGAAAATTTTTAAAATGGTCACAGGCACAGTTAATATGTTGAATTATCAGTTTGTGACCATTTTACGAATTGTAACGTAATTCATATTATGTTCTGCTAAAGTGGCCATTTTAGGTCTCCCTGAACAAAACTGTAACGTGGGTTTTTGAAAGAATTGAAGACTACTTGCCAAAAGTAGAATATCAATCATTATCATCTTCCCCCTGTCCAAAGTTGGCGCAACTTCATTTAAGGTGAAAAAATCTGAAAAAAAACCGTTACCATCAATAAAAAGCAGTCGGGTAAAATATGTAAATTTTAATCAATATAATTATAATGTAAAGTCATTCAACGTGGTAGGTAAGTAATTAGTTAACCATTATAAAACTTCAGTAGCAAAATGATAAGCAAAAGTTAATAGCGACAAAGCCCTCAAAATAACACCTAAAACACACACCTACATTAATTTATCGCCTATCAACCACGATAACCACCTCTTACAACTTAACAAATAACTTTTACACCAAACAAAATCGTGTCAAAATCGTTGTCACCAATAAATTAAACCTGTTAATAGCCCTGAAAATAATTTGTAAGTAATAAAGTCTCGTTTTAATTAGGGTGCCCGCTAATTGGTGTGAAGCGGGACTGTCAATTACTGCGAATCCCGGCGTCACGCCGAGTCGCTGTCACGGTGTAAAATTCACGGACCAAAACAATCCCGTGATCGGGAGTATCCTCTCGGGATTTCGTGTGACACTAGCGTGATCGGATTTCTACGTGTTGAAGTGTTCGAGTAGCCGTGAATAAAATTATGAGGTGTCTAAGTACGGGGCGATGCGGTAGGTGTCCTAATTGGTATTCTGCTTATGGAGGAACGTGACTGCCGAGTGATTTGAATATTGCTTATAAAATTATGTGCGATAGCCAGAATCACCTATGGTAGGTAGTCTGGATTTCAACCTTGTGAAGGACTTCAAATTCCCCGATTTATTTTGGGTTGTTTTTTAAATCAATGATATGGAGCCGAATAGGAGGTGCAGCGTCTTTAAAATTAGATTTCCTTAAGTCTATGAGCAAGAAGACACAAAAAAGCGGAAAATACTTTACAACGACGAAAATTCTTCGTTATAATATAATATTTTTGACCCAGCTCTCCTTTAAATCAGATTAAACCAAATAAATTGCTTTTCCCGGCGAATTGCGGTAATTGTTGGACACCGTGCCTGATGCGCGGTATCCCGGGGGATTAGGATGACGCCGAGCGGGGGAACTTTTTCATCCCCCTTCATTACAACCCTCTGATAGGTACCTATAACAAATTTCATTTTGTGCGGTCAGTATCAAATGAAAGCAATATATTGTTAGTGATGTGTTAAATGTCTCTTATCCACTTTTCAAAGTACTAAACACCTTCCTACCGGCCTTCAAAATAAATTCCTTGTTTCTTCCTAATTTCTATATTTTTAGGTGACTTTACTGGACTTTAAACATAACTGGCTAAATGTGGATGTATTATTAGATACACCTCAGCCTAACCTTTCATGGTTTACAGGCGGGATGTTTATTTACTGGACACATCCAAACATTTTATAAAACCCAGCATTCCCCAATCGATATGTTCGCGTTTTAACTAGATAAAATATCTGTTTATTTTCAGTAACTCCGGCCTACGTGAGGTCACACTGTAGTTACTGCATTTTATTTTTCAAAATGAACGGAATAGCCCCTAGCGTTTCTGCCACAGAATCCGAAGTGGTAGTTATTGGAGACCGCTTCGGATGTGTGACAACCCCCGGGGATTAGGTTAGCGCTAACCGAGTAAACTTTTTAAATGGCTTTGAGGATTCCCGTGTTGTGGTCTTATATGTAACGTAGATTGTTTTATATCGGTGTTCCTTTGAACGGTTCTTTTGAAAATCAAAGCAGTTTTTTTAAAGAAGTTAGGATCTTCTTTGTGATTCTAGTTACTTAGTTTTAAATTGTAGCACTTCAATTCAAATTCATCTTTTTGATGAAGAAAGTTTTATAGGATATAAAATCATAAACATGGAATAACTCAACTTATTAAAATGCTTATTATTGAAAATAATTAATAAAGGATCATCGGCAATTTTCTATGAAACCAACAGAATTGAAATATAACCCAAATAGTAGCTTATAATTAGGACCTCACTTCATACTAAAACAACAAGAAAGTACCTAAGTCGCCTCAACGAAACATCAACAAATAGACCCCATCCAAACATGAGCTACCTTCACCGTTAAACTTTCCCCATTTTCCTACAACTTCTGAAAACTAACAAATTCCGAAACATTGAACAAAAGCCCACCAAACAAACGAAATCTAAACATGACAACTTCCAGCACTTCAATATGGCAAAACTTTGTTCTGAACATTGTTTGTAAACTTTGTTCGGAACTCGGGGAAAGTGCAGTACAGTCCGATATTGGTAGAAAGTTCAGCCAGTTAGAGGGAAGGCGGAGAAGTAGTAATGAGTTTGATGTTTTGTTGTTATTGTGGCTTTTATAGGTTTCTTTCTCCGATGGAAAGGCTTAATCAAATTAGAGGTGAAGAATTGATCGAGGGGTGTATTGTTTTTGGGCTAGTAACATAAAAACTCGGACACTACAAAGATGGAAAAGCGAACCCTGTGCTAAAACCTAACGCCAAAATAAAATAAAAGTGAGTGTAATACTAACTCTACGGTTTATAAGATAAGTATTAATATTCAATTTACTTTAAATCTGATATTTTACTTGGATGCTGGAGAACCAGGACCGGGGAAAGTGACGTGCAATGAAGGAGACCTACATTTATAAATAAATAAACATTTATTTCAGAAACACTTCCATATTTGTTAGTAACAATATAAACTTACAAACTAGTGTTAGTAAAATTTATTCTATGCTGCGTGAGGCTCGCCGATCCTGGGGAATGTCTACTTGACTGCGTGCAGTCGTATCCACCGCCCCAAGATCGGAGAGACCCATCTATCAGCCAACGTTCTAAGAATGGTGTTGGGGCTGGCACGAACCCGGCGTAGCAGAGATGCACATGTCTTGCGCATGATGGCCGAAAAACGCGGCAGCCCCCCCAACACCCGAAACGTGTTGTTATATTGTATGCGCAGGCCACTATGTGCCCTCTGCGTAAAATCGACCCACAGGCTGCACGTGTACAAGGATTTGCAGTAGGCTTTGAAGAGCGTCACCTTAACCTGAGCCATACAACGTGCAAACATGTGGGCCAACATCCCACATCGAACAGCCAGCGACCTGCACTCCCGCTCAACATCAACGTTATCTTTCAAATCGTCTTAGACCCAGATATTTAAAATTTGCAACTCTTTTTAGAGGTCTGCCACACAGCATAACTCACTACCTAGCACGAATTGTGCTATAGTATTTACTGTCCGCTTTAAATATCACGAATTCGCTTTTTGATGCATCATATTTGAGCCCATGAGTCTCGATAGCACACGCGTACGATTCACACACGTTCCTTAACTTGAACATTTACCTTAATGCCCTGATCGATGGGCTCAGCAGAACCATATCGTCTGCATAACTTATATTATTAATGCATACACCATCAATATGACAGCCGATTCCTGTTCTGCTAAGCTCATCGATCAGATTATTCATATACAGATTAAACGAAGCGGGCGAGGACAATCTATTTCGCAGAAAACGTGACGCTTCGCGCGGGGCAGACGGTCCCAGAATCGGGCGCAGGCAACTGTGGCTCACTGTTTAGGGCTGATTGTACTCTAGAAACAGATCCCCTACAGCACTACCCTGCTCATGTACACCTTCGACGCTCACGGGAAGGCGGCTTATGATTTAATTTGTTTGTTGATTTCCAGAATTTACAAAAATCTGTGTTTGAGAGGTGTTTAACAATTATATCCATTTCAATTTGATTTTGATTTGCAATGATGATTTAGGATTGGGTGGATGCGCGTGGTGAATTATTGCCCACTAGCTCTTAAAAGAAAAGCCTGTGCCCTAGCATTGGGAAGATTATAGGCTCATTATGCGTACCTATGCTGTTAATTGCTAGTCAGCCGTTAGAGCTTATAAGCACTCATGTATGGTACAACTTCTCCCCATATGTACTAATGTATTGTAAAACCAAATAATTTTTAAAGAGTAACCATGGAGTTTTTTGCCAGTTCTTCTCCCTAAGAAACGACTAACCCGAACCTTGAACCTTTTCTCGACGTTTTTTCTGTGCCCATGTAGAAATAAAATATTTTGATTTTGATTTCAAAGGTACTGAAAAGAGAATTACATCCACATGTTGTTTTTAAAGTATCATTCAACAAATAAAAATTAAATTTAAAATACATGACCACTAACAAGCTTCTAACAAGTTAACAAATACTCAAAGTACCGATATACATATATCTAATGAATCTACCTCCAGGGTGGTCGGTACTACAGCTCTGACGTCATACCGGTTCCACTGATGGATGGTACTCAACGGATAGGTGTCAATTTGTACAAGTCAAGCGCGGCGCGTGTGTGGTTGGTTCTGGAGGCGTTTTGTAATTACGGTTTTTTTATGACCGTGTTAGATTTATCCACAGGTACCTTGGTTAAAATAATAGTACCTAATACTGTAGGTAGGTAGTGTAGTCGTGGTTATTCTTTTGAAAATGGAACCGAGAAAAAATTACATTAAGTGCCATATACTCGTAAAAGCTCCTGACTATAAAAGTTTTAAGGATCTTATTTCAAGACCTCCTCCAAAAATCCTACAATTTCCACAAGGTAGCTATTATTCCTTATTGCGTGACAAGCCGTGTAAATATGACGAACTTACAGAAAACTTTCATCCCCTATTTAACACCTTTAAGGGTGAAGTTCCTAAATTGTTTCGAGGGCTCACTTTCGTTACTTAATAGGGAACTCTTGTGCGGTTGCGTTGTGGCCGAATTCAAAATTTTGGCTACAAGTAAGAGGAAGAAGGTAGATAAGTATTTGGGAGGGATATTACGTCAAATGGGGGTTTAAATTATTCATATATCGGTTTAAAATCCCTATAATATTCGCAGGGATATTTAGTAGAGGGTTAAGCAACAGTTGTGCAACACAACAGGCCTTGTTGTCAACAAGTTGCCTTGGTGTCGGTAGCAAAACGTTTTTCTAGCTTCTTAGTTATTTAACAATCCCCCTTTCAGTAAGCTGAATTAAAATCCGACTGATCCATTCACCAAGTAATTCATCATTGACGTCAAACAAGGGGATTTTCCTTTTTTTGATTTATTTGAAAGACCGAGGTGAAAGGGAGAACCGTTTGTCGGAAACAACACGAAAACCAGGATAATATAATTTCCAATCAATCCGATTGACCCCTAAAACACCTGAGTTTATGACTTTAAAGTACTATAAACTATACAATTGAGAATACCATTAAAAGTGCCGCTTATAGTGTCAATTACAACTCAAAGAAGCGAAGGCCGTAACCAATGAATTAAACGGCCATAAAACGATGGAACTCAAGGAATATATACCAATTAGCTCGTATGAGGAGTCGTAAATTTTTTGTTCTATAATGTTATGTAAATTAGATGTTTTGTATTTTATTTGTGTGGCTACGTCATGGCATTTGTACATAATAGGTGTTGGTGAGAGTGATTTGTATATCTATAATTTTTGTTGTTTTTGATATTTGGAGGCATGGGGAACATATAGCGAGTACGGATTTTAAAAACCCGGTTTTACGGTTTTTATGGAACCGAAACTGGGTTTCGATGCCCTAAGTGAGGCTAGTTCACAGATGAATACCGATGGCTATAATAGTTGGGGAAGACCAAATAAACTTTGGACGGATTTAATATAAATGATGAATATCTATTGTGATGACGGCTGATGGTCAATGGAGATGTATGGACCTATGAAAGAAGAAAACATGCTGCAAACACCCCAAATGAATTGTCAGGAGGGTGATGAATAGGAGGATGTTCGGACGTAATAGCCTTTAGTTTACGTTCAGTTTTTTTTTCAAAATTTATCAAGAAGGAATATTGGTAAATTAAACACACTTAGTTTTACCGATGCATGATTGTCGTATTACGTTGGTGTAAAACAAGTTAGGATGCCGTTTCTCGTGCTTTTAAGTTCACCTCATGGTATCCAGGGAACCGTTGACTGCTCTGACGTGTTTTCATGTCTTGGTTGGAAAAAAGGTGCACAGAATATACTCCTCCTTTAGTAGAGACAGCTAGTTAGATAAGCTAGCGTATTTCTAGATGTTTCCATAAAAGGTAAATATAGTTCTGCTACATCACATGATATTATTTCTTGTTTATTGACATAGTCATGTTATTTGATTCTCAGTCTGTGTGTTGACATGTACTTTTTTTCTCTTATTTTATTGATATTGATTTCTTTTGATATTTACTATTAATTAATTGGTATTGTGTAATTTTCTAGAATAGTTTTTTTTTCTCAATTCGGTTGTATTTTTTTTGTGTTTGTTTCCTCATATCTTCGTCATTTATGAATCGATTTGAAAAATTCTTCTTTTATATGAATGGATCTACTTTTCGATTGGTCCCATAGAAATTTCATAAAAATCGGTTCAGCAGTTTGGTTTTAAATAAAAATAGCTGGAAAAAAAATATGTCATCCAAATAAAAGAAATTGCGAAATTGATACTTGACAAGGATTTGTCTGTGATGCGATAACTAAGAAGGGTAAAATAAAAACGTTTTTGCAAAAAAATAACCGATTTCCAAAAAAAAACACTGAAAGAAGAAAATAACTACTTTCGGAAGTCGGTGCCAAAAAAGTCAATGAAACAAACAATAGTCACCGACTTCCGAAAGTAAAGTTATTTTTCACTTTTTTTTTTGTTTTTTTTTTTTGGAAGTCGGTTATTTTTTTACAAAAACGTTTTTTTTTTAAATTTAATCATTGAGACTTGCCTGGCTTGAATTAAAAACAAATAATTAGAACCAAACTTCAAATATTTGTACGCCTTCTGGCATAACATGGCGAACTCCTTATTATCTTTATACCATTATTATTGTACCTACCCATGTTAAACAAATGAATGAATGGCTTATGACTTATCCTGAAAAATAAAGTAAATAAGTATAAAATTATTAAAAGAAAAAAAAAACAAGTTTAGTTCCATCGATAGTTAACGGACATCATACATAGAGCTGATATATTCATTGAGTGGCACATTATAGTAGAATAAAATTAATTAGACCCACGAATAAACGGGAAGTGAGCCGCGGTGGTCGGTCGCCTGTGGGAAATTGGTTTAATACGGTGGGTGTTAAAGTATTTATAATATGTCATGGTTCTGTACAGTTTTACTGCCGTTGATTTATAAGTAGGTATGCTTAGGATTTTGACATTTCAACTGCAGACTGACTAAGATGTGACTAAAAACAAGTACAGAACAAAAGGTTTGGTTTCTTCCACTAATGGGAGCTACATTAAATAATTTAAAATTATGTTAACAAAGATTACGAAAAGCTCAAAAACACGAAGTGCATTTTGGTATCTTTATAATTATTATTTCAATTATTTGCAGCTAAAAAGAGGGTGACTACTGAGACGACGACTGTTCTTCACTATTTCGAAACAATACTTAGCAAATGAATAAAAAATATAGCTTCTCACGATACTTATCCTAAATTCTCAAACCACCGAATACAAATACCGTACAAAATCATCCGCACTTGTAGTGCACAAGAAACATAACTTTAATGAGTTTCCTTCGGCTGTATATCATGCGTGCGGATCTCTAAAAGTTAAATAAATTGCCGCTCTTGTGAGGAGCACAAAGCGCCGGCCTGCTTGTATTTCATTCAGCCCATCGATAGGAATGCTGAGCGGATCGGGACAGTGTTGCGGTTCGTGGGATTTTTTTTTAATGAAGGAAGAATGAAAGTTTTTGTTTTTAGGAAGTTGTGGTGGAAGTGATGGAAGGAAAAATATAATGCTGGCAAAATTTGAGTGGATTAAGTGAACATTCAAATTAATCGAGGACTTCTAGGAACAGAAAAAATGTAAAGGGTGTTCAATTACTCACAGGGTAAAAACCTTTTTGTAACTTTTGTTTTCTTAGCAACGAACTTATTACTTCTATCAATCTGTAAGTATAGCTACTTCTAATCAAATTCATGAAGTATTTTTATAGTATATCTTATTGCCCTAAAAATACATCCTGAACAACAACGATTCCCCGATCCATTAACTCCAAGCGGCGTTCACAACTGGTGGCCGTGGGTGTCTAGGGGTATCGATTGATGTTAGAAAGGGACGGCATTATCACCCCATAAACAAGCGAGAAAGAGACCAAAGACAAACCTTCCGAGAACAAGATAGCATCAAGAGTTACGCCAGGAAGACAGAGACGTCTTAGGGGCACTCAATAAAAGCCCTTTTTATATTTTTTTATGTGAGTTATTTTTCATTTTTTACGATTGTTAAGGGGTTATTTATTCATAACACCTTTGTCGGTTTTTTGTCGCGCTCATTAACTCGAATTAGTTTGAACAAGCGTGCGGTGTTCCCCATAATGACTCGGTAATTATGACTTTTAATACGAGTATTTGGGCTTTTTAGTTTTAATTTTCAACGTCAATTGTTTTTTGTATGTGAGTTATGGTAGGTGTTGAAAGAGAGAGTGAAAATGATGATTATGGTGTTTTTTGTAAATACCACAGTGTCTGCGTGTTGTTAATTTTTTTATCTTGTTCTACGTTTTTGTAGTAAGCAACGACTTACTGTCGGGCCTACATGTCCTCCCATACTTAAGTACCTACTAATGCTGTAACATAAAAATATTGTAAAACCAAATGATTTTAAAAGAGTAACCATGTAGTTTCTTGCCGGCTCTTCTTCATAGGAAACGACCAACGCGAACCGAGAAGAAGATGACGAGCAAATACCTACCAGCATTAATTTGCGAAAGTTCATTATTGAAGCTGGCAATACCAGTAGATTCTTGTAACATTGACACACAAAAGAAGACTTTAATAAAATACGCATTATTAAACCTCGCATAAGTACTACTTTTTACGACAAACCGTTGCAGGACATCATGCGAATTAATATACCCGCTTGCAACATTGCAACCGATTGCGTTTGTAAGCCTGTGATCACCACTGTTGAAGCTGTATGGTATGCCATACAGCTTGTACAACCAGCTAGACAAGACAATTACAGGCTTACACCAATTTAAGATAAATTGGTGCTCACATTACTCACACATCCACCTTTATTACCTACCAAAACATACTCATACCTTACACAAACCATACTTTCACATTACCTACACATACATACATACACAACATACCTACTACACCTACCATGACCAACACACTCTAACTCATACACTCACAAACAGTTTTATCAATAATTATTTTTACTTTTCTTCTTTATATACACTTAAATAATAATTATATTGCTATGTTAACCATGTTACTGGTGAAAACAGTATTGCTGTAACACTATCAACTATTTACCTTATAGAATCACTGGTCCCCAAGTCACAGGCTATAAACCTAGTTTGGGTGCCAGGAGATAATACCTAATGCACTTTATGTTGTACCATATAACTGTACCTGTAACCTTTGTTAACATTTTACTGGAAATAAACATTTTATTATTATTATTATTTATTATTATTGTTTTAAAACGTGCTTTCATCACGTATACTGTATACACCTCCTCTGATAAAATTGCTTTAATTTTAATTAAAAGAACAAGCTACTGAAGTAACCTTTAAGCACCAAGTTCACATTTCTCACGTCGCGTCGCCACCTGCATATTCGTGTAAATTCCTCACTAATTAGAGACAAAACAAATGAAATTAAACTACAGCTGTCATTAAAAGATCCTTGGTAAGCAATGATACCATTCCGACTATGTAGCTTCGTGTAACTACGCGTTTACACGCTTTAAACATAAAACAATAAAAGCTCCACCCTGTATCCGCCATTTTTTTTTCTTTTGCAAAAATGGATAATCAGGCTTATGGTTTCCGTTAATCAGTCTTTGGGTATACCTACCTAATTATAACACTAAACACTTTGTAATGCATTAAAAAAGAATAGGTAGATGGTAGGTAGTGAAATCTATAAAAAACTTTAAAGGTTTCCGCAAAAGCATGTATTATCAGTTTTCATCCAACTGCCACCATATTTAAATTCATCGCTGCTCCACCTCTGTGGTTGAGGTACCATCCGTCCAGCCGTTACGCCAATGGTTTTCTTCTTTATGGCTGAGGCTATCTTCAACATCAGAACAGCCCACACCTTGTGGTAATGAAACTACTCCTTTTATTAATCGGTTAAAAAGATTGGCTAGATTACCTACTCGTCCATCGGATTATCGGAATATTAATGTCCTTGTCTAAAAAATAAAAACAATTAGATACACGGACTTGTAAGTTTTATAGACGCGTTTTCTCTACTTTCAACACCAGTATCCATTCATTCCTGTGTGTTCAATAAATGCGGTACCTATTGTATTTACAACGCTTCTTACAAACGATAATTTAATAAAGCTATTGTAGCCATTACCTAGACTCGCAGGTGATTCGCGTTGTTTCCTACAATCGCAACGTTGTAACGAATACTAATATTCTTCCTGATACATTGTTCGTATCGAATTAATTCCATTATATACTCGATAAGGACATTTCCTCATCTCATGCATGTATTAATAAATGTTATAACTGGTTATCAACCTGCAATAAATTATTCTGTGTGAAACAATTACTGACAAGCAGACAACAAAAAACTAATTAATAATAATAATACCCGTGGGCGTGCATCTGTTGAAACCAAGACAATTAATATCGCATTAATGGAAAACAATCAAATCAAATTCTCGTCCCTTAGAAATCTGCAATAAAATTGGTAGTCCAACAATGAGTGACGATCTGACAGCGAAAACGAATTACCGAAAGATTCACGAGCACATAAGCAATGGAAGAAAAGAGAGTAAATGATAGTAGTTAACAGGAGAGAATGGAAGAAAAATATGTATTGCACAGACTCCAAGCAATACAGGACAATGACAAGAAAGTGATGATGATCACACCTACCAGCACACAGAATACAACACCACGCTAGATATCGAACTACACTAGTCAATCCCCCGAAGGCACATCTTTGCTATACCGCGATACAGACGAGCCTTTACTTTTGGAATAATCACAGGATGCACCGTCTTCCTGTATAAATAATAACTACATTCTCTGCAATAGCGTGCTCAATAGCGTATCAATATTTTCAAAGAGAACTTCATTAGCAGTACATTCAAGCAAATATGAAGAACAAGTAATAATTGATATAGAAATTGGTTTGGATAAATTAGGAACGTGTCTTAATAATAACCGGACACGTGTTAAGAATAAATACCGTAACTGTATCCAATCGTGCGCAGTGATGAAATGGATTCTAGACGCGATAAGACGTCTTGATTTCATGCTGTTCAACACTATTCACGACAAATCGTAAACTTTGATTAATATAATAAAAACAGAAAACGATTTTGCTGAAGACGTGAGTAAAGATTACTTAATAGTTTCTTTGATATGAGTTATTGACGTTGGGAATGAGAAACACTTGGATAATGCTAGGCGACGATTGACAACATTTACTGCTTTAGTTAGGGATTCTGAAACAACAAAAACGATGTTAAGAGAGGCAGATCACAATCACCAAAATAAAATTAAACCAACAAATGGACCACATGATTCCTAATAATAACAGATTCATTGGTTGAATTTTCACCTTTACTAGGTACCTACATTATTGCTTGACAAGAATTTGATAAAAGCACCGCCTGATGAAGCAGATTATACAAATCATCAACAAAACATACCGGTGGAAGAGTAATGAATAGCCTTTTCCTAATTAATAGCTCATGAATATGATTCATTCCAGATACTAAATGTATCCTAGGTAAAAACGCGATCGGCTCTTTTCATGGCAACAAAAAGAGTGTTCAAGTGTCAATCAACACCCCCTACATGGACACAAACAGGACGGGCCTTAAGTTCATTAAATACTTTCTACTAACAAAAACGCACACACGCCAACAATTAACAAAAACAATGTGATGAACAGTTAAAAGATTGCAGAAAACTATTAAAAAACAATGTGGGAGCCATTCACGTTCACCATGCTTGACTGAAGTTAATTTTCACTTTACTCCGTGACCAAAATATTCCCATTCATCATGGATATTATTTTTACGACTTTCTTTTATAGATAAAACACGTACATTTTACACGTTTCACGCGATAATTGACAATCATGATTTTTATCTGGCTATGTGGTCTTCAGTTGAATGATAAGTTAATTCTTTGCCAGGTGGTTTGCTAGCATCGTTTTATGGATTTTGCAAGTGATCGGGGTGCGTTTGGCCACAATCTCTCGTAAGGGAGGGATACTGTGCCTAGATACAATTTTTGGCCGCCTGTTAGTGATACCATTCTGATGCCATAGACTTCATCACCGCTAGATATCATAGAAAGTTCATGATGCTTCTTGGCGTGTCTATTGTGGCAGCAAATCTTGTAATGAGCCAAATCCACCATGGAAGCCACCATTAACTTCTTGCCTTTCTGCCAAATTATTTGGGGTTTGGGCAACAGGATTTTTTCTACCACTCTCTCCCATCAAGCTTTCATTTACTTCTTTTACTTTCATTATGTCTTCCTTCACACAATCCCTCCATCTTTTTTTTGGTGTTCCTCTTCAGCTAAATCCACAACAGAAGTAAATAATTTTATATCATTCTGTCACTGATTGTATTATTATAGGAAAATGTAAAATAGTAGAAAAATACAAATTTGTATTTTTCTACAATTTTACAATATATTTCTTTAAACTAGCCTTTGCCCGCGACTTCGTACGTGTGGTACTTAGAATAAAAAAAATATCATTTCTGTGGTAAAATGTAGCCTAAATTTTAAGTTAAGCATCTAGCAGTAGAGCGGTGAAAACTGCGTTAAAATCCATGCAGTAGTTTTTGCGTGATGTGCGTACAAACATACTGACAGAAAAACAGACAGGCAGACAAAAAATCTAAATACTGTTGTTTTGGCTTCTGTTGCTCCAATAAAGACCCCCCATATATTTTTTTTTCAATATCTTCAATGTACAGACATCGGCCTGTTACAATTTTATTATATGTATAGATATAGATAAAGCCTTCCTTCCTTTCAATTTTTTCTCCTTTCTTTATCCAATCTGATAAGACGGATCTGTTCCAAACGTGAAGAGTATGAAACATACAAACATCGAAGTAAGCCCCCAGCCGACGTTTCATTCCCTTTAATTTGATTACTCCCATAAGAAAATACCCGAATTAAAACTGAAGTGTGACCTCAAGGAAAAAAACCGTCATAACTTCATAAGTATTCTTTTATTCAAAAAGGTATATGTAGTGCCTTAGGGTAAATTATACGTCCCTTTGAAAGAGTCGTGTTCAGAGCTCGCTGTAAGAGAACAAAACGAAGATCCCTTTGAGGTCTTGCAATTTTAAATCCCCACTTTAGATTTGATTGGACTCAAAGGGCGCCAGACTCTTTTAATTAAATTATTCATGTAGGTCCAAATAATCAGCAAAAAGCGAGTGAGTTTATAAGATTCACTGTAATTCGAAAGCTGAAACTATGTGGATCAGAGAAAAGTGGTCAAAATTGTCATGGCTTAAGCTTCTTGAAATATACATAATATAGCTCGAAACCTGTAGGTCACAGTTACTGCATTGTATGTATAATATACTACTGACACAATCATCATTCTCCTGCCCTCATCCCTACTTATTTGGACTAAGTATGTCTTCTTCATCTTCCTCATTACCTCGAGAAACCAAGCTAGAGAGACTAACTTTCGCCATAAACCACAACACCCAGTTCATATTACGACTTCACATTTATATTCTTCCGATTATTTCCTTATTCAGTGCAACTTCACTTCAAATCATGCCGTATCTCGATACACTTGATTTAAGTATCTTCATCTAAAAGGGCTAATTACTTTAATGGCCCTCTTGAAATTGAAATATAATGTCAGTCGTGATATCTCAACATTCTCAACTTCCGAGCAGTACGACAGGTTCTCGATTTATTATCACTTCTGAATCCTGTAGAGCTGTAAAATACCAGCCAACGTTATTAAATGAAGAAGTTATCCAAAATGTGTCAATAAATGTTTCAGATCTCCTGTTTGTGTTAATGGATTTTTCCATCAGGAATTTCTTAGTGGCTGCCACGAAGTCTGTATCTGTGCCCACCCGATGGCAATAGGCTCGCCCCCTGTTACATAGGACTTAAACACAACTGGCGAAATGTGGGTGTACTATTAGGTACACCTCTGCCTAACCCTTTGGGGATGGCAGGCGTGATGTTATCTCCTGTTTGTAGGTAAACTGTGACGGTCTCGTCGTCGTCCCGTAAGTTGTGTAGACCTTTCTTTATACAAGGTGTAGTTTTGCATCGTCGTCAAAATTGAAGAGGTTGTCATAGAAGACGTAAAGAATCGATATAAATTACGGTTGGTACCTGGTCAATAATAATAATCGTTGTTTTTTTTTGTTGTTTTTATTTGACACTATCTCAGAATGAAGCCCTTCTCAAATGAAGAGAATCACCCGTTTATCGAATAAACGTCTGCGTTTGTTTATGTGTGTGAAAGCACGGTTATAGGCCTAGTATTGAACGGGCCGCGCTTTAATACGGATGGTGTACACTTACCGATTTCCGATACTAAGAAAAAAATATTAAAAATTATAAAAAAATATTTGAATTATTATTTTATTATTGATTCGGGTTGAGAATCGTTAGCATAGTTGCTTCCTTGAATTTGACGAGGATGACAATAATTAACTACATTATCAATATTAACAATAAAGTAAACATTTCATAAAACGGTCATGTGAGACATTGAAGTTCTTAACAACTTAAACCAACAATATGATGATGACACGCCAGTTTTTTATCAAGTGTTAATGTTGCCTGATGACGTCATCATGAACAAACAGCACATTAAAGATAAATATGCTTTAAAGTGTCTTGTACACGGCGGAATTGGTTCAGACGGTTTATTTAAGAGCCTAAGCGAACACATCATGAGCATGGCACATGTCATGGGATTTTGATAAACTCCGTACATATGCAAAAAGGACCGAAAGATTCTGGAGTGATGATCGTGAACCTGAAGTAGCGTTAAAAGGCCTCCCACAGGGTAAACCGATAATAACCGAGCGAAGGCAGCGGGAATCCGCTAGATACGAGAAACATACAACCAGGCGGTGTGGTGATCTCGGGCGAGGCTGCGAGCCTCCTAGCCGGATTGCCACCATGGGATCTGGAGGCGATAGTCCTCGCGCGCCTACATGAATGGCGCGCGGAGGTTCTTCGCCGGGGGGTTACTCCGCTGCCGCGGCTAATTGCCGCTCAGCGGACAAACCTCCGAGCCGATCTCATGGTGACATGGAGAGAGCGACTGTCGCAACCCCGTGCAGGGCACGCCACGATAGTGGCGATAAGTCCCCTCTTTGAGGAGTGGCTTGAGAGGCGCCACGGCGTCCTCACCTTCCGCCTGACGCAGGTCCTCACCGGACACGGTTGTTTCGGGAGGTTCCTGCACCGAATCAGGCGGGAGGAGACGCCCGGGTGTTTCCACTGCGAGGATCGACCGGAGGACACGGTGGAGCATACGGTGGAGGTCTGCCCCGCTTGGGCGGAGCACCGCCGTGTCCTCCTAGCGGCGATCGGCGGCGGCGACCTCTCGCGTCCGGCCCTGGTTCGAGCCATGGTCCGGAGCGAGACGGAATGGGAAGCCGTCACCTCCTTTTGCGAAGCAGTCATGCTAGCAAAGGAGGAGGCGGAACGTGAGAGAGAGCGTTCCTCCTCACGTCCCAGCCGCCGCGGGAGACGCACCGGGCGTCGGGGGCCCCCGGCCACCGTAGACGCGGGCCTGTGGACGGTGAGCTAAGGGCTAGCTCGCCGTCCCTCCGTCTTAGGACGACAGGCCGTGTCGACGGCGCGTTCGTGTTCCACGCGCGCCTCAAAGAGATGTCAGCATAGGGAAGGGGCCCGCAAGGGCCGATGCCTGCCGGGTGCTGCGGGTTGTTCGAAAGAGATACCGCGGCCCCGGAACACAAAGGGCGATGAAGGAACATGGATGGGTTTTAGTCAGTAAAAGTCTGACACTCCCTCCCGCTCAGCCCACAGCGGGAGAAGTCATTTGATGATTTCCCATCCGGAAAAAAAAAAAAAAAAAAAAAAAAAAAAAAAAAAAAAAAAAAAAAAAAAAGGCGGTGTGGTGAACTTTAGCACAGGAAGGCCATGTTTTGCGTGGGGTGCCCAATTCGTCTGACTTACTGGTTACTGCCAGCTTACATCATCCCACTGTTAGCCTCTCCTTTCTTGTACTTTCACCTTTTGGGCTTACGTGGGCCACTGGTAGTTTGTTTTGTCCAGATCGTCACGTCATCTTCGGAGGCATTTGCGCTTATTTGCCGCAACGTCTTCTGGCTATGGAATTGATTATTAAAATCAGTGGGCTGTAGAAACAGGGTCCCGAAAGTAAATTAAAGTTTTTAAAGGTATTGGGTAGATTCGTTTTAGTACATGGAGGACTTACAGTTAACAAAAACAAACAAAAAAGGAAACCAGAGCCACCAGAAACCCAATTACAAGTCCTCACGTTTAGACCTACTCGTATAATAATACTTTATGGTGTGAGCACGAAAACAAAACACACACCGCTTTAATTTAAATAGGAAGCAATACAATTGCCTGGTTTGCAATAAAAAGATGATAGAGAAAATAACAAAAACAATTAACATAACCTACCGCTACTTGAAAAATTTGAGGCTTAAGCACCTTCTAGTATATCCAACAAAGTTTCTAATTGTGGGTAGACGTCACGAGAGTCGGTGATATAGTGGGTAGTAGTTGGTATGAACCAACTACTAAATCCGCTGCTTTTGACAGCAGCATAGACCATGACGTCATAACTTGATATTGAATAGACTTGCGTAACCGAGTCTATAATAACATCCTCCTACGAATACATTACGAGCCCCGACGTCAGCTTATTGATTACGTCAGAGACAGACCCACCCCCACAATCAACGCGGGGGTGACTCGATTAAATGTTAATTGGAAATTGTAGCTTCATAATTGATTGGCTTTGCATTTTATTGTTTCGCTGTCATGACATTATTTTTAATTTTATTGTTCTACGGGGCGGCGGAAGGGAGACTATGCCTACTCATTTTATCGGTGATGTCTATTTGGAGGTACGTTTAAGAGAATATCCTAATGCCATTACTGTGCGTGGTGATTGTGCCAAAATTCATAAAGAACCTTTTTTGGATACTTAAGTACATAATGAATAATGATACAGTTTAGAATACACACTTCTTGAATAACGGCTAAAAGATCAAGGGCATTGAATCAGAAAAAAACTGCTACAGTGTGATCCCAGCATTGGAACCTTCCTACTTCCCAGTAAGATGGATTGCGGAAGGTAGTTTGTAGGACGGTTGCAAAAGGCATCTAGCAGTATTGTGGATTGAAAGAGAGGAGAATGATGACCAATCGGCTATTATAGACCTTCGTCCAGGAGCTTGAAGGGAGGTGACTCATGAGATGACGAATATAGAGAAGTATGAAACAAGAACACATGCTGCGCCGACCCCAAATTCGAATATGGGCAGGAATGATGAATGACGATGTCCAGCAGCTTGAAGGACGATTTTGTGCTAAACTTTATATGATATAGGTACACTTTCTCATCTCACTTACAAGTACATCCAACATTATCAAAACCACATTTGATTGTACTGAATCGAAGTGTTCCATAGTAGCGGACACCGAAGTGAAACCGCACCGTTTTCTACTGCGCCAGCGCACGATTCGCGCGCCGCATTTCTATTAATCATGACGTCAACGTCACGACAGACGCTGCGCGCACGCCACCACGAGTCACGTGTGTGTGGTAATAGCAATTTTAAAGGCATTACTTCACACGTTTCACTGAAAGAATTGAAAGGAAGGTTGATTGTGACTTTATGGCATCAATTTGTAAATCGCTCAAGGTGAGTACTGTAGCAATACTTGACTCTAGCACACTATTTCTTGAGTTGTGTCTGGCTCCAGAAATATCATGCGAAAGGTTCGTTTCTTCTTCAACTTTACGTTACAATTCATAACTTCCACCTCAGATTATTTCCAGCACCTAAGCGTCACAAATTCTAATGTGATCAATGATCATGCGTGTGAAATATCATATTATTTTGTTTCAGCTTTACTTGACCTGGAAAATAGAAAGTGCATCTTTGGTAGATAGAAAAAAAAAACGTTAGAGCTAATATTGTGTTAAATATTGTACGTACTGAAAAGGCAAGCCTTGACCTAGTGGCAATCAATAAATCGATATAACGTAATACAAGCGTGGGATTTTCAGCAACAGGATGGCTAATTGATAGAAAATTTCTGGGGACTGGCTGCGGTAGCGGCTTCGATCGAAGAAATGTTTCCCATCACCTACTTTTCCAATTCCATATAATAGGACGCAAGTCTCTTTCATACTTATACATATTGCATTATTTTTAGCTACTCTGTCCCACTCCTGGTAAAAGACTCTCTCCACTTCTTCCATCTTTCTCTAACCCGCTCCTCGTCCTTCTAGTTTGGACAGAACTTATCTATGTAGTTCGTCCCGTCGTCTCCTTCGTGATCTCGTCTCACTGCCTCAGGGCAACAGTTATTACTACTACTATTACTACTACTATTACTACTACTACTATTACTATTTTAACCCACAGTTTGGCCGGCATGCGAAGATATGTACTGCCCTGAAACATTACAATTGGGCAGCCTTTTGAGAACGTCTGCTACTTGTATCAAACTTTGTTCACACGAACTGGTAATATGTATAATGTACATAAATCCTATTGTACTGCTCTCATTTCTCAATACGTATAATCCAGGTGTTTGGCATCTTCTCAACTGTTCCGCTTGATATTGGTTTGGGAGCCCAGGGTGTTTTTCAGCAAGCATCTTCAGCATGGAAACTTGATAGCTGAGTGGGTACGGTGTTATAAGAGAACGATAAAATAATACCATAAAAAGTTTCGGACGGGAGCCCTTCGGGCAGGCTCCTACTTTCAGTTTTCAACAAGGGCCAAAAACTAACAACTGGCTGTTCAGCAACGTTGAATTTCAACGATTTGAACCAAAACGACTTAAACAGACAAAACTTCTCTTTTACTAAATCTGAAGAATTCATTGACAGTCGTTACCTACAGGTAGTTAGTTAGTCAGTGGCCGGAAAGTCTGACAGCCAGTCTTACCAAGGGGTATCGTATTATCCAGTACCTACTAACTGGGTTGTGGAGGTCATGGCAGTCGCGCCATGTAAAATACTGGTATTCAGCTGCGTCCGATTTGACTGGAAGCCGACCCCAACTTAATTGGGAAAAGGCTGGTGTGATGGTCAGATGGTGAGTGGATTTCCGACTTCATCTTCCGTGATAGCATGAACTGTTGCGGGTTGTCCGTCTGACTGTCGGTGATTTTTTTCAAATGTAAACTGTATTCGCGAAGAATATGGCACTGAATGCCTTAAATTTGAAATAGCCGACAATTGGTAAGAAACGTAACTAACACGCCAAATAATTCCTATTCGATTTGCCTATTAAAAAGTAAGTCTCTATCAATTTCTATGGCTGATTATTTAAACTACGAAAAATACAACTTCCAAATGATTTGAAAGTTAAAAAGTTAACGTTTCTTCGATAATATTTTTGTTTATGTATTTTTTATATATGAACTACACAATACGAGGCCTGGTTTCTAGCTGTAAGCTATAAATAAATGGAATAGACGAAGAATGCGGATGAACGCCAGCTATGATCGCTACACGTAATCAGTCTATCAATATTGGATTTACGAAACGAGCTGAGAAAAATAGGAAATATGAGCTATTGTTTTCTTGGATTTAATTTGTTCGATGGATGAGTTATGGATGTTTGTGTAAGATTTTGAAATTTACATAGGGGCTTTGGTTATTAGTGGAAGTAGCAGTAAGTTCCTAGTTCTGTTAATTGTTCGTACGAATCAATGAAGAACAGGGTCAAGTAAAACTTCCATCCATACTTAGATAATACACACTAATATTTATATAAAAAACAGCTATTTCGATAACACATTGCCATACTGATATACATATGTAGTAACAAAAAAATACCTACTACCCATTACCCAAGTTATGAGAGTGAAGATTTGATATTTTCCCAAGCTCCAAATGTGAAACAGACCACACAAACCGCGACATGATTGATCGGCCGTGTAGTAAGTCTGACACGACACTACAAGCCGCGCGATGTCGCGAGTTGCAGATCGCAACGAGGCGCGGTAAATCAATATGTTTACAAAAGCAAATCACGACTTAATTTATTAATTAAAGGTATATTTAGAGTCATGAGAGGTGATGTAGAAATACTTACTATTATTTTAAATGTGATATATGATTTGTTAGTCTGGATGTTTAACAGTTTTCAATGTTTGGCTCACAAGATCTTTTGTTACTCGTGAAAAAGTTAAGGTTATTTTTGTCTATGCAAGCTTATCATGAAGATGAGGCCAAGGGAATCGCTTAATCTTCATGTCTCTATTATCAAGAGTGACAAAGATTTGCATGCAGCGACAAACAATATGCGTTGTTATTCTCTAGAACGAAAAAGAGAGAATTATAAAGTTTCTTCTGCATTTTTTTTTATTGTAAGAATTACATAAACTAATAATAACTACGTGAACAAGTATTTGACATAATTATGACAGAGCGGCTCGGTAGTCGCGAGTCGCGACAAGTCGCGATAAATCACACTATTTACCAATACGAAAGGGGCCTTATTACCAATGCAAATGACGACAGTGATTAATTAATTAACATGAGTGTGTAATGACTGCAGTTAGTCTAGACAGAAGAGGTCTCTGTGAATTCAAATTAGTATTTAACATAGTTAAAAATAAAACGATTGTACAACTCACATTGTTATAGGTTAACGAAGAAGCCACAGATGTGTTTACAAGAGGCAATCAGACTTGCTAGTTAAAGTCGATTATAGATGTTAACATAATTTTGTGTGCTAGCGTCAGGCCGATGAGCTAGAATAAAAAAAAACAGTTCTAATAACCGTTTTAGGGTTCCGTTGGCAAATGGAAAATAGATATTATAGATGCTCTTATAGATTCGGTCGGTCCATCTGTCTGTCTGTCCGTACTTATGTTACAACCTTTGTACTCCGAGACTATAGGCACGACACAGTTGAAATTTGTTAAATAGGTGCCTTCTATGAACCGCTACACCAATATGAGGTAAAATTAAAACAAAAAACAGCCCTCCATACATGTAACTGAGGGTTGAAAAAAAAGTGAATGTATGTAACTGTGTGGGGTGTTTATCGATAGTTCTAAAAAATGATATCGTGATTCCTAAAACATTTTTTTTCTTAGGTCAATGGTTGATGAGATATTTGCTTCTAAAATCGAAAAATCTGAAAAAAATTAAGATTGTAGAACGTAAAAAAAATACTTCCAACGATAATTGTTTTGAATAAGATTTGACATTTAGTTTTTGAGTTATGGGAGTTTTTCGTCAATCTGCAGCAGTAAATTTGTTTTTAATTAACATATTTTTTAAATATTGTTTTTATAATGTTTAGTGCTACGGAACCCTGCGTGTGCGAGTACGACTCACACTTGGCTGGTTTTTTTCTGAACTATGAAGACAAAATGATCATAGGGTACATTGTTTGGTGATATGTACGATAGGTTTATGTGTAATTGATGTGTGTGTGTTAGATCTACAGTCCTCTTCCTGCTCAATAAAGCAGTACCTATAATCTACCAAAGTACCTAAACACATTAAGTACATGAAAGCCCACACAACCATGATTGATCGTCGAGAGTGTTATGAGATGTTTGTCGTGCGCGCGGGCGGTGCGGTTGTCACGAGTCGCGGCAAGGCGCGGTAAATCACTCTGTTTACCAATACGAATGAGGCTTTATTATCAATTCAAGTGACGACAGTAATTAAATAATTACCATGAGTGTGTAATGCATGCAGTAAGCCTGGACAGTTTTTTTTTTAGTTTAAATTGTTTTTGTTTTCATTATTAAGTAAAGTAAAACATACTATAAAAAAAAAGTTTTTTTTTTTCTAAATTAATAGGACAAATACATTGGTTGAGGCAGTTGACAGCTATATGTGCTATTTAATAACTGTGTAGGTACTTCTATAAAACTAAGCTATACAGTCCTCTTCCTGCTCAATAAAAAGTACCTACGATTGTAGGTAGCAAAGTACCTAAAAACATTACATGAAAAGCTACAGACCACACAAACATGATTGATCGCCGAGAGTGTTATGACAGAGCGCGCGGCGGCGCGGCTGTCGCGAGTCGCGGCAAGGCGCGGTAAATCACTCTGTTTACCAATACGCAAGCGGTCACATTACCAATGCAAATGACGCCCTATTGAGCTCGCTTGGGGAGGACGGCTAGCATAAAAGTTTTGAATATAATATTGTGTATGACGTCAGGTTTCGTAATTATTCTTTGTTTTTGCGAGATATTTCTTAATTTTACAGTCGTTATAAGTAGTCAGTGGCCCGAAAGTCTGACAACCAGTCTTACCAAGGGGTATCGTATAACCCGGTACTAACCGGGTTGTGTAGGTCAGATAGGCAGTCGCTCCATGTTAATTACTGGTATTCCGCTGCATCCGGTTAGACTGGAAGCCCACCCCAACATAGTTGGAAAAAGGCTAGGCAGATGATGATGATTTCTTAATTTCTATTCAATTTGTTGTATACTTTAGCAATTTACTGTTTAGCATGTAATTGAGCACTGGTTGATTCCTTCGCTTCTTCATGGTATTTGAGGTAATGATTTTTGGCACCTGACAGGTGAGAAATAAAGAGAACTGGAGTCAAAGATTAGAAAGGCTTGATTTATCAGCAATGATATTGGCATATTGATATCCCGTGGAAGATGCAACAAAAACAAAATCATCGCTATCTAACTTACAAATATTGCGTGGTCTTTGTGGAAGTGACTGATTCGCCTCCGAATAGTGGCAGATGGAACGCTAATTTGTTAAAGAGCACACATCTCGATGAAACGGATGAAGCGTACGGATGTGGAACTGCAACACTGACAATGTCCAACCGCCTTTCCTGACAGCAAAATTTGCAGTAAAAGGGGCCACTGTGCTGCCATCACTGACAATGCCGTGGAAGTGCCGATGTATCGGGCCAGCAGGGAATCTCCTTTCGAAGAATCGCCACTATAATAGTGCCTGACTACTAATATTAAGAGTTTTACAGAATCGTATGATCTAAAAGTAAACCCGGATTTTTAAAAAGGTATGGACGTTACCTTTTAGTGCAACGGTGATTATTAATTATTTTAAACTAAAATACTCCTTTTATCAGAATTTGTTTGTTTTGGTTTAGCTGCAGATTTTCTCAAGAAACTTTTTCTTTTTATCAGAGCTGCAACAACATTTCCACAATATTTCTCTCATCCAACCAATTTAATCTCAGCGGAGGTAAAACGATTAAGTAAATGAAACGTATTTTAAAGAAAGTCAAATAAACAACTCTGTTTGCTGACCATACATAAAATTTTCGACAGCATGTTTTGCTTTTGCGTGCCGAGGCTTTGTCTATGTGTGTGACGTTACAATATACATACAATGACGGGGCTATACGTAAATACCACACACATGGATTTGGGCAGCCAGTGTCACTTGACCTATAGTGTCTCCCGCAAGTGGAGGAAAAGTGGGATCAATAAGGGGAGGGTGGGACAGTTTTAGGGGTCTAGAACTCTGGTTGTTATAAATATATGCATCTGTCTATGTGTGCGTACGTCGTGATCGTGGTGTTAGCACTCGGCTCACCTTCGTGCGACCTCGTGTTTCGACACCGGCGGCCGAACAGCTAGTTATTGTTCCCCCGAAGGTTCGCGCCGGCGCGCGGCGCGCGCGCAGACTACTGATGAGCTCTCAACGTTCTATTTTTAAACTTCGATACGAGTTTGAGATATATAAATATTAAAGGATTGTAGCACTTCTTTTAGTTTCTGCTTACCCTATGATGGAGGATGGGTGACCTCAATGATTTATGAAGCATTTGATGTGAGATTAATAGACGTGATTTTGTAATGGTATTAGTAATTCAATGATTATGCGCGCGAGCAATTTGTGTAAAGGTGATTTAATGTATCCTATGTTATCTGCTTGGCCAATAAATTAATGAGCAATTTAGTTTAACTCGTATTAAATGGTTATGGGGAGATAGATAAATCTAATTTATTGGTTTCCGACACTTTGAATAAATTAAGCCCACCAGTGCGAGGGTTTTGACAGAGCTTAGTAGCTTAGCTCTGGTTTATAAAGTTATTAAGAAATATGACAGATTTTTCATTAGAGGAAATAAAAACACTAAAAAGCATTGTTAAAACTTTTTTTGTACCGATGATTTTTTTATCATCATCATCACTGGCAACACATCAGCCTAAAACCAACTCAGCTACCGTCCTCGTCCAAGCGTCGCCACTTCCAGCGGCCCCGTACTTTCTGCATTCAGCGGATTCGCTCGACTTTCATCATACCTTCAATCATTTGCAGTGAAAAAAACCCAAAACACCCCTTTGTCACGCATCAAAATATAGGTATTTATTTTAGGCTTTCTTCTCCGCCTGTTTCTTACCATGGCTTTGGTGGGATATTTCGAGCTCCATAGCAGTAAAAACAGTCAAGCAAACCCAAGCTGGGGCGGTTTATTTGTAGCTGAAGAGTTCCACTAACCACCTCCTGGATCCTCCTGCCTCATCAGATCAGCTTCAAGATACCAAATTATAGTATTGTTATCCGAACTACATTATCATACAAAGTTTCACAACAACAACTGAACTGAACAACTGTTTGAAGTAGGTTAAAATTGACTTCCAAGATTTGATTACATTTGTAAGTCACGTGAAGCTAATTAAGCGTATTAATAGAAAAAAAAATACAAAGAAGGGACTTCTTAAATACATTTTCTTAGCTACAAATACATAGCTCAATTATTACTTACCTTAACTAAGAGTACATTTATTTAGGACCCTTCAATATTGACTAGAATCAATAAATACCACAAATGAACGCCCAAGCCTTTAACGTCAATTAACAGGATTGATTTTATCGTATTGTTCATTGATCCAAACATCAATCTGCTCGAATTCTCAGGATACGTCAACTTGTTAGATCATGTCTGGAAACTTACTTTATCTAGTATTTATTTACATTTTTCCGGGCGTCCATCTGGTGCAGAAAGTCGTCTGCATCCTTTAAAATTTTCACATCGATTTAAGTACACTATGTACATAGTACCTATAGGTACTTGAATGTTTGCTACCATTCTCCTGGGTTTATCCTTTGTGGTCGCGGAGGTATGTTTTCTTTTTTCATATTTTCTATAACTCAAACATCGAAGAAATCTTAGAAGTCACCCCCTTTCTAGTCTAGTCATCTTTCACACAGTCTATTCATAGATTTTTTGATCTTCCTCTGCATGCCTCTGAATTCCACATTCATACTCAACACTTTTCTTAGTCGGTTAGTTTCCCTCATTCGTCCGCATGTCCACGACAGCCGATATCCACACAATTTCTCAGACACCGGTATCTTTTGCTCGTTAATTAGAAAAAATAAGCATAAATTTAATATGATTACGTTTTTCATCTCTTGTTAGTTCATTAATCTGTATGACTGCAGTTACATCTTAAAGTTTCTGACCCATGACCTGTAATCAGAGACCAAAAAAGAGCCTTTACTTACTTAAAGTGTTGATTACTTTTTTAGATTATTACGAAATCTTTTAAGTGAACCATCTAACCACTATGTGCTTCTACTTTGGAAGATTTTAAAAGATATAAAATCCAAATGCGTTATCCTATGAAGCAATAAAACATAAAATATACCATAAACACTATATTATCGTCTACTTTATATTCCACTCGGCGCTGAAATCAGTTTTATTTCCACGTATAAATAACATTTCCAAATGTTTGCATTTATTATGTGATCGCTCTGGGGAAAGACCTTTCTGTGGAGATTGCAGGACACGACAGTGAGATTGTGTTGTGTTGTTGGACAAAACTACTTCGCATTTTCGTGAAAAGAATGTTGTTTATAATGATTTTATATAATAAATTATTTTAGTTAGATTCTACATACTGTTATTGAACGTGTAAAAGTTCGAATTACGGCACCATCCTACGATTCTTAAGCAAAACCAAGAGAAGAGATTTACCAGGTTTTAATACCTATAAGGGTTAGATGGACAAAGATCGAACTATTCTATGAAACTTGGTAATTTTGTATTCACTCGGCAAATTTTGTTATACCCAAAACCATCTTTTGCTACTTGTTATTGGTAAAACCTGCAACAGGTAACCTGGCAATATTAGCCGTTGAACCGATGGCCGTTGGGGTACACGTGTGTGGAGACCCCGCATCGGTCAGCGTAAAGTGGGACGCCCTCAGGCTCGGTGTAGCGATGATCTCCGCAGGGTGGCTGGTAACAGTTGGGGGAGACTTGCCGAAAATCGAGTTAAGTGTCGTGCGATTAAACAGGCCTATGTCGTGCAGTGGACTGCTGTAGACTGATGATGACGATGAGAGCATTTGAATTTTGAAGCGTTGTTTTTTTTCACATGACACAAATTCTAGCATGACGTGTCGTGTGAAAAACTCAAATGATACCCCAAAAATCATAATTATAGTAAATCCTAAGAATTATCAATATTCGGGCTTTTAAAGTAACATACATTTTAAAGGAATGGGATGTAGTAAATGTCTACTGCGAATGTGTGTGTGTGTGTGTGTGTAATGTGAGTAATCACCGATCTTTCTGGGCAGGCTGCCGAGGTAGGCCTCAGTTCAGCCGAATGCTATATCTTGGCACTGACGATCACCATAGCACTATAGTCGATCACTATAGTCGTTCCTACACATACTAGTTATATCAAATATTATAATAAGTAATATTATTCTTTCAAATTGAATCAAAATAAGTATTAAAAACACCTCGGCTCTCATGAATGAAGCAACCGCCGCCGCACTTGTCAATGAAGACACGAAGAGTTCATTTAAAATAGCTTAACTGGCAAAAAGCCAGAAAAACAGATGAAAGAAAAAATTTATCACCCACATTTGATTCAAGTAGCCCACAAGTCAAAACTTAACTCATTTGCTTGTTTTCCTTAACATTCGCTGTTATTTCGAGATTCTCTGCACTCCCTCTTATTTATTCGTCTTCCTCAACATTTTCCAGTAGGTACCTACCTACTTTGTTTGTTGTTTTACTCGCGGCTTTCTTTCAATTTCACGGCTTCCGCCCCGATTTCTCTTTGTAGTGAATAAATAATGTTGGCAACTCGTGTGTTTTGCTTTATTTTGCGGTTTCTGCCTTTGAGGGGATTTATTTCTTATGGAGTAGTGAAAAATACGGCGGGATAGATTCGCGTGATGTGTTTACGGTTTTGTTTATTTACGGGTTACGGTTGTTTGACTTGTCTGGTGCAGAAAAGGTCGGATAATCCGATAATGCTATTGGATTTTGTAGTTTCTTTTTCTATCAGGATTTGTTTTTTTTTCAAGAATCTACTCTTCGTTTTTTTGTTTTTTTACTGTTGCCTTTGGAGACATGAATGAAATGAAATACGAAGCTATGTATTGTATCGGAGTTTTTTATTATCGAATCAATCAGTCAAAAATTGACGTTGGTGCATCAGTTGTACCAACGTCAATAAACTTTTCCTTGTATGTGGTACTTTGAAAAGGGATAGGTTGGTAGGGTCGGGTGGCACATCAGCTTAGCTGAACACATAGCTGAAAATTAAATTAATGTTAGAAGGATAGACAGAGGATTACAAAGGGAAGCGTCATATGAATAGGCCTATCTGTAAAAGCTTGTAAAGTAGAGATGCTAAATATTTAAATACTTTTTTGGAGAAAAGAAAAAGGAACAAACGGAAATGAAGAGAAAAATGTGGGCTAATAAGGAACACAAGATGACAAAGCCTGATTTCAAATTGCACGTAATAAATACAGCATGCACCACGCAACTAATAAGCAGCTGTTTTTTTCTCGTGTTATTTCGTAAAAAAGAGACCATGTTGTTATTAATTTAGATGACCCCTAATAACACCTTTCGTTCAAATTAAACTCAAGATATCTTCTAACGTCATCTTTGGCACGTCAATTCCGAGCAAATGAGTGATCAATCATCCTAATAAGACAGAAAACAAATTAAACTTTTCAATCTCTAATTGCGGCACGAATTATAATTCTCGTTGGAGTCTTGAAATACACCTGTACATGAAAATGGTGCGAATCGACC
This sequence comes from Standfussiana lucernea, assembly GCA_964057025.1. NCBI lineage: Eukaryota > Metazoa > Arthropoda > Insecta > Lepidoptera > Noctuidae > Standfussiana > Standfussiana lucernea. Next base: position 6,060,167 of record OZ059791.1, on the reverse strand, counting down.
GAACTTGTTCGTCGCCGACGCCGATTCATTATCGGACTTCCAGACGAAACATGAATATATTCCGGTGGAAAACACAACCTCACACTGAACCCTGTTAAAACTTATTAAGGTTGCTAATCGAATGCAGAAACAAAACCGATAAGACAAACTGGAATCGGACATCGAATGATTACTAGTCTCGCGTGTTTGAATTCGAACGTCGTATTCGTTTCGAATGCTAATTAAAATGTAACTGTATCGCGTAGCAATAAGGTTAGTTTTCGAAAATTTTGTGAGCATGTAGGTTGTTTTTGAAGCGTGCTTCGGCGAAGCAATGAGAGAGGGCGTGCGATAAATAACCGCCTTTGTGCCGTCACCGGTCGGCTAAATAACGGCTATTAAAATGTGTTTCGAGATTGCTCGTGTTTTTTGCGACTTCGGGCAAGGATCGACAGGTATGCGGTTCGGACTTGGCATTTTAGGCAAAGAATTTCGTTGAGGGTGCTCATAAATAATTAAATTATCTGTGATATAGGATGATCTGATTATTGGTTGTTGAAAGTTTGGGATATTTATTGGGATAGCTCAGATCTGATATCGTCTAACAATGGCCCTTAAACATTCTAGCAAAAAAATAATCACACAACACTGCAGAAAAATTATCCACATAAATTAAAACTAAAGTTCTAAGAAAAAAAAAACTAATCTTCTAAGAAAAGAATACTAATAACACTTAATGTGAAGTAGAAAAAATAAAGAATAAGCGACAATCTCGATGGTATAACTAGCGCCATCTATGTTTGAATCGAAATGTTTTCCGATTCACTTCGTCTGAACATTTAATTCAAAGAAGTGACTGCCATGCTAACGATTTTCTTTGTGTAGGTATAAACAAAATAAATTAAGAAATTTATGGAAAATACAAAACAGAAGACAGGTAATTTGATGGAAAAAAAATGAGTTTTTTTATAAAAATGAAATCTTTCTTATTCAATAACAATGGTATAAGTAGAATTGTATAGAATGGGATAGAATATTTTGTTTAATTACAATTATCTGAGCCGCGCAACTTCGTTTGCGTAACATTTTGGATTGATGTTCTGCTCCTATTGGTCGCAACGTGATGTTATATAGCCTATAGCCTTTCTCGATAAATGGCCTGTACAACACTAAACAATTTTTCAATTCGAATCAGTAGTCCCTGAGATTAGCGCGTTCAACCAAACAAACTCTTCAACGTTATAATATTAGCATACCTAGAGAATATACCTAGAGAATCCATAAAAAAAGGAATAATTAATATAGGTATCTTGACTGAACATGGTCACTCTCCAATAACCAGCACATTGAATAAAAATCGAATAATATATTATTCTATTATATGCAGGAGAGTTCGAGAATCTCGTACTTGATAACAGGTATTATCTATGTTACCTACATAGGAAAAAAACTAATGAATAAACAACGCCAGTAGATATCTTTGTAGATAGGTAATACAGACGTTACTAGAATCATCAGCTTGAGAATGCTGGCTTGGCACAGCCAATTGCAATATATTACAATTAAGCTTAGAGGCCCGATGTCTGTCTATTCGAATAAAATTAAAGAAAGAAAAAAAAACATGTTTTCACTTCATAACAGACTTCTTCTTCTTCGCTGATTCTTATTTTCAAATTCAAAAAAATAAATCTTTAAAAAAAGTCGTAACCTAAAATTAAATAGCTTTTTCTTATCTCGCAGCAAGAGCGAAAAGTAGATACTACTTATTCTCATTGAGGATGAAGTGTCTTCGTCTTGGGCTATCTTGAATTCTTCGCCCCACTCAGATTATGGTTTAATGAACTTCCATTGTGACGTACCTATGTCACAGCTCTAGCAGCGGGTCTTTCAAAATGTAAGAGTTGCGCAAAGACCATGGACATGAGGTGGGAAATCGTATGTGATGTGGGTCCTGGGATAAATAAACTTCCCTTTCTTGAACATTTGAAGATTGCAAGCTCTAAGGTTTGCCTTTTTCTTATAGTAGGTAATAACTACACATTGTGCTGACGATTTCTACGAGTATTCGTAAGACAAGGCTTCCACATCGTCCCCTAATATTTATGTACTTATAGCGAGCAATGAATTAAAAGATCATTAAATTGAGTAGGTATGTATGTTAATGTATCCAATGCGCGATTTTTAAAATAGTGACTTTTCGTAAGGCGATTCCTTCAATGCACTTATTTGTAAAAAAGCATGTATAATCTCCACACATAAATGCTTTTAGTTATAACGGAGTTTACCTATCTATCAACCACACAAGTGCAATTACCCTAATATAAAGACACATGCCATTTTTTTACAAATTACGGGAGGCTTGGTCATACCATTATTGATGTTTACCAACTGAGGACCTCAGAAACGGAGCATAGACTCGTGGATTATAATAATCTATTTATAAGCTAAGGAATTCGCAATTAAACTGCACATAGTATTAATTAAGATCTTTTCCCAGGCCGCATATCTGCGTATCTGCGTAGTTACTGTATAAAGTGGTACGGACGATAACGTATCATATCAGGTTTAATGATAAGCTGCGCTAACGTTAGGGCCTACAACTTGTATAGCAAGCAGAGTAGTGTTTTAAGATAGAACTGATTGTTAATTTACTGGAATGTTCTATGGCTTAAAGTCCTATTACCTAGAATCCTTCCTCCATGTATTTCTCTAATTCTGTATATTTTCTTCTAAATCAATCTGTCTTGTTAGATTTGGAAAAAAATTAGTTGACAAGTTTTGAAAACGACATGGTCACTAACAGTATCATTTTCAGTTCGAAAAGTGCTGATTATCAGCCTAATTTGAATAAATGACTTTTGATTTTGATCAACACTGAAAACGGGATCTATCTAATACCATGTTTACTATTTGTTCCGATATTCCGGCGCTGTTGCAAGCACCACGATCACGGACAAACTGAAGTTATTGCGTGTGAATGTTTATGAGCAGACAAATATCGGGAACTCAAAACAAATTGTAAACATGGTAAATATCCCGTTTTCATTGATAATGATGAGTTGACAAGATTTAGATAAATTACGGATGCCTCTGATGCCACGTGGATAACGGGTTCTTAAAAACAGTTTGTGTAAAATATGTAAATCTTCAATTGGACGTAGACCCTCAAAGATGACTTATGATTGATATGCCGATAGCAAAGGATCATTCAAAGAACATGTGGGTACTGTAACGAGTTGGAACGAAGCTTGCTACTCATTCAACAGTATGTACTTAATTTAGAAATGTATACTAATGATATATTAATGATTATGGCAGTGATGTGCCTGTATCACTATCAGCCAAAAGATTTCATGTCGAACCCAAGACACGCACCGCTGATTTTTCGGATTTATATGCGTAATGTATAATTCCTGCATGCCTGAGAGATATTTCTCGACGGCATTTAAAACCAAGTTCTGTGGCCTATGGGTGGCATAAAAACTCGGACACCAGGTTAGACACTAACCACACGATAAAGAAGAGAATGATGACAGTTGGCCTTCCCAACCAAAAACAGCATTTGAATATCTTTTTAGGACACATTGAACTACCTTAAAAATATAACCCATCCAAGAGCTATCGAACCTCGCATAAATCTACTGCCAAACCGATCCTCTATCAACACCAATTCGCTCCCATCAATAAAGAAGGAGCTAACAGCTAACTCCATCCAATATCGGGGCTCATCAATCGAAGCGTGAACATTATCCTGCGATAGTGGATGCAGGGTAGGTAGGGTGACAGGTGGTAAATCACAGGGAACGACATTTTTTCCGCCGTCGCGTCGCTTCGATTCGAGTTCGCCCCCAATGTCGAGAGCTGTCTCGAGAGATATGGTGCAGGATGGTCTGCAAAATAAGAAAGGATTATTTTTGAGGTTGAATAAATTGTGTTGTAAATATATGGAGGAAGCACGTTTGGCAGTTTTTGTTTTTAAATAGAGTCTTTATTCTGTTTTATAATAAGTTTAACTTTATTTAAAGTAAGTACTTCCCTAATAGCATGATAAACATGCCACATTAACTGGGTTACGAAAATACGTAAAGAAAACATGGTTAGCAGTTTTTGTTATTACATTATTAATCTTTCTTTTGTTTTATAAGTGCTGCATGCTGAATATCTGGGGCCTACTACGCACTAACACCTCTTACACCCGACAGTCTGTGTGAAAGAGATAGAGCTATACAGGAAGGTCTATCTCTTTTCCCCACTCGTTGCCAACGGGCTGTCGGTATTTTTTCATAATGTTTAAAAGCTGTCAGCGACTTTTTACGCTGATCTCTTATTCGTCTTTAATAAATGGAAAGGTATCTTGTTCATTTTTGGTTTAATTACCAGTTAAACCAGATTTTAAGGAAAAAGTTGGGTTGATTTGAATTTTAGAATAATACATTGAAATCGAACCTTGTGTTCAATGGAAATTCTCATAGAAAAACAGTACTTAAAAACACTTTCATTCTCCGTGCAACCCTCATTAGGGGATGATTTTGAAACAAATCTTCCTGATTGCTCACCGACATTGCATAAGGAACTCTTGTGCATAATATCATATTTCGAAACCCATTAGTATAGTTTGTGCGTCAAAGGCAAAGTCAAAGAATGCAAGAATTTCATTAGTGAAACTACTCGAAGTTTACGTAGTTTTTTTGGCTATCGCTACCATAGTGAGGGCGTGGCATCATCCTCATTATTTAGATATTAATCCGGCACTCTCCCTCGCTATCCTCCGTGCACACAGAGGGTAGCGGGGGGGTGCAGGGTATCCCCGAAACAGGGGGGAGGGAGAGGGTTAGACGACGCGTCGTCTAGTTTTAATTAATATACGACACTTGTGGGACTTTCAATAGTTCCACAGTAAAAGTTTTTGCCTTAACATTTATTTGAGTTTTCGTGAAAGTTTTTTGCTATTCTGGGCATTTGAAAGTAAAAGTGTTTTTTTTTAGCACAGGGGTGATTTTTCATGTTTGAGTTGAGGGGTTGCTGTTGTTATGGTCGTCATAAGATATTGTTTATGGACGAGTTTTAGATGAGAACTGGTAACTTTTATTTCACGCTGCACAAAATCATTTTTGTTTTAAAAATGACCACAGTTAAATTGAGTCATACCCGACTCGTCACTGTTCCGTTTGGTCACCAATTTTTTTTTCATACAAGATGTCCCGATTCGTCATCACAAGAAAACAAATGAATTTTTATGTTCGGTAGCAGTTAGTGTAAGTACAGTTAGCGAGAAAAACATTGCATAAATTTATTTACAACAACCTAAATTAAAAAAAAAAAACTTACAGTATAATATCTTCAATATAAATAAAAAAGAAAAGCTTCTTGTTGGTAAGCGTCAGCATAGAAAACGTATCATGCATATAAAGTACTAGGGTGTCATAAATAAGTACCACATAATCTGTTATCTAACATTAATTTTACATTAATTCAAGTAAACTACTCACGCCTATAAATTCCGGATATGATATCGTAAATAAGAAGGAGCTAATCTCACATAATTCTGTCAGATATAATTACTAACCAAGCCTAAGCAGTTATAGGCTGCAATTTTCCCGTCAAATTGAATCTCCATGGCCATAATTTAAACAAATCGCATTACTTGGGAAGAGCTGACCAATTTGGTCTGAACATGGTTTTTAGGGAAAGAATAAATCGAAAAATAATGGGATCTTCATACTGAAATAAGTAAAAAAAAACCCCAAACATTCTTAGCTTGGGATATAATTAATGGAATTGAATTAAAATGAATGGAATTGGCCATGAATAAGTCGGTCACTCAATACTGGATGCACCCATTACTGCCTTTTTCTTTTTATGAGCAACCACAGCTAATATAATAATATATTCATCAACTTCCATTTCCAAAGTGACGCTATCCGCGCACACCAATCGCTTACTAACCGCCGCTGTCTGAATGCATAACACTATTTTGCGGTTCCAAACGACACAATTCGCATCGCGCGATTCCCGCGTGTCTGATCCGGAACTGTTAAAATACTACCTTAAACTCATGCAAGCTTAGTACTTTTTGTAAAGTGAAACTATTTACCATTTAATTCGTAGCTCAAAGACGATTTAAAAAAAACCGACTTCAAAAACACAAAAAAGTGAAAAATAACTTTAATGTAATTTTTCACATTTTTGTGTTTTTGTAGTCGGTTTTATTTTTTGCAAAAAAGTTTTTTATTTTTCCATTTTTAGTTGTAATATCCTGTACAAATATTTGCCATGCATTTATTTTACATTGATAACAATACATGTCATGGTAGGTAATAGGCAAGGCTTATCCCCATTACAATGGAACTTAGCATCATACCTGTCGAAATTTGGGTGTACTGTTCACATCTGCGTATGCCCTGAGAGCATACAGGCGCGATGTTATGTTATGAACTGGTGTAAACAATAGACAGACATGAGATTTCAGCAATCCCAGTCCATTTGCTATCATTTATTGAGGAGTTCCGTTGCCTATCTCCGAAGTTCTTCATCAGATCTTCACCAAATTCAAATAGAACCACTCCGAGAAAGTACTCTTCCCTAAACTACCCAAATCGCTTCAAGTGTGCCTATTAGATTTGAAGAGTTCTCTCTATTTCTCCAGGACCCCATCATCCGATCCTGACTTGAAGATCATGGGACCACCTTAGAAGTATAGGTACCCTTACAAACAAAAAAAAAACCAAATCGGTCCAGCCATCTTCGAGTAATCGGTGACCATACATAAAAAAAAAGGCCGACGAATTGAGAACCTCCTCCTTTTTGAAGTCGGTTAAAAATAGGAATGAAATGTACCTATGCATCAATTTTGGCAGTGTCGTTGGGGATGAAGCTAATTATGTTGTCCCGTTTACTTGTAGGTAAACTTGCGTAAATATATCTTATAATTATTTTAAACCGGAGTTGAATTCTTTCGACTGTACTTGAAACAGTTGTGAATCGTGATCTTTTGTTTTTTGATGACGATTCGGAACAGTGACGAATCGGGCATAACTCGTTAAAGTTAAATTATATCAATTTATCTGGGCTTCCCCACTGCAGTGTAAAAGTCTTCATGCTTCTTTCTATATGGAGTTACTTGGGACCAGTCTTTAGTCGTTATCGAAGGAGTCCAGCTCATCCTACATATAGCTTGCCGTAATAATTGATAATTGTATAGTTTGTGTCATAATCATTATCACCCATAAAAAACGATGTCTCAATCTCATATGTCGACCCGAATGGCGCAGCGGTAGTGAGGCTGCCTTACGTTCATAGGGTTCCGGGTTCGAATCCCGGTAGGAGCAAGTGTTTGTGTGATGAGCATGGACATTTGTTTCCGAGTCATGGATGTTTATATGTATAATAAGTATGTATTTACAAACAAAAAGTATCTATGTAGTATATTAACTATCTGGTGTCCACGACACAAGCCTCGTTGCTTAGTGTGGCACTAGATGGCGCTGTGTGTAATGTCCAGCGATATTTATTTTATTTATTTTTTTATTTAATATCATAATTTGTGTAACAGATGGCACTAGACAGCTGTCTAGCGCTGTCACTTTCACACTCTCGGAATAGTCCTAAAACATTCCTGCACTAACAGATCATGGTAACCCACCTGGGCCATCATTTCTCATTTAATTCCCTTTGACGGGAAAAATGATGGTGACACGACATGCAACAAGTGGATATCCTATCCGCCCATCTTATTACCCAACTATCTGACCCGCGCAACTTCGTCTGCGTAACATTCTTGATAGATGCTCCGCTCCTTTTGGTCGCAGCGTGATGTTATATATAGCCTTCCTCGATAAATGAGCTATCCAACACTAAAATAATTTTTCAATTCGAACCAGTAGTTCCTGTGATTAGCGCGTTCAACCAAACACTCTTCAGCTTTATAATATTAGTATGGACTAGCGGTTCGTCTCGGCTTCGCACGGGTATTTGACGGGATAGGACGGGATAGGACGGGATAGGACGAGATAGGACGGGGTAGGACGGGATAGGACGGGATAGGACGGCATAGGACGGGATAGGACGGGACAGGACAGGACAGGATAGAATAGAATTTTATTTTTCAAATATGGGTTATACACAACAGTTGTTATAGCAGAGTTCAGCCATGTTTTGCCATTCAAACATTTACATTATTTATGACACATGTACTTACATTTTGGAGACCAGATTCAATTAATAAATTATCATATATTATTTTCTGTATTTATTTTTCTTTCTTATTTTTTACATTTTTAAATAAGTATTCACATATAAAACAATAAAAAAAAAACATTTAGAAAAATAAAAAACTAACGGCCCGTCCCGGCTTCGCACGGGTATTTAACAAAAATTTCAAAAATTATAAATTTTAACACATACCTACACACTCACACACGGACACTCTTCTTTTTGCGCCGGGTTACTAAAAGTATTTTTTTTAATATTTGATTATTTTATTTTATTTCTAATGTTTGTAACAAGATCATAACCACAAAAAAAAGCCATTAAACTTATTTATTTAATTTTTTGACCGCTGCGTAGGGAGCCGAATTCCTTAACATTGACTCCCCTCCCGTACCTCAATGACGCCTAGATCGCATAGTAAGCTGAGCGGAGTGAGCGGCGACAACGCGACTTTTTTCTAATACTAAAATTTTTGAACTCGTGATATCTTTCGAATGGAATGTCTGAATTGAATAATTCAAAAAGTTATATAAAGGTATTGAAGCAGCCTTGATTATGAAGTAATTTATTTTTATTAAATTGCTACCAAGGTACAAATAAAGAGCCTTTTCTAACGGCGGCATTTCAATTAATTTTTTAAAATAAAAGAACAATTATAGTAACATATACATAAAAGTTAGACATACGCTGTCGCGACTCTTTTTGTAGACAATGATGTGTTCTGTAAAGTTGTAGTAAATTATTTTGTTCTATCATCAATAGTTTTAGCAGCGCACGCGATGTAAGGTATTTTTAGGTCATTTTTTTACACCTTGTGTAATCCAAGGTGTAAAAAAATTATTGGAGTTTTAGTAAGGATCCCTAATTTTTTTGAAAATATAATATAGCTTATGTCACTTGGAGATAGTGTAGCTTCCCAACGGTGAAAGAATTTTTCAAATCTGACTTGTAGTTTCGGAGTTTTTTTCTCTGTCTTGTAGTCGCGAACAACTCAGTGACATTTAATATGAACGCGACGTTCGCATGTTATACACACGAGTGATTGCTTTGTTTAGGACGTGGTCACAAGTGATCGGTCAAACGAATACTGAATACGCTTCAAGAGTTCAAGTCACTCATTCGTTCGGAATAACGGAAAGCGCCATCTGGCGGCGCGACCATGCGTTCGGGTTCGCCGAACAAAATGTTCCTGACAATTTGTGTTCGTAGAATTAGGACGCAGCCAGTTCCCAACATGCATAGGTGATTATTGGGCTTATCCCAGTTGTAAACGTCCCTTTGTGCCTATTGGTCTTGTTTTGTTCTGTCTCCTGCTGATATGGAGGGAAGCGGAAATTATGTTTTTCCTACTCCTCCGCTATTCTTTTCCGATTAAATTCGTAGCGGGATCCAAGACAGTTAAATCGTTACTCTGGGATTTCGTTAAGCTTCACTGTCTCGGTGCTGTTCAGGTGGTCGCCACTGTTGATTCTGGCCTTCAGGAGTTGCAGTGGTTTGGGAATAGTGTGGCGGGCTTGTCCCAAAAAAAATACATAGGCAATTGCTTTTCTTACTTAAAATATGGTGACGCACTTACATACATACATTCGAAATTACCAAGTCGCTATTAATAATAATTAACAAATATTACAATAAAAGTGAAGTGCTATCAACTGACGATATGAATACAAAACTTTTTTGCAAAAAAAAACCGACTTCCAAAAAAAACACTAAAAAAGTGGAAAATAACTTTAATTTCGGAAGTCGGTGGCCAAAAAGTCAATGAAACAAACAATAGTCACCGACTTCCGAAAGTAAAGTTATTTTCCACTTTTTTAGTGTTTTTTTTGGAAGTCGGTTTTTTTTTGCAAAAAAGTTTTTGCCACCGACTTCCGAAAGTAAAGTTATTTTCCACTTTTTTAGTGTTTTTTTTTGGAAGTCGGTTTTTTTTTTTTGTGCAAAAAAGGTTTTATTTTACCCTTTTTAGTTATCATATCACACACAAATCCTTGTCAAGTATCAATTTCGCAATTTCTTTTACTTGGATGAAATTTTTTCCAGCTATTTTGATTTCAAAACCAAACTGCTGTACCGATTTTGATGAAATTTCTATGGGACTAATCGGGAAGTAGATCCATTCAGATAAAAGAAGAATTTTTCAAATCGGTTCATAAATGACGGAGATATGAGGTAACAAACACAAAAAAAAAAAACAACCGAATTGAGAACCTCCTCCTTTTTTTGAAGTCGGTTAAAAATTACCGTATTTCTCAACCAGAGTTAATGAGTTAGGTGGAAGTCGTTTACGGTTACGATATCAGGGCGTCATAAGTCATAAACACACACATGCCCCCAGGCGGATTAAACGATAAGCCAGGTTTAAAAGGAAACTTCGAAGGAAAATATTTATTTTATACTTTATACATTCAGCATCTACCTAGCCTATACCCAACTTTGTTGGGGTCGGCTTCCAGTCTAACCGAATGCAACTGAATATCAGTATTTGACATGCAGCGGCTGCCTATCTGATCTCCACAACCCAGTTAGTGCTGGGTTATACGTTACCCCTTGGTAAGACTGGTTGTCAAGCTTTAGGGCCTCTGACTACATGTAACGACTGTCAAAGATCTACAACTGACAGCCGGGACCAACAACATAACAAGCTTTCCTAGGCACTGCGGAAACTCGGTATGTGATGGTCACCCATTCACGGATCAACCTAGGCAACCGCGGCATAACCTGAAAATCGACCTGAGTGGTTGTTATTAATTAACCACGAGCTCCTTATTTACACATTGTTAAGAAACGTTTTCCTTTACCGTTTTAAAAGAAGTGGTAATGTACTAAATGATACAATGTAAAATGCCTGGTAGGATTCGAACCCACGAGATCATAGACGATTGTAAGTTTGGGAGCAGTTGGGACCAAACCACTGGGCCGCCTCTGCTCTCCTGCTCTGCTCTGGCGTGAGGAAACTACCGTCTCGTAGAACCAACAATTCGAGAAAATGTGGTACCCACCAACATGCACTGGGCCCACCTGTCCCACTGGCCACTTGGCTAGACGTCTGTCTGGGCCACTTGGCTAGACGTGATGATGTCAGGTAGGAGAGAATAATACAGTGAATTTAAATACCGATGACCTCATTGCATCGCCGTCGTTAGCCTCGATAATTATAATAACCATAGTTTAATTTATAATGGATCAGTTTTCGGTGCAGACAACAATACGGACAGACCACACGTCATAATTATTGCACGTGACACGGGAATGTGGGACGCGTGAGTGTGACATTGCATAAGTAGCCAGGATTTGGAATACAATTTGTGGGATATGTTCCTACTATTTCTATGGACATAATATTATAAGGATTTATTAACGAAGCAAATTTCCATTAGCTAGAGAATAAATTGAACGTCGAAAAAGTGAGAATATAGTAGGTTAGAAGACCAAAAATAAACTGCAAAATGTTTGCCAAGCTAACCCATCAGCTTGTTGAAATTTAATGAAATTTTCGTTCGAAAATTCCTCAATTTTTAATACAGCTTGCTGTATTACATCGGCTGCAATTCAGATACGCTGGTAGCAATTCATTTTTTTTTTTTTACAAAAATTGTGACTAACTGTTGTAGCTAAATAAGTAATTTATTCAGACTTTCCACTGACAGGCAAAGCACAGCCTTCCTCAACCACTGGGTCTAAGGGTTTTACCACACCAATCGATCGATCGTCGATCGATTCCATCGATCAATGGTAGAATGGATTTGTCGACGTAGAGCGACAGTTTCTACTACACAATTCAGGCACCTATTGGCGGTCGATCAAGTGTTTATCGCCCGGTATCGGTGGATCAGCCAAAGCTACCACACCAATCGATCGATGGCATTCATCGACTATCGATCGATTGGTGTGGTAAAACCCCTTACACAGCATGAATCTTTATGTTTGTTTCATTATGAAGGTAAGCACTAAACCGGATGTTTGAAAAATTATTAAACCCTTAAACGGGTTAAATAAAGGATGAAATTTGTATTTTTTTGCAAATAGGAAATGCCTGTAAAACGTCAAAAACTCTTGTTACAAAATAATACAATCATCAAACACAGTATATACGCAGTCATGAAAACTTAATTTACTAATTCAGAACAGACTAATTTGAGCTCAACAATAATGCGTGTGTTTGTGACGTGACCGCGGTAGCGTAGCGGTGGCCGTTGGATAGTTAATTGCGGATATAAAGGTAATGGAATAATTGATTAAACAGTCGAACGTCTGTGGTTGCGTCTGTATCGGAGCCATTGACATTATTAAATTAATATTGTAAGCCGCATTCACGATATTATTACTATCCTTTTAATCGAATATACAGTCGTGCAAATGAATTGTAAAGTTAACAAAATAAATTGGCACC